>JARFJA010000036.1:6875000-7500000 GCA_036326145.1 Rhagophthalmus giganteus
GTGGCTAAGTAAATAGTTAATTGTTAATTTTCATCTCGTAACACATAATGAGGGATAGTTATTATTCTAATAATGAAAAAATGGATATGTTGAGAGTGTACATCAGATGCAATGATAATCGTAAAGAAGCTTCTATATTGTATCGAACCTTGTATCCAGAAAGGCTACAGCCACATCCTCGCACGTTTGCAAGAATTGAACATAATTTACGAAGAAATGGATGTTTTAATGCTACTGTGCGAAGACCAAGAAATGGGCGTGCAGCACATGATGAAGATATTATGGTGTTGGCATATTTTAGAGCACATCCAAGAAATTCAATCCGTGAAGCAGTAGCCGAAATAGGTATAAGTCATCACAAAGTATTTTCTATTCTAAAAAAACATAACATGGCCCCCTATAAAATTAAATTGGTTTACGGTTTAACAGCTGGTGATTCTGATAGAAGGCTAATATTTTATAACTGGCTTAACAATAATCAACATTTAGTGGATGCCATTCTTTGGAGCGATGAATCTAATTTTAACAATAACGGAATTTCTAACAGAAAAAAATATCATTTCTGGGCTACAGAGAATTCACGTCGAATTCAGGAATGCAGGTTCCAACACAGATTTTCTATTAATGTCTGGCTTGGTGTATTAGGTGATACTATACTAGGTCCTTATTTTTATCACGGAACGCTTAATGTTAAACGGTATGCTAATTTCCTTACGACAGAATTCGAAGAATATTTGGATGATATAACGCAACAAGTGCGTCGTGATACGTGGTTACAACAGGATGGCGCACCTCCTCACAATGCAAGGAAAGTCAAGGATATTTTAAACGAAAAGTTTGGTGCGAAATGGATAGGAAATGGTGGCCCTATAAACTGGCCGGCACGATCTCCAGACCTCTCTGTGTTGGACTTTTTTGTTTGGGGATATGTTAAATCAAAAGTTTATGTTACATGTCCACAAAATTTAGAGGAATTGCATTCATAGGGCATGTGCTCAAATAACACCAAACATGTTGCAAAAAGTGCGACGAAATTTAATAAACAGATCTCCGGGAAAGTATTACAAACAACTGGGAGCACTTTGAACAAAGAATTTAGATGTTAAGTAGGCATTACGTACAATTTTATAATTAACTTACTTATTCACATATTGGTTTGTTCCTAATGTTGTATTTATGTTGAATAATCTGTTATTGAGTTTGTTTTAATCAACACATTGTTTATACTGTCTACGTTTTCAACACGATCAGTTATTTAGTGTATTACGCCCAGTTAATTAATGAAAAAGTATAACATGTGATATACCGTTGCAAAGATAAATTCTTGTAGTTTCAGAATATGTAATAATACTGGGTACGTTCCATTTAAAATGTTAAATTTATTTGCATTATCTGAATTATTTGATGTTCAATTGTTTTTCTGATTTTGACACATTATTAAGAATAAATAATCTAATAACTTTCATATATAACATTTTTTACGAATTCATACAATAGCCGAGATATTTGCTGTGACACATAAAATCTAACACACTGTATATGCGTGCGCCCGATAAGCTCGAGGATTGTCGATTCACTTTTAAATCGGCGTCTCGATGCTTTTAAAACATTTAATTACCGACATTACGCAATAAAAGTTTTTTCCTATTTCGATTTACATAATTCGAGGATTATCGGCCCTTGTTCGTTTTTGCCTAGATCCTATTTTCGGTATTAATTTAACAGGTGCAGTTTATACTAAACAGATGACGCTCGCTATATTTTATCCGAGCTATTTAATATAGTCTAAAGTAAGCGGTGGCGAACGAAAAGCACCGTTTCCTGTATAAACCAAACACTAAAGAAGCTAGTTTATTGTTTTAAACGATTACGATAACAAAAAAAAAGTCGGCGAAACTTCAAATTTTTAGAGAACAAGGCCGTAATAATAAAACAATTTTAAAATCGAGTAACAATCGTTCGGATAAATTTTATCGCCCCTCGATGTGCCGCTGTTTCTTTTTATACTCTCCGCGAAACGTTCTCGACTCAATATCGTGAAGCGTCATTGGATGAGCGTCATCGGATTTTAGATTAAGCTCTATAACTAAGGAAAAACGGAGTTTATTATAGTGACGATTGTGTCGCGTTTTTGTGTTTCCAATAAAAAAAAACCAACTCTATTATAAGTTAAAGGTTGTTAGAGAAGTAACGCGACAGATGCGGCAACGTTAAGCCGGAAGACTTCATGCGCTACGTTGTTTAATCCATGGATTTATTCTCTCAGGTTATCTGGACCGTATATCTTTGGAGGACCGCGGTCTACCCCAAGCATACTAATAGTAATGCCACAGATTGTACTGATAAATAGTTACCGCAGCCAATGCACGGTATTTATGTTGTACGGTTTGTTGTAGTGCTCAACTTGCCTCTCGATTATTGTAATTCGGCGATTTTTTAATGCGCCGCCAAATTATTTCGAGTAGAGTAGAGAATTTTAATTAAAAAGTCAATTTATATTCGCGCTTTTTTAGTTTTCGAATTTATTTTGTAAATGGGAAAGCGGTCGGGTCGCCTTGCCAAACCTAAAGATTCCGACTCATTTCATCTCGATTTCTTTGTCACGATCCTCATTTTTTTTTTGGTGGAAGTCGGAGCTGCCAACTTTAGAACTGCAGTAAAAAACTTCGTCCTCTGGGAAACAAGGAGGATCTGAAATAAGACATGATTCCTCTCCCTTCCGAGTTTTAAACAAAGACGAAGATTTCTTTAATTTGATATCTTGCCGCTGCTTTCTTGCAAGAAAGTTTCGTAATTTCATTGAGTGGAAATGGCTGTTAACAAAATCTAATTTTTACATACACGCGTGTCCCCCTCGCCCCCCACCCGCCCGCCCCTCACCTTGCCTGTGCGTTTGGTCGCCCACTAGGCGAACAGTTTATTTGTTACATTCGCGTAACTACCGTTAAACTTACGATTAGTTAATCGGTTATTACATAGTAGCTTAAAGTTAGGGGTAGAGTGGCGTGTTAAGTGAGTGGGCGCATGAATATGAATGTGTGCATGCAAGAGAACGGCAACGAAACCGAGCAGAAAATCAGGCTGTCGCTGAAACGAGTGCCTGGAGAGGCTGCAGACCGTCCTTTCTCCACTTAAACACACCCCTTTAGCCAACGGTGACATTGATAAAGAGCGTTATTATACAGAATTACAGATTAACTCTGCTATGTTAGTGGCTGCACCGCTTAGTATTTTAACCTTCATCTGATATGCACGATACAGTAACGGTTTCACTTATGAAAACGTCCGCTCGAATTACACTTGACAGAAAATAATTCGCGCGTTTACTAATTTATGTAAATTTGAAAGTACACAGATAAAAAGTAACATGGCAGCTAATTAAAATTGGTGGATAAGGTGGCGCGAGAAACATTCTCCGACAACATGTTCAACAATAAGCGTCGTCCTCAAAATATGTAAATAGTTCAAGTTAATTATTACGTTGAATTTAAATAAAATAAAATCCGTCCTAAGGTGAAAGGCCGAAATTGCGGGGATGGGGCGAGCGCCAGAATTTGCACACACTTAATTTAGTTGAACGTCTCCATTCTTCCCGACTTGTTAGTTCCGTTCCCTTTAATTCGCCACTTTGTCGGATATGTGTTGCGTGAAAGTCATAATTTTGATTACAGAAATTGCAGGGTCGAACGAAAGAACGTTATTGTTTTACTTGACAAACCGATTGTTGTGTCTATTTTCGCACTTGAAAATTTTAAAAGACTAAACATTAAAATTTCGAACGTAATCGTATATCCCTCCGGTGGGTAATTCGTTATAAATCGCGCAATATAAATCGGAAACCCGACAGCTCCGACCGCACTTTAAAAACAATAGAGGTTTAGTTACCCATAATTTCGATAAGTGCCGCATCGACAAGCACCATCCATAAATGTTATACATATATGCAGCAATAACTACCAGCTGCAAATTGTCGTTCGTGTAAAGGCAATTGAAAATAGCCAACCCACATTAATTTTTTTCGTTTAAAATTTGCTTTTATAAATTTTATATTTCGCAGTTCGAGCGAGCGTTGGATCTGCACGTGATTAAAATTATTAAATTACACACATTATGTAATATTGTGACGTTTAAAAAACGTTAATTAATTGATTTATACAGTTTAGTTAGGTACTTGCGATCATTTTTTTTACACGATTTATGTAGCAATTTTTTATATACCACACTCGGCGGCTCGAATTTATATATTTGCACTACGAGCGCGATTATTTACATCGCCATGGGCCGGTTTTTCAATCACAGTTGACTCTGACCATCGGTCAATCACCATGGATACAATTGTTTTTAATAGGTAACCATTTCTATAATAATTTATTCTGATGGTCAAAGTTAACTGGCGATTGAAAAACCGACCTTAACCGTCCATTGTCGACTAATTAACTGATGGCCGTTTGCACCGACATTACGTGACAATTTAAACCTTACTTAAGGGTCGATCTTTTCATCTTCCATTTAATTTATTTGACAGATATTTACCATAGAAACGTTTGTTCAAACAATTGTTTCCGTGGGAAAAATTTATCAAGTAAATTTATTGGGAGATGAAAAAACCGGACCTAAGTATAACATTCTTTCTATAAAATAGTAACTAAGGTAAATCAATAACTTGAGTAAGACTTAAATACAGGGTCCGGCAAAATGATCTCCCACATTTTGCACCGCCACTGTGCCCAAATCACTGAAGAGAGGGGGAGCTTAGCGTAGTCGGTTGGTAGCTCGCGCCTTGCCATTTCAGTTGTCGTCATGAATTGGCCTTCGTTATCGAAACATTTATGAAAAGTAACGAATCTGTGATTACGACGCAAAGAACTTTTCGTACTCACTTCGCGCTTGGTAGACATGCTCCGGTTCCAGATCGCAAAACAATACTGTTGTGGGTTTCAAATTTTAGAGCCGCAGGTTCGGCCTTAAAAAGAAAATCAACTGGTAGACCTAGAAGTGTTCGGACACCTGAAAATGTTGCAGCTGTAAGAGAAGCAGTTGATGAACGATCTCCTAGCCGTTCAGCTGTTAAACGTGCCTCTTCTTTGCGTTTGTCAGATCGTTCTGCGAGAAGAATTTCACGTGCCGATCTGAAGTTCCACCCATACAAAATGATGATCGTGCAAGAACTTAGTGAACGGGACTGGGAAAATCGCAGAGCATGTTCCAACGATATTCTTCAAAACGTCCCACCAAATGCTCTTTTAATAACGAGCGACGAAGCTCATTTCCATTTGTCTGGCTGTGTGAACAAGCAGAATTTTCGCTACTGGGCACCAGAAAATCTGCGGCAGCTCCATGAAAGGCCACTTCACAGCCCACGTGTTACCGTTTGGTGTGCTGTTGGATCTTTTGGCGTTTGGGGTCCCTATTTTTTCGAAGAGGGAGGCGTGACGGTTACCGTAACTGCCGATCGATATGTCGACATGCTACGTAATTTTTTGGAACCAAAACTTAGAGAACTTGAACATCCGGATATGTGGTTTCAACAGAATGGAGCTACGGCTCATACAGCACGAAGGACAATGGACGTTTTAAGGGAAATGTTTTCAGAACACGTAATCTCGTTACGTGGAGACGTTGGATGGCCTGCGCGTTCGCCCGATCTTGCCCCATGCGACTTTTTCCTTTGGGGCTCCCTGAAAGCGAAGGTTTTTCAACACCACTTTTGGTTTTTCCGAACCATTGACGAATTGAAAGCAGCAATACGCCAAGAAATTACAGGAATATCGCCTCAAATTACTGCGATGGAAACTTTCAGAAATCAGCTTTGAATGTGTATCGAAAAAAATGGTCGCCACTTGGACTCTGTAATTTTCAAAACTTAATAAAAATAAATGGCATAGTATACATTTTCACATAATAAAAATAGCACTTACAATGGCGTTTTTATTAAAGATTAAAATGTGGGAGATCATTTTGCCGGACCCTGTATTAGACCAATGACGGTTCAAAGGCCATAATTAACTAAAACTGAATAACTCCTAAGCTCCTTGCAAACTATTTATATAAGTTGATAGTCGACGCTATCCAAACATTTTCGAAAAGTGACTCGTTTCTAGAATATTTTCGAATGTTCGATTCCCTACATCGGTTCGTAGAACATTAAAAAATTCTAGGAAACGTTATTATCGAGTTATCGCCGTATACGAGTCAACCCGGCAATTCGTGAAGTTTTCCATTACGAAGTAAACAACTTATTTTTATGCGATGACTCGCCGCTCGGAAATTCGTGCCGCACGTTACACGTCACAGCCTTATTATTCAAGGCTCATCACTACTGAAGTTAGAATTGTCTGACAACTTCGTTCAGCTCACTATCGTGTAATTCGGAAAAATTACCAAATTTACAGGTTTTTAGGTACTTACAATTAGCGACAAAATACTTTTCCACCGGACGTCGCAATAAACGAGCGAAAAATTTAATATTTCAGGAAAGACTTCTTGATCTTAGAAACATTTATTTAATTGCGAAAGAAAATCGTTTTTATCTAGAAAATGCTTGATTTTAGGACCTATGTACGTAGGTATATTAAAACGTTTTAATTTACTTATCTACTTACTTTTTATCGTAGATACTGTACCGGGTGTTTTAAAATAACTATTCCTACTTTTGAGATGTTACGGAGGGCATGTAATTAAACACTTTTTTATAATAAAGTCCGGAAACGCTTACAAACATAGAATTTTGTTGGAGAGAAAAGGGAAAATGTGTTATTTTTGAAATGTTATATGAAATTTAATATTAAATTTATATGAAAAGCTAGTAGCTCTATATCTATCTATATATCTAATATATAGAGTGTAAATGTTAAAATAGAGGTTTTGAGTCAAGTTTTGACGTTTTGATATAACTTTTATACAGGTAAAATCCTCTTTCTAATGTGTTTGCTTTTTTATTATTAATGCAACATTACAAAAAGGGTACATTAAAAACGTACAAGGTACAATCAGATTCAATGAAAATGTCTATCGTCCGAATCGTATAATTTTAAGGAATTTCCATTTTAGCTTGGGATTGGTTAGTAATATCGATATTGATTATTTTGCAAGGACTAATTTTCTTAATTCTGTAAAACTCTTTAATTACCTGCATGTTTAGGCAGAATTCTGGGAAATTATTTTACTTGTTAACTGAAATAATTTTACCCTTAGCGAACCGTTGATCTTCTTCTAAACAATCGGTGGATTTAAAAATCAAAGAATTTAACGAAAGCGAGTTAAGTGGTATAAGTATGCGTACGGTCTATTTAGGATATATGTTTTGTAAAACGAGATAGAGAAAAGGACATTTTAATTGCATTTGATTGTACCTAAACTATATTTAGTTTGATTACCTGTTATGAAATTTATTCAAATCCGTCGCCGACAGTTTCCAAAAAGCAGAACTTCCGGAGTGACGGATCATTTCAAATAATTTACTGATGACTTGTAGTTTCAAATAGAAAAGTTACGAGACGATTTCGATCGAGTTTTAATACATAATAACACTTACGGGAAAATGAAACTTACATGGAAACCAGAACGTTAACTGGCAAAAATTAAAAAATCGTACGTCAGAATTTACCAATTTATCAATACCACGAATTTTCTTGCGATCTTTAATTCTACGTATGTATAAATGGTATTAAACCGTAAATGTCGGACGTTTACAAAATTGTTTCATTTCAAAGTTCGGAGATTTCGCCTAAAATTACTCTGTCGAATTTATAAGAAGTCTTGAATAATTATCAGTAATCGCATTAGCCTGATTAAAAACGATAACGAAATATTTGGACAAACGAACCAATTTTTATTAAATGGCTTGTTATGTGATCACATGATATAACGTGTATAAACTTGCTAAACTTGTTTAACTTCTGTCCGTGGAGACATTCGCATCTATCGATTTCCAAAGTTTCTGCATAGGTATTTAAAATTTAATCGTCATGTATATGTGTCAACTTTAACAGTAAATTCTAATATAAAAATAAATGTGCTGATAAAATAATATACTATCTACTTTTAAAACTTTTTCTTGCAACTCGTAATTTAAATTAATTTAATAGAAAATTCTAACAATAAGTGGGATTTCCTACGTGTGTAGTGATGAGGCGCAAAGCGTCGGCATTAATCATTCTCGATAAAGTGAACTTTCTAAAATTTAAACAAAGCGTTTAGGTGGTATTTATACAACAAACGGAGTCAGATTCGAATAGGTGTTTTAAAAATTCCTTTCAGTTGTGCGTCGCCTTTTGCGGACTTCGGATATTAAGCGAGTACATATTAGTGATGTTTAAGACTTTTAATTGTGGTTTTATGGGTGTTATCTTGGTGTCGATAGAATATTGTCTAGAGCTGGCAATCAACTGGATGCAATTTTATACGACAAAAAGGTCAGAATTTTTGTTAATTTATTAATTAATATTGCATACAACACATACAAAATATTGAAGCTATAAAATAATAAGGTTAACTTCCATAATAATTCCATAATTGTGTGGTTCAATATTATTTGAAATAAACACGTTGGCAGTTGTACGATGTTCTTCGATAACCATGATAAATCTTGTGCGTCTACGTGGAGTAGGTATTTACATATTTCGGGGTAAAATTTTTGCTACAGTTTACCAAATAATTATTTTACCGAATTGAGATTTTACATAATCGTTGAATTCGCGTATGATCTAAATTTATTTTATTCTCGACGTACCTAAGAATACCATGAATATTTGGTTAATTTAATTGCCGTTTAATTGTTCGAGTTCTGCGTTGTTCATTATTATTTACTTTGTCTTGTTGACTACCCGTTATAGTTTGCTACTTGTTCTCGAGTTATTTTGGATTAACACGTCAGTGTTTTATGAGTATCTTTCGACAGGGTCACACCGGTAAGTTAATGGTCAGCTTGTCTTCAGTTAGTTATGGTCGTTGTGTTGATAAGAGGCAAGGACCGCGGTTTAAAGAACTTTAATAAACTACGATAAATATTGTTCGTGTCGCGCACTTGTTAATGTTTATAATTTATAAAATGCACTATTATGATAAACGCAATATGATTAAACAGCTCGCACGCTCGAGGACGAATTCGATAAAATTACGAATTGGGTATAAAACGATTTTTTTATTCCCAGACGTATTTTTCTCTTCGAGCCATCAATTTCTGGTGGGTGCCTACACGTAACGAGCTGAAAAATTATTTTTCGCAAACATCGTGAATTTGTTAGATGGGTTATCTCTAGCGATTTCAAAAGTGTTCTAATTTTGCTCGCTGTTTTTCGTTTATCATCGAACTATTATAGAAATAAAAAGTTCTGGCGGCTGAGTTTGAGATTTTGTATCTTAAAAACGGCGAGGTCAGATCGTATCAAATTTTTACTGAGCATTCATCCACTATTTGAGTTTGCGCGGCGAAAAAGTTTTGGAGATTATCGAGAATAATCGCGCTAATTCTGGCGCTTTTAAGATACAAGTATAAAAATCACGTTTTTTTAAAAAAAATATATAACTTAACGCCTTTTTGCAAAATTATGAAATTACGCATACTTATGTAGGAATAAAGTATATCTTCGGTATGCAGTTTGTTTGCGTGAAATTCGTTGAGCCCCTTTTGAGATATAAGCTTTCAAACTCAGTCGCCAGAACTTTTTATTTAAAATAAAAATAAATTATTAATAAAAATGCCTTTTCAAATGTATAGTAGGAGCGAATTTTATTATTATTTTAAGTTTTCCTTGATGTTTATAACGCTAAAACACGAACAAACTGATGTCAAAACAAACATCACAATTTCTGTTTTCCTCCTGTTATCTCTTTCATGAATGAAATTCATAAAATGAAGGAAAATATATGTATGGAGATGTGCGAGATGTTATTAGCCTAATTACGATTTATAATGACCAGCAATCATCAAATAGCACTTACTTCAATTAATTGCGCGATACATTTAAATATCAATAATAATTTTTAATGACATACATATTCAAAAGAATCCATAATTGGCAAATTCATCTTTTTTAAATATGAAAATATATTTTATTATTAATATGTACCTATATTCAGGGAAAAAAAGCGATTCGGCGAAAACGTTTCGGAGATTTTGAATCTTATTCCGAAAACTTTAAAACGAGATTCGAGTACTTGCATGAAAAAATTACATACCTGCCCACTTTAAAGTAGATATAGGAATACTTGATGTTGGTCGATGTGTTTGAAAGCAACATAAGGAAACTAATAAGAATGGGGAACGTAATCACCGATGGTAGTTAACATTCATTGGCATTACTTTAGTCCCATTAGCCGAACGCCAGATGTAAAAACCCGCTGAATATTTCAAGATCCAGGTCGGTGCGAATGTAAATCTGTTCCAGATGTAAATGAAATCCGTCGCTTGAGACTTCAACTACGATTCCTTGGAGAAATGTAACAGATCAGCGTCGCCTCTAACGGGGTCTGGATTATTTTTATCATTTTTCTTAAGAATATTCCTCACTCTATCACATTTTTACGATTCCTACAGGGATTTTGCTTTTTGCCCTTAATGTCATAAGATATACTTTGTCAAATGTTGAAATAAAAATATTGCAACCTTAGAATATTCCCAAAGTTCTTCGTGTAAGGTGCTTGAATTGTCGTCTAATTTTTAACGATAGCCCGGTTACTATTCGTTGCAATTTTAACCCCGGATATTAGCGTAGCTCGCGTGGATGTATAATAAACTATTCGAGTTTTAAAATTCAAAAGATTTATAACTGGAAATGAAAATAATTTCGACGTTTTATAGTCAGTTTCACGAGTCGTCCATGCTATAAAGTTCGGCTCAATAATAATTCTAAACTTTTGAACTGCGAGTGCCAATGAAATGGGGAATATTATTTTAAATTGGTGTTATGAAACATTGATACCTCCATAGACATGCAGATTAAAACTGAAAGCCTCGATCAGTATTCTACGTCGATACTACAAAATTCCAATTGCATACTGAACACCTGAATTTAGAAAATCACTCTTCAATTTTGATTTCAATGCATCCGACGACGACGACGTCGACGCTCCGAAAAGACGATGCTTCCCCGAGTTGCAAACTAAAATATCTTTTTATGCAGTTCAACAAACATGTTTAATATAAAATTTGTTTGTTCGCAGACGGGTTGTTATTCGTTTACTTTATACGTATGTGTTTTTTCGATAAAATAATAAAAATAGATACGATTTTGTAGTGGTCGGCTTTTTATACAAATATTTAGATTCTCGACGTTCAAGAGCGAATCAATAAAACTCAATTTCGTTTGACGTAAATTGTCTATGAGTTTCGAAAAATTTAATAAATTTAAATGCAAACAGTCCCCGGCGAATGTATTCAACTTAAATTTGTTAAATTAAACGTTACACACGTTCGTTCCTGTCCTTAACGCTTAAATTAAAATTTTGATTCGACCCCCGTCGAAATTAATTAATAATACAAATAGCTATTGAAGAGAGAACGGGAAAAATAATTAGGTTTCAATTAAATTTAACCCAGATCCCTAACGGCCATTAAACCGTAAATTTGCTTCCTCCAGGTCCGATACCGATTTATAAAAACCCGCGTAAACACTTGCTCGTCGTGTTTATTGATTGCATGTAACTACGTAAATATATTTATATATATAGAGGTACCTACGTCTAAACGTCGAAATTGGTCACTTAGGATTTTGATTTATTAAAAGGACGAAGTTCAAGTTAAATTATTTACAAAAATATAAAGGAATATTTATTTAAGCTACCTACAGTGGTTTTTTTCTTTGAATTCAATTTTAATTTCGTTTGTATTCGTTTGGTAAAATTATATAACCGGCATTTTTTAAAATTATTAATTAAATTATTTAATTTGTTGGTTACATACATTCTGAAACAGCTACTGTTCTAAATTAGATATTTACTTACTATTACATTATTACGAGAAAAATTATACTTAGGTACATAATATTAAATCTACGTTTTATTTCCTTTGATAATTTTCGGTGATTTATGTTTTAAGAACGATGTACAGTTGAACTCCATTTATCCGAACTCCAGTTATCCGGATCGATATCGGGAAATGAAAAGTTGCATTTTCTACATCAAAACGGTCAACTTTGTTGAACGTTTTCAATTAAAAATCTTTAATTGTATCTTTTCTTTTGTATCTATCTTGTAATCTTTTGTATAATTGCATAAGCCTATTTTTTTTATTAATATGCCATTCAAATATATTATATTCTTGTAATAATAAAAATAAGCGGAAGCGATTTTAAAGCGATTTTCGCGTTTACTTTCACAATTATCCGGATCACGTCCAGCACACATTAGTCCGGATAAATGGAGTTCCATTGTATTATCAAGTAAGCAATTTTTTAAGGGAGACGATGTACAAATAAAAACAAATAAAATTTCCCGGCTAGCAGCGCACAAAATATAAATTCTTAGCTTCCGTGACGTCTCTTTCTTGCAAAAAGGGAGAATAAATATATTTCTATTAAACGGCATTGCGGCATTTGAATTAGCATTCCACTATACAAGGTATGCAAAACAACGGTAATATGCTCTTTCTACGGCCGGGCTACAGTCTTTATTCGTATCACTGGTGACGCCTTCTTCAAAGTTACCAACGTAATCAGAGCACTTGCCTTGGCCGTGGTTTGATCTAATTAAAACATTGAATGTATAATGAAGAAGAATGTAACCATATTATAGCGTAACTTGGAATACTCTCCTACTAGTTAGATACGTAATGATGTGAAAACTCCACCTTTATTAAAATGTTAAGTTGATATTCGGCGTCATCAACTAACGGCGTCATAAATTACGATTCAGTTAAATTAAATTTTAAATTTGAACGGTTGCGAAATGTCACGATCTTATTTAAAAAAAAACGACGAGAGGCGTTTTTAACAGCCACATTAGCTTTTGTTCCGCGATTTCCGTTTCAATAGGACTCCTCGCAACCACCGAACTCGTCCGTTGCTTCTTGCAAACTATTTTTTAATCGCCCCTTCGTCCGTTTCGTTTTCTTTCTAGTAGTAATACGACATTATCTTCGGTTCGTTGAAAAGTCCAAAATGAAAAACCTAAAGCTGTCAAGTGTTCCGGTTAGTCGAGCGGTACTGCAAAAAAAAAGAAGAAAATAATCATTAAAGTCGTTCATTATTTCACCAGAAAGGCGGTTCGTTATAAAGTCAGGTGTGTTTCTTTAAAGCCCAAATGACAATAATAAGGAAAAATATAATGGCTTTAATGAGGCTTAATAAAGTAAAAGTGAAGTAGGAAAGCAGGGAACAAGGGTTTACTTTTAACCACTGCAGCGACATGAGGATCCGGGTCTGATTGCGTATAACTTTGCACTTTGTTAACTCGACAGAAAGTGCACTGTTTCGGAATTATAATGGTAAAACTTCGGTATAGTAGGTCGCATTTCGGGCCACGGAAATGGTTTATAATCGTGCCTTAATATAAATGTTTTCGGGCAAACCAGGAGCTAAATAAATGATGACGGAATTATATTCTAATTTCCTAAAGTATGTTGTGCAATTGATATGCGTACATAGGGTGCGCGCCCGTACCGAATTTCCCCTATTCGATAATAGTCTGTCTATAGGTAATAATTTAGAATACGTTTCGATTGCCCGCGTTTGTTTAGGTTTCCCTAACAGAATATTAACGCAACACAATAACTAATCGGGAATTTCCGAACCTCGTAATTTACAGAATACAGTTCAAATTACATAACTTTTCGCGTTACTACTCAAAAGTTTAGTACGTACTATTACCTACCTGTTTTAATATTCATTGTCCCGAAAATTCATTTCCTTGCGGAAATTATTTATAGATGAGTGGCAATTTTTCAACAACTACTAATTGGTTTTTCTGAAAACAGACCGACGGTAACTAAATTATACGTATGGCGAATATTGTGAACGGTGATTATAGGTCATTCAAATTTTATTCCGATGCACGTCATCAATAAAAACATACCAAACTACGTTTGCCGAGTCGAGTCGGCAAATGACAAAAAACGCTTTCACACGAATATCGTTTTGCAGCGTCCACACGGGCGACTACGTTAAATACGTATAATAGTTTAACTTAAAATCGAATTTATTGACAATTACATATTTGTACTAATTGTAAATATATTCGGTTCATGGTTTGGAAAGTGACATATTTACATGTAATTCAACCGATTATTTATTTGCGCACACATTACATGGCAAAAAGGACTACAAAGCACGACGTATAGGTTGTTTATCCTAAGTTTAGGACGACGTCATACACATTTTATTAAATATTTTCGATTTCTTGATGTCTCTAATGCTTTCAAATGCGCGAGATAATGTATTAAACAAATATCAATCTTTTATATGAATATGAATAATTCTTTTAAATGCTAATGATACATCTGAGCAATAGTGTATTGCTAGGAAGTAACCCTGTTATAATTTGTATTATTAAACATATACCTAAGATTGATCCAAAATTTCATATTGATGTGATGTTAGATGGAGAGGGCAAGTCAATAAGAGTTATATTTAGGATCTTTAATTGTGGGTTTTTTTAAATTATTTTCATTAATTTTTTTTGTCGTAAAGGTCTTGCTTGGTATTTGTGATTTTAACAATTGCAATTAATGTTATTAATAGGTAAATGATTAGTGATGAGAATAGTCAGTTTATTGGATAATTTACAAATTTATTTAGTGATAACTTAAAGTATATTATTTTATTTATTGTTATTAAGTCAGTGTTTATTAATAAATTTAAATTTTGAAATTTATTTATTATTGAGATTGAGATAATTAAAATTAATATTATTATTATAATTATAGTTAATTTTATATTGAATTTTAATTTTTCATTTGATGCTACTCTTGTTATATAAATTAATAGAATTAGTATACCTCCAATTATTACTATGAATATGATATATGAAAATCAGAAATTTGGTGATATAAGACCTGTAATTATTGCAATTAAAATTGTTTGAATTATTAATGTGAAACCTATAGATATAGGATGTTTTATTAATGAAAATATAATTGTTATTATTATGATTATTGATATAGTTAATGTGATTTCAGAGAATAGTTTAATTAGAATTTTAATTTTGGAGATTAATAGTGGAGAATACTCTTTCTCTGAAGTTTTAAAAGGTTACTTATTTTTGGCTTACAA
The DNA here is from genome assembly GCA_036326145.1 of Rhagophthalmus giganteus. NCBI lineage: Eukaryota > Metazoa > Arthropoda > Insecta > Coleoptera > Rhagophthalmidae > Rhagophthalmus > Rhagophthalmus giganteus. Next base: position 6,890,207 of record JARFJA010000036.1, read on the forward strand.
GACCAATTTTTTTTAAATTATTAAAACAATGACGGCTTATAGTTTATTATTTTTTTTTATGTACATAGTTGCACGTAGTTACTTTTAATATTATTAAGTCTGGAGTTTATTGTAATATCATTATATTTAGGTATTTATTTTGTTATATTAAGTTTTTGTTTTGAGTATTATTTTAGAATAGTTTTTCTTACTTTTAGTGTTTGTGAAAGATCTTTGGGTTTATCAATTTTAGTTTTAATGATACGATCTTATGGTAATGATTATTTTCAATCTCTTAGGGTATTATGATAAAATATATATTTTTTATAGTTTTTATAATTCCTTTATGTTATAGGTTTATGTATTGAATTTTACAATTTGTTTTTTAATTATTTATGTTATTTTTTATATGTTATAGGGTTTCATGATTCTATTTTAGAGTTAGTTATTTTATGGGTTGTGATTTTTTATCTTTTTATATAATTTTGTTAAGATTATGGATTTGTTCGTTAATAATAATAGCTAGTGAAAAAATTACTTTTGAGGGTTATTATCATGAGTTATTTTTTTGAATGTTATTTTTTTGGGAATATCATTATTTATAACTTTTTGTTCAATGAATTTATTTATTTTTTATTTGTTTTTTGAAGTTAGATTAATTCCTACCTTAATTTTAATTTAGGGTTGGGGGTATCAGCCTGAGCGTATTCAAGCTGGTATATATATATTTTTATATACTCTTTTAGGTTCATTGCCAATAATAATTTCAATTTTTTTTATCTTTGTATTTAAATACTTTGGATTTTTTTTTAACTTTTTTGATTCTTTTTTAATGTATATATGTATATATTTTGTTTTTTTAGTTAAAATTCCTATATTTATGGTTCATTTGTGATTACCTAAGGCTCATGTTGAGGCTCCGGTTTCAGGTTCAATAATTTTAGCTGGGGTGCTTCGCGCCCTTTTAGCTCTTCCGTACTTTGGACCATCCCCATAACTACAACATCATTCAAATATTTCCGGCCACCAAAATCGGATATGTTTTTGCTGTCTAAGATATGTGGAGGGTGCGAGTGCGGGCCACTTATCGGACTTTGGCGGCTGAACAAATCTGGATGATATTGTAGTTATGGGGACGGTCCAAAATATAGAGAAAATTCAAAAATAAAAATAAAACATACGGAGTGTCATTTAAAAATAATAAGTTGCATATTACTTTCGTCAAATAAATGCACAAATAATATACAACATATCATTGAACTAATTGGCGGGGGCGTATAATGATAAATTAGTATAATCAATGATTTCAAAATAGCCTTTCGATCACGATAGACGAATCTATTTAGCATCTTCGTAAACATCCGCACCCCTCCGAAAATCGCTTCGGCTCGCAATGGTATTTATAAATCGCAAAGGAAATTAATCAGCTCCGCGAACTTAAACGAAACGCCATACCAAAAAAAAATAGATGACTCAAATTCTTTCAGACGATCCACTTGTCTATCTGGTTTATTTTAAATCTTCAAGAGATAGGCGGGTTATTTCGTGAAATTAAACAGAATAACAAAAGCATTCAAACAGACAATGCAGGACAGCTATTTATTTACTTGTCTCATTAAGCTATTGTTGTTACAATTACGTTAATTGCTACGTTTATTATAAACGTCAACTAATTTTTTAGCCGCTTAGAAACCTCCCCGAAACTAAATTGTTACGACTACGCCACGTACGTAATAACTCAAGAAAGTTCCAAAATGTCAGCGAGCTACTATATCTTGAATATTATACCTATTCCCATGTTCTGTTTGGAATGCTCAAGCTGCAATTTCAATTCATATCCTGCGGAACCGGTACTGAAAATTCGTGTACGCCTTATCTGCCGGTAATTGCGTTCAATCGCGTATTGTTATTGAGGTGCATCTTCTTCCGTAATCCACAAATTCCGTTAATGTCTTACGAATTAAATTTTAAAACAAGTTGAAATTCACTTTGCAAGAGAGAATAAGTCGAAGTTCATTACGGGGGTGGCGTTTCAGTCACGACTGAATTTCATACCGCAAGTAAGCACGAAAATACGGGCGCTTCTTTTTTTAATAGAATCACCAACTCCGCGGGGAAAGTCACGTATTTCTGCCGCATTTCCATGGTTATTGCCTATTATCTTTCATTTCACTACCTGAAACCCCCTTCAAGAGGGAATATCTTCATCGAGTTACATCTGATATTCCTTAATCTCGCGTTTACGAGTATAAATCGACAATTACTTTTAAAATCGGTACACAAAGGCCAATTTACGTCGTTACGTTTCCCGCGTTATTGGGCGCCCTTTATTTCGAATTTTAATTTTTACAAGTGCTTCTAATTTTTCTCGAGACGTTCGTTTTATTCTTTCATCGGGCGTGCGAAAAATTGTCGAAAGGCGCTTTGGCGTAGTATCGAATGACCTAATATCTAAGTATATACGTAACAATATAATGTTAATGTTTCCAATTTAATTATTGTACCTAGTGGCTGTGTCATAATTCACGATATTTCGAATTCGAATATATTATTCACGAATTCATATTTCACGATTGAACGTAGTTATTTCTTACGTTAGAAAAATGTTCGATAACGGAAAGACGAATTGATTCAAAAGTTCTTTTAGGGTTTTCTTCTCGTAAGGCACAACTACGACCCCTTCGAAATAAAGAATCTCTTCAAGAACAAACATCTAAACTTCGATAAATATAATTTTATTGCACATGGCAGAGAGCCGATACGTTGGTCACGTAAAATTTCGCTACCACGAGCTGATTGGTGTATTGAGGCCGTGGACAACCAGGTTAGCCGACGGAAGCAGCCCTAGCGGCGGCGTTGGAACTTCCCAGGGGAACCGGAAATGTAGAGGATAGCGAGTGTGCTGCATTATAGATCGCAACTGCCACGATATACGTATGGTACAGGTGTTAATAAAAGTTTATTCGCCAGGGAGTACACAGCTTTTTCACTATATATGACGTTGGACATCTCGTAATGACACTTCGTAACAAGATAACGTCAAAATTAAATTGGTCCTTTTTCTTGTATATCGTAAGTAGATCGTTTTTTTGAAAAGATGGTGCCCTCCGGAAATAGAATCGATAAATAGACGTTGGAAATATAAAGGCAAACGACATCGCTCTTAAAAGAAAATGTCCAAACTGAAAAGAAGTCGTTCCATAAAGAATATAAAATAACGTGTATGGTAAGGTCGTCTTAATTCGCCCTAGTTACAAAGGGATTCGGAGATTTTGATAAAATCAAAAATACTTTTAATCTAGTTTTTATTTACGAAATTTAAAAACTTCGCATAAAACGAAAATGCGAATATCGAGGACTTTCTTAAAAATACATCCTTGACATCGTCTCGCGAAATAATATCACATAAAAGCATTTTCTAATTTCTTTCTTTATAAAAGGTCAAATTAAACCCTAAAAGGCCGCTTCGCTTCATTCGGGAAATGCGATAATCATTTCTAAAATGTCGCCAATAATAATTGATGTTATCGAAATTGCTTGTCTACCATCTTCCGCGTCGTAACGTAGCAATAACCATTATATCAGTTTCGGATGATGTCAAGCAAAATACAAATACTAGTTTTGGTTGTCTAATTTTTTAACGTATACCTATCGGATCTGAATTGTCAAATTACCCAAGTTTTTAACAGTTTTTCTATTACATTGTCTATCCTCGAATTTTAAGTGTTAAATGCCTATCACTACTAAAACTTGATTAAGTAAAGTTTGTTCCATTTTAAATGTATTATATCGGACTATAGCTTATCCAAACCTATATGATGTTCACGTCATCAATACAAGGTTACTAGATGATGACGTTTCACACAGTGCTATCACCTCGTACCTCGTATTTTGACAGTTCTAATAAATTGTAGACTTTCTTTATGCCATCTAATTATGTGCGCAAGTAAATCATCTATAGAATATGTCGTTTTCCAAACTTTAAACCGAATTACAAATAAACAATCTAGTAACATTTTGTTGATGACGTGGACATCATATAGGTTTGGATGAGCTATACCTATGTATATTACGACGTCGCTTATAACGAAAAGTCGCATATAACGACAAACTATAAATAGTTTGGTTGGTTTTCCATATGAATAACGGAAAAATGATCCGGATATAGCGACGGAGTCGCTTACAACGACGCAATTTTAGTCGATTTTTAATTTTCTATGCAATTTCTGGAGTATTTAGGGTAGGTAATTTAAAATTTATACGGGGTGCGTCCCAGAAGGAATTTGCCGAACGTTAGGCGTGTAATTTTATGCAAAAAAAATTATACATACAAACATAGATCGGATTCGGAAAAGTTGGCGAGTTATGGCATATTTAAACTAATAAAAATCACAAGTTATGTTGACTTACAAGTGACAGTACCAACTAAAACTATTTAGCAATTGTTGCCAAAGCCTACTCCTCACAATTACGCAATCGAGACGCACAATTTTTAATGTTTTGGCTTTTCTTTAACAAAGCATATCTCGACGACTTTCCCGAATCGGACCCCGATGTTGATGTACATTTTTTTTTGTTTAAAATTATTTAGGAGACGCTCCCCTAAAGTTTGGCAGATTCTTTCCGGGGCACCCTGTATATTGTAATAAAATATACTTAAATTACCTAGTATGTGGTTTTTATTACAAAAATAAGTTCAATATATCTATGTAAAGAAGAAATCAAAATCTTCGAATGTAACGACGTTGCAAACGGATATAACGTCGCAAATCTCGTGGTCCCTTCGCCGTCGTTATTTGCGACTTTCACTGTACACGTTCTTGCCTTGTTTTACTTACATTAGACGAACGTAAAGTTGGAAATGTAACTCCCAATTGGAGTTGCATTTTTAATGAGCATCAACTTGACTTATGCCTAATAGGTAAGATAAGACAAAATGCGTATTTTGACTTTATTGCTCGTTACGGTTATTTAATTCGATATAGCTCATTTAAAATGAAATAAACTTTTTGTTAAATTAAACTTAACGAGTAGGTATAGAATGACAAACTATTATCGAAAAATGTATAGACCCGTGACTTTGAATGCTCATATCTTGGAAAACTGTACCTATGTAGTACTTTTTATTCGTACATAAGTATGCTTAATTTTATAATTTTCCAAAAAAGGCATTAAGTTGCAACAGCAATATGCGTTACAAAATGCAATTCTTCGACTTTTGTCGTTCCCAAAAGCAAATTAATTAGAGTAATGAAAATTCACATGAATTCGTAGACATAAAGGAAATTTAGGATCATTTGACAAATGTCGACAATAAATTAGACAAATGGCTATTTAAACAGACAAGTAGCAAAATGATTTTAAAACGAATAAGATTTTGCCACTTGCCTAGGTATTTATGATAACATTTGCTCAACTGTTAACTTAGTTATTTGGTAAATGGCAATAATAAAAATAAGGTAAAAAATGTAAATAAAGAAAATTTATTTTATATCATAATACAACAAACGTAAATAATAAAGTATTTGAAATTTTAATAGGCACTTTTACTTAAACTTATGTGAAGAAAAACAACGAAACGAAAAAGTTTATTATTTATAACGAACGCAAATATTTGAATTAATTACAAATTACATGCGAACCATTTTCGCAGAAAAATCAATGGTCGCATTCAGGGAATTGTGGCGTCGAAACGCTGCAGCGCTGTAACGCTTTATCTTGCCTGAATAAACATTTTTGGTACTAGTTACTTTTCGGCTTTTAATTTTTAGGTTGGCAATTTTGTTTGTTTTTGGTAACCTATAAATAAGTTACACATGTGTTTATCTACAGTATTTATATAACTTAATTTTGTAAAAAAAAATGAATAATTTGATTGAATTTATTGTTGCGGATGATGATTTAAATGTAGTTTTGCAATAAAACAATCATCTTCTTGTTCGTGCAGTGGAAACTTTAGCAATACCAATTGACATAACTGACATAAGCAACATAATTTGTTAAGTTAGAACGCATGGATGCGTCATTGCTTTATTTAGTTATAAAGCGTTAAAGCGGAATATTTATATGCTTTAATGCTTTACTAAAGCGCTGCAGCACTGCGAGTAAAGCAGACACCATTCAAAGCATCGCTTCGATAAAGCGCTATCATTCCCTAAACGCGACCAATGTTTTGCGGGATGTTTGCTAAAAAACTATTTGTCGCCCCCCCCCCTCCCTTAACTCTTTGTGAAAACTTTTGTGTACATGGCATCGATGGGGACTTTTGAGATACTGTTTAAAACTCCAATATTTAACCGTGGGCATACAAAAATTCAGCCGAGTGGAAATTTTTTCGCAGACGAATCAATATGACTGGACTATTTGTGATCTGAATGACTTCGGGGGCGTGAACCCCGTATAAAATTGTTTATTTTTCTGATGGCCATTTGTACGTAACGTCAACGATCTAATATTTAAGTTTTTCTAAAGTTATTGATTTTCCTTAGATATAGCTCATCGAAACCTATATGATGTTCACGTCATCAATATAAGGTTAATAGATGATAACGTTTCACACAGTGCTGTCACCTCGTACCTCGTATTTTGACAGTTCTAATAAATTATAGTCTTTCTTTATACCATCTAATATGTTCGCATGTAAATCATCTATAGAATATTTCACTTTCCAAACTTTAAACCGAATTACAAATAAACAATCTCGTAACTTTTTGTTGATGACGTGGACATCATATAGGTTTGAATGAGCTATACTATTGCGTTTCCATGGATATTTTATACTTTTGAGCAATGCTTAAACTTTCACGTTATGTCAGCGGAAACGGCCATAAGTGCTCTTGAACATCGAACGACACTTGGCAGTTAACGATGTCAGTTGTAGCTGTTATTTTTTAAAAAATTTCGCGCGAAATGACACGATTTAAAAATCGACCCCGAACGGGTTAAGCCCGTATAATAGAGAACACGGTTTATTTATTGCAAGTGCGCACAATAAAAATAAATCCGTAACTTGAAAAGAGTCGCCGGTATCGAAATTCTATTTTAAAATACACCTTAATCCATGCCGATAATCCTGCAGGCGGTGTACGAATGGTAGGGCCGGGAGCGGCGAACCGAGTAGCACTAAGGACTCGGACCTGTACACAAACACGGCCAAAGCTCTGGTAATTGCATTTGGCTATTCACACAGCCCCGGGCGAGCCAGTGTAATCGAGGGCCGGAGCTGTCTTAATTGATCCTACAATGCGGTCGCGCGGCGCTATCCCAACAAACAGCTCTCCGCACTGCTTACACCAAATATTGCAGGTCCGTATTTTCCGGCATTTAAAATATCATTTATTCAGGCCGCGTTTGCACAATAAAAAACAAGGTTGACTACCTACAATGCTGTTTAGAGAATTTGTGATCCAGAACGTAATTCAGTATTCACTGACGGAATAAAATGTCACGCGATCGATTAACTGATAAAGGCCAACGATGCCTAGTTATGTTTTTCGTTAAACTTCCTTTGTTGATGCTGCGTCGTGCCGGTGCACGTTTCGACGTTGTTTAGTGCTGTAATTTTAGTTTCGATTTTAAGCTAAAATTATCATTAATTACCGTTGTTGTTATCACAGAAATGCAATCAATTTTAATTTCAAGTTTTTTTTTTCAATTTTGGCTTAAACGTTAGACCGAGACTGAGACTGGAAACAGTAGCAACATAAAAATAAATGCCAAGTTGAAGGTTATGGTCTTATAAATTTTTAAAATAGTCATTTTTGTAATGCGCGGCTTTTACGTCTTCTCTTTGCCTCGAACATTTTCATGTTGTTGTTGAGAACTTCTTTATTCTTAGAAATTTTGAAACACGACACCATTTTTTGCACCTAAACATTATGCAGGTACCCTTAATTAATTGTTATACAACAAGGAAAAGGTTCACAACACCTGTTGTATGCGTAATTTTAATGTTGATAATTGCATTATTTGTACTTTGTGAAGTATTATGAAAATGAACTTGTTAACCATGTTCTAAAACTTTGAAAAACGATAAAATTAACATATAAGTCGATATTCATCATTTTTGACGACAACATATTTAATGATAGATAATTGTTTGATATATATTCATCACAACAGAATAGTATTGCGGTTTTGGATTTAAACTAGGAGGCCTATCTGTAGATCTGTAATTTTTAAACTTTTGTATCCGGTTACAATAGAGATTTTCATGCATTTTTATGACGGTCACATATTAACAGGGCTTTAAAATTAACAGTTAAAAACTATTCGCGTGCCCTTAAGCATTGAAAATTTCCCTATTACAGATGACCAGATAATCAGTTACCGATAAACCAGATGAAAGTTTAATCACATTTTTATGGCGACCGATAAAATACAAAGCAACTAATAAAATATGTGGGGCCACCCACTTTCATACCTTATCGGTGCGCGAACAAAGAACTGCATGTTTTTTTAAAAGGGATTTCTTAGTATCCGTATAATAATAACTCGAATGTATTTATATATAGAATTCTAGTAAAGTCGTTTCAGATCATCCGCGTTAATGGTACAAAGTGATAGTGCTTGTTTCAGTAGTTCGAGGAGTGCTCGTTCGGTTAATAAGGTCTTTTTGCGTGGAAAGCGCGAGTGTTGTGTTGTGAGTGTTCTCTAAAAGGATTACAAACAAAAAGATTAATACGATGAGGAAAGGTAGGACGTTTCTTTGTCGACTAACTCTGCATGTATTTATGAAGTGTAAATACATGGACAACACAAATTCTCTGAAAATCGAGTTTGGTTGGGTTCATGGATAGGTTAAGCTTAACTCGGTTAAGGCTCCCCTCAAATATTCGACGATTCAATTTCGAAAACGAAATTTTACACAGTGGTTGGTGAAATACAATGAAATATGAAGCATAGGTAATGATGCAAGTTCGCAGTCAATGGAAAAATGTACGCTGGAAATTGGCGAAAGAGGGAAAACAATGAGGAGCAAAAGTCAAGTGACAGATCGCAGCGGCAACAATGTTGGTCTGCATTTTACATAAGTATTAATAAAAAAATTACGTCAAGATTTTAATTTTTTTTAATGTTTTTTGATGTTTTTAATTTCTCTTATTTTGAGAGATTTTACGGATAAAAAATGAAATGCAAATTTTTAATTGTCGCAACAATTTAGACTGATAACGAAACAATTTTTGAATACCTACTAAAATTTGGAATAATCGAGTCAGTTATTAAAATGTTATTGTAGTTAGTTTACTTCTAGTTTATATTAACATGAGTGATTTATTTTATTTTAAATAAGTATTATAGATACAATAATATATTATTTTTTTAACTATATATTTAATATCTTATTAATGTTGAATTAAAAACAAATTTAATTTATTTGGGGCATCGCATGTGTATGGATTGTGCGTGCATATGTGCGTCGAAAAATGTTATGGTATTTCTGGTTATACCATTGATTACTACATACGTGGTGGTATTGATAATTTTAATTTAAAAAAAATTAAAATGCATAATATGTAGGTAGATATTTATGCATACCTACACAATGAAGTTCTAAATAGTATTTTGAAAAAATCACTTTTGATCACAAACATTAGGGATATGCAACATAGCAACACAATCACAACGCTTGTCAATTTCTCACTATTTTTATTCATAAAAAAAGGTTTTTAATGCTCGATTTATTGCTAGAGCTTTCTATAGATTATTGATTTTGGTGCAACAGGCAGTTTTTTTGATATCATCGTCTGAAGAATTACTCAATTCAGTATTTCAGTGTTATTTACAATATCTTATATGTCGCGTGACGTATCTTGTGACGTATCATAACTGAGAGATAATCTGCAGTGATAGGACACAAAATGTTTGTGTATGTCCACTCTAGAGAGTGTCCACATAAAAAAGGTATCCTTGTTAGAGAGGGGTCAACAATGAGAGGTCAACATCTTCTCATCTATATGGTCGCACACGCGTTCAAATATTCCTAGGAAAAAACTAAAAAAAAAAAGTAAAATGTATTTGATCAATAAATTATTGATTTAATAAATACCCATCAGTATTTGATTAGCTAAAATCAAACAGTATATATCGAAATATTAACATAATATGACTAGTTAATTTAAAAACTTTATGGGTTGATAAATAAACTTTATGTGCCTACTAAACTGACCAAAAGTCGAAGCAACTAATTTCCGGATAAGTAGGTACATGTTTCTTGATAGTGAATAACATACTCCCCAAAAGTTGCCCTTATTTTCAGAACATCATGTACTTATGTTATGTATTTTAAAATTTTATTGATATGTCAATTAGACGTAAACGTAGGACAGGTGTATACAGTGTGTCAGATTTTATGTGTCACAGCAAATATTTCGGCTATTGTATGAATTAGTAAAAAATGTTGTATATGAAAGTTATTAAATTATTTGTTCTTAATAATGCGTCAAAATCAGAAAAACAATTGAACATCAAATAATTCAGATAAAGCAAATAAATTTAACATTTTAAATGGAACGTACCCAGTATTATTACATATTCTGAAACTATAAGAATTTATCTTTACAACGATATCATGTTATAGTTTTTCATTAATTAACTGGGCGCAATACACTAAATAACTGATCGTGTTGAAAACGTAGACAGTGTAAACAATGTGTTGATTAAAACAATCTCAACAACAGATTATTCAACATAAATGTAACATTATGAACAAACCAATATGTGAATAAGTAAGTTAATTATAAAATTGTATGTAACGCCTACCTAACATCTAAATTCTTTGTTCAAAGTGCTCCCCGTTGTTTGTAATACATTCCCGGCACCTACTTATTAAATTTCGTCGCACTTTTTGCAACATGTTTGGTGTTATTTGAGCACATGCACTATGAATGCGATTTGTAAGATCCTCTAAATTTTGTGGACATGTAACATAAACTTTTGATTTAACATATTCCCAAACAAAAAAGTCCAACACAGAGAGGTGTGGCGATCGTGCCGGCCAGTTTATAGGGCCACCATTTCCTATCCATTTCGCACCAAACTTTTCGTTTAAAATATCCTTGACGTTCCTTGCATTGTGAGGAGGTGCGCCATCCTGTTGTAACCACGTATCACGACGCACTTGTTGCGTTATATCATCCAAATATTCTTCGAATTCTGTCGTAAAGAAATTGGCATACCGTTCAGCATTAAGCGTTCCGCGATAAAAATAAGGACCTAGTATAGTATCACCTAATACACCAAGCCAGACATTAATAGAAAATCCGTGTTGGAACCTGTATTCCCGAATTCGACGTGGATTCTCTGTATCCCAGAAATGATAATTTTTTCTGTTAGAAATTCCGTTATTGTTAAAATTAGATTCATCGCTCCAAAGAATGATATCCACTAAATGTTGATTATTGTTAAGCCAGTTACAAAATATTAGCCTTCTATCAGAATCACCTGCTGTTAAACCGCGAACCAATTTAATTTTATAGAGATGGTCATGTTATTTTTTTTAGAATAGAAAATACTTTGTGATGACTTATACCTATGTCGGCTACTGCTTCACAGATTGAACTTCTTGGATGTGCTCTAAAATATACCAACACAATAATATCTTCATCATGTGCAGCATTAAAACATCCATTTCTTCGTAAATTATGTTCAATTCTTGCAAACGTGCGAGGATGTGACTGTACCCTTTCTGGATACAAGGTTCGATACAATACAGAAGTTTCTTTACGATTATCATTGCATCTGATGTACACTCTCAACATATCCATTTGTTTCATTATTAGAGTAATAACTATCCCTCGTTATGTGTCACGAGATGAAAATGAACAATTAACAATTTACTTAGTCACTTTGACACGATAGCGATAACAAGTGAGCGCATATAACGGCCTCCTCGGCTCTGCTTAACAGAACATGCAAGGGTAAAAGTGTGCGTCGTCGGTACATTGTTTATACTGTACGTGTTCAACGCGTTCGGTTATTTATTCTATTACGCCTTTAATTAATGAAATAAGTATAACATGTGATATACAGTTGTAAAGATAAATTCTTGTAGTTTCAGAATATGTAATAATACTGAGTACATTCTATTTAAAATGTTAAATTTATTTGCTTTATCTGAATTATTTGATGTTCAATTGTTTTTCTGATTTTTACACATTATTATGAATAAATAATCTAATAACTTTCATATACAACATTTTTTACTAATTCACACAATAGCCGAAATATTTGCTGTGACACATAAAATCCAACACACTGTATAGCGAAAATAAGAAATGTTCATATTGAAATTCTTACAATTAGCTTAACTGATGCCCGACGATAATTATTTAATTTCTTTAAGTGGCTTTTCGATTGTACAGTTGTTGATACTTTGGTAATTTACTTGAACTACCTACGTATAGCAGAGTTAATTAAAACCTAGATATTTAATTAAAACTTCCAGCAAACTGCTAAAAAAATTAAAGCCGTAATTGTTTCCGAATTAAACTAAACACACTACCAACACGAATTCCTTTTCGGACAAATTGAACGCTTCAAATCTAGCGTGTCGCTAACTGGCCTCATTTTAGTCGCGGTTTTCTCGAACCACCACTACCCGATTAATCTAAGTATCGTACATAGCAAATTATAGTCCTTTATTTGTCAATGTCGGTTTTCGAAATTTGAATCTTTATATCGCCTTCCTAGCTAGAAACTTAACTTTAATTTCGTCGAAACACAATAGAAACGTCGTTTATTTTGGCCCGACAATAAAAAAAAAACGAATTTATCCGCCGCAAAATAAAAACGGCGCTTATCTACCTTCGAACTATTCCTGCAAAGGGACGATAATAATTTAGTATAAAAGGGTTACTTAATCGTCTTTTAAAGTACAAGTATTAGGTGACCGCTAATAGTTTTCGAATTAATTCCGTAAATGTATTGCAAATGTTCCTTTAGAAGACAAATAGAACTATTTGCAGACTACGAGTTCGGTCCTGAGAGGGTTTATGAAATAGGCCTCGTTGAATATGCGTGCTCACTCACCACTCAGAGATGTTGGATATTAATGAAAGCCACTTACAGCCTCCGCCGTTAAAAATATATTCCAAACATGTCGACCACTTCTAAATAATATTTGAGTTTAATTTCCACCCTGTCCCGGAAAATTGGCTATTTTGAGTACTGAACATGGTTATGAAATTTTATAATTACACGCATTTGCTTTTACACTGTACACCACTCAAATTAATTGCCGTTTTGCGGATTTTTAATAACTTACTGTACACTTGCGCTTTGGAATTATCGTTTTCGACTGTAATTAACAGTTATTACATCTTGAACGTGTTTTTATTTTTACTTTGGGTACTTTTTAATTTAAGCTACTATTTAATTTCGTCTATAGGTTATCCAAACCTATATGATGTCACGTCATCAACAAAAAGTTACTAGATTGTTTGTTTGTAATTCGGTTTAAAGTTTGGAAAGTGACATATTCTATAGATTGTTTACTTGCGCACATATTAGATGGTATAAAGAAAGACTGCAATTTATTAGAACTGTCGAAATGCGAGGTACGAGGTGACAGCACTGTGTGAAACGTCATCATATAGTAACTTTGTATTGATGATGTGAACATCATATAGTTTTGGATAAGCTATAAATATATAAGGTTGTTTGGTAATGACTTGCCGCTTTTTCGCTAGAGGGAGTTTGAAGCGTTGTGGGGCAAGCAAATAAAGCAGCATTTGGCAACTCTGTATGTCATTTGACAGGTGATGACATTAGCTACAAAACGACGTGTCATTTGTTTAGCTTTGACTTTTTTTTCACAAGTGGCAGTCGCTGAAACATGGAGTTCACTAATGCCGAAATTAGCGCTATTTTGAAATTCTTCTTTGTGCAAGGCGAAACCGCACGCGAATCGCATCGCAAGATTAATGGTGTTGTGGGAGATGGTACTGTGTCGATTCGAACCGCCGAAGAGTGGTTTCGGCGTTTTAGAGCTGGCCGAAACGACATAACAGACCCTGTACCCAGTGGACGGCCAATAACCACTGATGTCGACAAAATCATAGAAAAAATCCACGAAGACCGGCATGTGACTATCAGAAGTATCGCGAGGAGTTCCAGCTAAGCACTGAAACCGTCCATAGGCATTTGAAAGCAGCCGGATACACTAAAAGCTGGATAATTGGGTGACACATGAGTTGTCCAAAAACCTAATCGACCGCATTTCCATCTGCGAATTATTGCTGAAACGCAACGAAAAGGAGCCGTTTTGAAGCAGATGGTGACTGGCGATGAAAAATGGGTCACCTACGATAATGTTGTTCGCAAACGATCGTGGACGAGGAAAGACGAAGCGGCCCAAACGGTGGCCAAGCCAGGATTGACGCCCAGGAAGGTTTTGTTGTGTGTTTGGTGGGATTGGAAGGAATCATCCACTATGAGCTGCTCCCATCGGGCCAAACACTTAATTCTGAGCGGTATATCGAACAACTAGACCGTTTGAAGGATGCCATCGACCAGAAGCGGCCAGAATTGGTCAATAGGAAGGAGTTGTGTTCCATCAGGACAACGCCAGGCCACACACATCTTTGATGACTCGTCAGAAGCTCCGGGAACTTGGTTGGGATGTTTTAATGCACCCGCCTTATAGTCCTGACATTGCACCATCGGATTACCATCTCTTCTTGTCGCTGCAAAACTCTGTTGGTGATATTAAATTCGACACAAGAGAAGACTGTGAAAACCACTTGTCTCAGTTTTTTGCCAATAGGGAGAAGGGATTCTACGAGAGGGGCATAATGAAATTACCTTCAAAATGGCAACAAATTATCGAACAAAACGGCGCATATTTGACCTAATTCTGTTTTAATCCTAACTATATTAAATAAAATATTAAAAATCTTGTAAAAAGCGGCAAGTCATTACCAAACAACCTTATAGAATAAATGAAAATTTAAAAACGTCAACTTTTTAAATTATGTTGCAGCTTTTTAATATACATAGGCAAATACGTAGATATACGTGCACCACCTACCTATACATTTAATTTTATTATTAATTAAAATTTGATAATTGGAACGTAACGTAATTTAAAAAAATAAAAATAAACGAAGAACGTTGATTTTAACGATCACATCGAATGACCACTTTTATTACCTGGTTTAGACATTTCCTTTATCGTTATTTATGCCTTAATGTATTGAATGCTCCTTTTTCAAACAAGGAAAAGTTTTAATTTGTTAGTAATTAAAGAACATGAAAAATAGGTTACTAACGCAATAAAAACAAATGCACAATAAATGCCAAAGTATTCTTAACATATTACATAGAAAAATTGAATAAAGATATCTTATACGGTACATAAGGTAAGAGCACCCGTCTTCCGACAGTCACCAGACCTCGACATGGTCCTATTGTTGTGAAAATATAACAGTATTCCCATTTATTAAAGTGCTTTTTTTTAACCTTAGAAGGTGGTTTAAGATATTTTTTTTATAATTATTCCATTATTTTTAATATCTCGTTAACACGTTGACTGCCAATTACGAGATAACTCGTAGTTTGCGTTATTGCCTAGATCGTCAACTACGAGTTATTTCGTAGTAAGAACATAATAATACAATATGATTAAATTCAATTGGCTTTTTAGACCGGGATCCTGAAGAGTACCGTGGCAGACAATGTGTTAAATACATGTATTTTACTTTTTTGGTAATTATCTCAGACAAACTATTATTAGATACTAGAATGTAAATAATAAAATTAAGTAGATGCGTTTTATAAATACCCACATAAAAAAATAAAAAAATCGTACGGGGTAGTATTTAAAAATTATTTAAACGTCGCCGTCGACAAAAATTTACGGACCCCCTTGTTATTTACTTTTTATTTAGTTATTTAGTCAGAATTCTTGGAAATTACGTTACTTGTTAAACGAAGTAATTTTACCCTTAACGAGCGGTTGACCTTCTTCTAAACAATAAGAGAATTTAAAAATCGAGGAATTTAGTGAAAACGATTTAAGTGGTGTAGGTATATGCATATGGTCCAATTAAGACATACGATTTTGTAAAATGAGATAGATGACGGGGACATTGCCAACGAATCTGATTGTACATAATTTAAGTAAATCATATTTGTCGGTTTGTACAAACTGAAAACGTTAAATTAATAAATATTAAATATCGCTCAGATCCATCAAGGATTAATTGTAAATTCGGCCTTTGATTTATTTCCAGAATATAATCAAATCTTAATGTTTTATCAAAGTAAAATTTCTCATTTAACTTGCCCTGCGCCGCATACAACAACTCTTTTATAATAAATCCTCCACTAAGGTAAACATAATATATAATGTAGATTAAATTCTTGGCCTGGAAGTTCTTTTAATCCCTCAGGAAAGTGAAATTCTTAAGAAATTTATGTTTGCGTATTTTTTACGAATACCTACCCATCTCAAAACGAACGTCAGCTCGAATAGGTGCTTATCAATAATTTTTAATGCACACAACAATAGACGTAATAACACATCGGTTAAGTTGAAGTCAGAAAGAATATGCAAACACGATACCTATAACTTCGGATTTACCAAACTCACGCCTACGCACGTATACCTGTTCAATATGACCGTTAGCATGTTTGCAAGTAAATATCTTGGCACATAAGCCGAAAGGAGACTGATGTTTATTTGTCTGCCCGAACAAATAGACAGTGCAAATATTATTTCGTGCTTTTCCCGGAAAATATTAAAATAGAACTGGGAAACACGTTAATTTGCATTTTTATGAACTAATTTTTCTTCGCAAATTTTGCATTCTACCGCAGAGTTTATAACTACGTTTATACTGAATAGATTGCGTTAATTTAATCCTCGCAGATTGAATATACGGCAGCGAAGTGTCCTAGAACCGAAATAAATGCGTGCGAACATACATATATCATATGGTATAAGTTCTAGAAGTCCACTACATATGCTTTATCTACAGTTAAACCGCAACAACCTGATTTCTATTCCATATTTTGTTAAATTTTTTTCGCAACAATTGCATGTTTTTTGTAATTTCATCAAATCATATTCATATTTGAATTCTTTGTTAATTTTGAATCGAGTTATAAAAGCAGTTGTGGAATTATTAGGGGGTATGAACTTGTATAATAATAATAGAAAGTCGCGATCAAATAGTTATATCTTATAGAATAAAATTATTTACTTAAGGATCGATTATTCGTAATTATCTGAGAATGTATGGACTGCGTTAGCCACGACGACAAAACAAGTGTTTTAATAAAATTTCAGATATACCTAAATAAAGTTAAAAAAGTTGAGGCGTTTAATTAAAAACGCAATTTTCGCAAACATCGTCGAATATCACGTTTACAAAAAAAAATGACGTCACACCAATTTGTTTCGTACGCAACTTCGTGTGTGCGATAGAAACGTTTTAATCAAACTATAACGACTGATTTCAACCGTATATTACACATAACCTCTTATGTAATTTTCAACTGAATAGCTTTTGAACGGCAACCCAGGATTTAGCATAGCCCTATTTAATTAATTTTTGTGGCTATGTTTTTATACGCAGGGATTTATTCTGTAAAATCTGTTAATTTTAATGTTCTGTTAACATGTTATCGCCATGGAAACGTATTGTGATTGCATGTTAGTTTTTTTTTTAACGTGCCTTTACAAATAACAGACTTGTTACAGAATAGACCCCTTAATTCAGCTGGATCTCCGGTATGTCTTGTATTTATATTTAGAATTGTTAAAATACGGAAGCGGAACTCCTTTGAAATACCTACCTCTCTTCCCACGGACTTACTTGCATGCTAACATGCCAACAAATGTCTCTTCTATTCAGAAATTCTATCTTTTAAATTATATTAAGACGTTTCATATTGAGATTCGTACTAAGCAAAACATTCATATGTAGAATATTTTATTGTTTGTTTTGATTTTGATTAGTTTGCGCGTTGTCTCTACTAAAAGCTCGAAAGCTTATAATACCTAAACTAAAAATAGAAAAAGAATAATTTTTGAATTGAAACTTAATAGAATAGACGGATTAAGGGTCCTGTTTACCTGAATATGCGTATAATATAATCTGAACTTGGGTTTTAAGCCGCAATTATAAATTATTACCGATGTCTCAATATTTTAAAAGGTTCTGTATGTCATATATAATGTTTGAATAATCATCATTTTTAAAACAAATTGTTTAATTTTGAATTATTAATTGATAATCGTATATCCAAACTTCGGTTTTTCGTAAAAACGTGTAAAGTGACAGTGGCGAGCTTTAACATAGTTATGTAGGATGACTACTATGTTTGTGCAATATTATTTTTAGTAAGTTTTTATTTTTTTAAAATCAAAATTATGCAACCCGTAGTACTTATGTAATTGTTTATGTGTTGGCGTTTCGCGCTTTGAATAACAAATCCCACCCACCTCCTACTCAATTTACTACGAAAGGAGACAGAGGTATCCTTGTCGCTAAATAGTATCGCACTAGTATAAATAAAATCATTAAAGGATACATAATATTATTTTGAAACAGGATTTTACCTATATTCTCCACGCATAATAAATAATTTAATGTTACATTTTAGTTTATAAATAAATCAGCTCTTATCGTTTTAACAATCGAACTAAATTCAATATATTTATGCAATTATGTAATTTATGTACAATGTAATACAAAATATATAATATAAGTGAAATCAATGGATCCATATAGATACAGAGCGAGTCAAAAGTACGTAATATATCAAATAAATTTGAAACAAACGAATTTTTGTTAAAATCCTGAAATGCGTCAATTTTATGTTTTTTTTTTAAATGCACATTTGTACATTAAAATCTTATTCAGATATTAATTTCTTTTTAAGTTACATTAACATCATTAGAATTTGTTTTAAATGGCAAATAAATTACAAAAATATTTTTTATTAAAATGCAAAAAGAGGCTGAAAATCTACTTAACAATCAAAATAAACAATAAATAAATAATAACAAATAAATGGTAAAAGAGTCGTAGATGCAAATGGTAGTCAGAATTCAATAATCAGGTTACTGAGAGGTCACCTGACCTTACACCTCTCGAATATTTTTTATTTAAAATCAAAAATTTATTCTACTATAGATCACAAAAGATCACGACAAAGATCCGAAAAGACCTATTCGACAGGAAATTCACAGAATTATTGAGGAATTAAATTTTTAGTCTCTTTTTTTGCATTCTAATTAAAAATATGTTAATAATTTATTTTTCAAAAAGTTTCTTAGGTAAGTTTTATATATTTTTATACTGTCGTTTAGACAATCGAAGGATATATCTAAATCGCGCAAAACAATTGGAGGTTGCCATTTAAAACAAATTAAATTGTGAATTAAAACGCATACGGTAAAATCTAGTTTATCCGAATTTCGTTCATCCGATCATTCATACCATGGATGTCCGGATTATACGGATAAACTTTTTGTTGATTTTTAAATAAGTACATGTAGGTACCTGTGTATTTTAACACTTACTGTGTTAAACATATTAAGTTCAGTTAAAAGAGTAATTTTAAAGTGGAAAATTCCTACGAGAAAATGTTAGCACTTATTGTCGTACGAGTGTTGTATGTCGTACATGTTTTTTGTATTATTTATAGGTAATGATGATGTATCTTGTTGCAAGCATTAATTAGTTACTTCTTTCATAATACCTACTAGGAATTTTTCTACCGTTTTCTTAGATGACGCCAAGTCGAATATTTTTAAACTACCCTTCCATAACGTAATGATTTTCACCAAAGAAGTCGCCAAGTACTTTTAATAATAAATATACGTATGTATACGGTATCCAAGATAGGTTCCAATTCGCGTCATTAATAAAAAATTAGTAAATGTTATATTTGTAATTCAGTTCTATGTGTAAAAAGCGACATATTCTATCGACGATTATGATTGCACGAATGTCAAATGGTATAAAAAAAGACTACTAATGTTTGAGAACTGTAAAAATACGAGGTTTTATTGATGACAGAGATTGGAACCTTTTTGGATATCGTATAGAATAAAACGGTGAATAGTAGCTAAGTAAGCTAATAAAAGTTAAATCACTTGTTAGTAAAATATCTCTATATAATCTTAAAATAATAACGGAAGTTGAAACATAATCTCCCTCTTTTCTAAACAAAACCTGAAAGTGCGATAGCTATACGCATACCAATGTCATCATTGTCATCATGTCCCCACTAACGTGCAAATTGAACGATATTTACTTTCGAAATACTATTGCATAAGCAGAAAAATGAAATTCCATTCTAGTACACAGGACCCTTAATTAATTGACCCGCGGATTGTTTCGCGATTCCGCGGAATAATGCGCGACTTCGCGCGACCGACAACCGGATTGTGCGATTTTATTCGCGGTTTCGCATTTTGATCAGATCGTGATCCGCGCTTTGATCTAATTGGTTCGCGATTTGATTAGACCGCGGAATTAAAATAATCCGCGGATCGAAACCGCAAATTACTTCGCGGAATCACATACTTATACGTATGTATGTACCTATTAGATAGTGGCGCATTCTGGTATCGGCTTGTTCGGGGGAGGGGGGGTTAGAGAAGCGTTTCGGGGAAAGAATATTTTACAAAAAACAAATGTTTAGTTTGCTTAATATTAACACAATCTGACGTCAAGGCGTCGATAGTCTTGAAGGGCCGGGGCGGGGGGTGTGTATAACCACAAAGTCCTTCCCCTATCAGTACGTCAGTGCATTAGACACTAATAGTAAACGTTCTAAAAACTAATTTCGCTTGTTTGCTATTAGAAGGTACCTACGTGAAACGACCCGAAGAAAAACAACGTATAACCAAAATTAGTTATAATATAAGTTGCAACTTCGCTGATTACTTTGAGATTTTGGGGGCATTCGCTAGAGCTCAAGACGAGGAATACATTACTAGATAAACCGGAAATTGCAATTATTATACATAGAAATTTCTAGTAAATATGCAAACTTGGGAGCGTGCTGGCGTATATTTAGAATCACATTTATGCATAGAAAATGAAATTTACCTGCAGCTAATGTAATTAAAGGCAATTAATGCGAGAATCGTAGAGACGTTGCAATACGCCGCGTGTCGCCGTTCGCTATTCAGAACTGTAGTTAAATTTATGTCTATTAACGATTATTGCGACACTACATATAACACAGTGCTGCTTTAACATCAATTCTAAGCAATTAAGTACTTTATGAGTTAGAAAGCGTGGCGAAGTCTATTGGTAATATTATTCATACCCACAATTCCGATAATTAAATCGGAGACAGCAGTGACGCCGATTTGAATTAAGGTATGTAAGGCAGCGTTGTTGTACAGGAAATCTTGGGTGTTTTCAAGTTATTAGTGTGCGAACGGGCTCAAAATTGTATTAAACGGAAACTGAAGATATTGTTATTTTATTACATTTTGTAGCCCCTCCGCCGGGGATTAATTTAATAATTTATTCAATTTTATAACGCGATAACGGCAGGAGGAAAACGGCAAAATAGAAGCAATGAGGACCTAATTAATGTAGAATTTGTTCGCGTTTTTATTTGTTGTTGAGCAGCAGAGCTAAGCATAGTTACTTCCGGCGGCCTGCCGTTGCTTTCACGTCAAAAGAAAACTTTTCCGACTTTAGACTGCATACGTAATGTTTTAAGCATTAGCTTTGCTCGAAATAAAAGTTTACCTTTTTTTTCAAACTTTCCGAGTTTAAAGAAATTGATTCGGCTTAAGTGAAGTTACATGGAGGTCGCACTTGCTTGATGGGAACGTTTTACCGAACAGAATCGATATATATATATATATATATATATATATATATATACAGTACCGGCCAAAAGTTTAGACTCACCTTCGTAATGTAGGGATATTAATAAATAAGACGAGTTTAATGACATGAATTCCCATTAAGCAATTATATTTCCAGAAAAAAATAGTTCAGGAACAAAATACAATGTAAAATTTTATATACAGACTATGATTTCTTGCCAATTTTTGATTCTTCAAAATATCCCCCTTTTGCTTTTACTACAGCCGCGCATATTTTCGGCTCATTTATTAAATATTTTGTTATTACTTATAGTAATAGTGACTACCAAGTATTCTATATAGCTGTAGGCAACTGTCAACTACATTACAATAATAAATTACCCCAGGGCGATGTCACGAACGAAACATAACCTACAACATTGTACAGTGCAGTTTGTAATCATTTCGTTATACAGTACATGCTGACTTCTCCATAAAATATGGGTCGAAATCCGGAATTGAGTGTTGAAACACGAGCAGTCATTGTTGCATTGCACGAGGAAGGCTATTCTACTAGACAAATTGCATCTAAGACTAAGGTTAGTCAGGCAGGTGTCCTAAGAACCTTGAAGAGAAAGAAAGAAACTGGGAAAAACGTGAGTCAGCGACGATCTGGGAGACCTCGTGTAACTTCACAGAGGGAAGACAAGTTCATTTGTTTTCAAAGTAAGCGTCTACGAACTCGAACCGCACCAGAAATTCGAAATTCGCCGGCTTCGTGATTACGGCTTGAAAGGCTGTGTAGCTGCTAAGAAACCACTTCTACGAAAACAAAATAAAGTGAAAAGATCGCAATGGGCAAAAAAACATAAAGATTGGTCAGTAGAACAATGGTCCAAAGTATTGTTTACGGATGAGTCAAAGTTTGAGATTTTCGGAGGAAAACGCAGGCAATATGTTTGTCGTTTGGTTGGCGAACGTATGACAAGTCAATGTATAATGCCAACAGTGAAGCATGGTGGGGGACCCGTCATGGTTTGGGGCTGTTTTGCCGGAAGTAAAATCGGAGATCTCGTAAAAATTGACGCCACTATGGATCAAAAGAAATATCACGCCATTTTGCAATATCATGCTTTTCCATGTGGGCAGAGAATCGTGGGTAAAGTATTCATTTTCCAGCAAGATAATAATCCTAAACACTCGTCAAAATTGTGCAGGAACTACATAGGGAACAAAGAGAAGGGAAAAATGCTAAAATACATGGAGTGGCCGTCTCAATCCCCTGATCTCAATCCTATTGAACTGTTATGGGACGAATTAGACCGGAATGTGCGAAGAATGCAACCAACCAATCACAAGGTGCTTTGGGACTCCTTGCAAGTTTGTTGGAATAAAATCCCAGCTACAACTCTGCAAAAATTGATTGCGAGAATGCCGAAAATATGCGCAGCTGTAGTAAAAGCAAAAGGGGGATATTTTGAAGAGTCAAAAATTGGGAAGAAATCATAGTCTATATATGAAATTTTACATTGTATTTTGTTCCTGAATTATTTTTTTCTGGAAATATAATTGCTTAATGGAAATTCATGTCATTAAACTCGTCTTATTTATTAATATCCCTACATTACGAAGGTGAGTCTAAACTTTTGGCCGGTACTGTATATATATATATACACAAGCTATCGCCAATAAAATAGCCTGTTGTCAACGTTAAAAGTTTAAATTAAAATTGAAAAAATCCAACTAAGAAATTTTTGCCGCCAAATTTTATTTAAAAAAAAAATGACCACCTCGCCCGACAGAACTTTAAAAACTTCGCATGTCGCATGGTAAACTTATAAACGTCAGCAATCGACTTACGTAACGGGAAAAGTTAAAATACTTATTGCTGGATAAATATAAAATAAATCGGTTACCTATTTACAACTTTTAATCAAATTCTCTTTACTGCAAATTCTAGTATTATCGTCGTATAGGTGGGTGCTTTAAAGAAGCTACTCTTTTAGTCATATATCAAAAGATGATATTATTCAGTAACTGTAACTTAACTTGAACCGTCAGCGCAGGAAAGTTTCGCCCGCTAAAGATGATATATCGGTTTTTAAAAGAAATCCTTACACCTATTTCGCACGTCTTATTATTCGTGTTCAATTTTATTTCTCGTTGAAGGAAATTGTAACTCGCTTTAGAACGTGGTTGGCTTTCGTTTTAAGAAGTCGTTTAGTTATAAATTGTTCTGTTCTTGTACCTAATTACAGAGTTATAAACGTGTCTAGGCTAAATCAAAACTAATGAAAGTTTAGTTTCAGCTTTTAAGCGACGCAGTTAGGTACTTGAAAATTCCGTTTCAAATTCAATCGTTTCTCGAATAAAATATAATTTCGCGTAATTTGTTTTTAAGTAAGCGAACGCGTCTTTGTTTTTAAAAAGGCCCAAATACGCTTTTGTAAATAGAAAGTCGCTAATTTTAATTGGGACTCGATTGCTTCTAAAGAATTCGTTTTAGATTGTTGTTTTTTTTTAATGCGCAAGTCACGCATAAACCGCAGAAACGTTAATTCACTCAGCTTTTTGTATAATTAGATTATATTAATTAATAAGTTTTTTAAATTGAATTATATGAAAACAATGAACACGTACTTAAGTTCAAATTAACTGCCGTAATGCGACGTTATAAAGTTGGGGCAAATGCATCACAGAAATAATGCTGTTATAGAAAGCTGTAAGTTCATAACATTAACGAATTTTCAACTTTTATAACTTCTTGAAAGTTCGGAGCCGCCCAACAAAATTATTTGGAAATGAATCTTTTCTCATCTTGTGTACACGATTCAAAAAGGCATCTTATTAAAAGTTCGGAAGTATTAGATTGTTTAAATAACTCGATAAAGTAGATGTTGATTACCTATGTATGTTGGCGGGGGAATGTGGGGAGCAAACCTGGTACAATAACTATACAAAGTAGGATCTCCGAGTGTTCTAAACGCGTAGTAGCACGTGGCGATACGTGTAGAAATTTAAAAGATTACTTTCGGGCAAGTTCAATAGTTCGTATTTCAAATTTTTTCTCGCAATCGTCATTTGTACATGTTTCGAACAAATCTTTCAATTGTTAACAACCGGTAACGCAAATGAATCTTTACGCACTTTAATCTTTAATCACACATCAATTCAGTTTCATTGCGAAGGATATTATAGACACGTATTTATATTATGTACAACATATTGTTTTTTAACACTTTCCCATTGCAATTACCCGAAACAAAGTCATACTTGTCGGGTAACACAAATAGCGCCAGTCTGCCCTATGGGCGTTGTATTACACAGGCGCGTTACATAATACTGTTCTTAGTTTGCCCCTAGCGTAAGGGCCTACGATAAACTTCGGCGAATTCCACAACACTTAGTTTCAATTTAATTATTATTAAAAAAAAATATGGGCAGTAGCAGGTTCGCGCACTTAAACACTACGCAGATAATTACAAATCAAAATATACCGTGCAATAAATCTTTTAAATATCTACGTACGTTTGTATAATAGTGGTTACGTCGAAATGGCCGCGTCGAAACGTCCAATTCCGGAGTACAACATATCCATCGAGTAACTTTGTAAATAAACATTTTTAAAGCATCAATTCAGATTATTAACCACACTCGTCTTAATAATACTTTCGTCGGAATATAACCAAGTACAGTGCTCTCCCTCTATAGTTCCTTCCTCAACAGTTCCGCTTCCCCAGTTTTCGACTCGACTAGTACCCCCACTCTTAAGACATCAGCGCGTACCTCGAGATTCAAATGGCTCTCTCCATACAGTTCCGCGCGCGCTGTAAGGCTTGAAAAATCGAGTGTATCCAATATATATAGCACAAATTAAGTAATTTATATTGTATTTATTATTTTATTATTATTATTTATTTATATTTATTAAAAGAAGTATAAAAACAAAATATATTATGTTGATTTGTGACATTTTATATTATAAAGATATAGATTAGCACGAGCGTACGAACAACAACTAACTGTCGAACAGAGGAAAACCATCAGTAGGAAATCAAAACAAAAGAAAAACATTTTATTAGGACGAGTGTAAGATGGAACTATTAAGAAAGACGCAAGTGAATTCGTTCGAGCGCTACGAAAGGCGCTTGGTAGGGGAACTCTGTTCGACTTAATTTCTAAGAAAAGTTATTCCCCTCATGCCCAACTGCGGAACTGTAGAGGAAGAGCACTGTATGTCGATTGTAACTTACAAGGGGATACTACATCCAGTACATCGAAATTTGGGATGCCGATTTTTTTTTGATGATTCTAGAGGCCAAATACGTGCCTTGGCGTTTTGTCGAATGCTCCCATAGTTTTCGAGATATAAATTAAAAAAGAAATCAAAAATTGAATTTGCTGTTTAATAACAATCCCCGTTAGCACGTTTTTTTGACAATGTCGTTGTGGCAGTTTGAGTAATGTTCTCGTTTCGTAATTAGCATGTCGCTAGTTCGATCCCCGTGTCTCCAAACTTTTTTTTTGTTCCAACTTGGTAGTTTTGACACAAGGCAACTCTATAAATTTATTAATTTCCACGTATAACGTGAGTCGTATAAAAATGCGTAATTTTATTAACAATGAAATCTCCCAAAAAAAAACTTCTGTAGTTTTTTCGTCTTTAATAGAGAGAATTCGTCGCACATAGGCGCGATACTCGCAACCAGTTTGGTCGGTATTAATAATGAAGTTCGTATGAAATTAAAAAAAATGTTTGGAGACACGGGGATCGAACCAGCGACCTACTGATTACGAAGCAAGAACACGAGGGGTCGGTAACTTATGTATTAGTGTGTATTTGTTTCTAGAATGTAATACAGAATTACATTGAATTAGTTTGTATTACATGTATTACTTTGAATTACCTTGAATTACTTTTGAATTACTTTGAATTAGTATTACTGTGTATAAAATTTACTATAGTTACCGATCCCCGTACGCGTATAACAATCGCGAGACGATGTTATTAACCTAGCAACTTCACTTTGATTTCTTTATTAATTTATATCTCGAAAACTACGGATGCATTCTGTAGCATATTAACGCCAAGACACGTATATTTGTTTTGTGACCTAGAATCATAAAAAAATCGGCGATCCCAAATTCAGATGTACCTGACATGTAATGTAAACTTGAATAATATTATAACGAATATGCTCTATCTTGTATATATAACAAGACAAATCAAACGGGATTAAATCGTAGATCGCTCCAATAATTTGTAATATCCGATAATAAAACGAAAGGGCGTCTATGCTTTATTTCAGCAAATAATTCAATCGGCTTGATCGCGTCCGAATGAATTTGTATTCCGATTAATATTACAGATGGACGATTTGTTGTTTCGCTAAACTGATTGTCGGATGAATTACGATTCGATAAACTATCGCGAATGTGTTTTCATCGGTCAAATGTTTTCGATTAACTCTTTATTGGTCGGTATTTCACGTCCGTTACCATATGTTTCTTTGAAGCACATTTTAAGACATTTAACAAGGAACTGCTTTATTCGCAGTGCGCCGTAACGAGTCGCCCGTCACGGGCACAAGTTAGACACTTGCCACGGGCGCTTCGTGCCGTCGTTATGGCGTTGCTTATTCGAAAATTGTCTGCTATACAGAGTGATTCAGAATTCATATTAAAATGTTTCTAGGGCGTACAGAGAAAATTTAGTAAAATTAATATTTGCCATTTATGAAACGAATGTCCAGTAAGGAACTGTTTATGAATTTTTTTATCAGTGTCTTGTCTTAATTTAACCATGTAATTTTCTAACACGAATTCTGAATCACCCCCGACGGGAAACAACTGTCAAATAAGCACCAACGGTCCCTGCTAAATATCAACAAGATTTTGGCGAATCGGGCCGAACGCCCGAAAATAATTGTGCTACGGCCTACGGTTCGTGTTTCCACTTAAAATATGAATATAATTCCGGAAATAGTTGTGTCAGACGCGAAAGTATGCTTAGAAACGTTTTAAACGAGACAGTTATGAGAACAGAACTTTATTCGCGCTCTTCGCCGCTAATTAATCTTAAAATTCTATCTACGTAAACAAGATGTATAACATAAATGGCTTATAATAATATCAAAAAGCGGAAACTCCAGACATATTTTGTGCCATAAACGAGCTTACTGTGCACGCATATTTCCGTACATTCTGCGCCGCTTTTCCTCACGTTACTTTTGATATCCTCCTCTAACTTTCCTATAGGTTTCACGTAAAATATATTTAATAAAATGTGTACAGGAAAACACTCGCACAACGTCGTAGCCCTCGCTTCTGGCGCGACGGCGTACGTAAACAGACTTTATGTTTCCATAAAATGTTCTCCATGTGAATATATTGCATCCTTAGCCTCGCACGAATCTGCCAGTCGCATATAAATCTATCGCTACGGTTGTCTACTTTAAAACTAGGTTAACTTCTAATGTTCTATAAGTTAGTATAATAATAATATTGTAAACGGTACCTCTTAGGCATAATAAATAGTTGACTAACTAAACTGAAAGTTATTTATCACCTGAAATTTGCCGGTTTTTTTTTTACAAATTTAAACGTCACAAAAACGTCACGTTTGTTTAATATTGGACATTTAAACTTATTGTGGTATTACTGAAATTTACAACTTGCATCACGCATTATCTCTTTTGTACTAATGCAATTAACATTTATGATTCGATTGAAATACTACACTGAACCAAAAGTTGACGTATATACAATGAAAACGTACGTTGAATTAATGAAAAACGGCATTAAAACACGTCCAAAGATCGCTTGCATTAAACCAATGAAACATGTTTGATTTACTTATAACTGGATTTATTAACCAATAAAATATTCATTGTGTGAATAAACGCGCGTTCGTAGACTATATGATTTCGTTTCATTTATTTAATTAAAATATTTTATTGTATTAATGAACATTTATTAAAATGTTTCATCAACTTATAACTGGATTTATTAACCAATCAAATGTTCATTGTGTGAATAAACGCGCATTCATAGCCTGAATAATTTTGTTTCATTTATTCAGTTATGACATTTTATTGTATTAATGAACACTTATTATTATTAATAACGGAATTTATTCACTTAACGTATATCAAATTATTATATTTAATACACAAAATTATTGATGTAATGAATTGTAACTATACAGGTGAATAACAATAACAATAATAATGTTGCCATTTGTTAAGAAGGTCATCTTCGGCATCTTCAAAGGCAATTTTAAAATCTATATAAATCTGTAACACGATGAAAATTAATTATGTTCGAAGTAATTGCGAATTAAAAATATTTACCAATTTAAAACCTGATGGGATTTTATAAAACGGCCAATGGTCCATTATAGCAGCAGTATTGCCGAGCGTTTTAATTTGCTGTAAGCGGTATTGAGTGCATGCATGCCTTCCAACAGTTATCAAATTCTTCTATGCTTAAATTATCGTATTTTAAAGCCTTTATGCAACTCTCTACGTCGTCTTCTGGTACTGAAAACAAAGTACATTAAATTATATTGTACGAATACAAACAGTACAATTACTTATCAAAATCTTTTTCGTATCTAGACTTTCTCTCTTGTGCGACCTTTTTTTGTGTTTGCGGCAGTACATGGTTGGAAACCGCAGTTTTAAATGTTGTTTTTAAATTACAGAATTTGTTATATATTTTTCCTCGTTTGCTTGTTCTGTAATACTTTTGGAATAAAAACTTTTTAAAAAATTCCGGTGTTGAAACACTAAGAATCTTACCAATTTTTCGTTGGGGAATCTTTCTAAAAGTTCTCGCTCTAGTCGGTGGCTTGTAGCTAAAGTCATTTGTAAACCTTTTTCTTCAAAAAACTGCGCAATTGTGGTGTTAATTAAATTTCGTTGATCGTCATGAAATTTTGAAAATTTATTATAATAGTCTACCAACATGATTTCTTTTACAGTTTCATTCAAAATATTTGCTAATTTGATTCAAATGTTATCATTTGGGCTTGAAGATCTTAACGTATAAGGTGCGAACCGCAGTTTGTCTGCAGGTGGTGTGGGTGTCCTGATAGATGAACATGAGGATCTTGAAGATGGAGGGTTACTCAAACTCATTGCAGTCTCATTGTGAAAGGCATTTTAATAATCCATCAATGGCATTCCAATTGACTGTCGCCATTCTTTGAGATTATGTTTAAACAAAATTTGTGTTCCCATATCAAAATTTTTTAAAAGTCTCTCAACGTGATGTCGTTTAATGACTTTCAAAACATTTTGTGCTACAATAAAACCAATATGAAAGTTTAAGTGTAGCTCATATGTATCTTTAATTGTATAAATTTATTTTCTACATACCTTACAGAAATATCAACACACTTCGATAAACACACGCGAGTTATTAATATTGTCAAAAAATGTTTGGCTCGTGGAACAAATTCATCATCTTGTGGGTTACTTTTATATAAAATCAACGTAATTACTTTTAAACAGCTTTATTAATTCTTTTTGGTTTTTGACAGTTCCTATTATTATTCTGTCTCCTAGCTACCGCTACGCCACAATCTTAACCAACGTCGAATTAACTTATCAACTATACATCGAGACTGTGATTCTAATCAATGATTGATAAAACGTGTAGTTGCTTAGTTAATAAACTTTAATACAACATATGAATATTGGACCGATAGTTAATGGAAGTTACTATGCGAATTCGTATATGTAATAAAAATATTCATTCATACAATGTAAAAATTTTCAATATATTCAATGAATACTGATTCTTAACATTAATGAATCCCGTGATAAAGCAATTAAAACTATGTACATAATGTTTCGTTAAAACAAACAATAGTTTATTGTGCCAACGAAATAACAGTCACTAATCAGTGTTTATTAATACTACGATCAACATTTTTTTCAGTGTAGGTTTAATTTTTAAACGATTCGTAATTTTATAAACGTCTATGAACAAAATTAAAAATGGACCCGTGCGCGAGAGGAAAGGTTTCTCTCTTAACGTTAAATATTCAAAATTAACTAATACGCCATAATTTTCAGAATATTTGCAGTGGACGACCATCTTTGGTTCTTATATCATTTTCCGAAGCTGTTTTTCACCTTCACTCGAGTGCCGATTAAAATAGAGTGCCGCATTTCTGTAACGTTGTGATAAAATTGCGGCTTACCACTGCTCGCTATTCCCGTCTAGTTGAATTAAGTTTTAAAATACCTACCTGAGTAAAAGCGTATTTAAAATTTGAATTTATCCGAAGGATAAGTACGTTAATTATTGAATTATACGTTTGTGAACGCTAATTTTAGTTTATTTTAGTTTCAAATTTTCATTGTTCTGATTCGCTCGTTTAAAAAAAAATCTCTTCTTTGATTTTGTCTTTACCGCGAGCAAACTTTAGTTCAGGCAACACATAACGTTTATCATAAAATTCTAAATTATCTGTAAATTATAGTAGCGACGATGGCGTGACAAATACTCTAAAAATATCAGTACTATACTTACTATATCGGCGTAGATGTAGCTGTAGAATAACAATATATCATCACAAATTTATATTTTCCGTCCGCCCGTGATTGATAGTCGATTGAATTGACCTGACAACGTGAATAGAGATCATTAAATATCATTGCTTTTGATACATGTCCCTTATTCAGGATTTTACTTCATCTAACAAGACGCAAGTTTACATATAGGTATATAACGTAGAAAAATCTCTGCGTACCTACCATATTTTATATTTTTCTTGAATTGGACTCAATATCCGATCTTCGTCCACCGTTTCTGTTAGACGTATGTATGTGTATTTTTTAACGTGTTAAATAAATAATTTGTCATCGTGTAGGTACGTAATAAATAACATCTTTAGAGTCTTTTTTAAATGCATTTGTCGATACACCAAACCAATAATAAATAGCAAGGTTTGAAAATAGTACGTTTTTATTTGTAAACAGCTAAAATATAAGTACCAGTTTTCCGAACTTAATTAAAACAAAAGCGTAACTTAAGTATTAAAAATCTATGAAAACACCAATAGGTATCCAAGGAAAATTAAGTAGTTAAGTTCGCTTAAATTTTAAGATAGATTGGTGCAATCGGTCCTTAGATACATAGATAAATTAAGGGCGGTATTAATAGTCGGTCCTTACGTCGAGTATTTCCTCAAGATACGCATTTACATAGTAACAACGATCGTTTCTAAGAAAAAAATAGTGACTTAACGAAATAGTACTTAAGGTAAGAAATGACTACGAATTTCACCCTAAGAACTATTATTTTCAGTTTAGATATCATCGAAAGCTTTATTGAAAAAGTAAAAGGAAGGAAAAAGCAGTTGAAAGTTATCTATCTGATTGATATTTTAT
This sequence comes from Rhagophthalmus giganteus, assembly GCA_036326145.1. Taxonomy (NCBI): domain Eukaryota; kingdom Metazoa; phylum Arthropoda; class Insecta; order Coleoptera; family Rhagophthalmidae; genus Rhagophthalmus; species Rhagophthalmus giganteus. Next base: position 6,922,376 of record JARFJA010000036.1, read on the forward strand.
TGTAAGTATGATAATGTGACTTCTAATTTTTGAATAATAAAACCAATTCTTATTGTTAATCAAATTATTAAGAAAATAAACTAAAAAGAAAAAAGATCGAGTGATCTGCGGATGCAGCGGACGATTTTCAGTCGGTTAATTATTTAACGCTAATTATTTAATTTTTGTTTTGCAACCCATATAAATTATATCGATTTCCTTAAAATATAAATTACTCCCACTTTTTAACGTTATCCCAAAAATTAAACCTGCCTAATAAGTATTTATTTAAACGTGAACTTAAATTGTGATTTAAAAAATCCCAGTTCACTGTTAATTTTCAAGACGAGGGTCCATTAATTTCCCGAAGAGCCTAACATATTGCCGTCTCTTAAATTAAAAACAAAATCGCATATGGGATCAAAGACCTCACGTTATTTTAGCACTCCGTTATGTAAATTTTAGATTTATAGATAGAAGTGCTTATCGAATATTAACTGGCATAAAGAATATACTGTTTCACAATTTGTTTTCTAGGCGGTTTTTGAGAAGGATTTCTACTTATATTATAATTTACGATAAGTACAAAAATATAGGATATTAAAGTAGGGTGTCTTATATAAAACACTGTGTTAAGTACTGTTATTATTTAAAATTATTGCTCGCTCGAGGACAATTATTTGAAGTCGTTCAAAAGTAACAGGACCCCGACAAATACCCGCAATTCAATAAAATGCGAGGCACAAATCATTATAATAACCCCTCATAAAACCATATCCTTAAACTTCAAAAGCACATGCAGGGATTTAGTCTTGACAAAAAAAATAACAGACTTCCCATTTGTAAAAAACCGAAACTACGGTCGTCCATAGAAAAGTAAACCGAAAAGAAATATATGTAGGTATAAGTACATACCGACATTAAAATAAAACGACTTTTCTCATTTTTATTCAGAGCGTCAAAGATTAAAACGTTGTCGAGATATTCGATATCTTGTACTTAACTATAGCTTTGCAGATACATAGCGTCTTCGTGCGTTCCGTGTGATTTTGTATTTAAGAAGCAGAGTAGAACATTTTCTCGTAAAGAAGCCTTTAATGGGCACTAAGTATATTAAATGTTCTTTGTGTAGGTAGGTAGGTAGGTAATTCTTCCTTAATATAAAAAACACTTCAGCGTATCATTTTGTCTTCCTTATCCTTCTTATTAAAGGACTTATTCGCAAAATAAAATAATATAAAAAAATTTAGGGGTATTTGTAAACAACGTGGCGTGCGGTAATTTAAACAACTAAATTAATCCGTAATTAATTGCTAAATGTAATTAATTAAACTTGCCAAAGAAGGCCATTAAAGATTAAAATTTTTAATGGTTATAGGTAAGGGTTTAACAAATCGAATCCTTTAATGTCACGTTTTGCGTATAAAGAGCAATCCAAATTGAAAGGAATTACAAACCGTTTTGTCACCAAAACGACCCAAAATGAACGTTTAATCGTAAACCCATAAATCAGTGTCAGCTTTACGGGGAGAACTTGTAAGAAAAAAGTAAATGGATAAAGAATAATAGTTAATTAAATTACTTACAACAATTAATCTTTGTCTTAGGTATTCTAAATTCTCCCTCTATTATCGTTACATTCCCTTCGTTTATTTTCAAGTGTATCGCCATCGGCATTTAAATATTTAATTTATAAGCGAAGAGTACTCCTAATATTAATAAAAGGGCTATAAAGTTCCGGACAACATTCCAGAACTCTATTAGACATTATTTAAATAACACGAAGAAACGTTAAGTATTTTCTCGTGGAACAAAGAAGGTCACGTCATGTTTTGTTCCTTTGTTAGAAGCAAATTATCTGCGAACATAACGGCATTCACTAATTCTCGCGGGTGATCCTTTAATCTGTTTCATGTAGATATCGTGTCGCTCACTTTCATAGAATTGCCATCTGAAGCACACTAAGCGAGCTACATTATTAACGCGTTCTTTTTACTGAGATTTTGCTCTCGAGTATTTATAACCACCTTTTTAAATAATCGAGGATTTAAACTTGACACATTATTATTATTATTATCAACGAAACACGACGAAGTGAATTAAGCGTAATATAAAATTTAAAAAAAAAATGGTGCGATAATAAATCTCTTGTTCTAAAGATCAAGATTTCCGGATGTGTAGGGGTTTTAATAAAACAAAAGCGCACTAGCCCTTGAGAGTTTCTGTGGTGTGTGAGGAGAAAATGCGAATTAGGGAAAAACAAGTTAAATAAACTAACGTGCGAATTAAGTTTCATAGAATAAATGTTTATTTATTGATGTTGTCGTTCAGCGTTTATTTCGGTACAACATAACGTGGTTGCGTAAGTTTAATGTTTAAACAACGTAACGATTTATTATATTTTGAAAATGGGTTCCTAATATAAGACCATTAGTTTCTTGGTTTTATGAAAAAATGTGAACGACAAAATATTTTTCTCTTGATCTAAGCTATTATATGACTGGTAATTCGACTCTCTAGGACATTTAGACCAAATTTCCGATCGAATCACGGAACAACCCCCACCCCCTCATCCCTTTGAAATTTAATATTATTCTAAAAGCACATGTTTAATAGTAATGCCTGATATATAAAATTCCTTAGCTGTGTGTCTACAGCAGTCTTATAGATCATCCTGAACGGGGAAAGTTTAATTAAAATAACCCGGTAGTCACATTTCTGTAGGTATTTCGAATCAATCCGAAACGGGAAAAGTAGATCAAAAAATAACGTGCAACTGCGATAATATTTAAAAAGTGGATTATTATTTAATACGAGGAAATTCGCGTGAATCAGATAAAAATAATGTATATTTTCGTTTAATAGTGAAATAAACGACCCGGCATTCGTGACGTAATATACAAACAAGATATGTATCGACCATGAGTGATTTGAGTAATTAGTAAATCTTAAATTACGCCACGCCCACTTGACAGGTATTGATAATTTAGAATGTTAATAGCTTTTCATCGATTTTTCTATTAATATCAGTAATAAAAAGTTGAATAACGTACGTACGTAAAGTTACGTATTCATTTACGTATAAGTAACACATAAAACTATCCCTTCTCCCCCCCCCCATATTAATTCATTGTTTATTAGAATAAGTAGGTAACGGTAAATAATCTCGCCCCGTCCAATTTTGGCCAGTGCATAATTAAACCTTATTAACAAATATTTCAAAGTTAACTTGTAAGTTGAATTAACTTAATTATAAATTAACTAAATAAAGTAAGCGACGCCCCGACGTCAGTTAATTTACAAATTGAATTCTCAATTGTGAAGTTCTTTTAAAATTTAAATTTTAATTAATTTTTATTTACGTGTTCAATGGAAAATTATAATATGTGTAGTACCTAACTTACAACTTGCATTTTGAGAAAAGCATTCTGTGAAATATGTATATCTATGCGAGAAAAATTATGAAAGTTTGAACTCGACATGGTTGCTAGAAGGCTGTTGCCTGTGTCGCCGTCGTTTAAAATTTATTGTTTCAAACGCATTGCTTCGATTTTAAAGTAGACAGTGCCCAAATATGTCATAAGTGAACCTGCAGAATTCGTTTTGGGTATCGAACAGGATGTAAACAAGATACGGCGGTGCATCATCTGTCAAATATCGAACGGGCGGTGATACGATTACCGGGGCGAAGAGACCTGCCCCGATTCAGGCACAAGTGGCTTATTATATTCCATCCGCATCTCTTATGAATTCTGCTATCCATCATTTCTGGTAGTCTTCTCCTTGGCAAATCGTCAAATCGAGCGCCGAGGGTCACGTAATCTGATCTCAGACTTCCGGTCGGGAATCAGAACGTCCGTTCTATCGCTTTGATTGAATTCCTCATCATTCCTGTATTTCCAGTATAATACTTTCCGTTCTATAATTTCGTTTTGTTGTCCGATACCGCAAGTCTGCTGCTTCAGACAAAGTACGAGCATTATCGGATTTATACCGACAAGAAGAATTTCAGTTCGTTATTTGCAACCGATTTAAAATTGAATGAGGTAAACAGATTGGGTCATTTTTTTTTATAAAAGTAAACTGTATTCGGAGACGTTGTAAAATTAGTTTTTAAACCGTTACGATCGTAGGTAAATGATACACCATCCGCTGCCGTTCGTGTTGAATAAAAATAACTCGATGTTACGTTGCAATGATATCTACATACTAACGCTAATATATGAATGAATTACTTATAAAGTTTTTAGGTACTAACTAGTTTATCTACGCACGAGTGATTTGTTTCAATAATTTTCTTGTAGTGTAGGTACCACAAGAGAAAACGTCAGTTTCAAATGCGCCAGTTACATTTTTGATTTACATAATATCAATGGCATTTTGGGAGAACAGTTTAAATGAAAAAAAGTAAATTTTAAAGCAGGAGCGCGCATTTTGTGTTGCAGCTTAACTATCGACAAGTACCTCCTGGAAACCGCGTATATAGGTAATTCGGGGCACGTTCGTACCAAATAACGTACATATTCTGCGATGCAGTCACCGGTTTATGTAAAATACGGAGTTGTACAGAGGTTAGATATATTATTCTCGAACGAGATATAATTTCGAGCCATTCCGGGGCACCCCCTAATTCAAAATAGCCACCTTTTAATAGTCGGGGCGCGTTATAACACAAAGTGGCACGGCAACGATAAGAAATCGTCCGTGAACGTGTAGAACACGTCAAAATAAAACTTTAAGTTTCTATAAACTTTTTTCCTAAGACGCTTCCCTGTCGAAATTGAAAGGGAAAATCAATTTGTTTAAATAATACTATTATTTTTATTTTTTAAATCAAGTATTTCAAAACACTTTTATAGATTTTTCGATACCACCTTATGGCGGTGCAAGGATACACCACCCCTAACCTATCCAATCACACTGCTTTTCGGGCGATTAATTTAAAAAAAATTAACTTCATTTCCGGATTCCCCTAACGTATAAGAAAAAAAAAGCTTTAATCGTTCACTTTCCGTAAGAAGCAAAATGTTTGAAAAAATCGCACTAAAAGGGCGTGTGAGGTGCAGTGTTATTATTATTTATTATTAAATTCATTAACATATTACTATTTATTTTGACGTTCCCGTAAGATTTCTCACCCTACCCAGACAAAATATTAAAAGGAAGTTAGTTTGAATTAAGGCTGTAAGGACACCCTGTGTTTTTACGCGCCCCCGAGCATTAAAAGGGGGGTTATTTTAAATTAGGGGTGGCACCGACGTTCATTGTGGTTATGTTTGTATCGCAAAGTGCACTTAGAACCTGAACTATGTACATAGATAATTGTTGAGTGCATAGTCGAACAAACTCTCTATTAATTTACTTCTAACGTAAGGGTAGGTATAATGGGGTTACCGAAAAGTGCAACAATGTAGAGATTTTCAAGCCCAACTGCGGCTGCCTTTTGTTAGTTTAGCAAAAACTCGTTCGCATTTAATTTAACGCGTTCGACGAATTCACCACAATCATTCACCTTAATGAGTATTTATATTAGTACCACAAATAAAACTATTGTTTCATTTTAAATAATTTTTTGTAAAATTCAATTAGGTAGGTTTTATGTATTTAGGTGTATAATTAATTTTAACAGGAAAATAGTTGTATCGTTGGTACAGCGATCCCTAACCGGTTTTCATTTATTTCGACCGATCAAAATTTTAGATTTTAATAATTTAATTAAATTTAACTGCAGTCTAAAATTTTCATTTGTTGATATAATAATTGAAAACCGATCGGAGCTCGTTACACAAACGAATCCGCTATATTTAACCGGAATTTTAATAAAAAATTGGATAAAACCGTGTCGATATCGGAATACGAAAAATATACTTACAATTAGTTATAAATAATTTATTTACAAACGGGAATAATTAAAGTAAAACGGGGCCGCGTTTATATATTTTTGATGAATACTCGTTATGTTATTGTCTGTACTTAACAAATAATGCTTGGTAGCAACAGAAAACTTAGTTCCGCTCGGAAAACTACTTCAACGTCAAATTGTCGTCGTTTTTAGTTTGTCGAAACTCGCCAGATAACGCAGGTTATCATGATTTTAGTAGGTATCTCGTTTAATAAGAATCTTTTTAAAATCGCCAACCAGATTGATAAATACGATAATAACATAAAAAAATACCTGTCGTTTAATGAGAGGCCTACGTCCAAGAGTGGACAAAATGAAGGCTGTAACCGAAATGCTACCAGTTATAAAATATAAGCCGTTCGCGAAATTAAAAAATTTAGATGTCTAGAAAGAATTTATTCGTTTAGTAATTTTTATTATGTCACGTTAAAATTGATGTGCTTCCTTCAATTTGAAAGAAACGCGTATAATATTTCCTGTTTGGTGAAGTACTTGGTATCTATATTTTTTTTTGTTTTCAGAACGTTGAAGTATAAAAGTTTAAAATGAATAAAACTTCCGCCCTTATTTGATGAAAATATGATACGATATAAAAACTTTACGAAAACTTCTTGATATTACTGTTAGTTTTTTATTTGTTGTTCTTACACATTAATATTCTCAATATGTTTGACGTGTTGCGAGATAAAAATTATAGTAGGCATGTGTACACACCTCAAACTATAAAGTGTTGTGTTACGAACATTTACTAATTCCGAAATGCCTGCCCTACGTTGATTAAGTAACTAAGTAACAGATAGTCCTCGGTTTACGCCGTTTCACAGTAATGCCGCTAGCCTGCATGTGCTGGTATTCCCCAGTCCGACGATGACATAGGTATGCCGCAACAACATTCTTTTTCTTATTTTTTGCGTCTTCTTTATTGTCTGCCTTCGGTCGCTTTAATTGCAATTGCAACCGCTTCTCTCCGAGAAGCGATATTTACACAACGTAATCCACATCGAATGCCCCGAACTGCCCCGGAAAAAAAAACGGGGGACATTGATTGAACAAAATGTTCGTCGAATTTCTTTTCGGTAATCTTGTTAAACAAATTTGCATAAACGTGGAAATTTTATTAGTCCCCTAAAGAGTAGGCATATACATCTAAAAACATCTATTCTTTGATTGTTTGCTATCACTTTTATTCCTGAACATAAAACAGATACTTTATATGTAAAAAAAAACCTCAAAAGTTCAAAGCTTTGAACATTAGGTGAGCATATAAGAAGAATGAAAGTTCCCAGTTTCTTCTAAAAGCTATTTGAAAGTCATGCATGTGTATGTGTTCCGAGTATTTCTGCACTTGCTTTAAGAGGGTCTTTTAACTTTTGTACCTATGCCCGCTTTAAAAGCTTAAAAGAGTTCGACGTTTTATATTCTAACTGGCGTCGCAAAAATTTAATAAAAACCAATTCATTTCGTTCTCTTTATATTTAATGTTCCGAAACCTAATCATCTCCTAAATACTTGCGTTCTTGGAGAAATATCGAAATTCATTCGTGACAACTACAAGCTCGTAAGACGAAAACGTCTGTAAACGGAATCTCTTACGGCATTCGAACATCAACCTACATAGTGACTTGGTGACTAAAAACGAATGACGTAGATCGGAAGAAACCTACGTTCTAGATTAAAATTGAAAATCAAGAGAAAACGTTTTCTCTCTCGACGTTTTTACGGAAACGCCCACCGGAAGATCTATATTTAATCGTTTAAGTTTTTTAACCTTAATATTGTCCAGATTTAATTAAATTATGGCGCGGTGTAAGTATTGTCAGTAAAATAGTCTTTTCGAATTTTTAAGATAACTACAAGCGTTCTATCATTTTGAAATGGGTTGTGTAACTAAAAGTTATCTACTTGTCAGAATATCAATTCATTTCGCCATAACAAACATATGGCAATTTATATTACAACCAGTTCGGTTCGAAATAACGCACACCTACCTAACTTAGATATTATTATCTATCAACTTATATGTGAGTAGTTGAGAATTTTTATCGAGTTCGTGCGTTAGAGGCGATTATTTACGTCAATTGTTTCGTGTTTTTTTCGCTTTCCTAAAAAACATGTAGGTAGTTCCTGTTTATCGAAAGTTAAAAAAAAAGAAGACATGCAATAAAATAGGACCGTTTATTTTCTAAAAAAAAAAACAATATTGAAGGTAATAGAAAGAAAGTTGAATACTTATAACGTTGTTATTTTCGTTTTATAACGAAGACAAATTATTTTTGTATTTTCTAAAGTTGATATTAAAGCAGTTATGTATTTTAAGACCAAGTATCCATCTTCTACATAAGTATTATGGATTTCGTTATAAGGCGAATTAAAAAAATTAAATAATAATACGCCGATTTATTTCATAAATTAATCTACAAATTTCTTATAACTTTTCATTTATATTTGCTATAGTCTTGAAAATGTGGCTTATTTTTTATCAAAAGTAATAAGCATACCTAAGCAGAATTATCATCTATTAAATTTCTTATTTCATTTCATTTTATTTTTCAACAATATTCCCATCTACAGATAATAGGCTTATATTATAATCCATAACAAATAATTGGGTATATATTCAATATATAACAAAAGTATTTTACAATTCATAAAATTAATAAGCGAAGCCCAGGGAAAACTCTGGGAAGTCGATTAGGTAAATCCATGTTTTAACCTCGTAATTAAGAATATCTTTAGGTAAGAACAACTGTTGAGAATATTTCTTAGTTTTTTTTTCTCGTTTAATTGGCGCAACAATTTCGCTTCTAAAAGTAGGTAGATTATTTAAGAACGCATGTCCTAATAATAATAATAATTACATTAATGTTCTCAATAGAAAGCTAAAAGAATATAAAACAGATCGGAAATTTACACTTAACAAAAACAAATAGTGTATTTTAACAACCTACGTCGACTTTGATGCGCTATAATTAAAAAAAGGCCGTTCGTAGCTCTCGTTCGTCGCCCCGATCTAATTAAGAAAATCTAGACGAAGTGGGGCGCGATTTGAGAAAGGAACGCTAAAAAGAAATTTCTATTATTTGAAAGTTGAATTTTAAACATAACGCACTTATTTTCATAAAAACAACAGAAATAATAATAGTTTATAGGTAGGTAAAATAAATAACAGTTTTCTAGAATTCTTGCTTAAAAAGTTTCGGCCGCCCTTTCGTAAATTTACGAATGTAACACAATTATCGTTTATTTCGGTTTTATATTATAATGATAATGCAATTGCATCACCACTTTGACAACGATTACATGTACAAATTATTCGGCAATTTTCCGTGACTTTCAAATATCTATAAATAAAATTATTTACAACAAAAGAGTTTTACGCCCCTCACCTGGCCACGCCAGCTTATAGCGTGATGTTTTTAGCTACAAAAAAATCACTTACGGTGAACCATATTATTAGATAACTTCTACATTAAAAAAATCAATAACTTTAACACGTTAGTCATTTAAATGATGTAAATTAACGAAATTGAAATAATTTCCTTTCGTATACGAAATTTATATTTAGCTATTCAGTAGCTTTTTTCCGTCCTTATTACCGCATTTTTTTTAAGTTTTATCGGTATAAAACGTATGCAGCAGGTAGTATACTTTTGAACAAAAGTAAAATAAATCATAAAAACCGTACCTTTTTTTTTGTTCTTTTGTTGTTGCCTAATATTTATTGAAATAAGACTTTGTTTATCATATTCAACGTACTTTCCAGTGTTATCAAAAACAAATTGTACGTATCGACATGTTTAAGGGGCAAAAAACGACACAAGCGCCATTTCCGTAAATTTTACAGGAGAGCTAAAAAACTATACCATTAGAAGTCTGACAGTTGGCACTTGCGCAAACTTTAAATTGATAATCCGTTTGGAAGAATTAAATTCTCCACAATACTATAGTTTTAATTCATTTTCGTATAATTTGATAGGCTGGTGTTAGATAGAATTTGATGCTATTAAAAGTACTTGGGTACTTTATATAATATTATTTTAAAAAAATGCGTTGAAAATTCCATGTTTTCTAAGTTTAAAAACGCTAACTGCCTATTATAATTTTAATCATGCAGCCAAATCGGTTCGGTCGTTCTCAAATACAACCGGAAACGTGAAACGTATTTTCTGATCTACGGCCTTTATGTGTAACCATCAACTTGATTAAAAACGATATCAGTTCTTTTAAAACATATTACAACTTACCCACTTTAAGTAGATATCTGATTGTGAGCTCTATCTACAGCAAAAGTTCATATTATAAACTTCGAAATCTATGTGCAACATTACTATGATACTTCTACGTATACTTACTTGTACGAGTGAAATACTTAACGAAATCGACATACTTTTCCGTAAAGTTAAATATAAGTTCAGGTAAGTGTGTAATTTCCAGAACTGCAATAATCAGTTTATCTACAGAAGTTCTTCGCTTCTTATATTTTCTTTGAAATTGTAGTTTTGTTATTTTACTAGATCTCGTCGTGTAATCTTTCAGTTTTAAATAAAACAAAAATCTCTATATAAGTAGGTAATAATATAATTATTTGTAAAAATTAAAATACAGAAAAAAAGATAGGATCGTGCTGAAAGCAGAATTTTTCGCATTTATTTCAAATAGTAATTGTATAACGGTAATAGCATATTGCTATAATTAGTGATGAAATATTCGCCCTTTCATCACGTGTTTATACATTATACTTTTCCGACGACCATAAGTGTTTGTTAAATAATTCGTGAACAAGCGGATGCTCGATCGCTTTAAAAGCGATCTCTATTTAGTAATCAAACTGCTTGCGCGAGAAGGACGTTGCACGACGATTTTTTGATTCTTTTTGGCGAAGGCTTTTGATTGGCCGAGTAGCGTGTGCAATGATAGCACGCGGGCTACGACGTTATCGATTGACTAACGAGTTTCTTTACGCACGACCGGCCTATTTGTTTGTAATGTTCAACTTTCGGTAACGTTTAATGGTGTGAATTTATGCGCTTTTCATAGTGGTCGTCCGAAAATGTAATTTCGAGCTTATATAATACGAAAAAAATTGAACAGCGTTATTAATAATTTGTAGGCTTTTGCGAAACATTCGGGGTTAATTATGTCTAAAAAAAAAACCATTTGCCAGAATAAAAACCTTACCTAATATCTATAAATAATAAACAGGATACAAAGTTTTATTATCAAATTGGATTATGTTTGCATTAATAAAAAATCACGGTTAATTGTAAAATGAGAATTCCATTGTAAATTCGTTGCCTTAAATCGTTAATTGTCGGAAACGAATAAGTGGTTTAAATATTTGACAGTTATTTTTTTATGTTAAATTCCTTTTTAACATACAGAAATATTGCGGTAAACGAGATAGGTAGGTATATATATGTACCTAAAGTATAGTTTACCACTTTATTTTAATTAACTGTCGAGGTAGAAACACAAAACGTTTCTCTTAAAATTAGTACAAGGCCTCTGAAATTATACATATATAGGTACAACCACCTTTTCATCCACACGTCGTGTAGTTTCAAAAACGACTCCTCAGTAATTACGTGGTAAATAAAAGCCTTTTCAGGCGTACAATGAATTCCGCACCAAACTAGAATAAATCGAATATATAACGGTCTTGGTGTTTGATGATCGTAATTATGGAAAACCCGGTGTCTTAATAGCAAACACAATAAGAAATAATCGCACCGAGTTCTTCTATCTTTTTTTGTTCCATTAGTTTATATCGTCAAACAAAGACGGTACGTTGAAGTACGAGCATCGTTATTACGTGCCAACAATACATCACTGTGTGGAGAACTAAACACTGCTGGACAGTGATGAGTGGCACTGGGCAGGGACTGCGGCAACTCCGTGACCATAGCTACCCTAAAACGTCCCTTATACATACTCCGAATTGACGGTTCACTAAACCTAACATTCCCTTAGTATGGATAATATTCAATTAATTATACTGCACAACGAAACTGTTTTCATGCTAACTAATTGAAAAATAACAGCCGTTTACAATGTGTACCTAATAAAAAAAAAACGATACACACACACACACAACTCGCAGGTATGTAATGTTGCTGCAACAAAATGAAAGTTTAAATTACAACGGCGCTAACACAAATAATGTACTTTTCATGTCTGCGTAGCTTTCCTTTCCTTTTTTTTTTCGAAAACAAAATCCGTTAAGCGTTGTAAAGCAATTATGAGTTGGGGGAACTTTTTAAAGAACGCTTACGACGAGGTGAAAATTTTAATAAAATGTGAAGCAATAAAATAAGCTGTTTAATACAACCGGTTAAAGAATAAAGAAAACACAATTATTCGGACCGACTCGACTCGAAGAATTTAGTAAAATTGAATTTAAAGTTCTAGGCAAACGTGACTAACATCAACCGTTTACGAATAATTCCATTACATTTTTTTTTGCTTAATTTAAAATACCTACATAATGCCAATTTATGCGAAATGCGTGTAATTTCCTATAAATTCACTAGATACTTAATTTGATTTGTGGATTTACTTGTTGCAAATTTACAAGACGAAGTAAAATTGCGATAAGTAAATTCGATGGCAAATCGAACGTATTTTTTACATCATATCGTGTAAGTCCGTCTTAATCGGCCATAAGGCCTAGCAGTGTACGGGGTAAGTTTGGGTAGGTGGTGTGTAGCGGACACTTGCCGCAGTGCCACCGTAATCGATACTTGGCGTGACAGTCCGCCAGGCAGAATAAATACCCAAACATGTTACAACTATCACCGACGAGGCGGCTATAAATTATCACCCTTTGAATTCTGCTCTCTTCGACAAAATTGCTGAAATAACTTCTAATTGTTGAAATTCAAAATTTATTCGTTAGAAAATTTATGTTGACGTACATCTAATTTGCGTTAATGGAAACGAGAAAGACGATCATCTCGAATGTGCTTTTCATAAAATAACCGCCCGTTTATTATTGCTGAAATTATTACGATCGGTAACGCGCTTCTGGCGAAATACGTTACGATCATCGTCACAAACCAAGTACTTAATAAAATATAATTTTATATGTAATCGATCTCAAAACACGTAAACGTTAGTTAAAGTTAATGTTATTTGCCTCTGTAGATATTTACCGGGTGGTATTAAAATTATCGTTGTCGTGCGTTCAAATAAAATTTGTATGGCCTTTACGCACTCGGACAATTATTAAAAAAGTCTATAATTTATTATAAGCGTGTATTCGAAAAGCACGCGTTTCCGAGTTATAAGCTGTTTTTGTATTAAAGATATCCAACTTACAATTAGTTAAACAAACTGAATTTAGGTAAACTTTAATAATGCACGTTGATGACAATTAACGTACGTTACGTTTATCAGAGTAGGCGTTCACAATGTCCAAGTCCCGTCTCTACAGAGATTTCTAATTGACGCCTCGATGATTGATGCCTTATTCTTTCAAACACGTCTGGCAATTGTCTAATTGTTTGACAAGCATCGTAAACACGCCTTCGTAACTCCTCCACCGTATCAATGAGGTCCATTTCCCTGGAGTGCGACTTTCGCAAAACAAAACAAAAATTATGCCATCATTTTGTACAAGTTTTGTACAACCTTTAGTTTTTTTTGTACCCTTCCAAATAGTCAGCTATCGCAGATTGAAATTTCGCACTTCAGGGAAATGCTGGAGTGAAAAAGTTAAAAATGTCGTTTTTTTTATTGTAATAGTAAGAACTCATTTTGTACAGTTTTGTACAGCCTTTAAAAAATTTTGTACCCTCCCGGAAATGTGTGAAAATGACCGCCAAAGCTCGCACTCTCGATGTATTTTAGAATGCTCAAAATGTATAGCCTTAAAAAACATTTTAAGAAGATAAATGTCTTTGTTTTTATATAAAAAATGACTTATATTTTGTATTTGTTTAAATAATGTTAAACAAATATTATTCCTTCCAGATTTGTGGTTTCTTGAATTGTTGATAAAATTAACAGATGAAATTTATATGTAATAAATAAATTGAAATTCAAATAACATAGATTTATTAGAATTTCAAAAACAGGTATAAAAATACATTTTTAAAATATGATATATAAAAATATTGCGTAGTGTACTAATTCACAATTTTATAACAGCACTTAAACAAAAAAGTACGTAAATACAATAAAAAATCATTATATTAAGAACTGGCGTTGATTAATGTGCGTCCGAAGTACGATTTCATCATTACAACGTATGTCCAAAGATTACTTGATGTTCAAAATCATTACCCAATGAACGTTTATTAGTGTAATGACCTTATACATTGCTACATCGAATGCAGTTCATTCCGTTAATGAATAATTTGACTGCTCCAATGAACAAGCTTTCTTTTTTTTAATAAATTAGTATATAGATAATATGAATTTTGATTTATAGTGATAATAACTGTGTTTATTAGTTTTATCAATATTCTTACATAAATTCAATAAATTATTCCACTGAAATGCAAAGTTTGTTTATTGTATCGATGAATGTGTTTATTAAATAAAGGAATATTCTTGTATTGTTACAATGCACACTTCTATTCATATTAAAAAAGTACAGTTACTATTTCACATTGTAAATAGGACAATGTTTATGTATATTGTTTCTATAGCAAATTTATTTTTTGTAATGTTTCAATTAATTATCGCTCGAATATACCTACATAGAAAATAAGATTATTAGTTCTTTATTGTTCAATGTTGTCGATTGTAGGAAATACAAATCGATTTTTCCAGTGAAAAAAATCGATTTGTACAGGTTTCTCTGGAATTTGATATGTAATAACACACACAAACCGTTTTTAGAAATATTTTTCTATAACAGTTCTAATATAAATATTAATGTAAACGTCGTGATAATTTTTTTTGCAATTATTTAATTTTAATTATTTTATTTAATTTAATTAATTTATATATATATATATATATATATATATATATATATATAAGTAATGTGGAATCACGTTAAAAGGCCGTCGACAAAAACGCCATGAACAAAAATACCATCAGTTTCAAAAGTCAAATTAAATTGAACCTATTATTATAAACATTAGTATATAGCAGTAATAGGTATCTATTTAACTATATTTGTATATAAATCGAAATCAGTCAATTCCAGAATTTCAATAAACAGTGAGATTCGAAAATTTATTCTTAATAGATACTTGCTTACTTTTAAAGTAAGCCTAGTATAAATTCAGATTAATTATTGTTATATTTGGCACATGCTATATAATTATAAATATACAATGTGTGTTAATCATAATATTTAATCAATAAATTAATCAATAATATTTTAATCATTTAAATCGTTGTATAAAACCAGACAACTTCTTTCTATGTTCGTTATTTTCAATTCTTCATTTTCTCTCATCATAAGAACGTTTACCACTAACAAAGTTTGTATAAAGACAAAAAGTACTTTTAACATTATTTTATCCCAACCATGTATCACGTAAGTGTAGCATATACATATTATATTATATCTAACATGTACCAAATATAATAATAAGTAATATGAATTTATACTATGCTTATACATGTATTTAAAAGTAAGCAGGTATCTATTAAGAATAAATTTTCGCATCTCACTGTTTGTTGAAATTCTAGAATTCACTGATTTCGATTTATATACAAATACAGGTAAGTAGATACCTATTACTGCTATATAGTAATGCTTAATAGGTTCAATTTAATTTGACTTTTGAAACTGACGGCGTTTTTGTTCACGACGTTTTCGCTACGGCCTTTTTATATACACTGTTATAAAATTGTGAATTAGTACACTACACAATATTTTTATATATCATATTTAAAAAATATATTTTTATACCTGTTTTTGAAATTCTAATACATATATGTTATTTGAATTTCAATTTATTTATTACATATAAATTTCATCTGTTAATTTTATCAACAATTCAAGAAACCACAAATCTGGAAGGAATAATATTTGTTTAACATTATTTAAACAAATACAAAATATAAGTCATTTTTTATATAAAAACAAAGACATTTATCTTCTTAAAATGTTTTTTAAGGCTATACATTTTGAGCATTCTAAAATACATCGAGAGTGCGAACTTTGGCGGTCATTTTCACGCATTTACGGGAGGGTACAAAATTTTTTAAAGGCTGTACAAAACTGTACAAAATGAGTTCTTACTATTACAATAAAAAAAACGACATTTTTAACTTTTGCACTCCAGCATTTCCCTGGAGTGCGAAATTTCAATCTGCGATAGCTGACTATTTAGAAGGGTACAAAAAAAAACTGGTTGTACAAAACTGTACAAAATGATGGCATAATTTTTGTTTTGTTTTGCAAAAGTCGCACTCCAGGAAAATAGACCCGTATCAATGGGGGTGTCGTATGCAAAACTTTTCAAATTCGCCCAAACGAAATGGTTCAGTGGATCGAGGTCAGGCGATCGTGACGGTCATGTAATAGGCCCACCTCGACGTATCCATTGATCATCAAAATTCCATAACGTATGGTTCGACAATTGTTCGACAACGAGTGTGTAAAATAATATCAGAGAGATTGGCGAAATATTTTAAAACCACCCTGAATTGCGAGTAATTTTCTCGACCAAATTCGAAAACAAAATATTATTTCATACAGAAAAATAAACACTAGTCTGTATGCCTGTTCAAAGTTTCTCGAAAATTTAAGTAAACAGAAAATGTCAACAATGTCAAATACGTCAAACGCCAAGTTCGTGTTATCCAATTGTTTACGAGCAATAAAAGTTTACGAAAACTATGCGTTTGAGCGTCTAATTCTTTAAGGTGCTGAGCAGTTTACTGCATGGGTGTAGTTTCGTGAGAGACGAGCGTTCGTGAAAGTGTAGTGAGTGGCCTTTGGATAACGAAATCTTCGATAGCATTATCTTTGTAAAAGTTCTTGCCGCTTTTTAATTTGAAAAGTTACGAGCGTCAAGTAATTTTATCTTGGAACGGCTTCGGACGTTAGTGTTTGACACCGAATACGAATATTTAGTACTTTTAAATTATACAGTGAGTATAGTAATTCGAAGATGATGTGAATTCGTTTTCTTTGTGCTGTAACTTTGATCGATTAAATTACCCCTACTGCCGATGAATATTTCAGTGCGATATCCCGGCACAATTATTAAGTTTGCGCGTGAATATTATTTTATTTAGCGAAGGTACAAAACAATATAAATAAGTAGGTTCTTACTAAGGTAATCGCAACTATAGGGAGCAGTAATAAATCGATAGAATGTTGTAATTACCGTATAGGTATTTTCCGTTTTTTTTTAAAGCTCACATTCAACCTTTTGGTCTTATTAGCTACGTCATATACATAAGTTATGTCGTAATAATTTCTATCCGATCATTTATTTCGTCTACATACATTTTTTAAATCAAATAAGTTTTTAAATATTAACAAAAAAAATGGTGTACATGTCAATGTTTCAAACTACATCGATTACATTTCAATGCAAGTAAACGAATCTCGAATACAAGCTTGTAAGAAACAAAATGTAATTTACCCATAATATAAAATGTTTCAAGAGTGAAATACATAAACACCTATGTACATAACCAAAATAACAAAAAAAATCCAAATGATGGACGTAATGTGTAAAAGTCGTAGACGCAAAGCTCGTTACTCGAGAAAAGCTCGAGAAAACAGAAGCAGTGATTTTTAATTACAAAAGCTCTTTTGGTATAGCGTTCTTTGCCGCAATAAACGCGAATCGCGCCATATACTGCAATGTAATTTTTTATGTTACATATCTGATTACTAAGCTCACAAGGAAAGTACGTTCGGATCTTGAAAACTGGTTTTGAATTCGCCAACCCCGCATTCGAAAGGACCACAATGTACTGGTTAACTCACACATAGAATTATCGCTAGACGTCGAGACACTTGGCCGTTATGGGGCGTTCAATAGGCGACTGTTTAATAACAATATGCATAGTTTTCTTTATCGTTTATTACGAACTTCGGATACAACGAACTCGTGCCGTGAGACACCCCTTTGTGGTTCGTTATGGCCGAATTGTATTGTAATTAAATAAAAATAAATGAAAACAGGAGCGGAGAAACTTTGAAATTCGTGTTTATTTTCGCGTAATTTTTGAGCTTTTCTACTGTCTTTAACTTTTTTTTGTGACGTCAATTTTTCTAAAAACAACACCAGCAACCCATTATTTTATTTCATTTTAATTAGGCACTAGTCGGCGTCGGTGGCGACGCGACTTGACGTAACAAGTGGTATTAGGTACAGCGAGCTCCTAAATTAATGACGCCCCGCTCGAGCCGGTAACGGTCGCCTTATCGCCAGTTACGTGTCCCTGTGCCGACTCGAACGGAACGTCAAAATTAATGGAGCCAACTGTACAATCTAGTAATAAATGCCCAACTGAATTTATTATCAATCACCTCGCATATTTTCTACACATTTTAAAAAGCTCGTTACACCAATATATTGACAAAAATATTGAAATTAAATATGTAGGTATTTATTTAAAAATAAAGTGTAGGTACAAATTGAATATTTAAATATTTAAAAGTTTTATGCGACATGTGTTAACTGTGTTATGTGAAATAATGGAAATTCATTTTAAAAACGCAGGTATTTATTATCACAATCTTCGGTTACGCAGTACCTATAAGTATGTGATTTGTACCTATTTATGGAAATTACGCTGATTCATTTAATTTTACGTCAATTCTCTTTGATAGTGGGATATTTGGATATGTTTAATTTACTTTACCTACTCACAATCGGTATGTTTTCGGTTGCCTTTCGGGAAGGGTACGTGCGCGTTCGTGATGTTTCCCCGCTCGGTTTTTTTATTACTCTTTTATTTAATACGATAGCTTCGAATATTTTTAAAATAATTTGGTTTTGTGTTGTACGAACAGTCTTCCGCTCTCTCGTTTACTTGTGCAGTCGAAGGTTTCGGTGGTTTAACGTTTTCGTTTCACAAGTAAGTCGCGCGAATTTTCTGTTTTTATTATTAACAGTAATTAGTAATTTAAAAATGAAATTGAGACGTATTCTTTGAACGCGAGCAGGTTATTCATAAGTTAAAATATGCATTTTTTTAGTTTAAATCACGGTGGCGGTTTAATCACAAGGTTAAAAAAAGTTTGAAAACATTTTTTAATTTTGTTTGTAATTTAAAAAAAAATACGTACTTAATTTTTAAAGCCGCCATATAATTACCTAAATAAAAATTAATATTTTTGAATATATCTGTACTTATTTTAAATAATTATTATAATTATACCTACACAATTTTTAATGTAAATAAGAAGGAAATGAAGGATTATGAACGTTATTTTAGTAACGCTTTGTATTGACATATTTGAATACTAATTGTTAGTTTTATTATCCCGACAACGAATTTTCAAAAGTGAACCGATCCAACGCCGTCCATAATAAACGTATTCGACGAACACTCTTTTTTTCACTTTTTTATAAAGCAATCGATCAAAGAGTTTTTATTAGGTGTGCTGAAATATTTCATTCACATTTTATCGAACTGAATATAAATTACATTTATTATAAACCCTATTTGCATATATCGAACGCAAATTATCAATATTAAATAACATATTATAAACTTTGTTTTAATCAAAGCAACGAGATTTCTCATAAATTTTTAAAATTCGATATTTTGCATTTCGTTTGGTTGTCGATGTTTTATAATAAACAAAATAACTTCCGACAGTCGCGGCGTAACTATACTTTCATATACTTCAGGTAAATATCTTGCGGTCCCCGTACCTTAATTTACTTTTGGTGTTGACAAAATTGTAGCACGAAATGATTCGATGTGTTGTCAAGAAGCGGTAAGCAATTAAGCATAGATTGCTTCATCATCGATTTCAAAAGGACGAGGGTACGCGTTCCCTCTCTCTTTTCTTTCCGGCCGGATCTAATATACGCTTCGAGTGTCAATGAAAACGGAAATCTATATTCTCTTTCCTTTTCTAGTCTTATTTGATGCTTAGGAACGCGTATTCTCGACAAAATAGCTATAAATTTTATTGAATTTCTGTTCTATTAAATTTGCAATTGCATAAAGACAATTTATAAAACAGCAGATGCTGCTCTGCCATTGACTTTTCGGCACTCCAATTTCTATAATCAAACTATAGGTAGTGATTTCCCAGTTATTTCGAAAAAAATTTTTACGGGCATCGCCCGTAATTAATTCTGAACGTGAAAGATATACGTTCGCTACACCTTGAAAATTTATGAATCCCCAAGTCGGCAACGCAACAGCTATTCTGCTCGATTTCATAAAATTTAATACTTAGAACAGACTCGTGTCGAATTTAATACATAATGCAAATCACAACCAAATTCATCTTCGCGTGGAATATAAAATAACAAAAATGAAAAGATTCTCTTACATAAAATTACATTTTTATGTTAATTAATAGCCGTAAAAGTAAGTTTCGAACGCAACTTCTGAGAAATCTTGATTTTCGCATTTATATAAACGACGCCCTCGTGATTACAGCGCCCAAAACTCACTTACAATTTATCAAAAAACCGTTTAAAGATTCGGTGGGTTGTTCAAATAATATACGAGGGAGAGTTGCTATTAATGCCGAAAACCTACAGGTGGCAGTTCGTATGGTATTAATTTCGAGACGCCCCCGTATTTATTCCCAATCTAGGCCGGATTACGACGTCGTTAAAATCCAGGGTTAGAACTAAGAAGGGTGACATATGAAGTCACGGCCATTTTTCTTACTTTTCTTCGTCAAAGCTGTCTTGTCAGTTAAGTTTCTCGTTTGTGTGATTGACCGACCTTGTGTCGTTTTTGGCTGGCGTCGCAGAAGCCGAAACTTTATCAATCGTTTTTTTTCTTCTTCAAACTCGACTACGAAAGATTAATAATTACATCGGTTTTCTAATATTTCTTTATTATTGAAGTTATAATTATTTAGGTGACACATTGATGGGTTCGTGTCGATTGTGTACCTATAAAATTTTTAGTAGCCCCGATTTTGTTGTCGAAAATGCTGCATTTTAACGAAAATTGTCAAGAGAGGCGTTTAAGGTGTTTATTTTATGGCGATTCTAAAACTTTTTTCGTTTTTTTTAAATAATTTTTTTAATAATTTTAATCATCATGTTTGGGGTGGGGGGATGAGGGTTACCTCCATCAACTTTGTTTATCAAATTGAGGAAATTGTGTTTTTCATTGTTGGGTATATGAAAACTTTTCCAAGTAGTTTCGTTAAAAAAGATGGTGTCGTTCTGTATATGAAACAATGAAATCGACGCTTGGCATTCCCATTTTCAAGCGCTAGTTTCGTCCCTTAAAAGTCCATCTCGGCAGATATAAAAAACACGTGCCACTTAATTTTTGGTCTACTATAACATATACCCAAAAATGAACCAAATCGGAGGGGGTCACTTGAGTTACCTTCCTTGTTAGTCAATATAAAGCTTTTCAATGTAATAAAACGATCAATCAACGATAGTATAATAAAAATGCATCAAACGATATAACAACATCGACATGTATAATTTTCGGTCAGTTACAACCCTTTAAAATACGTGGCCGGCTTTAGGTAACCTCATAACCTACTTTATTTGTGCTCTTTTTTGCGAATCGAAAGCGAGTGTTGTTTTATTCCCGAAAGCATTCCTTCTTCATTTATATCTTTTATTCAAGTTATTTGCTAAATTTTTTTTAATAAAACGGAGACGAATAGAGTACATATTTAATTTATGTGCGTATAATATAAACATACATTTATGTGCAACTTAAAAAAAAATGAACGTTGGTTAAATACACCTACAAATTGCGCGCTTGTTTTACGACATATTTGAGGTTAAAATTGTTCACGTTTCCTTGTTTGCCGATGACGTCGCAAAGTGCGGCGTCCGTTTTAATGTAAAACGAAAAAAAAAAGAAGAATTCCGGCCATTGTTTTTTCAACAATTCAATACGAATCTGACAATCTAGGTATATTTTGAAAAACCGCACCATTTTTTTAATCGTTTGTCATTAAAAATGTGCTTAAAAAATAATAAGACTGGCTTTCGTATTTTCTAAATTATATTATATGATTATAAAGCACGAACGAACAATTTGAGGTAATTTATTTCACGTGCGATGAGTATTTAACTGTTAACCAGGCGCTTAACTAAATTACATTAATTTTATTGAGGCGCTTTTACGGTGTATTCAAAAATAGGATGAATTGGGATTATTCGAAACAATTTCGATTGAATTAGTCGTAGTGTGTTTTTTAGGCATTTTAAAGTCTCCCGTTTTCGTTGTCCGGAACATTGTGTCCGGGGCACAAAGTTGCAAAATGTTCGCCGTTTCATCGTTCGTACATAAGATTTTGTTAGAATTTAACCGGGCCCGTCATTGATTTTAAGAAAACTACGCTCTGCAGGTTACTTTAGGGTGGGTACACACGCCGCGACTTATTGTACGCATTATCGAATATAGGAGAAGTCGTGTCAGGTAAAACCGAGCGTGTGAGGTTAGCGTTTACCTCCACATGTAAATATATAGATTTTGTATTTAATCTAAACATTCAATGATGTACTTACATTAGCGCTTATAGTATTATTTATTGTAGTTATTTCACACTTAAATAAATTTTTAATAGTTGTCTGTACAGTCCGTTCAAACATATAGATAAACAAACTTCAATTATTTTGTAAATGTTCTTGTAATATGCAAATTACAATTATCCATCTACATCTAAAACCTTTTCGACCTAACGAAACAAATAAATAATTATTTAAATGTGAAACAATATTACAAAACAACATTACGTTTAACTGAAGTCTCGTTATAACGATAAGGTAATGAAAACAATTAACCGAGCGAAATCTAACGTTTTAATGCTTATTTTACGTTATATGCCATATTTTATTATAATTAACCATGTTAACGTTTTACATTTAAATAATTTACATAAATCGGTAACTTTAAGTAGGTAGTAGATGTGAATGTTACGGTTGTTTTTCGCCAATAATTTCGAGGTAGTTTTTATTCTCTGTTTATATAATGCAAATTTTTTTTATGGAACAAGTTGGAATAATGGTTCTCGACTTCATTTGTTTGTAGACGTATTTACATGTTTTAATTTTAACCGAAGCGGAAAATTGTTCGTTTCGTTGTCGTATATATCGCAGAAAGAAAACCCGTAGACGTGCTTAACTGCACCCAATTAAATAAATAAAACACTTAAATAGATCCAGTCTAGAGAATGTTGGTCCGAGAACTTGTAATAAAACAGGGAAGAAAAACACCATCCGCGCGCGGTTGTAAACTTTCATTACGAGAGCAGGAAAAAAAGTAGGGGAGCTTTTCTATACTTCCGTTTTGTTATTAATTTCCTGCACGTGTACTGCACGCGCATAGGTGACGCCAAGTCGATGTGTGTAGTTAGGTGTGTAAGGGCGACGGATGACGTAACTAAAAAAAAACCAAATTTTGTGAAATGTAGCCAAGTTGAATTTACCCCAAACAAGGTTTTAGTTAGATACTACGAATTCCTTTTCCGAGATTCGATAACGATCTATACAATTCTTCGAGATTGCATTAAAATTAAATACGCTGGAAGGATATTCTAAAATGTGGTGTTCGCATTTTTGTCGTGGAACAAGCAAGGGCAGAGTGTGCCGGTCGTATAGTAAAAATTTACCTGTAAAAAGCACGGCTCGAAATTTGTCGTCGATTTTAGTAACTCTTGTCACGCGACGTTGTAAATTGACTTTAATAAGTGACTTCAAAGGCATATTGTATAAATCAACGCGATGTATGTAGATTATATGCATAATGTTATCTAAGGATGCTCCGTAGGATGAATGAAAGACATTAAACAATAGTTGTCAACCAACAACAGCTTTAATACTTCCTTATCCATCCCTTCCATACTAAACAATACAATATAAATGGAGACACATTAGATTCGAAAATTAAGGTTAAGTTTGCATAAAATTCGAGTTAAAGGAAAACTGCAAGTTTGTCTAACAAATGTTCGTTACCGAAAACCTATCGGATAACTTGGAAACCGGTCATAACGGCAGGTTCAATTGACAATGAAGAGAAAACGCCAACGAAATAATACGCGCACAAAGTATTGCCAAAAATTGTTATCTAATGTTCGAAGAAACTTTTACAACAAGCGGCCAAAGTGTAAGGAGATTCGTCAAGATACGGAGTTCTATTTTACCGTAAAGGAGCGAACGGATTTGAACTTTGAATTGCTAAAATACCCTCTTCGCCCGCCATATTTCGCACCGACCGTCGTCTATTTTAATCAACTTCAGATTTTTTTGTGCGCAAGTTAACGCGCGTTTTACAAAATCGCCGTCGAAAGTCTATTAACGTAATGCGTAACTACCACTTTTCCTAAAAAAAAAACAGTAATGCCAAGCGGGGCATCCATCCTTGCGGATGGAATTTCGGTCGGAAAGGGCGAATTTCCTATTTCCTAGTTTTTGCAATTGGGGATTGTAAAGCTGGCGCGATGCAATAAGCAATAAAAATTATTTTGAATCGGAAATGGTAGGTTAGCGAGTCGATTTATGATTGTGCGGAGCGCAGGTTCGAGTCCTGGTGCCCGCAAGCTTTTTTCTGACACTTTTTTTGGTTTTTTTTGAAATCGTATCGGCACGGTTTAAAGCCGCTTAATATTAAAACTATTTAATAGCGGTTAAACTTGGCTCGCAAACGTTTCTACCTTAAAAAAGTAAATTAAAAAAGTTTGCGGGCGCCAGGTCTCGAACCTGCGCTCCGCATGATCTATTGCTTTGTTCGTTGAGCGGTCTCCGACTGGTTTCCAATATTGCAACCAATCGCAATTCGAGAATCGTCAGTTAAATTTCTGTAACTGTCAAAATCTGAACTTCGCTTGACCTAATGGTCTTAATGGGATTTTTATTGCTCTATGTCGCGCCAGTTTTGATTTTAAACACGTTTTCCCTGTTTGACCAAAACGTATAGAAATAGAGAGAAATAAGATAAATAATAGTTTTTCTCTCTAAGTTAGTCTCTGTAAGTTAGTCATTTAGCTAATGGACCAAAATAAACACCAGATAGTTACTAAATTAACCTTGACTAATTGTAACGCCAATGGTCTAAAAAAAAACAACGCTCCATCTTTATTGATTTCTTAACTCGCTATAACATAGACGTCGCTTGCGTAACAGAAACCCATTTTATAAGTACTGAAACCTTTCGTATTCCTGGATACCAAGTGCACCGAAAGGACAGAGAAGCAGATAAGGCCTCAGGGGGAGTCGCGATTATAATTAAGAAAAAGTTAAAACATCACCTTTTTCACCTTCCTGAAATAGAAAATTTAGAAGCTATTTCTATAAAATTACACACGGGAAAAAGTCACCAAATAAAATTAATTTCCGCGTACAAACAGCCTAATAAAAGGCTATTAGCCCACGATATAGAAAAATTATTTGAAAATGCAGAGCCAATAATGTTACTAGGTGATCTAAATGCTAAAAATACCATATGGGGATGCCGAGCTAATAACGCTGAAGGAATAAGGCTACACCAAATCATGGCTAATCATGGTATACTACTGTCAGCCCCAAATGACTTCACCTATTATCCATTTAGGATCGACCATCTGCTGGACATCTTAGACGTTGTCCTGCACAAGAACCTAAAATTCCCAATTCAACAGACGGTAACCAATGAGTTAGACTCTGACCACCTCCCTGTAATAATGACCTTTTATGATCCGCTTCAAATACAGTCCCCTGCTCCGAAATTAATTAACGGAAAAATTGATTGGGAAACCTTCCAAGAAACGCTTGATCAAAAATTACGGTGGATGAGACCACTTCAATCTTCCATCAACATTGATACAGCAACAGCGTCATTTACGACAGCAATTCAAGAAAGTGCTCAGGCAGCCACGACTTCAAGGAACCAAAGAAATATTAACTCGCATAACAGAACACCAGAATACATAATTAACATGATTAACTCAAAAAATCAATATAGAAGAGAATGGCAAAGGACGAGGTTACCCTACTATAAAACATTATATAATCGACTAAATCATTTAATTAAACAAGAACTGGACAAAATTAGAATCACAGCGTATAATAGCTACTTAGAAGAAATACATCCCGGCGATTCGACCATGTAGAAGGCAACCAAAAGGTTGTTGAGACAGCCAAATATCATTTACCCATTAGTAGTTAACAACATAACATACTCCTCTGAAGAAGAAAAAGCAGAAATACTGGCTACGCACCTAGAGGAAGTGTTCACTACAAATCAGGATGAAGAAGACGCTGTACTCGTTACTCAAATAACAAACACTATAGCTGACTCTAATATGAGAGAAGATATGGAAATAACCTCTGCGTCTACCCAAGAACTCACGACATACATACAGCGACTACTAAAACGCAAGACCCCTGGACCAGACTTGATTACTAACGAAATATTAAAAAAGTTAACAAAAAAAGCTGTAGCATATCTGACCTCAATATATAACGGTTGTATGAGACTAGGATACTTCCCACACTCTTGGAGGACTGCAAACATAGTACCAATTTATAAAACTGGTAAGAATAGACAAGACCCTGGTAGCTACAGACCTATAAGCTTATTGTCTACTTTAGCTAAGCTACTAGAGAAGGTGATCCTTACTAGACTACAAGACTTCATACTCGAAAATGAAGTCATACCCTCTCATCAGTTTGGGTTCAGACAATCACACTCTACAGCTCATCAACTTATTAGGGTAACTGAACTGATTGAGAAAGGATTCGAAGAGAAGAAATACACCGTAGCTGTCTTTTTAGATCTGGAAAGAGCCTTTGACAAGGTTTGGCTTGAAGGACTCTTGTACAAATTGATCAAATTAAACATTCCGGGATACATAATAAAAATCATAGAATCCTTTCTAGCCAACAGAAATTTCAGAGTAAGGATCAATGCAACTCTATCTAGTGACAAGATTACAAAAGCTGGAGTCCCCCAAGGAAGCCGACTGGGACCAACCCTGTTTAACCTTTACGTATATGACGTGCCCACAGTAAATAACTCAATCCTAGCCATGTTTGCAGACGACACAACGACACTAACTCAGAGTGATACAATTCAAACAACAGTTGAACACCTTCAAAATGCGCTAAATGTAACATGTCGTTGGTACAAAAAATGGAAAATCAAAATCAACCATACTAAGTCCCAAGTAAAAATGTTCACTCTCGAGCGCTACAACCATCTCCCACCACTGCGATTACATAATAAAGAACTATCGTGGAATCCTAAGGACTCAGCGGTAAAGTACCTAGGAGTCCACCTAGATGCAAAACTTAATTGGGGATACCACCTTCATAAAAAGCTAAATGAGTGCTATGCCAGACTCGGCATACTCTATCCTTTGATCAACCGAAAATCACATCTCAGATCCGAATGTTCGCTCCTAATTTATAAGATGACCCATACTGACCTACGCGTGCCCAGTTTGGAGTAATGCACCTAAAACTACGCTGAAGAAACTTCAAACTATACAGAACAAAGTTCTTCGTATCGCACTAAACTGCCCTTGGTTCATTCGAAACAACCAAATACATCGTCAATTAAAGGTTCCACTAATCACAGACTACATAAGCAAGCTAACTAATAACTTCTTTGAAAATTTAGTGAAGTGCACAAGTGCTACGAAACTTAATCTCGGCCAAAGAAACATTCATATAAGACTCAAACGCAGGCTACCACAAGACTTACTCTAAAATATTCACTTAACCTGTGTAATAATTGAACCTAAATGTATAAGTTAGAGGTGTGAATATTTTCACTTAACCCTCTTTCTAAGTGACATTATCTCAGTTACAAGTATCTTATTGTAAAACAGCCGTATATTGCATCTTTTTACAGAGCCAGCTAATAAATAAATTTAAAAAAAGTTAGTCATTATCTTAAATTGATCATATTTGAACGGAACCGGTGGTGGTCGACGTAGACAGGTTTTACTGTATGTTGCAAAATCATCGTTCGAGTCGTTTTCCTTCTAAAGTTGATGGTCTTGACTAGTGGCAGATTAATTGAATTTATACAATAAATGGTGAGTCGTATCGTCAGTTTTTTTAGTAGCTGCCCCTAAAGCTTCGATTGTTTAACGAATATATCGTCGAGATGTATTGTTGTAAAACGCGACGCATTCTAAAACGATGTAAATCGAAATTTAGGCTTTGCTTTCCGTTATCTAGGGTTCAGGTGAAATAACAGAAACCTCGATATGGTACAAATGTGATACCCCAAGCACTTTTTCACTTAAACAATAAAAATTGATTATTATTATGGTGATTACTTCAACCACCACGATCAAATACTACAACAAATATATACGCCTCGTCTTTTACGTCTTCTATATTCGATCGTTCATTGCCAACTGCGAATTTAAAAACGAAAACATCCTCCACACAAATATAAGGAACAGTTAAAATACGCAAGTACATAGTTATTTATCTTTGACTTATTCGCGTGACCTGTGATAACCCCCTATATAAAAAAAATAGTTTAGTTCCGCTCGCAATATAATCTTTATTAAGTATACCTATTTATTGTTAATAGTAATCGTTGGATTAAGTTAAAAAACGTGACTGAATATTAAACGAGATAAAACCACCTATGTATTGTATGCCTGGATAATATAAAAAAATCGTGATGGCAAACAAAAACGTTTACACGGCCGCCTTCTCCCTATCGGTAAACATCTGCAATAACTTCTTCGTTAAATTGCATGTTCAACACGTGCATGTGTGTTCGTATTTAATGCCATTTGATCCCGTTAAAATACCAGATTTGCATGTTTAACGGTTAATTGTGTTTTAACGCATGTGTATATAAAAACGCGCTGAAAAAGGATTTGAACGTTTCAAGTTCCGTTTCGAACATTTTACGCATATGTTCCTTTTTTTTGATACGTTGTAATCTAAATATGTCCGGTATTTGAAATGTCGGGAGATGGCAATTCCAAGAAGTTCGCGAAACTCCAATTCATTATTATTACGGAGATTGTTAGGCATACTTCAAAATATATATAAACATTATTAAATAATTATTATACGTTTTATTTCCTTTTGGAAGTAATAATTTCGAGTGCATTAAGGCAAACTTCTCGCTGTCTGATTTAATTTTGTACGTAAACTAAAGTTAAATTAAGTAATACTAGCATTAAACGCCGGTATGAACTATAAAATCTAGTTATTAATTTAGTTAACAATGAGTGTTATTCTACACTAACTTTCTAGCCACATCCAGGCCAAAGTTTTGCAGTAATATCATTACAGTCGTGTAGTGTTTCGCTTGATTTCACAGAGTTTAATCAAACCGAACTCCGGAAACGCGATACAATTTTACTTACGTTCTCGAGTTTAATTGGTATATTGTTTCATATTTATTTGAAATTTATTATTACGAAACCTTTAAAGTAATAATATTCAATTATAAATTAGATTTTCGTTCGCGAACGATTACCGCAGCTATTTTAAATTAATAACGAACGCGAATTCCTAATTATATCGCCGCTAGGTGGCGAGGGTCATTAATCGTGAACATAAATCCCGTAAAATAAACTAATAACTATATGATGGAAGCTAATCGAACGTCGGTACAAATGAGATTTTATTTCAATATTTTCTCCGAATGGACGGCATTTTTGATCATGGATATTCACTTTATTTCAGGTTATATTTAATATTTTGCGAGCGGTCTTTATAGGGCCATTTCCATTATTTTCAGTCGTGTCACGTACAATTTTTGGAACGAAACCCTCGGCGTTGCCGTTTTTTTTTTTATTTACTCGCTTTGCGTCGATAATAAATATTTTGTCCGGCGTTGTCGATTGCGAAATGCGCGGGACACGTCTTTTACGACAAGTTAAAATAATTAATTGTAGGTTCGAAACTTTTAAAAGTTGACGGCGAAATATGTTACGTCGTCGTCAAATGAATTATTTAAAGCTAACTTTTCAATAAAGGAATCGGGCTTTTAAAAAAAAATGTCATCTATAAATAACTGGACTTTTATATTTTAAATAGGAAAAGATAAAGGAGCTGTTGGTGCGAGAGAAGTAAAATCTCTAATACCTCTTCCACCTTTAGGTTAGTCGAAGTGAAATATCTGAAAGGGCGTGATCGTGCGCATATATCATTATTACTAGCATCTCGATTTATCTTGTGTCCTGACCAGGTTGATTCTAACACGTTTTAGCAGCTTTTCAAAGGAAACGCGGCTATAAAATTTTAAACGTCGCCGTATTGCGAGACTATCCGAGCGAAATAAACATCGTTTCCGCGAGATTTTTATTTGTCTAGCAGATGTTTGCTAAAACATCATAAATTCATACTTTCCGGAATTTTGATCAAAAAAAAATCAAACGTATAAACTTAGATTTATAACAAACTCCGTAACTTATAAAATGGACTACAGGCACGAAATGCTGAACACTCTATTTTTAGTTTCGCCTTCTTGGCCTAGTTTCCCTTTCGGAATGTGATATGAATTTCCGGAGGGCAATTTTCTTAATTAAAATTGACAAAAAGCTATATAAGATTTCAGGACATATATAATAAAC
The DNA here is from genome assembly GCA_036326145.1 of Rhagophthalmus giganteus. Taxonomy (NCBI): domain Eukaryota; kingdom Metazoa; phylum Arthropoda; class Insecta; order Coleoptera; family Rhagophthalmidae; genus Rhagophthalmus; species Rhagophthalmus giganteus. Next base: position 6,952,891 of record JARFJA010000036.1, read on the forward strand.
TTGCGAGGAAAAAAAAAGTAACTTAGCGTATGCGTTAAGTCTAAACTTTGCTGAAATATATAAGTTGGTAGCTGTTTCGTGGAACTTCAGCTTCTAAGCAATAAATCAACGCTAAGTTTGCTTTCGACAGCAGTTTCTGCTGCACGGTTTACCGCTGAATAAATTAGTGATCAAGAAGACTGAGTTCGACGTAAGATATGTGCCGTTTTAAATCACCTAACTTATTTTATTATCTAACTTAGAAAGAACGGATACGTATCACGAAAAGTTCGAATTAGTTAATATCATTTTTGCCGCCACTTTAGATTGCGGAACTCCTCCGGCGAGAACTTTCAAATTAATTTCGAACGAATAATATGGCCAAAAAGAAATTTATATACTCGTAATTCGTAAAAATCACTTTTCTTGGTCGAAATCGCGAACTAAATTGTAGAAAGTTCGAACTGTAAACTTAAATAAGTTAACGAAATGTAACAAAGACGGAATTCTGGAACAAGGCATTTAAAAAAGACATCCTGATCGAGTCGGTAAGGGTCACTTCGTTGATGACGTGATGTCAAAATTAAAGGAGTCGACTGTACCTATCTATAGATTACTTTTCAATACAATCCTCTCACGCCGTGGTATTGTTTAGTCGTTCCATTACGAAGATCCTCTCGTGACCTTTTAACGAAACCTTCAAGATGCCGTCAGGTTCATAATAAGCTTTTCCGATTATTTTCTTGACGTAGAAAATAAAGACAGTGCACGTCGTTCTTTATGCCGAAGATGCCCCTTGAAATTGTCGGGGCTCGTCGAGTCTTTGAAGAGATTTTCGATGGTTGTCGTAATAATGCATTTTAATTTCATCGACAAATCAGTTTGGCACGATCTTTTTAACTTATATTTAAATAAGCGTTTAGGGAACATTTTGCATGTTCATGTTATTTGTATTTTGTCGTAACGTACCTGAGTCGCATATGGCTTAAAGTCAAATTTACCGTAAGTCCTAAGATATGAGACCGTTTACCTGTATTTTCCTATTAAGTGTATGTATTTAGCAAGCATGATAAAGGCAAAAAGATTTCACATTTAAATTATTTTTTAAGTAATTTTTGTTTTTTTAAATAGTGGGAAAACGGCCTTATAACGGCCATACCGTAGTTATCTACTGCTTTACAGTACCAGTCTAATTGTAATTTCTAACAGGTACGTTAACTTGCTCCCCCCCCCACTTGCAATTTTAAGAAAAGGCGTTTTGTGCTGAACGCACAATAGCTAGCGCCCAAAAATTAGAGCTAGCGCCATAACGGTTACGCCGTAAAACGGTATTACAGTTGGGGGGGCAAGTTAACGCTAGCCCCCCCACCCATTGCGAATTTGAAACGTTTAAAGGGCGCATTAGATAGCATAGAACTAGCGCTCTTTAGCGCCACTTTGCAAAAAGCTAGCGCTATTTTGGTTCTGAAGTTATTGTAGGTCAAAGGTGGGGGAGGGGCAAGTTAACGGTTTTAAGTAACTTTGAGTTTCTAATTTTTTTTGTCGTTTATTGTCGACCATACCTAGCGTCAGCTAGCGCCACTTTCAGTTTAGCTAGCGCCACTACCGAAACCGAAATATTTCAAAAAATATTTGGGGGCGGCCAAGTTAACGCTAGCCCCCCCTTGCGAATTCTAAATGCTTAAAGGGCGCATTAAGTAGAATAGACCTAGCGCTCTTTAGCGCCACTTCGCAAAAAGCTAGCGCCAAATTGGTTTAGTAACTATTCGCATTTCAATTGGGGGCAAATTAACGAAAAATTTCGTGTTCGATTTTCTTGATTTTTTTACGGATTATTATTGTTGACACCTAGCGCCAGCAAGCGCCAATTTCTATTTTGCTAGCGTCGTTACAGAAACCGAAATAATCAAATATTTGCAATAAGAACTATTTTTACTTTAAGAAATAGCTTTTTTTTTAGTTCTCTGTGCCTATTTTATTGACATTCAATCTGAAATAAATATATGTCTATGTATATGTCGTAAGTTAATTGTAAAATCAGCTTTTTTACAAAACGCCGCCTTATTGTCGAAAAAACGTGTGTATCTGAAATTGGCTGATAATTCATAGCTTTTCCGTAATACGACTACGCTCCTCTAGCCTTTTTGTAATGGAAGCATTTATAACAAAAAGGCTACTTTTTGCTTTTCCACCATAAAATAATAAACTAATAATTTATTGTCCAAAAATATTTTCTTGTGAAGTAATAAAAATAAAATGTGGCCGAAATAATACAAATAACATAAACATCGCGGAAAAAACTACGGATAGGTAAGATTAAAACGAACAAAAAACCTAAATAAAAATTTTTCCTAAAATCAATAATTTTCGAGTTATTTCTATTATTCATTTGATAATCGTCTTACTCGGGTATATTCCCTTTAAAGATTTTTAAGAACTCGGAAAGTGAAACTGACTGTTGGGTCAGCAGCTAAAACATCTGTACTCTTTAATTTATGGCCCCCGTTGTAGGAGAGTGCAGATTGTTGTGAATATTTTCATTTATGAATGCAATTCCTATTTTCGGTTTACACGTAAAAGTTAGATTACTTTATTTAACATAATTAATAACATGCCTGTTTTTGGAATAGTTACGTTTAATATTGAGAGGTTTGAACTAAAAAGGGCGTCAGTAGTAGTTTTATGATTTTGAGAAATTGAGAAATTTCGACGGGCTTTTAAAGTATAATTAAATGCAAATAGATAAGTAGGTACTTTAATTTTGGTTTTTTACCAAACACAAGGACCAAAAGCAAAATTTAAAAAGTAAACATTCCACAATGACGTAATGAGTGTTAGTAACTTTCAGTGTTATTTCGAGTTTTTTCCCGTACATTTATCAAAGTGCCGTTATCGAAATTGATTTTTATTTAACAAAAATTAATTAGAAATTTTATTAGAACACATGCAAATGTAAAAGATAATAAAAAATAAAATGAATAACAAATAGCTACTTAAATGAGGAAACATTTTGAGTATTTGTTACAATACAACTTGTCAATGACCGCAAAAGATATTTACGACTTCAACCCCTACAATCGTTTCTGTTTAATATCGTAGCAACCTAATGAATGCCAGCTGAGATAACGGTACTTTTCAAAACCCACCAATGTCACTTGTTCAAGTTTAAAGAGGAACTACTGGTTTAATTTCTCTGATTTCTCTGATGAAAAAGCTGATTTTGCAATTAACTTACGACATATACATAGACCTATATTTATTTAAGATTGAATGTCAATAAAATAGGCACAGAGACTAAAAAAAAAGCTACTTCTTAAAGTAAAAATAGCTCTTATTGCAAATATTTGATTATTTCGGTTTCTGTAACGGCGCCAGCAAAATAGAAATCGGCGCTTGCTGGCGCTAGGTGTCAACAATAATAATTCTTAAAAAAATAAAAAAAATCGAACATGAAATTTTTCGTTAACTTGCCCCCTCCAATTGAAATGCGAATAGTTACTAAACCAATTTGGCGCCAGTTTTTTGCGAAGTAACGCTAAAGAGCGTTAGGTCTATTGTGCCGACTCGGTGGTCGAGTGGTTAGGAGACTAACCTCTCGCATGACGGGTCCTGGGTTCGAATCCCGGTACGGGTGGTGGAATATCCCCCTGGTAGGTATGGATGTCCCGGGGGGCACTAGAAGTAATGCCTAACGGCGGTTCCTGGTGTCTTTCGGAGTGTGCTACTAACAAAAAAAAAGGTCTATTGTACTTAATGCGCCCTTTAAACATTTAAAATTCGCAATGGGGGGGAGGGGGCTAGCGTTAACCTGCCCCCCCCCCCTTCCTAACTGTAATACCGTTTTACGGCGTAACCGTTATGGCGCTAGCTCTAATTTTTGGGCGCCAGCCAGCGTAGCTATTGTGCGTTTAGCACAAAACGCCTTTTCTTAAAATTGTAAGTGGGGCGGGGGCAAGTTAACGTACCTATTTCTAACGAAGTGTTTATAAAATGAATTCAAACAAAGTTGAAATATGCACTTGAACTCTTATTCATTTAAATCATAATTACATAGTTTCTAACCCAGAGGACATCGAATCGAACGTGAAATTAAATTAAACAAAAATCAACAACTTCATCAAGTCGGCCTTGTCATTGCACATGCCGAGATCAATTAAACACTTTAACTTAACTTGAAATTAAAGAAGATAATCGCTAGCGCGACAATTTTTTTGGTTTTTACACCTTAGACGTAATATGAAGTTATCTTTATCTTTGGCCGTAATCCCCGACGCAGTCCTCGTGGACGCGAAACGCATGTCTCACTCGCAGCCTTGTGTCTGCTTTACAAACGAAGCAAAACAAAATTCAGCGCGAGAATTGCTCGTTCCTTTACCACGTCCCTTGCCCTTTTTCGTTGGAACTTGTTTCTCTTTATGTGAATGGCTCGGAGGGACGAAGATTGATTTGGTGCGAGATCTTGAGCTAGACTACCGGTAGCTTGGAGCGTTCAACGCATCGCGGAAAGAAGAGTTAGTTTCATTGATGTCTCCGTAAGTGTCTTTACGTAATTTTTGTCCGATAGTAGTTTCTGTGTCGTTCCTCTAAATTGATTGATGCAAACCTCTGTTCTGACGTTGACCCAAGGGCGGCGGGGGGGGGTCGTTGTCTTGGTGTTCTTGGTCTGGAATTTCCATTGAATCGAATGCTTCAATGCTTTTGTCCCATATCCAGGAAAATATGATTCCAAATCTCTGTTTGGGCCAGTATTTCAAGACCTCTTCGTCCCAGTAGGACCAGAATACAGACCTATCCATTGGTTGTAATTCGTGAGTCGTATTATTGGGCAAACAGAAAAGCTTGATATCGAATCCATCCGCAACGTCCACTATGTAATAATTTAAGTGGCTTCCTCAATGATAAGAAGATAAGATCCAGCAAGTTTGAACTTAACAAAGTGGCGAATCTAGTCGACGGTATTCGTACTCACAGCATTACCACACGAGACGTTTTCGACGTATTCGGGTTCAACTAGATGTACTCTCTTTGTACCTCGTTCTGACTTGTGCGAAAACTTGTGGAGTGTTGTGTAAATTAAGTTGACGACCTTTTTCGTCAATGTTGAAAATACGTTCTGGTTTCAATTGTTTTCTTCGGTTTGGCAAAATAGTCGGCAACTACTGCTTTTGTGTTTATGAGCTTTATTAGTTTACTAGATATTACCGTGTGGGGCCATATTCGACCCAAATACCTTATTTGATAATGTCCGTCGAAACCTAATTTAAAACAAGTTCATGTTATCAGTTGCGTATGAATCTGTATTATAACATATAAAAAGATTAGATACTCCATAATATTCCACATGTATAATTGATTAGAGTCGTAGACATAATGGTTTCGTATATCGAAAGCATAAAAAGATGAATGCGATAAAAAAATTTCCATCATTGTAGTACGGTATAATTTATTTTGAATTGTTCATTATTCCCGTTTTTAGTCATTAAAAGTTGATATCTTTTTAATAGATAGGTACTGCAGTAATATTGATTGTGAAAGAGGAAAATACATTCAATACCTAGATAAAAATTGCACGTCGATCAAAATCGAGTTACAGATAAACAAACAGTAGATAAATAATTAATTTCGACGCCGGTTTAATCTAACAACGAAATATAGATAGGCACAGGGTCATTTAACATTCTAAAGTTAGCCTCAAAGTCAGTTGTAACAAAATGACAAGGCCATGAATAAAGCAACATTTTTCTATTCTCTTCGTTGTAAATCTTTTATTTCTCTCGTCGCTTTCCCGTAGTTTCCATATGTTATTGCTTTTTTATTAATTCATGGACCCGATCCTCACCATCTGTCTTCCCCACTTATTTTTCTTCAATTACATAAAGGAGGTTCGCATCGATATATTCGCGACTTCGCTCCGTGTATAGTACCTGCGCTTTAAAAGTCGAAATAAAAACGAGCGTGTTTTCTTTTTTTTTTCTTTTTAACAAAAATAAGTTTAAGGAGTTTCTGGCGCGAGCAAAATAAAATTAATTAATCGTTGTCGCTTGCTGCCGGCCTACCTACTAAATATTTCATGTAGTAACTTAAAGTTTCTAACTAATTGAAAAACTCGAGGAGGAAAATAAAATCTTTTAACCCGCATAGCATAAATGATGGTAGATATTTCGAAGTTTCTAAAGTTTCTACGTTCGGTGTAGTAAACAGCAGTTATAATTTAGAAATCAATACAAATATTAGACTTCGCAGAAGCGACCTGCTTTGAAATGCATACGATTTTATTTGTATGCGGGCTGTTTACTCAATCACGGAGTTCCGGAGCTGCAGGAGAACTACAAACCTGTGAACCGGAGCTTTTTGTTTTGTTTCTTACGAGACAACCGTACCTTACCTATTTCGGAAATTCGCAAAACTATTTGAAGTGTTTGTGAAAATAATCATCGCGCCGGGCGTTATGATTTATTTAAGTTCATTAAACACGTTAGTAGACGTTTTATGTTCAGACACTCGTTGCGTTTTTGTAATTTGAAAATAACGCACGATTAGATTGAACGTTCTTAATTTTCTAATTACCTAAGATTAATTTTTTCGAATTTATTCGAATTAATAATTAATTTGCGGCCGCGCCGCAAAAACGATAGATCCGATCGATTTGATAAAAATTGGACAATCTGACATGGACCTAATAAAAAACAAACAACTTTAGTGACAGACGGCAGTCTGACGGATTTTTCATTTTCGACACTAATCGATTCCCGTTGTGTACGTTTTATATGTCATCAAAGTTATATACGTACTATTAATGTTTTAAGAAGCATTTGTTTATTCTTAGTTTAGTGCGTGCGTAAATTCTTGAAAATTATTAATTATTTGAAGCACACCCCGAGGTAAACAAACGTGCGAGAAAAAATAAATTTGTTTATCTTCTATAGGAAAATAGACATCATTTGTTTTACAGACATCTTCAGCAAGTTAAACTTCGTTTAATTAACTAAAGCCAAAACGGTTGTTTGTGAACTGACGATTACTTTTTACGATTTCACATTAAATTTTGTCTTTGAAATGACCATATCGATTCGGTAACTGCATCAAATTATTCAGTAATTAACAACGACATTGGATAGTTTAATATATTTGAAATGATAAAAATTTAATGTCGATATCGTACTGAATTTAAATCGAAATATATGAAGACATTGTGGGGGGGGGGGCAAACAGTTTATCTGGGAACATTCGCATGTTGTACATACGTAAATACCTATATAGTCACAAATTGTACATTTAATTCTATTTAAAGTCTACGTTTTTTTCGAAGTTTATTGCTCATGACGTCACACGCGTTTTACATATTTAATGTTTTGTTTTCCCCGAAGGTTTGATTGATATTTATTTTATACATTATCTCGCGTATTTGAAAGCACAAAATGTGCGAAAAAATGTGTTTTGAGTTAAGACTGGAATCGGGTACTTAAAAATACGTAGAATCACGCGGAATCACATTAGGTGGGGGTTTTTATCAGAGACTTTATCCAAGACAGGTTTCAATACACGTCATCAATAAAATCTAGTATTTTTTACAGTTCTAATAACGCGTGGTGTTGTTTTATTCCATCTTAATATGGGTGCAAGTAAAGCATCGAGAGAATATGACGCTTTTTAAACAAATAACTGAATTACAAATATACAATTTAGTAATTTTTTATTGGTGACGTGTATTGGAACCTATTTTGCATAACGTAGATATAGAAAAAGACTAACACAAACGATAGTCTTTCTTATAGCAACATATGCAGCCGAAACTTGGACAATTAAAAAAAACAGACAGAAACACAATAAATGCGTTTGAGATGTGGGCGTACAGACGTATTCTGCGCATACCATGGACGGCCCAACGCACAAATCAATCGATTATAGAAGAACTCAACCATATCCCAGTCATACCTCAGATAATGGCATGGAAACCTTAGTAATTAATACAAGGGAAAATGGAAGGACGTCGTTCGAGGGGCAGGTCGCCGATGCGATGGACCGTCGACCAAATGAAGACGCTAACAGGACAAACGTTACATGAAGCTATCCCTATCCGACTGCTTGCTTTAGAGAGGTCGGAAGCATAGCATTCACCGGGATTATTGAGTAGAGCAGCAAGAAGGAGGGTGACCTTGGGGAGATGGCAGGAGGAGTGGCAGCGATCGAGGAAAGGGGCGTGGACGAGGAGACTCATCCCTGACCTCGAGAGCTGACACTCCAGATCTCATGGGAATATGAGTTACTATCTGACACAGGCTTTCACCGGACATGGTTCGTTCGGTGTTTACCTGTGTCAGATAGGGAAAAGAGAGTCACCTTCTTGCAGGTATTGCTCTGACGAGGAGGACACGGCAGAACATGCCTTGTTCTTTTGTCAAAGATGGGCTGCCCTACGAGGTGAACTGAAGAGGGAGTTAGGCTGCCCCATGCTTGTCAATAATGTTGTTGAAGCAATGATCCAGAACGGAGCGGTCTGGGATAGGGTTGCCTCCTTGTGGGAGTTGATTCTTCGCACCAGGTGTGAGGAAGAGCGACTCGCACAAGCTAGTGTGGGTGGCCCTCCTTCTGCAGTTGTTGACCCCGTTGTATAATGGGGAGAATTGCTGATGTTGTTTCGATACATTTCGTTGTTGTATTGTTAACTGCTTCTGTTCCCTGATTTACCGTTTATCATTTTGTTCACTGTTTTTGCCGTTCCTGTTATTTGTTTGTATATTCGTAGTACCAGAGCCCCGACTGACGATATGTCTTACGACGGTTCCAGTCGGGATAGTACCGCTTTCATTGATCAATAAAGGATTAAAAAAAGTACATGAAGCTACCCAGTCAGCTCAATATAGAACTCTCTGAAAGACGCCCATCAACTCAACTACTTAAATCATGATGTCACCGTACCCCTACGACGGGTAAACGGACTTAGGAAGAGTAGGTATATGTAGATAAATGGAATAAAACAAACATCGAGGAATCAAAAATCATTAATAAAATGTGTATAAGGTCATGACCAATGAACTTTGAACAAACTATAGAGAAATTTTGATCTCTGTAAAGTTTGTTCCAATTTAAATGAACTACTTATATCGGATTAAATGCCCATAACGGACAAAAAAACAAAATGCGCATCACAAAATACTTATTAGGTACACGTTTAGTTAGAGTTATATTTTTATATTGGACTGTCCAATAGGTATGGTAGGGTATGTAAGGTATGTCTAATAAGTAAGACGAGGCAAAAATCTGTATTTTATCTTCCCCGTTATGTAGGTACATTTAATGTTATAGCTCATTTAAAATACCTTTTCAAATAACTAATTTCATTTTAAGTACACGAGATTAATGAAAACGCGGAGCTTATCAAATAAAAGACCAAATCCAGCGTGAACTACCCAAATAACACTGGCACGAAAACAAAATAAATGACATTAACATACGTGGAAGGTGGTACTTCATTACATGTTAATTTTTTTTACAGATTCGCGACGTCTAGAAGTGAAACAAGCAATAAACGACTTAAACTGGACGATGAAGATGTAAAGGAAATTGCGATATAAGTACCTACCCATATTTTATATAGTGAAACAACTGTCGCTATCAACATTCGTTCAACTTAACAATTCAATTATTTCTCCTCATTTTTGAAATCTCAAAAATTACATTCAAATAAGCAGACTTTATTGCAATACCCACAGGTAGTTATACATATTTTCGTAAGTGAATGATTCAAGCATTATTTGTGAGAAACGGGCAGGTAGATCTTGTAGGATTCGAGGTAGACCAGCAGGCTTCGCAGATAAATCATGCTGTAGAAGTGCTTGCTCTTTTACTTTAATGGAATTAGCGTGGGCAGCTTCGAAATTACGAAAAAAGAAGGTTCCAGGACTGGATGGTATCTCTCCGGATGTAATACGTATTTTTACAGATGAACTTCCTGAAACTGTTCTATCTGTAATGAATCATTACTTATATTCAGGTCATTTTCCAAGAAGTTGGAAATTTGCTCGTTTAGTATTAATCAGAAAGGGAGAAAGCCCCTTCACAACCAAATATAGACCTATATGTGTGTTAGACTCTGGCGGTAAACTGCTTGAGCTTCTTTTACACGATAGATTGATAGACAAAATTGACAATAATAATGTATTACATGAGTTTCAGTACGGTTTCCGGAGAGTCGATCCACCTTGGGTGCCATAGGGAATATCATCGGTATGGTTAAAAGTGCAAGATCAGGCACTTGGCGTACCCAGGAGTGGTGCGCATTAGTTCTTTTTGATGTTAAAAATGCTTTTAATTCTGCTAGTTGGTATTTAATTATTAATAATTTAGTTGATAAGGGTATCTCCCAATACCTCGAAGCAATGTTATCCAGTTACTTGAGCGACAGAGCTGTAGACGTAAGTGACAGTTCTGGTCGCTCTGAGTGGCTGGAGGTCTCTCGTGATGTCCCTCAGGGGTCTATTTTAGGTCCAATATTATGGAATCTTCTATATGATGGGGTCCTCAGATTAAACCTGCCGGAAGGGGCACGTTCTGTTGCATTTGCTGACGACCTAGCATTGTTTGTTTCTATTAGATCTGAAAGAGACCTACAAGACGTTTTACAAATTTCTGTTAATTCTATAACATCATGGATGACCTATCATGATCTTGAAATTGCATCGGAGAAAGCGGTTCTCCTACTGCCGAATGGGCGCAGGAGAATCCTCCCTATCTCTATTGAGATTGGGGGGACGATTATGTGCCCGAGCGGCAGTGCTCGTTATCTTGGCATTACTATTGATCGACATCTAAAGTTTAGGCCTCATATCATTAACACAGTTAATAAAGCAAAAAAAATAGCTACTGCTTTGAGGAGAATAATGCCTAGAGTAGGTGGACCTATTTGGTTTAAAGCCTGCGAGGTTGGTGTTAATGTCAGGTCGTTTGATTCTCTTCAGCGCTGGTTGGGAATCAGTGTCTGCTGCGCGTACAGGACTGTTTCAACCGAAACAGTTTGTGTGCTGGCAGGCCTGATTCCCCTTCGCCTGCTTACGCTGGAGAGAGCCGAGGCATGGCGCTCTCCTGGTGATCTTAGTAGGACAGCAAGAAGGAAGGCAACTTTAAGCAGATGGCAGGAGGAGTGGCAGCGATCGGGGAAAGGGAAGTGGACGCGAGGAGTCTTATCCCTAACCTCGTGAACTGGCACTCCAGGCGTCACGGTAATCTGGACTATTATCTGACATTCACCGGACATGGTTCGTTCGGTGGTTACCTGTGTCGGATAGGAAAGAGAGCTTCTCAAGCTTGCAGAGATTGCCATGAGGAGGACACAGCAGAGCATGCATTATTCTTTTGCGAGAGATGGGCTGTCCTAAGAGGAGATCTGGAGAGAGCGCTATGTTTGACATTGACAGTTGGCAGCGTAGTCGATGCAATGATTAATGATAGTGTCGTATGGGATAAGATTGCTTCCTTGTGGCAGCTGATCTTACGAACGAGGTGTGAGGAAGAACGGCTCCTACAAGAAAGTGATCTTGTGCCCCTTCCTACTGTTGCTGTTGCTGTCATTGCTGGGATCCATAATGCTGTTGTTGTTATCGCTGTTATCGTTATTGTTTCGTTCTTTTGTTTCTTACCGTTGCATTCATTTATATGCATTACCAGAGCCCCAACCGAAGTTATGTCTCGCGACGGTTCCGGTCGGGGTAGTGTATCTTACACTGGGAAATAAATGATTTAAAAAAAGATCTTGTAGGATGTAGCCGACTCGGTGGTCGAGTGGTTAGGAGACTAAGCTGTCGCCTGAAGGGGGTCCTGGGTTCGAATCCCGCTACGGGAGGTGAAATATCTCCCTGGTAGGCATGGATGGTCCCGGGGGGCACTAGAAGTAATGCCTAACGGGCGGTTCCTGGTGTCCTTCGGGGCGTGCTACTAACACCAAAAAAAACAAAAAGATCCTGCAGGACGTATATACAAAATGTAGATCGAATAGTTGTTTAGGGCCTTAGGATCGTGTGTGGATTAAACACAGGGCGTTGAAGAACAAAAGGTTAAAAAGTTCGCTCTTCGCTTCTTATTCTGTCCTTCTGGATTGATCTTTCTATTTTATCACGCAGGCCCGTAACCTTACTTATTGGCTTTTTAGTCAATGTCGAATATAGGTGTTAGCACTCTTTCATAAATTTTAGGTTTCGTTTTGTTTTGCTTAAATTTCTTTTTTTATTAAAACACGTTCTTCATTAAACACGTTTCTTTCATTATGGAGCCCGAGTACTTACTTTATGCGGTTTGTTCCTTGTAATGTTTCATTGCCGTACATTATTTTTGTCTTTTCTTGTTCTCTTCCCGTCTAGGAAAGGTATAAACAAAGTGGTAAGAGATAAACAAAAAAGAACTATACGGTCAGGTATATAGTATTTTTAACCTCTATTTAATCATTCTTCGACGTATGTCTCTCTCTTAAATGAAAAGTAAGTATTTTGAATGGTTTTTAAAGTTCATAAACGAAAATATATAGATTAAAAGTACCTATTCGAAGAACGCCTCGCGTGTGCCGGCTGTCTTCCGCGGCTCTGATTTGCTTTCAACAAATTTCAAAAAAAGTTCCAGCTGTCGCGATTCATTCATTTAATGTAAAATAAACTAGATTTATAATGAAAACAATATACTAAGTACTTCGTTAACAACTTTTCTTAACGTAAGTATTGTAAACTATAGTAATTTACAGTTATTTCGTTAAAAGCGGTCTTTAGTTTATTATAAAAAATTTAAATTTCGGCTTTAACGTTTAGGGCAATCAAGTGGAAAACGGATGGTGACAACTATTTAGCTCTATCGGTGTGATTTATCAATCAGCTGTATCTATTCATTGCGATCCTTTTAAGCTCACGAAAATAAAATGCTCACGATTAATGGTTGTTTATACACACTTATTTGCATTTTTTTTTAAATCGCTTCTTTAAAATTAACTGTACAGTTCAACTACTTTAAAATTATAAATAATTTGGTATTCTATTTGTCTAGTTTTAAGTTTTTAAACCTTACAAATATTCGTTAGGTGAATGATCAAATAAAATATCGATATTCTTCATACCTAACTGCATACTTTGGTTTAATAAAATTTGAAAAATATTGAGACACAAAGTGGCACTTACTTATTATTGTAAATTACAAATAAAATGACAAAACGTGAATTTTAAAATTATTTAAACACACATTAGCTGGCAATAAAATTGTTGATCATTAACTTTAAAACACTAATTAATAATATGTAAGTACATTATGTATATGGAAATAAAATTGTCGATTTCGCTCCACGCGGCATTTATTTTTTTCGCCCTCGCTTTGTATTCAAAGGTTATTTACGTTTAGATAACCGTGCAAACTGCAAATTTTAAATTATAAACCCTATATTAGTCGTGTGACTGGTGTAGTTTCGAATAAAATTAAAACATCGTATTATTTCTTCTTCGGATTAATCGAATTAAATAATGCAAATATTAGTATTTGATTGGAAATGCCAAATGTCAACGAGAATGTTATACAATTACGGTGTAATTAAATAAATAAACACTTCCATCCACTTCCTCGAGACTTTTACTTTAAGTAATTAAATTATCGGAGTCTCGTTTTGAACACCTCGAGGCTTTCTCGATTTACTTCCGCAGTGAAAAATTAAGCGCGGCAGCCGAGTCTCCGACTGAATTCGTTATTAATTAGAAATTAATACCATCAATTGCAATAAAGCAATTGTAATTGGCAGCGAACGATGGCCCTTAATTCGACCGTTAAAAGATGGATGCCAGTCAGATTAACAGCTATATTTGTAATGGAAATCGTTTATTTTCGGAATATAAAAGCGGAAATTTTCTACGTTATTCAATAGTTTTGTATGCGCTTAATTTAACTAGACACGTTTAATAAGAAGATTACGGGCGTTACGGTGCCCGAACAAGCGAAGACGGCATTTTTAATACGAGCGGAAAACTTCGCGTTTCCGCGGTGAAATGAACTCCGAACAAGCCACTACTTATTGTTAGACCAATTGAAAAAAATGCGACGTTTCTTAAAAGCTCCGTTAAAATGAAAAGATCGACAAAACAAAGCACCAGTTCGTCGTTTAATCAGTTAAGTTTTCCAGAACGAATTTTATTGTAAAACGGTTTGTCTTTATTGTGAAGAAACCGCTTGAAGTGAAAGAAACCGCAATTAACTAACTTTAAAATTTTTAACAAACATCAAACAACAACCACATCCAAGCGCATAGAGTATATTTAGTATTTATTAGTAAGTACTAGTAGTATATTTTAGTACAACGAAACGGGCTTTATAATATCTAACAATTTAGAATATTGAAGTTCTAACAAAGCGCAGCATTTCCTTAATTAATGATCAAAAATTGTGTTCTTTCGCGAAGTTAATTGTGGAAGTATTCTATTCAAACTGTTTAGAATTGAAACGAGCAAGTAGTTAGGAAATTGAGGTTTAACCGAAAACGTTAGCGTACACCACGAATAGATTTGGAGATCAAAAGTGCTGCTAGTTTGAAACTAGAAACAATGCGGCGGCAGGAGGACTCGGTCGGGGTAGCGTATGTCTGGAGTTTAAAGGGCTCTAACATAGTTGGTGGTGTTAGTTAAAGGACACCCGGACAACCGAAATGACTCAGAGTTAATCCACTAAACCTTGGGGAAACTTACGAGCGAAAGATCTTTCGTCTTTTTCGAACTTTTCAGCCAAGTCCCGCTATACTAATTAATACTTTTTTCCACGGACCGTAAAAGGTTAAGATTCGATTAAAGCGAGATAGAAAATCTGCAAACAAAGTAAATTAGTTGTAAGAGAGAACAAAGGGGCCTTCAATCGTTGATGTTTACTACCGTGTTTTGAGAGAAAATGAAAGACTTGGGCCCGAGTCCCGCGCGAGAAAATTTCAAAGTTGTAAACTTCGCGATGCCGCGTGCAAGAGATTGCCGTACTTTTATATTGTCTTTCGATATTTTCCGAGATCTATAAATGTATTTATGTTTGAACGAACATAAACGGGCATTAAAATCCTATAAGAAACGTCCCGTATTCCACCGCTTAATTTTGTTGTAGGTATTCTTCTGTTTTATTTAATGTTACGTTACGTTTCCGCTTTGTCACACAGAGCAACTGGATTTCCCTTTATTTCCACGTCTAGAATGCTGCACCCCCTTTGTATTGCCACGTCGTTGTTCGAAACCAGTTACTGGTTATTAGTGCTCATTATAATTAGCTCACTTTACAAGATAAATTGGTTTTAGAAACAGAATTACAGAAACCTACTGTTGTTCTACAAGTAAATCCGTTACGTATTAGAGGGGTTTGATTGTATAAAGCTATTTAATAGGGAATTGTATTTATGATTATGACATCTCGAATAGTTTGTGTATGATAAGCGGCAAGCTACATTATTTCTAAATGTTTACTATTATAAATGTTATCGTCCTTGACTGTTAATTAATTACAGTCGGATGAGGTTCGTTATTAACTTTAGTGATTTCGATTGCGATTTAGAATACTTGCTGAAAATTTATATAATAATTTGGCATCAGCATCGGCAGTGACATTTTACCCGTATACTTGGGGGGGACGTGCCACTTTTGCAGGGCATCGGTTAAAAATTTGTTGCCAATGCTTTGAAACATAGAAAATGCATCTCTTTCTCATAACTCCAAACTACAGAATATTACATATTTCGTTCGTAGCGTAATTTTCTTAATTGTCGCGTCTTCCCCCAACTTACCTCTTATACAACCGCTTAATCTCCGCATTTTAAAGTAAAACTGAACCGATGAATAGTGTGTTTCTCAAACGTCAGATGGCGATAATTTCAGTAAAAAAAAATTACGAATGTTATGATTCATATATATTTCTTGTAGTATATCACTAACGCAGTAGTTCACACTTTCATTTATACTATTAATTGTTGGGTGGCACAAAATAGGATCAGCGGTAAACAGTACTTGTGGTTTAACACTCGTCTACAATATTAATATAGTGGAGGTAGCGCGCGTAGGATTCTTAGTCAAGGTTATACGGATTCGTAGAATTTAAAATCTAACATCGATAATGAAACCAAAAGATAAGAAATTAAAAGTATATATTTTGTAAAGATGTACATTGCATACTGTAGTACCAGGACCATTCTATCTATTATACTATTAATTGCAAATAAATAATAATGGAGTTGATTTCATAGAAATCGTCTCCGTTACCATAAAACACCCATTAAATTACAATAATTTATAGCAAAATCGGTGGCCCGGCGGAAAAAGAATATAGGTACCTATCCTAAGTCCAAATGCGAATTTCCGCGAACCTTACGCATTCTGTTCGTAATTTACTAAAAAAACATGATACATTTATTTTACATCTATTCAATCTTATAGATTAAGAAATGGGCTTTATCGTTTTTAATACATTTAAAAATGTGTAATAAATAAAAGTGTATATCTAACTTTTATGCATAATATTATGTATTTTGCATTTTTAAATTTATATAATGTTATATCCCGTTTCCAGACGGACCGCCAATTAGACATTCGTAAGACATTCTATAATGCTGTTGTGAGAAAATGATGCGGATCATATTACGCAGACACGAGTTATTATAATAAATTTAATA
Source organism: Rhagophthalmus giganteus (assembly GCA_036326145.1). Lineage (NCBI taxonomy): Eukaryota > Metazoa > Arthropoda > Insecta > Coleoptera > Rhagophthalmidae > Rhagophthalmus > Rhagophthalmus giganteus. The sequence continues at coordinate 6,969,521 of JARFJA010000036.1, forward strand.
AATGTCTTATCGTATCGGGTCATTGTATATGCCATGAAATAATCCACAAATCAAAAGATTTTCTATAAGTAACAAATAATAAATAAAAAATTCGGAAGCAATTCATAGTAAGTGATAGTAATAGTATGGCAACTTATCAAAACAAAATAACTTTTTAAATTAGTTTTAAAATTTGCATGCAGTTTTATTAAACTATTGTTTCTATTAGAATGTTCACAACACAAGTTTATCAACTTGTTCGTTTTCCACATTTGGACTCGTGCGACAAAAGCATGCGTTATGAAACTTATACTTTAATATAATATTTCGCGTTTTAAGTACAAAAATAGATTTAAGATTTAAAATTAAAAAAATATATATCTGGTAATGCTAACAATAAACTAGCATTGCCAGAACATAAAAGACTGACTAATTTTCCTTTATAGTTCGGGGTTTATCTTACATCAACAAAATATCTAATCGTGCATATAAGTTTCTTTAAAATCAAAACTTTGCTGTATCAGAAATATACTGGGTTGTAAGAAACCATCGCATCGTCGCGAACAATCAAGTTTCATTCATGAAACCGATACTCTATTTATTTCTCTTTTATTTCATCTATGTCTATGTAATTTATACAACATTAACAATTATAATATAGATACGTCTAATTGTATTGCTGTTTTCGTACCTATCGCTTATTTATATTTTGTTTAGCATTTTTTTTCCATTTTCCGTAAGGGTTCTATGGTCCTTAACCCTCTGCCGCGCCGCGCTAGTACGACTAAATATGTTCTGTAAAATGTGAAAGCGTCATAAAACTACCTTATCTTTTCCCAATATTCTTTCAGTAAACTTTTGTCCTGTAATAAGCATGATTGTTTAGTCTTTAGAGATTTTATCAGTGTAGAAATAGCTCGAATTCTGTTATTGTATCAAGTGCCCCTCGCGATAGTCAGAGGTACTACTCATAACTACTAACTCACTTCATAATATTATTATTCTTATTTCGTCGCTTATTTAAAATTTAAAGTTCGATATCCCGTAGGGTCATTGTCTTTTGATCTATCAAAAATTCATCAAACATGTCCTAAGGACTATAATTACCTTTAAAAATTCGTAAACCCCATTAAAATCTACCGAGTAGTTTCCAAGATACCGGTTTTGGCGTTAACCATCTTTTTGGACATTCGAAGAGTTGCTACAAGGGGTGGTAATGCAAATTGGGCCTAACAATAATTAATGTTACAACGTTTTATATAATAGGCGCACCTACCACCACATCAATTTTTCTCAAAATTTTTATACATTTTCAAACACATGCTTATTTGTACTTCCTGCGTTCCTCCAATTATTCGAGTCACCTTAATTTTAAATTTAAAAAAAAAATTCTTAGTCAACAATAATTATGTTTGTCCAACAACGATACAGTTTCCAACACAGTATAAATTCTAACACCAATAAAGATTATCTACTACTTAAAAGATGGCAGCAAAACTTGTCATGAAAGATTAGCGTTTCGTAGTATACAAAACTGCCGTGAATTGAGAAAGGCGATACTTTCCGGTTCAACAACATTTTAAACATTTTTACATTTCAATTTAAAGTATCTTGAAAAATATGCACAAAATATCATAATTTTTGATACAAGGCGTTTGGTAATACATTATTTAAAAGAAATATATACTTTTTACAGAATTTTGTATTTGCGTAAAAAAGAAAATTCGATAATAATTGTTAAAAGGGCGATTAAAAAAAAACTGTACATTCAATGTCCTTGTAAAACATAACACCATTAAATATTAATCATTTCCATCGGTACACTAAATTAGAACAATATCGTATGTATAGTTTTCGAAAAATTGCTAAAAACATGTATTTTTTAATGTTTTTTGTAAATTACACAAAAACCTAACATACGATTTTCTCCAAAATTTGTTATAATATTACTATCACTCACACCAGTTTCTGTGAATTTTTTCAGAATTTTTGAATGTACAGTTTTTTTTGAGTCGGTACAGTTTAACCTTAAACAATTACGATTTCGACTGATTTTATATTAACAATCAATTAATTAATTGTTTAAATTTAAATTGAAATTTTTAGAAATTCTAACAAATGCAAAGAATACGTATAATTCATATCTCGTTCAGAATATGTATAATTAGGGGACTTCGGGGTCTGTGTGTCTACAATTTACACTCTTAAAATTCACCTACTGCAAAACTAACGAAGATATTTAGCCGAAATTTTAATGGGTAACCTACCAACCTTCCCCTTAAAAAAAATTATAATTGGACTTGTTAATCTTTTAACATTTTAAAGAGGTAAATGTTTGAAGTGAACGTGGCGAACGTAGACAAATATATCACGGCACGTGGGGCTATCCGTCCACATCTCAAAAAACACGTTCTTCATATTAATTGTTTTATTTATTTACATAAACTAAAAGATCCCTGTTGATTTTTGAATAGTTTAGAAAAACAAATGCTATCTAAACAATAAGTGTTATAAATGCCCGACTAAATTCTTCTATTTTTTTTAATTTCCTCGTCATAAGTAAAGAAGAAGAAAAAAAAACGTTAATCAGTACCTACGTTCGAGATCCGTATCGCCAACTCGAAATTACCTCAGTTAAGGCAGTTTGTGCAAGTAGAGGTCGGTTTCCCTCTAGATCTCGGCCTATAACAGTAACAATAACAATTAATTGAAAAGTACATCCGGCTTACTCGGTTTAGCTCTAATTTAACTAACTTTCGTTTAACATTAACTAACGATTATTAACTGCCCTAAAAAAAATTATAGGTACCTACACATAAAAGGTCTTTCGATTTAATTTATTGCTAGCACCACAAGTGACTTTTCGTACATTTAAAAAAATACGCTTAATAGATCTTACCGAAACTTAAGAAAGATATATCTTGAAATAAAACGCGATCGAGCAGTTCGTAGCCAAATATCTTTTCCCGCATTTTTTATTTCGGAACAAGGGGTAAGATTAAGTATTTGTAGATGCTAATGCGACTGGATCTAGGAAAAAATTGGTTTTCGGAATTTGTTATTCGTTTTGTACGTGCCGTGGTAACCTTTAGCTTTAAAATTGGTATAATAAAAGGTAACAAATTGCAGTCACGTCTTTTAGCAACCCTGTATAGAAGTAACACATCGTCGCAGGCGAAGGAATTTCGCGGAGACAAGAAAACTAGATAAGCGAATTGACAAGGGGTTTAATTTAATCTACAATTCGTGATCTACACAAGTGCTACAATACACACGCACACGCACACACGCGCGCACACACATACAACGTCGACTATTGTTCTTTCTTTGTGACGACGAAGTTAGCGAAGACGACGTACGAAGCACTATGATAAAGTGAAAATTGCAAAGGAAATCTCGGATTGTCATTTTAAGTAAAGATGCGGAAACGTATTAATAATCCTTACGCTCTTACCCAAAAACTCTCAAAGGACTATTGTTAAAAATCTTTCATTTTATTCCTTGAATTATGGCTGGATGGTACGTTCGTCACAATCCCCGAAGACAATAACAAAATCTTTGCTTTCTTTAGGCTGTCGCAGTCATTTTTCATGCCAAACAATAGCCAAGTACAAATAAAAATTTCGGAGATTAAGGTGCTCAAACGATTTTACGAAATATTTAATACATTTTTATTAGATTCGTAAACATTTATTTGCCAATTTAATATGTGTGCGTGCGACGTGTATCATTCAATTTCTGCGACGTTTAAAACCATTTCTTATCAGGTCATCAGCAATTCGGGATTCATTTCGTCAGCATCGATTTATACGCTCATCTCATCTCGTCTAAAGTTAGAAATGTTAATTTGCGTGAATATTAATTCCTTCTGCATTAATTTACTTTACTTCCAATTCAGAGGTTCGCGTTATAATTTTCTCTTGTTCCTCGAGCCTTCGCCGAATTACTTGCTTGCATAGATATTGATAGAAATAACACGTCTAATAGATAAAATACGAACGTGGCTTTCGCTTAATTTTTTTAATTAAGTCGCGCAACTCTTTTTTTTATACGGGTATACACGTTCCTCAAGAAACCGTGTAAAAAAGGGCACTTTTAGCGAATTTTTGATAATACCGTAGCTTTTTATTTTGTATTTCCAAATAAACCTAAAAGCTTCATATTTTTAAGCATTCATTAAGCAGAACAACTGTTATTGATTTAATCTATTTAACGGGGTCCTAATAAAGTGGCCGTATTATGAAAGTACAGTATAACAAAAAATTGTAGCTATAATAAAAACTGTTAGGAACCAATAACATTTTTCTGTAAAGTTTATCAAAAAAAAAAGTTTTTTATTGTTTCCAATTACTCCAGACATATTTCCATTTCCCCCTAGATTTGGGGGCAAATGAAAACAAAGTGATGCTTTACACCGAGTTTGTATGTAACAATCTGTAGAATTTTGAGAATACAACGTTTCTTCTATTTACTCAAACTAACATTGACAAAAATATCATTAAATACTCATATTGCTACTACAAAAAAAGGGGTCAATAATTTTCAAATAATTTTAGATTATATGTTTTCATTTACCCCTACAAAAAAAATCGTTTCCCGATACCCCGATTTCTATTATTTTCTTTAATTTAAATAAATTTAAAATGAATCGGTTCGGTTATAAAAACAAGTTTTAACGTATCCTATAAGTTTCAGGAGAAGAGTTTCAGTAGACAATAATATTTGCGTCGCATGTTTAAAAGTGATTACATCGATCGGCTTCCATACGACGTTCAAACAAAACAAGACTCTCTTGCTCCCTCGAAATGCAACATTTCAACAATCAAGGGTGTAACAAATAAAATTATTTAGGTAAGCGTTATGTAAAGCGGGAATTTTTAGCATTAGCATATAGTAAAAAATCTAATAACCTAAAAAGTCGGTTTCCAGTCCGCTCAAGAGTACATGATGTAAACGAAGTCTGTTAATGTTTTATTCCCCGCTCTCACGTTCCTGGTCTCAAGAGGCCCGGCCTGCAGCCTTTGTTTCCTTTATACTGCGATTCTCTTTTCATATCTCCTTTCATACATCTTCCAAGATATTTTGTAGGCCAAGAAAACTGACATTTAAGTGGTACGTTTCTTTTATTTATTTACCTATAAAAGTTCGAGTAAATTTTTAATTCGAATAAACGGAAAAATTCAAATTTTTAGATAAAAAGCTCCAGTGAACTTTCTTGTCGGATATAACCCAAAGACGTGTCACTTCGGCGTTTATTTTGGAAGTTATGAAACCACCACGAAAGCTGTAATGCGCCTCCGGTTTGTTATTCTAGAAAAACTACTTTTCAATTAATTCCGGACCTGTTCTATGCGAATTAGATAGCGTCATTTTATTGAGAATATAAAAAATTATAAACAATTTTCACGCCGGCAGTTCGTTATTTATTGCTTCGTAATACCTAAAATACGAGTTTTCTAATCGTTTTCGACTTGTTCTGAACGTTACGGCTCAAAAGCTTGCGGTCAAAATTTTGCCAGAAAAAAATCGCTGAACTATAATAAGGGATTTTTTCGAGATTTGGCAAAAATTTTTAATCGCCAGAAACACGCTTAGATTGTAATTTCTTGCATTATTAAACTCGAAAAACTGCTTTTCAACTAATTCTGGACCTGTTTTATACGAATTAGGTAGCGTCATTTTATCCAGAATATAAAAAATTATAAACTATTTATACGCCGGCGATTCCTTATTTATTGCTCCGTAATACCTAAAATGCGAGTTTTCTAATCGTTTTCGACTTGTTCGAACGTTACGGCTCAAAAGCTTGCGGTCAAAATTTTGCGAGAAAAAAAATAAGGGATTTTATCGAGATTTGGCAAAAATTTTTAATCGCCGGAAACACGCTTAGATTGTCATTTCTTGCATTATTAAATTCGAAAAACTCCTTTTCAACTAATTCCGGACCTGTTCTATGCGAATTAGATAGCGTCAATTTATTGATAATATAAAAAATTATAAACTATTTTTACGCCGGCAGTTCGTTATTTATTGCTTCGTTATACCGTGAAATACGAGTTTTCTAATCGTTTTCGACTTGTTCTGAACGTTGCGTCTGAAACCGTTCGGGTAAAAATTTTGCCAAAAATCATCAACGATAAGTAAACTAATTTAATCAAAAATTATAAATCTACCGTTGTGTTATATGATGATATTTTTTATAGTAATGACTCATTTGTTTTCAGAAACATACAAAAAATCTATTCAAGAAATGTCCTCTAATGCAGCCTTCAGGAAGACCACTAAGATCGTCCGTCTTAAGCCACTTTGGCATAAAGTTGCCAAATTATGATTTAGGCGTCGACGACGGCGCAGCGGAAATATGAAGAAAAAATTGAATTTTTCATAAATTGAAATTGCGTAGGTCATTGTACAGTTGACAGAAATAAACATGATCTGTAACGAGGCGTGGCAGACGTAAATTCGTTGTTGTTAACGTCATTGGATAAATGTTTCACTCCCATACAATTATTGAAATTAGATGGCATATTTTCCTCGGGTCATGTTTATTTTGGTGAACTGTGTGTGTTTGTAATTCAGTTTACGTACATAATTTTGTATTATTCAACTTCAATAAAGTGTCATTTCTTGTTTAATTAAATTCAAAGTTTACTTTTGTCCTGATCACGAAAATTAAAATGTAATCGAAAACCATAAAGACTTCAACGAAATTCTTAATTTAATTGTAAGAAATTTTCTGAACAACCTGCGATGGACATTCAAAACATTTCTTTAAAATATCATGACAAAGTTTTTGAATAACTAACTTTCGGTATTCTAGTTCAAAAAGTTTCTCACGTTAAAATTACGATAACAATTATACGGGGGAATTCTAAAAGTTTGTCGACGTTCAGTTTTTTTTAAGTATACGAAGGTCGTTCGGTCAGTTTTCCGACGATTTTGAAACTTTTCGAACGAATCACGTATACTTTAATATTTGAGCGTCAAAGACTTATCAAATTCTCCCGTATAATGACTGTCGCAATTTCAATCTATTGTCTTAGATCAGATGTAAGATAAGATCGAATACGGAGGAATTTCAAAAGTTTTTGATGATCAAATATTAAAGCATACGTGGGTCTTACGAAAAGTTTCAGAATTTCCGGAAAATTTTCCGAGCGACCCCGGTATACTTTAAAAATTTGAGCGTCAAAAAGCTTTTCGAATTCACACTTAATTCGATTTTTAATTTAATTTAATAATTAATATGGGAGGAATTTGGAAAGTTAGTTGACGCTGATTTTTATAATTTACGGGGATCGTTTAAAAAGTATCTGCAGGGTCAGTTAAAATGATTAATTTTCGTCTAATAAATTAATCACAATGTTTTTCTAATAATGGTTTAGTTTAATACTTTAATTATAATTGATTTACATTGTGGTCCATAACTAATTAATTTTACAAAAATTATACATTAACATTTCAAATATCTTATTGTTTAATAAATGTATTAAAATGTTCAACTTGATTTTTACTTACATATTACCTACTCGTATAATTACATTGTAATCATCTATAGATCATCTCAAACTTAATGTCAGTAATCGTAACATAATACACAAATTATTACCAACCATCAAAATCTTGTAGTTATTGTTAGTATACAAAATATAACGTTAACGTAAGGATAAAATTACATTCATTGCATACTTACCAATAAAATTGTAAGATTGAAATAATCTATACATAAACTTCGTCCAAATCTATATGCAATCCACGTCATCAATGAAAGGTTACTAGATGAAGACGTTTCACGCAGTGCTGTCACCTCGTACCTCGTATTTTGACAGTTCTAATAAATTGTAGTATTTCTTTATGCCATCTAATATGTGCGCAAATAAATCATCTATAGAATATGTCACTTTCCAAACTTTAAACCGAATTACAAATAAACAATCTAATAACTTTTTGTTGATGACGTGAACATCACATAGGTTTGGGTAAGCTATATGTATACATACAATTATTACATACTTAGGTCTATTAAATATTTTACAAAAGATTTAGTTTTTATGGAGAAACTTGTTCTGCTTCAACATTGGTTCACGGAACCTGGAGGTTGTGGTGGCTCGATAAGTTGTCTAAATAGAAACAATTCATAAATATTTAGATATAAATTTTAATTTCAAGTGCTAAATACTTACATCTTCTGTTAGGGCCATTGATATGTCTAATAAATTGCAAATTAGGCATGCCGATGCGGTGCGCCACAGGGTATCATGTAAGGACCTTCATCTTACTTCGAGGAAATTAGAAAGGCTAATCGAGTTTTCTTGCATTCTAAGAGAGAAGTCGATATAATTCGGTATGTGAACCAAAGCAAGCGATGATCTAATTAAAGCTCGGTGTTTGTGTAACGCCTTGGGTTGATCCGGCAGTCAAATTCAGTTTACGGTGCTTTGATCAGAGCTCGTTACCGGTCCTTGTTTGTTCACACGCTACAGTTTGACCACATCTAGTTCTTTGTTCGAGTTCAAATGGAAATCTAAACAACATTATTATTAATTACTACTATCATAATAAAAGTAAATTCGTTTCTATCACACACTTAAATAATTTTTAGGAAATAACAAATGACAATGAGTTGCAAAAAATAGTTGCATAAGCTCATTGTACCTAATGTAATGTACCTCTGCGTATTTACCTATATTAAATACCGCAACGAAGCTGCTGAAACTGCATTGTATATGTATACCTGTTACACAAAGCTTTGTCTAAATATTTGTCTCGACTGACTTATAGTTAGTGATTGTAAATTGAAACAATACGCATGCTAATAATTGTAGAATATTTAGTTCGACATATGCGAAACAGTAGGTAATCGTTTTCTTTGTCGACAACAGGTTACCATCGTGTTTAGTTAAATACCTTAAATTTCTGATTTGAATAACACTTCGCCGTATTGTCCAGAAGCAAGGACTGCGATAAAGTTATTTCGAGAGTTTACGCATCGGAGCTATTAAACTCGTAGAATGAAACAAGTTGTTTTTGGAACTAAACAATAGGGATTTGTAATGTGGTAAAGTTCTACCGCATTACCGAAAATTGCCGAGCAAAGTGGCCCAGAAACCTATCATAACATAATATTGAATTTATGCAATTTAAAAAGAGCACTGCAATTATCTCCCATTATTAAAGAACGAAAATACAGCAAGTTGGGAAGGAAATTAGATTAAAAAAAAATTAATTGGACGGAAATAAAACTGAAAAATTAATAAGACAAGTATAAAAAAAAATAAGGATTGGAATTTAATTTTTTTAAGTTCAAATTTAGGTACAGTCGGGTGAAGAAATAATGGCGCGAATCACACGAGCATCGGGCGGGCAATACAAATACATTCGGCAATGAACAAATCTACGAAGAGTACTTATTACTGACGAGCGAGACGAAGTTAAATAATAAAAAATACAAAGTTAAACTTTAAATATTCCGATCATAACCTGTGTCGCGATCAGCGACATTAATTCTGCATCCGTCTGTAGTACATTAACTAATTATAAGTACCTACCTAACGGAATTTCAATTATTTCACTTTTATAAGTGTTTCAAAATTATGTCGAAAATATTTTAAAATAAAAATCTACGAACGCGACGTGAGTTATTCAGATGTAAATGGAATAAACCGTCAATTATGTCGTAGTATTTTACCCAACCTGATACAACATTTAGTTTAGGTCCTGTGCCGTATTATAGTTCAAGGATTTGACAAAAATTTTGAGCCTAGACGAAACTTCAAGAGCAAGTCCGGAACGACTAGAAAACTCATATTTCTCTATATAACGAAGCAATAAATGACGTACTGCGGGCGTTTAAGTAAATTATAATTTTGCATAATCTCGATAAAATGACACCAACTGAAGCGCATAGAACAGGTCCGGAATTAATTGAAAAGTAGGTTTTCTAGAACAACAAACCAATAAATGACGAACTAAGCGCGTTTCCGGAAATTTTAAATTTTTGCGAAATCTCGAAAAAATCACTAGTTCACGTTTTTTTTTTGGCAAAATTTTGACCCAAACGTTTTGAGACGCAACGTTCAAAACAAGTCGGAAACGACGTATTTTTGGTATAACAATGCAGGAAATGACATACTGCGGGCGTTTAAATAGATTATAATTTTTGCATAATCTCGATAAAATGACGCTACCAGATACGCATACAACAGGTCCGGAATTACTTGAAAAGTAGTTTTTCTAGAATAACGAAGCAAAAAACGACAAATTACGCGCGTTTCCGTCGATAAAAAATTTTCGCGAATTCTCGAAAAAAGCCTTATTTATAGTTCATGGTTTTGGTAAAATTTTGACCCAACCTGAAGTGTTTAGAACAGGTCCGAAACTATTAAAAAAGTCGTTTTTGAAGTATAACAAAACAAATTGTGACGAACTATGCGCATTTCCGCCGATTTAAAATTTTCGAGAAATCTGGAAGAAAAACCTTATAAAAATCGATTTCTATCTAGAAAACGCGCCTAAAATAATGTATTCGTTTCATCAACATCGACTAAATCTTGCAAAAAAAACGCCTTGGCAAAATTTTGAAACTTTCAGTTTCAACCCTGCACTGCGAATAAGTCGATTTCCAACTACAACGAAGCATGAATACATATATAAATACATGTCGTTTCGTCGACCTCGTGCCCTAGGTGTAAATTTATCACGTACAACAAACTGTTTTCGAAATATAAAGCAAACAAAGTTTAACGTGTACGCTGCTGCATCCGCTTTCGTACCGCCTTGGAGGTAGAATGTAGGGCGCGCGTTTTATTACATGGTTTCCCTATAGTAGACCTGATCCATGTACTGTCAGCAAAATTATAATTCGTCTTGTCTTCGTTCTTTGCATCATTCCCATCTTCGATCATATCGGATGATAAAAGATCAATGGGATTGATCCCATCGTATTCGGTGTTATCAAAATTGTCGGAAGAATAAACCGAAATAGCATCAGGATTTTCAATTACCATCACAATTACCACAAACTACAGACCATGTAAATCCTATATATTTCTGTATCTAGAGCTTGTACCACAACCTTTCACGCAATTGCAAAGAATCCTGTTATGAAGCCCGTCGAACACAGGTAGTAATGGTGTTATGACAGGCCCCAAAAAGTTCTTATTCAAACACCGCTGTTTTCAAAGAACTGTTTTGGATCTACGTCCCCTCCTAACTCAATTTATACCTACATATTGAGTCTTATCGAATATCTTGTAACGCCGGCACGGTATCTATGGGGAGCTTTCACATGTTGTTTATAATGACGAAATGGAGTTGTTTAAAAAAGATTCACTTTTATTTATTCGGCAGATCGTCCTATTTTACACCTAAAGTTACTGAACTATACTGCATGGAATTAACAGTGAGCAGGGGTAGAACGGTATCTACATACCAACACCATCATTTATAATTTGATTTGATCGTGACTCCAATTTTTATAGGAGTCTACCGTTTCAACTACTAATGACTAATGACATCTGAAATGTCCAAGAAAGGTGCATCGACTTACCGACATCTCAATTTCCACCAAAGCGATGCCGCCGCGAGCTGCAGGGAAACTGGCGTCACCAATGGTCAACACCAGTAGACACGCATTCACGGAATTCCACAATTTCTGCCGGATCACAAAAAAAACTAGGAAAATAGGAATTTTTATTTTTTTTAAACCATTGTATATCTGTTTTTTAACCCCTCGTTGTAAACTGAAAGGCATCCTAAATATCACCCCTAAACGGCCTTTAGTTTTAAATTATCGTAGATTGATTTGAAACTAGTTTAAGTTTGAATGTAACTACTATTTAAAAATAATAAAAATATTAACGTAACATAAATAAATAAAAATAAATAATTAGGTTAGGACCCCCCTCTACGGGGTGTTGTTAATCTACTTATCTACATAAACATATTAATTAATATTAAAATGTAATCATACATATTTAATTCAATATTAACTGACAGACAATTTCTAAAATGTTAATCAGACGGTTTTAGGCTCTTCTACAATAAATTTAAAACATAATATTTTACGTCAGACTAATAAATCATATTAGGTTAGTAAATGTAGGTAATATGTATTCTATTGTAACGCAACATTAGTTTTTTGACTATCGTTAAATAATTGTTGGTTATATTATATAAGTGTAAAATAATGTTTTATCGAAAACAGTAATACAATGATTGCGAGTATAATAAAAAATTAATTATAATACACTCGCTGACAACATTAACAATTTACATAGTTAGTAATGATCGTGTCGCATGTCTAAACGATATTTACCATTGGCCCACTGTTATTCCACGTGACAGTACCTACAGACGAAAGTTATTCTAATGAAACGTAATGCCGGATAATATTTTCTTCTTATCGTTTAAACAATAATTAAAAGAATTGAAAATTATTACTCGTATGGTACGTTAACCGTCAGCATACAATTTGCGAAGTTCACTCTAAACGTAAATCGGTAAACCGCCCCGTTTGCAACAGACTAATAATATGTATATTACTGTATTTCGTATAATTAATGACGTCGACCGTCACTTGAAAACTTAGTTAAAAGAGTAATATCTTTTAAAAAGCTACGAAATTGCTTTTAAAACTTGTTAAAACTTTGTAATTAGGTAATTGAAAAAGCCTACTAAGACGATAAACTAACAAAGATATTCCTCCGCGACAAAAAACCTCCCCGATTTATCTGACCGCGTTAACAAAAAAAACGAAATTCAAATTAAAAAAAAATAATGAAATAGTCCGTCGTCACGGATCGAAAGTTCTAAAAAAAATTTTTAACAGTTATATTAAGGGTTTTTCCTCCGCAATCGTTTAACTTTAAACGTAACATAGGTTTCTGACGGCGAAACTTGGAAATAAAATATATATCTCTGGAAATGGAAAAGTCGGCAATAAAAATCAAAATATTGGCTGACCAATGTGGGAAAACAATCTTAAATTTTGTCGGAAGCAATAACATATTTCAAACTGAGGTCGCTCCGTAATGTAATTGGAATTTCGAATTGAATTTAGTCGCAGATAAAGCCGTCGTCGATTAATTTTTAATTTCGCTAATGGCCCTCCGATGCATTATTTGCATTATTATTTTATTTAATTGAAACGAATTACGCGCGCATAAAACGAGAAAATAAATATGAGCCGAAAGATGCCGGAAACGTAAATTTACATTGTTTATATATTTTTAAAAGCCCTTTAACGGCTGCATAAACCGCAATCTCGTTTAAAATAAATTTATATATATGTATATAAAGTAAAGTGTATATAGTAAAGTGCCATTTACACGCGAAAACAAATTGTGAACATATTTTAATTGCGTTTTTATTTAAATCTGTGGCAATTTCGCCGACGATGTAATTTTATTCCTAATACGCGCACAATAAATCTAACTTAAGTTATTCGGACTATCACAATATCTACTAATTAATTTAACATGGGGTCCCTTCCTGGTCAGTACGAAGGATAATTTACTTATCAACAGGACTAACTCTGTTAGTGGATATATCCCAATACCCTCTGGACAGTAGAAACATAACTGGTCGTGCATGCAAACGAACAGAACAGTAGTACGAGATATAACCCCCGATTTGGGTAATGGTAGCGAAAACGATATCGATCATAACCAGGGTTTAGTTACCTTGCAAGTATTGAACCATATCAATATTGACATTAATTATGCAAACGGCCATTCCGCTATAAGTATAGTTAATAAAAAATAAATAGCAGGAATGTCCATTCCATTTATATAATTACTACGAATTTAAAAGCGTTATAATTTCGAAGATTTTTAAAAATTAACTCGAAATGTTTATTAGGAGTTTTGTTGGGAGCCGAGAAATCACCAAGAGGATGGTTAACGCAAACCGCGGAGACGCGTTATACCTACTGTACTAAAACATGAACGAATTACTTGAATTATATTTAGTATCCTTTCTTAATTAAACCCTTAATATTGCCGTCGTCCGTGTCGCCTAAGATTGTTTTCCATAGGAAGCCTTTTATGTAAATTTTCCCTTGTTCACAATCTTTCAAGTTATTACTTCTTCGACAAACATTTTAGTTTGGTTTTTAATCACGTAAATATTATTAAAGCTTGAAATTGTGTGACCGCTATCCAAAAAAACGACTTATATCTTCTTAAGATAACAAACGAGACTAGAAAACAAAAGAATTACGGAGCACCGCTGCACGAACAATTAATTATTTAAATCGAAATAATGCCAGTAAACGATTAGCGTGCGTCTATTTACTCGTAAGTCTATTGAAAGACTAATATTTATTTTACAATGAGAATTCGAGGTCTTCCGATAATGCAGGTAGGTATATCAAATATTATCAAGTTACTTATTTCCCCACGAGTTTTTCCAAGTTATCATGTGTCTGCGCTGCCATATGTTGTTATGTAAGGTCATTATCATCGATTACTTTTCGTAACATACATTAGTAATGTATTGTTAGTTTTTAATATCCGTTATTGTCGATTAAAGTATTTCAAATTGCTATCATCTAATTTCGTCGAAGACATTAAATGTATTTGTACGGGGTGTCATAAAATCGTTGCCATTTTGTAGGATGCGCGCTCTTTAACATTTTTACCTGCAGAATTACATCGTTCTTCGACTACTCGATTGTAGTCGACGTTTTAATAGAAAAAATGACGCCAAAACAAAGTGGCTACACATCCTTTATGACGCCCTGTATATTTAGTGAATAGAATATCGTCATAGCAGGCACCTACTCAAATAGCTACGTAGCACTTTCAGAAAATCAACTCGAGCGTTAAAAGTCGTCCGGTTTCAATTTAAAAATAAAACTCAAAACATACCTTAAAAAGTTCACATAGTCCTTCTCCTTATAGTGAACAAATAATAAAAATCCTTCGGTATGATCCAAAACGTTTTTGTAGTAGTTTTTGCCCAACGTTTAGACTCGACGAATTTAAAAAACAGAGTGTCTGTTTGAATTTTTTGTTGTCGATGGAAAAATTTGAAACTTTGCAGAATTATAGTACTAGTCAACCCTAATTCAGAGTCGTACTCCGTTCGTGCTCTTACGCGGTTTATGAGGATGAAATCTACCCTTGAAAATTTGAACTTTTTCGATTTTGCTTATTATCTGTGAGACAACAAGAGCTATCGCCAACAACCTATATATTTTTGTAAATGGCTATTCAAGACCTACATTATGATACAAAAATTAGTGGTGAAAATTTTAAGGGATGGTACTGTGCGTCCGATGTGGAGTAGTGGACGCTTAGCTTAACAATGCTGCCACTGCGACTGTCACTTGTCTGTAACAAACTATAAGAAAAAAATTAGAAACTTCTAAATTTTTCTTTGTATTTTCTACATTTTTCTCGTTATCGTTTTCCTCTATCGTCAATTTCCAGAGTAGATTCTTCCGTTGACTGCGAACTTGTATTATTACATCGCTGTACCAACGTAAGGTAAAATTTCGTTCGCGAAATTGAATCGTTAAATGTTTGAAGGGAGCCTTAACCAAAACCCTAACCGAGTGCCTATCCAAGAGCCTAACCAAGCTCGATTTTCAGAGAATTTGTGTTAGAGCTTAAAGATTCATGTATTTATACTTTATAAATACACGGAGAGTCAGTCGAAAAGAAACATCCTACCTTTCCTCGTCGTATTAATCTTTTTGTTTGTAATCCTTTTAGAGTACACAACACAATACACAGCACTCACGCACTTACACGTAAAAGGCCTTATTAATCGAACGAACACTCCTCGCACACACGAACAATACGACGACGTAATTTAAAATTTGAACTACCATATATACTATTCCATACGTAACTATTCCATATATAAATGCAATGGATACTAGGAAATTCCACTTTTATTTTAAAAACATTCAATTCTTTGTTTGCACTCCGATAAGCTATGAAAATAGGCGGTGGACATGTTTTATTAGTTGCTTTGTATTTTATCGGCCACATAAAAATGCGATTAAACTTTTATATGATTTATGGTTTGTAATAGGGAAATTTTCAATGCTTAAGGTTACACGAATAGTTTTTAAATTAAAAATAGAGTACATTTATAATTCTGCAGTATAAAGGCAGTAAATAGTGATTATTCAAATAATTTTACTGCATAAAAAATACATAATTTTCGAATAAATTTCCTAAAAAGTACATATTTTAAAAATTTTCGGTCATTATCTACATTCTTTTATCAAACTCCACTACAACCCCTGTAACAGTTCAAGCTTCCCATCGCACAAAAACCTATCTCACAACACTAATAAAACTTTCTTAGTGTGTTTAAGAGAGATAATACGGTGGGAAATATTCAACCGGCGCTCAGTAGAGTATATGATATGAGAAGTTGGTCAAAAGTCGTATTTCTTAAATCAATTATATAATGTAGCTCAGAATCTCCCAGAATAAATAAGACTCTGGGCCGTCTATCTGCACCATTTTCTTGTCGTCAGTCCAACTATAGAAGGGTCTAGTTCATTTGTAATTTGTCTGTAACTCCATTTGCTTACAGGTAACTTTGTCAAAGCTCTACAAAACCGTTTGTATTATTTTCAAAATATTAGTGTATTAGAGAGTTTTTGTGAAATTTTCGAAGAAGGATTCTGATCTAGAAGGTATGTATATAATTTAGTAGTATATATGACATCTTATATCGAAAGATACGTATATATTTTTTGTTTTAAATTAAACATAAAAAATAATTTCTTTTTCGATTACTTTTAATAATCACCGGTCATTTAGTTATACTTCCAAGCGTTGCCAAGCAACAAAAGTTGTTTAATATGAAATGTCAATTATGTAGCTGTAATAATTAACTTTTTTTTTTACCAAAGTACACCCATTAAATTTTTATTATTTTTTTAAATAAGGTAAATGTATGTATTTTTGAAATATTTGTATAGTCAATAAAATTGCTGTTTTGTTCACAGAAACATTTACCAATATGAAAAGGAAAGCTTTGTTTGATATAATAAAGGAATCCGGTTGTACCAAGTTTCAAATTCCTAATTGTTTCAATTTGTTTCATTAGTTGTTTCTAAGTTTATTGTAATGTAGCAACAAATTTGATTTCAAAAATTTTCGTTTTTTTTCAAATTTTATAAAATCTGAGTTAAAATAGCTTTAAATGATTACTTGGACATAGTAGAGACACAAAAACGCATAAAATAGTTTTGGCCAACTTTTTGTGTTAAATACCCCACTGTGCGGCGGTAGACAATTGAATTTTTGTTTTAATCATTTTTGATGAACTTGATACTTGATAAATTTTATTAGACTTTAGAGAAATATCAATTATTTAGAATTATTGTGATATGCTTCGCAAACCTGGCAGACCTTCCTCCAAATGAATAAATTTTCAATACGTCACCTACTGCATAAAATTACATCGCGTTGTTTTTTTTTCAAATTATAGTTTTAATTACATGAATATATATGTCGGCTGATGTGAAAATGTACCCAAGTATGGCAAAATTAGGGGTGAAAATTCGAAGGGATGACACACCTTAAAATTTTCGTCCCTAATTTTTGTATCATAATGTAGGTATTGAACAACCATTTACAAAAATATATAGTTTGTTGGCGATAGCTCTTGTTGTTTCGCAGATAATAAGCAAAATCGAAAAAAGTTCCAATTTTCAAGGGTTAATTTCACAGTTTTCAACCGCGTTAAAGCACGAACAGAATACGGCTCTCGATTAGGATTGACTAGTACTGCAATCCTGCAGTTTCAAATTTTTCTGAGATTTCCATCTGCCTAACTTTGTTAGTGCGTGTACACAGTTGTTTAGTTAACACGTTTTAATTTTTAATTCCACGTTTTATAAATCTAATAAATAAAATATAACACTACTCGGGCAATTTTTTTAAATACATCATTAAATACACATACTTGGCGTCAGGATCAGGATAACAGAATCGGCTCGACAGTCACCGTGTTAAACCTTCCAATATGGGTGCACATATACGTACAATTGTTGTGTGCCGACGTTAAACCGTCGACCGTCTCTGATTGCGCCCAATGCGCTCGAAAAATTCGTAACCGACACGTTTGTGTTTAAGCATTTCGAAAACGTCGGCGCAGCTCCCGCGGACGTTTTTAATGGGCGATCAATCAGCATCCCGTTTTAAACAAACGTTGTTTTTAAGCGAGACGACTTTATATTGATACATTCAAGATGATTAACGTCGGGAAGTTCAGAAAAAGCGCCCTTATTTCGCGTTACGCGAATCGATTAATTCGAATTACTACTCAGACTATTAAACATTCGACACCACCGTCCGATAAGGTAATCAATGGATCACTATAAATTGCCGTAATTTGATTTTGAATTTCGTGTAATAAACTGTTTGTAATACATTTTGAGTGGTTCCCACGGAAACGGCGAAACTATGGTGCACGAAACTTTAATGAAACAAAAGCAGCTGCGTCCTCGCGAGGCATTATGCGCAAACGGGCGTTAGTTTCTGAACGTAACAAAACGATAGTCGGTATAGGTTACCGATATTATTTAGAAATGAACTTTGCGGTCGAAATAAATTCCACGCTTTCGACGTAATAAATTTAAAATGTAATAACGTGCTCCAAATCGAAATTTCCAATTTAAAACAATATTTTTAATGGGAGGGTCGCTTTTAAAAATGCATTTGTCGTTTGCAAAATAATATTGGTTTGCGTTATACTCTGCGTCTACCTATTAACAATTTAATATCATCGATCGCCGGGAGCCCGCACCAGCGTTTAATTAATATAATATGATAAACTGCGTTATAAACTATATTAGGGTTTCTCGTGGGTATTCTGAAATATCCGTGCCTTTTGTTTCTGTAATTGCATTAATAGTATTATACAACGAAGAGGTGGGTATCAATTTATCTAACAAACTTGAACTAGAATTTCCATTTGTGCGCTATTTTATAAATTGGATTAAAGGCAAATTGAATTCAACACAACAGCAGGTATACGTACGTACGTAAATTCGATTAAATAAATCACAGAAGGACGCGTAAATATCCGAATGTATAGCAAGTAGTTTAACATCGGCCATACGGACGGACACCTTGGCGTGCAACGACGGTTTGCACTAAACTGGAATTCACGACGGGAAAAAGCTGCCGATGACATTCCTGACATACGACCAATACCTGAAACCTCCATCAATACCCTTTCGAGAGAGTATCTCTGTTGGTGTTGTAAAATACCACAACGATGCCTCTTAGAGTCCATTACTTCTAGTATATATCAAACACTCTTGTCTTTTTGCCGCACTTTGGATATACGATACGACTATTATGGGTATTAAGTGCATTTGAAAATTGAACGTCGCTCTAGAGACGATAATAAAATTTAATGTATGTTCCTAATCTTGGTGAAATGTGGATGTTTTTTGCGTGAAACGCGATGACATTTCGTATTACAATTAATCAAACAAATTACATTAAAAAAAATGTAAAAATTAAGTACTGACTTAAAGCCGTACGCGTGCAGAACGTGGTGAACTTCCATAAATGATATGTCTCAAAATTCATTTTCTCATTTTTCTCGAAAGAAATACATCTTTCGAAAAATTACATTTATTAGATAAACATTCTCAAGAATATTTTTATATAAATTTAAAAAAAAAATTGATTACATTTACCCGATTATCTAGAAAACGGTGCATCGTATCGTAAATTGTAAAGGTGGATGTTTGATAGAGAATCGCAAGATGATTCTAATACATATTTCACATTTTCAATCCGATGATTAATAACGGGGATAATTTGCAATCAGTTTAAGATCTTAAAACGGCTCGGTCGATTTGGCTAATTAACGGACACGCGTCCTTTGTATTCGTAAAAACAATGCACTGTCCAAATTTCAGCCTCCTACGATCAAAATTACGACCGGATTCGTGCCCACACGAAACTGATTCATTTCCACTGAACATTTCGCACACTGCACAGCGATTTTTGTACCAAGCGCGAAGTTCAAATTATTGCACTTGGTATAACGAATTTTGTACTGTTCGCACTCTGCACAGTTTTATTGCACCAAGTTGTAAATTTCAAACGCACATTCAACTTGATATGGCAGTTTTTTTTTCTGAAGCGCCTGCAGAGTTTTACAGTTACTGGTTGGCTATCCTGACGTCTCTATATTCCGCCAAATTGATATTAACATTCATAACATTCAATACATAACGTCGTAGATGTTTGTTAAATGTGCTTTTATAATAGGTATTTGTTTGTGATTTTTTAATTATTAGTGATTTAAGGTGTAATAGATTTTTATACATATAAGAAACTTTTAACAATTTTTACTTCCTTAATTGAAGAATTAGTTTATTTTGTATCGCCCATTATAATAATAAGTACTTAGAAGTTGCAAATAAGTTTAAAAAAATAATGGAATCGCAAAGTGTGTGTTTTTAAAGAGGTTTTTGAAAAAAACTTAAACGAATTGACGTTTAAGGATAATTCAATATCAATTACAACTGAAGAGCTTTACGAAAAAATAAAAAATGAAGTGGTCGAAGCAAAATTTAAACAAAAGAAAACCTCTGTAGACTATAGACGACTAAAACGATATGATGTCTTAACGGTTGGAACAACAACAAAATGAATCATGCCTTTACATAAGAAAATTAACAATGAAGTGAAATACTTTGTACATAATAAAGAGATATTTGAAATTTTAAAAAATGCCCACGTCGAAACTGGTCATGGTGGATTACATAAGGTTTACGAAGTTGTAAAAAGAAAATACGTAAATATATCACGTCAGATAGTTCTACTTTTTTTAAGTTATTGTCAAACTTGCATAAAGAAAAGAGTTCATCCAAAAAAAAGGCGTCGTTGTGAAACCAATGATATTTAATGAAGTTAATTCACGTGGGCAGGTGGATTTAATAGATATGCAGTCTTGTAAAGACGGCGAATTTAAATTTATCCTGAATTACCAGGATCACCTTAGCAAATTCGTTATCTTACGTCCGTTAAAAACCAAAAAAAGCAACAGAAGTTAGCTATAACTTAATTGATATTTTTTGTATATTTGGTGCTCCCTCAATTCTTCAGTCTGATAACGGACGAGAATTCGTTAATTGTGTCATAGAAGAGTTAACGACGATGTGGCCCCAATTAAAAATCGTTCATGGTAAACCACGTCACTCTCAGAGTCAGGGGAGTATTGAAAGAGCGAACAGAGATGTGGAGGAAATGGTAAGAGCGTGGATGGTAGACAATAATTCTACTAAGTGGAGTGAAGGTTTGCGTTTTTGTCAATATCAAAAAAATAATAGTTTTCATTCTGACATTAAGCAATCGTCATATGAAGCTTTATTTGGAAGGAAATGTAAATTGGGACTAACAACTAGTGCTCTTCCAATTTCTGTAGTCGAAAGTTTAAATACAGAAGATGTAAAGAAGCTTGTCAACTCAACATCAGATATTCAAATTGCAAAAGAAATTGAAGAATTAAATTTAACTAAAGGAATTGTAGAAATTCAACTGACTGAAGAAACAAGAATAACTTTAAATAGAAATAAAAATACTTCAAATAATGAACGTTCACTATTAAATAAAGTACACGTAAATATTAAGAAAAATCAGCAGTTAGCTGTTAATGGACTAGAACAACAAGGAAAACGTATGAGATTCAGCGAAACAGCGAAAACAGCGATTCCAAATATCCACAATTGGAAAAAGGTACAACTGTCACAATTCCAATACCTGATGTAGACAGGAGCAAAGCAGACCTCAGAAATCTTATAGGTAGGTTTCCAAGTATTTTTATCTTATTCAAATTACATTTATGTTTCTTGTCTTTATCGAATAGGTGTCGTTATGGAGGTAACTTCGGATAACTTTTACAAAATTGGGACAAAAAGTGGCGTTATTTCTAAATTATATGGTAGAAACGAAATTGCACCATGTAATATGACATTTTTACAAATTCAGGAGGTGCCTGGTAAATCAGTATCTTTACGAAGGGCTCCAAGATTTTGTACGTTGCTCGTGTACGAAAAAGTGCTTAAATAAGAGATGCGCATGCAAAAAGACAGATATGTTATGTAACTCTCGTTGTCATAATTCAACGAGTTGTGGTAACAAATGATTTGTATGTAAAATATGTTTATTTAAATTAAATAAATTGGTTAAATACTTCTCGACGCTTCTGTTTTTTTTTTCTATTTCCATTAATAGGTAGGTAGGTACTTCCACTTTACTAAAATTTGCTATTCATATTGGTCACTACGAGATATTATCTATAGATTATAATGCACGTTTCACACTTTCGTCAAAAGTTCAAATTTTAAATTGGGCCGAATTCGATCAAATAACAATAAAAATATGATACTCGTTATTGTTTTTGAACGAAAAAGAGTGAAAAAAGATTTATTTCATATCTGTTTTACACAAAAACTAAATTATATTTATAAAACACGACTTATAAGTAATTCAAATTTGAACGTCATGAAACGCTTTTATATCGCTAAAATGAATTTAAAACGAATGTCAAATTACAATGATTGAAATAAGAATGATAACAAGTTTGACATAGCTCTATAAATTACTCTTGACAACTCTGTAGGTAGCCCGAGATTATTTACTTCGAGCTTTGTACAAAAACTGCCGTACCACGATGAATGTGCGTTTGAAATTTACAACTTGGTGCAATAAAACTGTGCAGAGTGTGAACAGTACAAAATTCGTTATACCAAGTGCAATAATTTGAACTTCGTACAAAACGGCTTGTGCACTTCGCGCTTGGCACAAAAATCGCCGTGCAGTGTGCAAAATGTACAATTTCTAGCTTGGTACGTAACATATATATATATATAACCGACCCAAAATGAACGACCTATATTTTCATTTTACATCAGACAGGCTGCAATAGCTATATTTTCTATGAAAATTCGCTAAAACTGTTGTGGTACGTTTTACGAAAGTAATTCCCTCGTAAGCGCATCAATTGATCGGTTGGTAACCGATGACTGATTTATTAATTAAATTAATCCGGCAGTGAATCGTCGAACGGAACGGGGGAGGGATTTCAATTTCAATTTAAAAACGTCAAAAACGTCAATTTTCGTTGTTTGTTGTGCCGTTTGAAAATTTTCACATTTTCCACGTTTAAACTTGCGAGTTTATTGATATTAGTGAAAAGCACGCGTTAACCCTCCGGCGGTCGCGCCTTCATCAAATGTCACATGAGCGGGTGCGTGCGGCACCCAGTGCCGCATTTCATATTTTGTACGTAACGAATGTAATTATATAAATATTTGATAAGTATTTATTTATGGAAAATAAAACATTTTTTTTAACAAAATTAAAAAGCAAATTATATAAAAGAAACGCTATATCTACTACATATATAGCAAACATAATAGAAGTATCTGAACGTTTGAGTAAAACGTGCAAGAAGAAATTAACCACTAATAAAAAAGAATATTTCAGGACATCGGAAACAACGTCGGTGCACGTTTCAAGTGTTACATGAGGCGTTTCGCTGACTGCGTTTCCTACCTACAAATTTTTGGCAAAAAAATGCAATTTTATTGTTTTACTAGCTCCGATTTATGCTTCATTTGGTGGTTGATTTCTCGCCTTGTCGTCGCGATATTTGGAAAGAAATTTGTAAATATCTGTTCGTGAGACTACTTAAATGACAAATTCGTCGTCAGCTTGTTCGCTTTATAAAGTATACGCGAGTTTATCGTAGAAATATAGGGCGTTCTAAAAAATCAGCCAGGCTATCTTTTGGCATTTTTGCGTCATATGTATATACACCAAACAAGCAAACACCCTGAAGACAAAAGAAAACTTAATCGACTTACTCGAGAACTCAAAAATTTGCTTTCCAGTATAAAAAACAATTCGATACAAAACTACCTAAAGAGCCTTTCTCCAACTGAGGCAACAGAATACTCACTTTGGAAAGCGACAAGGAAACTAAAGCAACCTCAGCAGCATATATCACCGATAAGACTAGAGAACAATAGCTGGGCCAGAAGTAACATTGACAAAGCGGTCGCCTTTGCGAACCACTTAACAAAGGTGTTTAGTCCATTCGAATCGCAAACAACTGCAGCTGAAGAAGGCAATATTCGTCAATATCTCGATGTACCATTTCAAATGTGCCTACCTATTAAACCGTTTACAGTAAATAACGTCAAGAAAATAATTATAACTGGCTTAATTACGGGGAAAGTCCTTAAAGAGTTACCGGAGAAGGGATTCAAATATTTAACCTACCTGTTTAATGCTGTGTTAAGACTACAATACTTTCCCGAGCAAATGGAAGGTTGCAACAATTATTCCAATACTCAAACCAGGCAAACCAAGCGATGAGCTATCTTCCTTCAGGCCAATTAGTCTCCTACCAATATTGTCAAAGGTTTTTGAGAAATTATTCTTGCAAAAACTAATGCCTATAGTACTGGAAAACGACATCATACCAAATCATCAATTTGGATTCCGCAAACAGCATGCCACAATCGAACAAGTCCATGGAATTGTAGATAAAATACTAAAAACTTCCAGAATAAAAGATATTGTTCGGCTGCATTCCTGGACGTCGTGCAGGCCTTTGTAGCAGGTCTGGCACGAAGGCTTGCTATTCAAAATAAAAAAACTACTACCGCCTGACTACTGCACAATACTTAAGTCCTACCTTACCAATAGACACTTCTTAGTGAGATATACGGATTCTTTTACCTCTTTATTCCCCATCAACGCTGGTGTCCCCCAGGGAAGCGTGCTGGGTCCGCTTATGTACATACTGTATACTGCTGATCTACCTGCACCACCGGGGGCTATGATTGCAACTTTCGCTGATGATATAGCAATTCTTTCGTCGCATCCTGATCTGCAAATGGCGTCAAGCTACCTCCAGTTATGCTTGTACAACTTAGAAGTTTGGTTCAAAAGATGGCGTATCCACATAAACGAAACCAAGTCAGTCAATGTAACATTTACGTTGAGACGAGGCACCTGCTCACCTGTTATAATAAATAACAAACAAATACCGCAAGATGACACCGTCAGGTTACTTAGTTATGCATCTAGAAAGGCGTCTCACGTGGAGAAAACATATCTTTACCAAAAGAAAACAGCTGAGTGTAAAAATTAGGAAAATGTACTGGCTAATTGGACGCAAATCCCAGATGACATTGGGGAACAAAATACTACTTTACAAATCCATCCTGCGGCCTATTTGGTCATATGGCATACAACTATGGGGAACTGCGAGCAGGTCAAACATTGACATCGTCAAACGATTTCAATCGAAAGTGTTGCGCTCTTTGGTAGACGCCCCATGGTTCGTTCCGAATGAGATCATTCGACAAGACTTAGGCATTTCAACGACAGAAGAAGAAATACAAAAGTACAGTGTTCGCTACTTTAACAAAATAAGTGTTCACCCTAACTCGCTGGTCGAGGACCTATTAAACTCTGACGAGGAAGAACCAAGACTTAAACGATTCAAGCCAACAGATCTACCAAACCGTTTCGCATAATGCATAGTGGTGTTAAAGATATTGACTCAGTTTCAAATCAGCTAGTATTAGAATTAGAATTAGAATATTAGAATTAGAATAAGGAAATTTTTGTTGAAAACTTTCTCATCATTTACTGGATGTCACTACGTGACAGATTGTAAACTTATAAATAAAATTTAAAAAAATATATGTATATATGCAGTACTCGCTGCCGCAAACTTGCACCTCTCTACTTTGGACCTCTTAATTTGCCGTTGCTCAAGTTTCGTAACTTCGTAGGCTATGATTTAAAAAGTTGGTCAATAGTAAATTCGACCCATTGTTCAATTTTTATAAGTCCATAGCACCGAAACGAGACGTCTCCGAGACAAACCCCGTTAGGGGATGATTTTACTATCCAAGGCCTATAGATTGCACTGTATACCTAACATTCAAAGCGGGTATTTTGGTACAATTCTTTCAAACGTTTATACCGTCGGCGTCGTGCGTCTTAAATAATATGGGAACTTTTACACCCTTGATGCAAAGTAACCCGACACATGGACTAAATAGCCTCACTTTATGGTAACAAAATTTATTTTTAGCCCTTCGCGCGACGCGTCAATTTCCACGTTTCAAAATTTTCGTTCGTTAACAAAATTAACTATTCTGTCCTATTTGAAAAAAAAATTTGAAGTTTAAACAACAACACAAGAAAATTACGTAGGCGACTAGAAAACATCTGTAAGCTCGAAAACCGTGGCTGCTTAACCAATGACTTGATATTGTTTCATTTTATACCACATATGGTCATCGTTTACCTAAACAAAGATAGTTTGAAAAACCAATCTGTACAATTGCATAAATGCAAATGCTTATCGTAAAAATACAAGTTGGTAAATTTCGCGAAATTTGACGACCTCTGCGGCCTAGATAAAGATAAACAAATATTTGTGTAACATTTAAATTCCAGTGAAAACCTCTTTGTATTTGTTCATAAATTCCTTCACATTTAAATATTTTATGTACCTAAGTACCTATTATTTAAAACTTCTAGCGTGACTAGAACGAATAAAAAAATTTATGTAATTAAAGTGCCGCTTAAAGACATGGCCGAAAACATCTAGGTACCGAACGACTACGAAACCGCTTTTATTTTTGACTGTAAAAAATGTACGAGTCTGATTTTTTTTGTAAAGAACATAACACGCCGGTGCTATATTTCGATTGTCGAAAACTGCGCTATTACACTTCTGGTTATGCCGGAAATGATCTCAACTTTCGTTTTTTAAATCGAACAACCGCGTATATTTTGACTTTTTTAAAATCCCCTGTCGATTTTTAGTATAATAACATCATTTTAGACAATTTTATTTAGCAATCTAACCAACCCACGAACGTACCAAAAAATAATAAAATTGCACACCTTTTTTTGTAATATTTTTCGAAGTTGAACAAATCAGTTTTTTCGAAATCATTCAAAAATTTCAAATGGCACCACCTTTTAGACGGCGCGTTTCTAAATGAACATTTTCAATGCGAATCAAACGATACACGTGAAATCGAATCGACGTTTTATTGTATAATTTACTAATTAAACTCATACATACGTCTACATATTAATTGCTATTTTCCAAAAGTACTAATAGTGGAAAAAACTGAAAAGTTTATAACTTCGAAGGCCTTACATTGCTAAAAATATTAGTAAATGTTTAAAATTCATCGTCTCCTTTTTTTTTCTTTTCGAAATATTTCGGATTTCTTTTGGTGGTGTTAATATGTATTAAGCGAGTATTTAATTAGTTAGTTAAGTAGATTGTGTAATTTTTGAACTGATTTAAGAAATAATAAAGAATCGGGGACCCGGCGGGAAAAAAGTCCCGAACTGCCCCGAGCGATCGGAAATCCGCTCCTTTTTATGTAAAATTCCACCCTATATGTTATATATCTTTTTATACGCGAATTTAAAAACTGTTTTAAAGATAATTATAACTTATTTGGCCTTTCTGAAACAACCCGACTGTGTAACGGTAATTTACGTTGTACCTACGTTAAATAACAAAATTTTCCGGAACATCCAGTTATAGATAAGGCAGATACGGTAATTGAACGTACAGTATCTAACATTGACATCGAAGAACCATTTAATAGTGTAAGCACATATGCCAGCTTTTTCACGAAATACATTGTATAATAGGTGTATTTCTCCATGGAATACGAACATAAAAAATAAATAAATAAATGATGCACCTAAGTAAGTACTTGTATTTAATAGGAAGTGGCAAACTCGCAAGTCATTTTAAGACACAAATAAAATTTGTTAATACAAATGATTCAAATCTAAACTAATTACTAAAGTAGATGATAAATAAAAAATAAAATGATGTCCAATTATCAGTTTAAACGTATCTACCTACATATATTTTTGAAAACGTCGCATTTTCGTTTATCGAAAGCTTCTTCGAATTTTCCGAAAATTACTTCATAACGCTTTTATATATAAAGTTTAATAAAAAGAATAACCGACTCCATTTTGCCCGCTGCAGTTTACAATAAATTATTATTAAAATGAAACTTAAACGTCCACGAACCACACGCGGGCGAACATTTTTAAATACCTACACTATTTCATGGCTAATTAATCATGTTACGCTCAAGTTCACATAATTTATATTTCAAAACGTGTAACTTAATATAGAAAATAGAAATTTTAACGTTCACGCAAGATTGTAATTTTATGATTTCTCGAAATTAAACGGGCCCCAAATAATTTTAAAAGGAATATCATTATATTAAGTAGATAAATAATAAATGTAAATTAAGCATACCAAAAATCTAACAACTATTTATCAAAATGTGGTGGGTACTCCAATTTAGATAACCAAGATAGATAAAAAAGTAATTTATTTCACAGTATATTTGTTCATATTTAGACGTTTTAGATATGTATATTCAGATATTGATTGTCGAAAATTTAAATTTCTAAGTATAACTGCCACTGCGGAGATTCTTTATAAAGGTTTGCGCATTTTGCGTTTTTCCTCTCTATCCGGATAAACGTCTGCGTTATTATGGAACGTGTAATATATTCATAATATATTAAGCGTCCGCGGAATCTATTAAATTGTGAAAGTCTCGAACCTTTAGGCATTAAGCAACTCGCGTTTGCTTTTGTTTCTTACGTTTTTAATTGTAGCTTTTATTGCGTACACGTAAACCTTACAAAAAAGATCCAGCGCGAAACGCTTCCTCGCATCGTCGCGTATTATTAAATAAACGAGATAAAAGAATTTTTTAATATGTACGATCACAAACTTAAAAATCGTAACGACTTTTGTTTGTCAAAATTGCAAAATTTCAGTTGCCGGAAACGTGTTGGCTTCAATTACCTTATACTTTAAATAATCCGCCGAACAAAAACCTAACAAGTGCTTTCAAATAGATACGTACTAACGTAAGAATTTTCCAAATATTCGAAAGCCAAGCGTAAGTTATTCAAAATTTTATGCTCTTACCATTTATATAGTTGTCATTTTTGTGATAATAATTTGCCTTTTATTGTATTATCATATCGAATATCGTCAAAACGCATGTATTTAAAATAAAACACGTCGTTTCTAGGGCAAAAAATTAATACGGACTCAAAAATGTGCGATTCGTATAGAAGAAACGTCGAATCAAAAACGAAATAAAACAGTAGTACCTATAACAATAAACCGATCGGCAGCTGGTTTCGAACAGTTGCGGATAGTTTTAAAGTTTCCGACCGCGAAAAAATATTAACGTGTCATAAACATTTAGTAAACGAGTAAATATTGAATTTAAATAAGTAAAGCTGATTGTAAGTTAAAAAAAAAAACAAACAAAAAATTATTTATTAACTACACGTCGACTTGGAGCCGAGTTGGAAATTTCAGCCCTTAACAGAAAACGTTGAAAATGACCAGTCAATTTTATTTGCTTAAAAACTATCATTATTCAATTCGAAAATTTCCCCGTGTAAAATTTTAAATTTATCGACGGGGGCCCTATTAGGTACATAAATTGTGTCATTTTGGAGTTGATTAAAATATAATAAAAAATTGGAGGCCCCCGGGCATAGTCCGAAACTGCCCCGTCAAAGCTACTACGCCTTTGGTAATAATAAATTACGTGGTCCGCGATGACGCGAACAACGTTCGATTTTAGAAACTATAGTAAGCGTAGTAGAAGCATCAAAAGAAATTCACAGGTATTCTCTTTAACGCTAAAATTTATTTTTAAATTAAACAATTTAACGAAAATGCACATTCGGCAAAAGCAGATTCGTATACATCCACCGTAAAAAAAATTTCCGCCTTCCTTTAGTGCTAGCGCGAAAAATTATTTCAGATAATTTTAGCGTGCACGGAAAAAGAGGCGCGAGTGTTATGTTTATTGCATGTATTAATGCTTTAGGGAATGGCGTTACACCCTTGTACATATTTTAGTAGAGTAAATTTCAAGGATTTTACATTAAATTGAAGTTAACTTGCTTCTGCGAGAACTGCTCAAATTTACTCAACATATTAGGTAGATACCGTGCCTAGATATAAAAGGGACTAATTTTATATCAGTAATTAATAATCATGTCGCAATTAAAAAATGGACGAATCTGAATCGAAATCGACCAATAAAATCATAATTTCGGTCCTTAATGTTTTTAAAAATTTATTAAAAATTTAATTTGTTTAAGAAATTTATTTAAAATTTGTGATAGAGCTTAAAGGTCCATGTATTTACACTTTATAAATACGTGGGGAGTTAGTCGACAAAGAAAGATCCTACCTTTCCTCGTCGTATTAATCCTTTTTGTTTGTAATCCTTTTAGAGAACACAACACTCGCGCGCTCACACGCAAAAAGGCCTTATAAACCGAACGAGCACTCCTCGCACACACGAACAATACGACGCCGTAATTTAAAACTCGAACTACCGAAACAAGCACTACCACTGGCGCGAAAGATCTGAAACGATTTTTGCCAGAATTCTATATATAAATGCATTGGACACTAAGAAATTCCACTTTCATTTTAAAAACATTCAATTCTTTGTTTGCACTCCGATAAGCTATGAAAATAGGCGGTGCACATGTTCTATTAGTTGCTTTGTATTTTATCGGCCACATAAAAATGCGATTACACTTTTATCTGGTTTATAGTTTTTAATAGGGGAATTTTCAATGCTTAAGGGTACACGAATAGTTTTTAATTTAAAAATAAAGTAAATTTATAATTCAGTGGTATAAAGGCAGTAGATAGTGATTATTCAGATAATTTTAAACTGATAAGTATTAGCGAATTTTCATAGAAGATAAAACTGTTGCAGCCTGTCTGATGACGGGACCCAGACATATGTCCTTTTGGTTTTTCTTCGATCTAAAACCCTAGATCACGAAAATAAAGGTCATTCATTTTGGGTCGGTCATATATAATCAATTTCTTGTGGACACGATTCCGGTCGCAATTTTGACCGTAGGAGGCTGAAATTTGGAAAATGTATTGTCTTTACGAAAACGAAGGACGAGTTCGTTAACCAGCCAAAATCGACCGACCCGTTTCAAAATGGCGACCGATCAATTTTTTTTTTAAATTATAATTTCCGTTATTACTCATCAGATCGGTAATGTGAAATATGTTTTGGAATCGGCTTAAAATTCCCTACCGATCACGTCTCTTTATAATTTTCGATAGGACGCAGCGTTTTCAAAATAATCGAAAAAAATGAAAATTTTTTAAATATTATTTTTGAAAAAATGCATTTCTTTCGAGAAAAATTAAAAAATGAGGAATTTTTGTCATGCGACATGAAAATTCGGTACCGAGGCTTGCGCGCGGTCGGACATTTCTTCTTTATAAAAAAGACGTTATTTTCCCCCATGAAAATAACTGCATTTGTATTACCTGAACATAATTAAATAAATATATGTACCTTGGTACCCTTGTACCTTAGGTATAGTATAGATAACCATTAGTTATTGAATTATTGTTTTGAACCCGCTAATTCTTAATTATTAGATAATTCAATATCAACCAGGAATTTCAGTCTATCGAGTTAAAGTTGCCTAAATCGAATTACCCTCACGTTGGACACCTTATGACAGTCAAATTACTACTTTATTGACGCCTGCGGTTTATAGTAAATGTTATATACCTACATCAACTTCGGCCGACTAAAAAGAGAATCTAAATTCAAATTTCCTCGATAATTTCGCACCCTCTTCGTGATCAAACAGCGACCAGAAATATGTTTTCGAGATGGAAATATTATTTTTAATAAAAAAAAAATTTAATTTAATTAATTAATAATTCTTTGTGGATTACATAGAACACGGTTTCCACCTTTGAAACATTGAAAATATTGCGAACTTTATAAAATATGACGGGACCGCACCGGAAGGATTATTACTGTAGCCTTTGATTTATTATCGCTTATATCAATGGCTTACGTACAACGAGTATATTTAGTATCTTTTTTAATGCCATTAAGTTCCATTACCTTTCTATAGAATTTATGTTCTGCATTACCAAGCGTGGTTTACTATATTTAACTTTTAAAAATACATCGAGAATTTAGTGGAAAATAAACAAGTGCCGTAATGGTTTTAAACTAAATTACCACCTATAAAAATTAAAATTTATCGTTATTACCGAAAATTATTGCAGGTATTACGGATAACAACGCTGCTGTTGCCTTCAAAATTTTTAATTAAAATTAGAAACTATAATATAAAATCACGGGATTCGCTACGTTTTTGTTTTTTTTTTTGTTTTTTAATAGGCATAAAATCGATTCGGTCTCGTGTAAAATGAATGTTTACAAAACTAAAGCAAGATCTAACTAGTTTAACTGTGCCTGATTAAAATCGGAATTAAGATTGAAATGATCGTCACAAAGGCGGTTCGCAAACGAACCTATCATTATTATGTCTGTATTGTTCTTTGATAAATGAACGTTTTCGTAGACCCGAGATAAAACCATCAAAGAAGAAAAGAGTTAAAACTTTGATAAAGTCCTTCGCGGCCAAATACCGAAAAACCGAGCGGAACCAAATCAAACAAAACAAATGGAACAATTTATAACGAAAATCTGAGGAATTCTCGGTCGCGTGTTTTCGAGAAATAAAGTTTGCATTTCGAAAAAGCCTGTCAAACGTCCAAGAAAAACTGCTTCATAATTCTGTAGGGTAAACAGGAAAAAGCAGACGTAAGTGACACGAAGGCCTCAAAACTCCATTATCGCGAAGGCTTTATCTTAAGGTTCGTTATCCCTGTGTGATCACAAACACGGCCTCTATCCCTGATGAGACAGACCGATCCACCGAGAATACCTAAACACTACTTGAAAATCCGCAAACACACACGAGGCTGTAGATTAAATTCGCCCCCGAGTTTTCTTGTCGATTCGTCTCTTAGTTTGCCGTCATCATGTCGGAAACGTCGTTATCTTCACACTAGACGACGAGCCGATAGAATAGGAACGAGTTTTAGTGTGCATTTGAAATTTAACAAGTTAACGATATAGAAAGGCAAAGAATTTCAATTCGAGCAATACAAAATTTAATTTATCGCCCGTCCCATTATACACGAACAAATCCACGACGATTTCAATAAGCAAACATTAATAATTATTACGCGTCCGATGTTCGCGGAAACATAAAATTTTTGCTCGAATAATAGTTAAACGAATGTTCTTTTTAAGAAACCTTATACAACCCTCCATAACATATATCACGGGAACAAGACCTAACATAATAACGTCATAAAATCATAACATAAACGTCACGTTGTAAAAAAAAAGTAGACGCATAATGGATATTTCAACGTTGATATTGAATACGTAACCAGAAAGGACGTTTATTAAAAGATCTCGGCAATCGATGCCGTTTTTAATTTACTAATGCGGCCAATTTTAAATCCATTACGTTAAAAATATATGCTAAAAGATAAATCTCGATTTAAATAATGTATGAACGTAATTAAAACAAACGTTACTACAGTAATACGTACTCCATCATGATTAAGGATCTCATTAAGTTTCAGTATAATTTTAGAAATTACGCGATTCATTTTCCGCGGCCATTTAAATATAATAACGATTTTGTAATATTAGCGTTTTATTACTATCGTACCAGACATGCCAGTAGTTGTGCTCGCGCCCTTCGGGCGCCTCGCACTCAGAAAGACGGGTCAACCTCGCACCTAACTCGTGTGCAACTCGTAGCACCAGAACGTTTTTAATTTGTTAAGACAGGCCAGTGATTGTGCTCGCGCCCTTTGGGCGCTTCGCACCCTGAAAGCCGTTTCAACCTCGCACTTAACTCGTGTAAAACTCGTAGCACCAAAACATTTTTAATTTGTTAATCTCATATAACGCATGCGACTCGAAGGCCAAAACTACGTATTTTTAAGTAGACATTGTGTTTTATCAACATAGGACTTATTTAAAATAATAGTATTCGAAAATTCTAAAATTAGACAAAAAATTATTTTCTAAATTGAGAAGGTTGCTTTACTATGTTTATTATGTTATGCCATATTGTTCAAAAATTCCTTAATTGAATAATACATAATATAAAGGTACTTATATCAAGAAACTAATAGACATCGAATCAAAATTAATTTTTTTACATACCACGAGCCTGAAAGACTCGCTCCTACTTTTGTGATTTTGAAATAGTTTACTTTTAAGGAGTATAATTTCTAAAATATAATTTAGAACCAACCACTAAACTGCATATCACGGGTCTCGTGGACTCTGTTATATTTTCATAAAACTTGGTGCTTCTCCCAAAACTAAAAATGCACCAATAAAAAATTAAAAATATCTTATAATATAAAAGGGAGATCAAAAAATATAATTTTGGCTCAAGATTAAAGTACCTGTATGTTTGAAAGTGTCGAAAAATGTTACTTAAAAAAGTTGTTTAAAATGAAAAATTATAGAAAATACGAAGTCACAACCAACTTAGTCTAAACTTATATTTTTCGGTAATTTTTTCAATAGTGCCTTGAAAAATAATGTTGATCATAATAATTCATGAATGTCATTCTTTTACCTTAGGTACACTCAACAATATGAAAATATCTTAAGTTATTTAACAGTAATATCAATTTCATATACACATAAACTGAAAAATTTCTTCGATTTTATTATGAAAATATTAAAATTTTTGACATACGAGAGAAATTATGAAAAACGGTTTCTATCCGAAATACTCCAAATGGAAATTAATAAATGTGTCTGTAACGAAAAGAAAGATTTGGAAGAATATTATAACCAAATTTTTAGTCGTTATATTCCACCGACGATAAACCCAAACAGGTTTCAAATATATAGATAAACTGTTCGAGTTTTAATAATTTTAATTTAGAAACTATTCGAATTTATAGTAGGTATAATTACAAAAAAACGTTAATATATAATTTGAATTTAAAAAAATATGTGTAATTCACATTACAGGTTCATATTTAGTAAAATTTGCTAAAGAAATAAAACATTTCCTTTCGAGTCGAACATAACGGCCAAAACAAATTTTCTTGGTCGTTCTGCAATTATACGAATATTTTAGAAACAACTAATCACTTAGAAAGAAACATGAAGAAAGAAAGAAACGTAGTTATTAACGTTTAACGTGATGCACGGACGATTATAATTAATCCTTTCGATGGTTACGATCGATCACTTACACTCAAATTTAAACTAAGGCTTATAACCCTGCTCTTATAGAAATAATAAAGATACAAGTTTTTGGCCGATATTAATAATCTTTTTTAAAATTATGGCGATAAGCCAATATACACAAAACTTCGAACAATTAACAAACGCCATATATTCCAACTCTGATTAGAGTTATCTTCGAGAATTTCACGAAAGATGGAAACAGTTAACAGTTTTCCTATTTTTTCCGGGTTACACCGGAAATGGATAACAACTTCCTTATATTAAATTGAATTTTTATTATCGATTTGTATCCGAGACAATCGTACGACTTTTTGTTCCAAATAAACATTGCCATTGAAATTACTTCACGTTTGGGTAACGGCGAAATATTGTTACATGAATTCTTCAAAATTGTAGCAAACAATAATTACATTTAAATATCACTTTTAGTGTCACGGATGGATGGCGCCGAAACATCTTAAATTAAGTCGACTTATTGTTACCGAAGAAAGCTATTCCAATTTTATAACCTGTCCGTGTGCTTATACAGAAATACGTGCGTTTCGGTTCGTCACTAATTACCATCCAAAATAGTCACCTATTGACGAAACTACATTTGTTGTCTTCGAGGATGCATTAACCTAGAACTACATAGCAGACTGTCCGGTGTAAGAACTGTCACAGCCGGTGAAACTAACGTTACCAACGTGAAAAAAAAATTAATTTATCTGGAACAGAAAATGTCGAGTTGTTCCTGAAATGGATATTTACGACGACGTAAATATCAACGGACATCGGTCCGTATTCGATAGATTTACTTAAGTTTTTGAGCTCGTTAACTCGTTGGAGGTTCCTCGTTGCCAAAACGGCTTAGATCGAATACGTATTCGCGTTCGGTTATTAAGTTAACCTCCGTACCGATTCGGTCTTAAATCGACCGAAAACGTCGATGTTTTCGCCACGATAGTAGAATTAGCATATTATTATGGTAGTAGGCGTAATAAAATTGCAGAGTGACATCTAGCTAAATTTTAACAACTTTACAAATGCGTTTTTTACAAAAAAAAACAACATTCAATAGCTAATTCGACTTAATGACATCAGTTTCGGGTGCGTGCGTAGATAATTTTGGTGGAACGTAAAAGAAAAAGAGCTTTCAAAAATCCATTTGGAAATCAATTCATAAACTATCGCGTTGACATAAATGGAGTTATTTGTTAGAACTATGTTAATATAATCAAATAATACCCTACAAAACTGTAATTTCCTCTCGAACACCCTCCACTGACGTACTTTTTCACACGCCCAGATTTACCTACGGAGGTTTTATTATTATTTTTTTTTAATTTAAAATAAATTGGTTTACAAAAAATATTTCACGTAAGTGTGCGCGGGGAATTTTTTTTTTTAATTTTAAACGCGGTTACTTACACCGAAAACGCGGCCAAGAGTAAAACAATTTCATTAGCACGTTGCGCTTTCACGTGATTATTTTTTTAGGACAATAAAAACGTTCAGGAGTTAATTATGAAAAAGCGTATTAATCGAGCCCTGCGTAGTATTGAAAAGCTCCGTGAAAAACTTATGATAAAGTGCACGATTTAATTACCGTCTGTTTTACTCCCCCCCCCTTTTCCGCCCTATTAAGCGGAATTTTAATGTGTAAACGCCGAAAACGAACACATAACACGATAGTGGCGTCGTTTAATCACTTATGAACTTTGTTGCACTTCGTCGGAAAAAATTTCGCAGAGCGTATACGCGGATTTGATTAAATTTTAATTAAAACGACTCCTTTTTTTTTCAGACTGCGCAGTTTCAAATTTCGGGCGGTTAATTAAAAGTCGACGCAAGTTAACTAAAATGAACATGTTAAATAACAAATTGTCGTTATTCGAGTTCCATCTGTTAGAATAGATTCTCGACGATTAACCAAAAGTCAACGGAGCAAGTGCGGGACCACCTTTCAATTAGCGGCGAAGTCAAAGCCGAAAGGTAATTACAATTTAAACAATTCAAATAACTGCGTAAGGCCTCGAGAATTACTTTATAAACTATTTCCACTTTTAGGCGTTGCTTGTTAAGTTGTTAGTAACCTGGTAACTTCGATAACTTACTATAGTATGAATTTTGAAGGTGTTTCGTTGGCTAAATTAAATTGTTTTAAAGACAATTAGTAATTATAAAGGGCACTGAATCAATTTCGCACGTTTACATTTTGAAATATTGTGTCCCGGCTTCATCGTCTTTTTTTTTGAGCCTTTTAGGACCCTGTTTCGGTATCCGATTGAGTCGCTTATTGTTAAAACAAACCAAGTGACATTTTGCCAACTTTACAGGAAACGAAAAAAATCCACTTACCCAGGCGGCACACTGCCGTCACAATGTCGTCAATTATTGGTAATTATTCGTCGGCGACGTCGTGAACCCAGTAAGTGACGTACGCACGACGAACATTCGACGTCGTTAAAGAACGTCGTTGAGACGTCTTTGTTTGGTCATTCCAAAGTCCTGAATCCTTACTAGAAAAGTGAAGATAAAGACTTTTGAAGCGTCAATTTAAAGCGTAAAATATTCATAATTTTTTCTAACATGTTTATATTTTAATCCAAAATTTTACTAAAACATATATCAAAATATTTTGGAATTGTGCACTATCGCGTCTATGCGATTAATAGTAATAGTTCTATACGTTATAAATGGAGTAGTATAGAACTAAACAAGTAAGTAAAAGGTCCTATTTAAAGAAATTAGACGTCTCAAGGAACGTACTAGATTGGTCATAATTTGACGTCACTGGGCTGTGACATTAATCCGTCATGTTGACGTCCCCATTGGTCCCCAAATGACCAATAGTTGGCGACATTATAACG
Organism: Rhagophthalmus giganteus; assembly: GCA_036326145.1. Classification (NCBI taxonomy): domain Eukaryota; kingdom Metazoa; phylum Arthropoda; class Insecta; order Coleoptera; family Rhagophthalmidae; genus Rhagophthalmus; species Rhagophthalmus giganteus. The sequence goes on from JARFJA010000036.1 coordinate 7,007,564, forward strand.
TCAGTGTGCCGCCTGGGTACCTACTATATGAACAGTAGATGGTACAGTTGGCTACATTAATATTGGCACCTCGTTCGAGGCGATAAAGATACGTATAACTGCGATAAGGCGACCCTTACCGACTCGAGTGGGGTGTCATTAATTTAGGAGCCCACTGTACATTAACAGTACTGCGCTTGTGTTGCTTCTGCAATAAATGGCCAACACGATATAGTAAATTAACTTGAGCGTATCAATCGATGCACAAAAATGGCCAAAAATGTCACTTGGGTTGTTTTACCAATAAGAGATTCAATCGAAATAATCATATCTACCGTTCGTTGTAGTTCTTTTAAATACAGTTGCGACACATTAAAAAATTTTCCAGCTAAATAAACGTCGTTAAACGGAGAATGGCACCTTAAAACCGATCAACGATCCCAAAGGCCACGTAAAAAATGAAAAAGCCACATAAAATGCAGAAGTAAACTGAATCATATAGGTATGTACGTAAGCGTATGACTAGTTCGATGGGAACATTATGTGGCTTTCCAGATCTAATGCAATTTATTGTACAGTTATATGTAATAAAAACAATCTATTTTATTTAAATAAAGTAGATGTTTACTTGTTTTTGTAAAACGAATACCTTTTATACGCAAGTAAGTGGTTAAGCAGTTGAGTAAATGAAATATGAGACCACTTTTTGACGCATCCAATTTGCAAATAAGAACACCTATACGTGTCACATGTACTCTAAAATATAAACAGGTACCCAATAAGCAAATCGCGGTATAAATAACGTTGAAAATACGTTATTAGTGTTGCAAATACGTTAGTCGTTACAAAAATAACCAAAAACATAACGCTAACGTTTTATTAATTTTTTTCTAGCTTATTTATTTAATCGCATTTTTGAAACGTTACAATAACGTATTCAACTAGACGTAACTAGACGGTTAATAGACATAATTAAAAAATACGTCACATTTCGTATTCGGGCCTTTTTTTACGATTTCATTTTCATGTTTTTTTACTTTATTTAACACCCTGTATGAATTCATGAGGAATTTTCGTCGTAAAATTAGTAATAAAGATTGTTTCCACTTGTCAACTCCATCCGGTGACACACTGTATACATAATTACACAACGATTTGTATAACTTATTTGTTAAAATACCTATACATTTTTTAAACGTTACAAAAACGTATCAAAGGAACCGTAACTAGATGGTTAATAGATATAATTTAAAAATTCGTTATTTTTGGTTGTTCGCAAATTGGCTATTTCAACGTTAAAATAACTCCTTAAATTACTTGGATAACATTACGATGAGTACTTACGTACAGGGTGCTTCCAAACTTAGGATCTTATTTTTAAGGGGTGGTTTTACAGGTCAAAATATGACGATAGATAGTAAAACACCTTGCTAAAAGTTAGATAATAAAAAAAAGTTATGAACTGTTATAATTCCGAACATGTTTGGGCACTCTGGTACATCAGCTGGTTACCTGCATAACGGAAATCTGTATTTGTTTATTTTGCATCATGTCTAGTGTTAATGACCAATTGACGCTGGGTATTATTTTTTATATTTGTCAGCACTTTTCATACTGTTGACGAGTTACAATGTCTGACCTCTCCTACTGCAACACAGTAGATATTATGAGGTGCTTGTAAGTGAACGCAACCCAAAATCGCGATGGCCTATCACTATTCAAATAATGAATTAGTAGATATGTTGTTAATTTATGGAGAAGCATTGCAGAATGCGGCTGCTGCACGTTGACTTTACGCGGAATGATTTCCGCGTAGACGGACACCTACACGTCGACAATTCATTGTTCTCGCGCAACGTGGTCGAGAGACTGGCGACTTGCATCCACATCGAGAACATGATGGAGGACCTGGTCGAGCCCGGCGAATGTTAGAGGCTGAGTAGACCTGGTACATGACAACTCGTCCACCAATACTCGGCAAGTAGACGTTTCACATTCCACTGTATGGCGAACATTGCGTGAGGAGCAACTATATCCATATCACGTGCAACGTGTGCACGCTTTGCAACTTGGTGATCATCTTCGACGCGTTGAGTTTTGTTCATGGTTTGTAAGACACCATGATGTAATTTCTGACTTCTCCTCAATTGTCTTAGTGACCGACGAAGCAACGTTTACAAACAACGGAATACACAACACCCACAATACTCATATCTTTTTTTTGTGTTAGTAGCACACCCCGAAAGGCACCAGGAACCGCCGTTAGGCAGTACTTCTAGTGCCCTCCGGGACATCCATGCCTACCAGGGGGATATTTCACCACCCGTACCGGGATTCGAACCCAGGACCCGTCAGGCGAGAGGTTAGTCTCCTAACCACTCGATCACCGAGTCGGCTACAATACTCATATCTGGAGTATCAATAATCCACATGCTGTACGTCGGACGTACTTCCAGCAAAGATTTTCGTCTGGACCGGTCTTGTCAACGGTCATCTTATTGGTCCCTATGTGTTGCCACCTCGCTTAACAGGTGCTGACTACTTATTATTTTTGCGCAATAATCTCCCTGAACTTTTAGAGGATATTCCGTTGGATGTGCGTATGCGAATGTAGTTTATGAACGATGGTGCCCCCCCCCCCCATAGTAGTCGCCTAGTTTATCGATATTTGGACAAAAGGTTCCAAAATCGATGGTTTAGTCGAAGAGGTCCCATCGCATGGCCTCCTCGATCATCAGATTTAAATCCGGTAAATTTCTATTTATGGGGCCATATGAAGACACTAGAATACGCAACAGAAGTCGTTAATATACGTGATCTTCATAACCGTGTAGAAGCAGCTTCAGCAATAATTCGACAAGGCGTGGATTTAACGACGTATGCTGGATTCATGGATACGCCGAGCTCAACTGTGCCTTCAAGTACGCGATGTTAGCTTTGAATATTTATTATAAATAGTTAGATACAAGTGACTGTAAAACTGTTTTGTGCCAGAATTTGGAACATTCATAACTTTGTTATTATGCAACTTTTATTAAGGTATGTTAACGTCTAACGCTATCTTTTAACCTGTAAAACCACCCCTTACAAATAAGATCCTATGTTTGAAAACACCCTGTATATGCCACGTTTATCAGCTACACATTAATAACGTTGTACTGTTAGTTATTTACTACCAGTTGTAAATTCTAAAATAACGTTAAGTGCTATGTGTATTATAACGTTTTGCATTAGCGTAATCGAACTAAAACGTTTGGTTACTTGTTTAAAAAAAACGTTAATATGACCATTGCGTGTTTATTGGGTATCGACTGATACGATTTTTAAAAATCTTTCGATAACAATTTTGAAGAGAGAACCCTTTAGCGAAATTTAAGCAGGTTTCGAATACAAGAAACGAGGATTTTCTTCGACGCCCGACAACAAAATATTCAAATGGGCCTTTTAACGTCAACATGTGGCACTATCGTTACGAAATTCGTGATCATTATCTAATAATAGGTTTTAGAAAATTCACTTACCTGTCGACGATTCCCGACGATAATCCAAGCGGGAAAAATCACTTTAATCGGCAAAATTGTATTTCGACGAACTGCCCCCGCAGAACGAGCCCCCGAACTCCTTCGAACATTTAAATAACGTAGCCGAGCTCCTTGTCGAACAATCATTTAAACTTTCCCAACCTATTATTTAATTAAATGGACTTAAAAAAAAACGACGGTTTATGTATGATTTACTTACCTGTCGACGATTTCGGCGACGACCTAAATAAAAATATGTTCGCGGGTATAAAATTTCTCCGAAGAAGCGCCTCGCGGAATAAACTCAAACTCGCTAGAATATAAATAACCGCGGACAGTAACATCACGTCGGACACTCGAGACGACACGTTAAACTTAACTGTTATTTATTTATATTTACCTGAACACCGTAAAGCGATTCGGCCGAAGTCCCCGCGCATTCCAATCGACGCCATCAAACTCGAAACGAATCCCCAAAGTTAATTTTAATAAAGGACGTCGCCATTTAAATTGATACATCTTAAAAATTCGGGAGTAATTGAATTATGAAGAGGCCGCGTAGCGTGCCGCTAATATCGTTACGGCTTCGGTAAAAACCACTTGCATAGTAATTACATTTTGCTACCCGCCAACTTTTACGTAAGGCGTTTAGCCGGTAACGTTCCTTAAATTTAAATAGATTTCGATAACGTCGTTATTCGTGAAACAATTGCGAGCCGCATCTTCTTATGGACGCGCCCGTCGATTACGTCAATTTAAGCCGCCGATAAGAGTGAAACTGCAATCATTAATACGATTTTATGTTATTTTTAAAATAAAATACATGTAAGTTGAATTTAAGTATAGGATTTCGAATTCAAACCGAATAACACAACAATTACTAGCATTTATTTCGACCAAGTCTATAGATTTCTTAAATAACCTACTAATTTCGGCTTGAATTCTGTGATTATAGTATTAATATGTTCTCTTAAATACTTAAAACTTACATTATATTATTTACATAATGTATAATTCACAGAAATTATTGAAACTTTAACCATGAAAGCCAAAAGTCCCTCTGGCTCATTCCGCCCACTTTAAATACCTTTCCTCCCCTCATCGTAAACCGATTTTAAAACTTACATAGATTTTACATTTTACATGAATTAACAAATAATTGTATATATATATTTATATATATATATATATAGTATTCTCGATCACAGGGATTTTTTAATATGTACATACATAAAAGAAACTTCAGCACGTTGCACATATCGTAGTGTGAAAATAATTATTTACAATTTGAGTCAAATGTAGGTATCCGGATATTCGATGAAAATGATTAGGAGACTAACCTGCAGGATATTTTTGATAGCGAATATCATATAAACACGTTAACAACATTGGCATGACAAAATTTAATTTCCTCAACTATATTAAATAGATATAAATGTAATTTTATTATGTTTTGGATTCTCTACGTTTTACTCGCGTGCCCGAAATACTTAATGATATTTAAAACGATAACGTAATTAATTTCTAATTATTTCACCTGGAAAACTATTAGACAATGTAACGTACGGATATGTTAAAATTGCGAGCGATATGAATTTATATTTGATATGGTTTAATTAATAAATATGTACTTACGAGAAATCAGTCTTTCGTTTCGTTACGTTCCCTTGTTCTCATAATCCGCAATAAAATATCGTGTAGATTAGTCGCAATAATTCTGCTTCCATTCGTGCCTGTAGAAATTTCGTTGGACATTTTGACGCAAATTGTACCCGTACGCGATACTGTACATTACAGATCTATAATAAATATTATGATTACTATTCATAAAACATCCTGTTAAATTGATGAGTGTTAAATATAAAGTTGGAGACTAGATAGTTTTATACAATAATTGGAATAACATCACATTATACATAAATTACTTTTAATTGTTATGTTAACTTGTAATAATGCATTTTATTAAAAAAAAAATGAAATTATCCTAACCTTGTGACGATCCGATATACCGTATAAAAAAGAAACATTCACGAAATATCATCTTATAAACTATTTTAATTGTCTAAATCTCTTGAATTGAAAACTTATGAAACAACGCCTCGTTCACCGGCGAAACAACATCTCGAGAACGTCACAGTTTGTTTTTCTTCTTTTTTTTTTAAATACTTTAGGTATGCAACAAAATCAACACGAAGCGATAATTACAAATACTAAGCGAAAAAATCTCCCGCTGATACTTCATTAAAAGCAGCGTTGGATAAACTTTCGAGATAATTACATTTTACTTAAAACGAACAAGGCGTTGAACCAACGAGGAAACAAAAACTGACGCCATCAACAAACGTCGAGATGACGCACCGACGCCCTTTTAGGTCGTCATAAGTATAATACGACTAGAAATCGTTTTTGATTGTTTTAAACATGTAAGTTTTAGGGTGCATATATTATACACATATAGATCAATTTTAAAATATGGTAGTAAGCTAATAATTAATAATTAAAATATTAGTGCCATACGAAACTACCATTTGTCTTGTAGTAAGGAAAAATTCATAGTTTCAAAAATATCTTTCTTCAGTCTATGCACCGCAATACCACCTTAAATTGCAAAACTGCACTTATCTTAATTCTTAAAACAAAACAAATTGGTATAAAGCCTCTGGCGCAATCTATAACGTAAACATTTTAAAAAGCGAAACATCCAAAAACAAAAAAAAATGCCACCGAATAAACAACATAAAAATGTACGTCACAATAAGGAATGTACATTAATTCACGCAAAAACCAAGCACCCACTCAGTTTGTCTTTGGCTTTCACTTTCGCTACATTTAGGGTGGGCAGCACAGTTACCTTAAAGAAAGGATCAAACCGACAAAACAGCACAGGCCCAAAACAGACGCTTGAGGAAGGAAGGTTGTTTGGCTTCCGGCTGCTGAAAAACAAAGACATAAATTAACATTGTTACGTAACGGTTACTTACTGAAATTAGAAACAAACCGAAGAAAACCGTAAACTCGACGCTTTTTAGGCGCGTTGCGCGTTTCTCATCTTGCAATTAAACGATTCGATTATTTCAAATTTTAACATTTCACTTATACTTATTTCATAAGTGGGCAGTATTATGTACGGTTAGAGGGAGGGGGTGATTTACACTGGGAGGCAAAGAAATGAAAGTTTGTGTCCGAAAATAACTTTTAATCAAAAATATATGATATAACCTTATTCCGATCGGCCTTTGTTTTGGAGATATCGAGGTTATCGAAGTAGGCCCTGTAAAAATTTTCAGTATAAAATCCGCACGCATTTAGAAGACGTCGTTTTCAGCAAAGATGTTCGATTAACATGCGGTGTGGGATTTTCGATGGTCGTCTAATTTACTACCAATCGTACATTGCGCCGCCTCGTTTAAATGGTGCGTCCTACTCGTTAAAATTTTTAAACAATCACTTGCCCGAGTTATTAGAAGATTGTCCACTTGCACTGCGCAATGTGACGTGATATCAACACGATGGTGCGCCGCCGCCAATGGTTAGGCAACCATCTTAATGGAGGGTAGATGAGACAATCGACTATCAATGGTCGTAACAAGACAACATTAATTAGTTTTCACGAAACTTGAAAGATATTCAAAACTTCGAACCGTGTTATCTCCAAAACAAAGTTATTTCATTCATTTTGCTTAAATTTTAATCCTGAACGCGCGCTGTTCCTGGCGGTTCAAAAAGTCGTAAAATAAACAAATGTCCTAAAATGGACCGTTTCGAATAGTTATAGATAAATTAAAATTTCAAGTAGTCGTTGAGATGAATCAAAATTGCACCACAATTATTAATCCAAAGTTCAGCCCTTCGTAAAATTATTCTATTTGGTTCTATTTGGATATTAATCCGTGCCTGTTTCGAAACAATAAGGAAATTACTAAACTATTTTAAAAAGCAGGTCCAGGGACCCAATTTTCAAACCGTTCGCTATCGTAACGCATGCGAAAATGACGTCACAACAAATAAATTTCTACAGAAACACATTGTTGTGACGTCATTTTCGCGTACATTATGATAGCGAATGGTTTGAGAATTGGGCCCCAAGTTTTCCAAGTCCATAATAAAAATAACCCTTCATTTCTAATATTGCATTTTAGGAATAACTCTGTATATAGCTCTAAATAATTCTGAATCTAAACTAATTTGTAGAAATGAAAAAAATTGACGAGAAAACGAACGACGATACGCGATGTCGGTGACGTAAACACCGCGCCACCCCATATAGAAGCGCTATCGTGAGAAACACCCTCGCCGCTAATGATACTCAGAATTTAGCGGTGCCGGCCCGTTCATCGGACCTAAACCCGGTGGAACATGCGTGAGATTTGCCGCGGCGCGGGCTTCAAATGACCATCAAACCAGGAATTAACGAATATTTTATCGCAACTATCGGAAAATTTGTCGCTAGCAAATATTGAGCTGGTAGATGTGGAATGGGGTCATACTAATCATTACAAAACAATTTTGAATATAATGTGTAATAGTTTATTCGTTCAATAGTTTCAACAAATTCGTACGTCTTCATTTAAAATCGTTCTAAATATTCGATCTTTATTATCAATGGGGGTGATATAGCAGCGATATCTTTTAATTTATGCGACCGCAATGTCGCTTCGCACGAGCGAAATTTTTGCGGAATGTAAGCCGCGCGGATTGCCGTGCTCCGCACGACGCGATAACCAGGCGGCGCCTTCCGGCTTCCGTTTCGCAAAAATTTCGCTCGTGCGGGGACGGCTGCAAGGGCGGCAAATTCTTAAATACCCAAACTAACATCCTCCGCAGCGACGCTTATGGGAATGGCAGTCACTTAAAAACTTTTAACATTTGTTTTAAGAGTCGAGTGCTAAATTTTAATCCGTATTGCAGTTTGAGAGTAGTTTCTGTATATACTGAAAGTGTTAGCATTAGGCGCTACATAAGTAGCTCTAAATGAGAAATATTTAAACCGAGAAAGATGAATAACGAGACTTGCAAGGCGAATAAGAATACGGAAGGATATGGAAAGGAGGTGAACGGTCAACAAAAAAAATGAAATCTACAGTAAACACGCTTAGTAAATTAATTAATTCTTTAACGGCGCGGATTTTCGCGATATCGCGAGCGGTAACGTTATGTGTACATAATCGAACGCGACTGCATTTTGTTAAATGTTTCGACACTGTACTTTACCAAAATTAAAAAAAAAATTAAGGATATTTTGCAGATTCGCACTTGTATTAATATAGGTGTATACGAGGCGCGTCCGGAAAGCGTGAAACGACGATTATACCATACCTACATTTCAACGACGATAATGCTTTTAATTGTGGAATTTTTAATTTGGAACGTTTACTTACTTTTTACTGGGCACCTACTTGTTTATTTTATTCATTCGTTTCGATAAATTACGTGTTAACAACAATAATTTTCAATCTCGTACACGTGTAAGTCCAGGTTGTCAACTAATTGTAATTTGCATTAAAACAGGTGATGAATTATGTAATCTGTCACGCATCGATCACTTTTAAATTAAAAAACCCGCCCCGTCTTTACTTTATTACACTTATTAATAAGAGGGTACTATAAAAACTCACGAGAAAATAATAAAAAAAACTGTCGACGGCCCTGTCACAAAAGTATTCGAGAATTAATAATTACCTACAGTAGAAAATTGTTTTGCGCGCACGAACTAAAGTAATTTATAAAGGGAAAAAAAACACATCAACAGAATTTTCACATAAGCCTCCCCTTACAAATGTTCGTACGGGATAAACTTCTTGTTTTCTATGTAATGTGTTAAAGACAACAAAACATGATAAATTCCTACAAGACATAGTAATCCAGTGGAAGCGGTTTTTCTCGACGAAGCTATTTAGATAATTTTGAGACCAGTTTGTCAACTTCACTCTTCCGGGATTAATCCCGTACAATTGCGGAGGCCTCCTCTTAAGGCATTTCTTTTACTTAAGGATTGTTTGTTTGTGTATTTAGGGCGAAATTTTGTGGAACGCGCCGCGCCCCTCGACATATCTAAATTATATAACATTAGTTTAAACGGCATAGTTTAAACACGAATGATTTACAACGTTACCTAACCGAAATATATTTCTTTCTTTTTTTAAATTACTAAGCTCAGGTTTTAGAATACACGTGATTTATTTGAATATGAATTTGTAACGTTAGATATGTCGTCCGGGGTCGGCGAAAGGTCAATATTCTTAACTTATTGTTAGGGTGTAAATTCTTTAAAATTAGCTTAAATTAGATTAACAAAATCTGACCTGTCCGTCGCATAAAACCGCGTCGTGGTTAATTTCCATCTCCACAACGTCGATTGTTAAAAATAGGCACGTTAAAAAAAGGCGCGATCCGATTCCAAACGGCACTTTACCAATCACGCGGACAGTACTTGTTACAGAGAGGCACGACGCACGACTGACGAGCGAAATATTTAGAAAACTTTTATTTGAGTTTGTCATCGTTTATTGCATAAATACCAGATGGGTTTATTTAAATTTTAGAAAGTTTATTTTATCGGGTAAAGTTTGTAATGTCGGAATAATCAAAAGTGTTATGATATAAATATGTTTTGTCCCCTTATCTGTTTAAATACGCACGTATCATGCCACTCATTGGAATATCATACACAAGCGGTAGATAATAAATATTGAAATAATTTTGTTGTATTCTCAAAATATTTTAAAATATATTATTATTTAAATGAAAACTCCATTTGTTTCTTTTAATAATCCAATTATTAAAATTATTGAAAAGCATCGAAGTAGGTACGTATGAAACAAAAGATACCTATCAAATTTTTAAATAAAAAATATGCTCATAGTTCTGACAAAGAGAATATCTCAGTTGTTTCCCCTACGATTTTGTTCATTTTCGAATATGTTACATGTATCAGACCAAAAACTAAGCGACGCGTGTTTTTTTTTCAAGTGACAATGTCACTGTCAATGTCATATAAAACAACATGTGTGGTGCGAGGCTTTCTTTTCTCTGGGCCGATCACACCTCAAAGTTATGTATTTTTTGAACTTTCTACTTTTTTTATTTTTTGAATCAATTAAGCAAAATATTTCAAATTTAGAATTGTTTAATTTCGTTTTTTACATTTTTATAAAATAACAACAACACTATAGTTACAACTTGCTCCCCACAGCCTTCTTAGCGACCCAACACAACACGATCAGTTTTAAAAAAACTACCTGGAAAAGATTTTCTTATGAGGAATGAAAAATACAACTACCGCAATTTAATAAACGAATGTCATGGCGATAAACCATTATGATTAAAATTACTGAAAAAATGGTCAAATAAGGATAACTTGATAAGGATAAGGATAACTTTAACTTAAGTAACTTGGAACAAAATATATACAAAGGTAAGTTCAAAATAAAGTTGACGTGTTTTTGTGTTTCCCTAAAAAAATAATATTAAAGGGGGCAACTATCCTTAAACGTTATTATCATTGTGTGTTTACGAATATGTAATGTTTAGCAACAAAACCAACTGGAAAAGTGTTCTTTTATTATACAATGTTTTCAATTTGACGCAAATGATTCATTGGGGTAAATCGCCACCAAAAATAATTGAAATCATTGCAAAAAATGATCAACTAAAGCTAAATGTAAACTGTACGCACATTTGAAACAAACACGTGACGCACACGAGTCCAAAAGTTAAACCCTCGAAGTTCTTTCACATCGGTTATACTGGGTGTCCAGGAAGTGGGTGGAGAATCTCTCGGGAGCTTAAATAACACCACAAGTTCTTAAAAATTTGTTGCTTCTTTTTACGGCGCTCCCCTGTTGAAACATTCGCCCTCAAAGTTGAAAAATAATAATTGATTTGTTTAAATTTAATTTTTTTTTATTTTTCGTTGGAATACTTAATAATTTCTTGGTGTACTTGCGTAATAAATGAAGGTCTTTAAAATCGTGCGATCGTTTTTTTTTTTTGAAATCAATCAAGACGAGCCAGGGGTGTCGATCTCAAAAGTTTTCCGAGGTTCGAGATTTTTTTCTTTTGAAAAGACTCCGTTTTTCTCTATTACACTGGAAGGGAAATTTACTTACGGAAACATCCGAAGTGGATTCGAGTCGGTTAATAATGCCAAACATTATATTGTCCCATGTAAGTACTCCCCCATTTTTTTTTCCGAAGCGTTAACGAAATTTCGATTTGGCATTTTGAAATTATAATGCACCGAACCAAAACGTGCATAAAAGGTGATTATAATTAAACAGTTCGTCGTATTTACGAAAAATTCGTAAGTAGGTATTTTTAACTTCGCACGTACAATAAAAATAAAAGAAAAAAAAACGAACTGTTCCTTTTATCGACGAATTTTTCTTAAATATAATTGCGGTTTTTCAAATGGAGGTCGCGCACACAAGCGCGTGTCCCCAATAAAATTTTACCTTAAGCAAACGTCTGACAAAAATGGTCGCCCAGAACTCTTACGTTACACTAAAAATGTGGATCTCGACTGTTTAGATGGAACGAAGGAAGTTTCCGCTCGAGCAAATCCAAAAGCTCCCCCTTTTATTTAACAGTCCTTGTAAATAGCGAGAAAAGAATGCGCATAAGCTAAACGTTACTAAATAGGCTGGAACTGGTATTGAACTTCGCTTTTCACAATCAAATCCCGTGGATTTTTCCTTTGGCGATAGATAAAGTGCGAGCGCCGCCCGAACGAAGTCGAAACCGAAAATTTGACGGACGCAATTCACAATAAAGTTCGTGTCGAAATAATGACGACGGTGTATTTTTATACATTTTACGGGGAATATTCCCAGACTGGATAAGACGTCGGTCGAAAAAATAGAATTTGCGATGATTCGTCGACGTCGGCGCATCGAAGCTAATCGAGTTACTTTACCGAATGGAGTTGTTAAATAAATACCGCCCGTAGATTAAGAGTTCCCAACAATAAGTGAAAGCGGAAAATGTCGCACGGTTCGACCGTAGGTGTTCTCAAGTATTTAAAAACCTTTCGGTCGAGTATCACGACGGCAGAAACAAAGTCACGCGTCAGTTCAGAAAAGTTACGATCCGACGGTATTATCCCGCGTTGATAACATTGTCCCTGCTACGGCGAACACGTGTGCTGATAGTATCGTGGCGCAGGGGTTGTCGAGCGATCCCTTCCTTGCTTTAGATCCCGTGCATGTCGTAAATTTAGTACGAAGTGGATGGTGCAGTGCAGGAAATTTATTTATGAATACTTTTGGCCTCCTTCCAATAAAACATTTCTGTAAATTTTTCGTAGGTCCCCCTTCACCCCCACCCCGTCTAAATTACGTAAATTATCATTTCGTATACGCTCTTGCTACGTATCGCCGTTATTAGAAGAAAATTAACGGCCATAAATTAGATTCGTTTTGGATTAAGTTAGGTTTTAGGGTTGGTTATGTCGTAAGACGAGAAGTAAGAGTTTTTTTAGTGCCGGCCATAAGTTCTCGTTGGAGTAGTAATAGATTGTGGTCATCTCTGCGTAGGAGGAGCCATTGTGCACCACCACCACGAACTACGTACTACCGTACGTAGAAATCCTCGGAAGACTATGATATACTGTTAATATAAGGGAAATTTTGGACTCCGCCGACATTTTTAGTGAGCTTAACGGACCCACTTCCGACATTAATAATAAAAAGAATTGAAACGTGGCGAACGTACGGCCTTGTTGATCTAGAAAACATTTTTTCGGCGTTGCGTTGAGTTATCTCGTGTCGATAAAATTGATTTTACTTCTTACATAATTTACGACGCGCGGCCGTCGTTCATATTGATTTCGCGTTTCCAGTTTAAAAACCGTACGTATGGTATTACGTGAATTATTTCGCCGGTCGTATTATTTTAATTTCGACGGTCGCGATTAATAAAATATCGGACACGTATCGGCTTGGAATACGGTTTGTTGTAGGTATTCGTCACGTCCGATAGCGTTTGTTTGTATTATGTGTTTATGTTTGTACAGTTGCATTGTTGTTATAACTTCCACTAAAACGATAACCTTTTTTAAAACCGTTTTTATAAATGTTTCATATTATGCATGAATGCGTAAATCCATATTTTTTTATTGACAGCTTTAAATGTTATAGTCGGTCCACGCGACACAGACTTGTATCGTACAGACATTTACAGATCTGTGGACGTGTGGTTTCTTTACCAACAGCTTCAACGTGTGAACGCGCAGACTTTTGCCTGCACAGATGTCTTAAGTACCTACAATATCAATTACTTTTATGCCAATCTAAATGTGATTTGTTTTTAAAGACAAACGTCTATAGTTCGTTCACAAACCAGGCGAAGTTGTAAATTAAACTGACCGTGTTCATTTTTTATACAACATAAAATATTGATAAAAATCTTTTGTAAAATTTTCCGTTACCGAGTAATTTCTCTTTGAACCCAATATTTTTAAGAAATTCTGTACAAAGTGCACTTTCTAAATTATTTTGAATACATAGATCTATTATGATAGTAATTAGTCATGATATCTTTAACGGAATGTTAAAGCCGTACTGATGACTTATGCCCAGTTTTATAAACATGGTTTATACTGCAGAATAAGCTATTCCTGGAATAACTTTCACGGAAACCATCGTCTCAACAGTTCCAGTTTCAGTTCCGAGTTTGATCTGTACAATACGAGTGAAAATGAATTTATTGCGCGAGTACGTTCCAATTAAATGGGCGAAAAGTTGTGTGTTATCCATTAATGAAAAAATCATGGTGTTAAATTGCTATAAAGCAATAAGACATATGCATATGTCAGAAATAGTGGATGATTGTGTTGAAATATGTGGTAAAATGATAGGTGTATCAAAAACAAGTATATATAACATATTGAAAGAAGATAAAAATAATGCCATACAGGAACCAATCGCTTTTGGCGGAAAAAAGAAAATCGAGCCGTCAAAAGACGCTAAGAAAAACGCTATTCGTCGTAAGGTACATTCGTTTTACTTCAATAAAGAAATACCAACGTTAAACAAAGTGCTTCAAGTTATTCAAGAAGATGATACATTACCGCAGATCGGTAGAACAACTCTTTGGAAAATATTAAAGAAACTTAATTTTTGTTGGGAAAAACCTAGCAGAAACTCCTGCCTAATTGATAAGGCCGAAATTGTTTCGTGGAGAAGAAGATATCTTTGGGATATTAAATGTTACCGTGCAGAAGGGCGACCAATCTATCATTTAGATGAAACCTGGGCGAATGAAGGATACGCGGTGTCGAAAACGTGGCAAGACCAAAATGTAAAAACCCATCACCAGGCTGTTCAAGAAGGTTGGTCTACGGGACTTCATCCTCCAAGTGGCAAAGGTCGTCGACTGATTATTACACACATAGGAAGTTTAAATGGTTTTCTTGATCGAGGTGATCTAATATTTGAATCGAAAAACATGAAGACATGAACACAGACGTTTTCGAGGAATATTTTTCACAAATGATTACATTACTTCCTCGGGGCTCTGTTATTGTAATGGACAACGCTTCTTACCATTCGCGACTTAGCGAACGTTTGCCAACTACTACGTGGAATAAAGAAAATATATGTAATTGGTTGCGTGACAAAAATGTTCCGTTTCAGGAAAACCTCTCGAAAAGAGAGTTGATCGCCATAGCTAATACCGCCAAGTCTCAATATAAAAAGTATGTAATCGACGAATTAGCAGAGAAAAACGGTAGTAAGATTCTTCGTCTTCCGCCGTACCACTGCGAACTCAATCCAATTGAGTTGGTATGGGCTCAAGTAAAATCAGAAGTGGCCCGTAATAACACGGATTTTAAATTAAGTTCTGTGAAAATGTTATTACAAACGGCATTAAAAAATGTTATCGGCTGACAACTGGAAAAAATGTATTGAACATATTGCTAAAACTGAAGACCAATTTTGGAAATTCGATAATATCATTGAAACGCTTGTAGAACCTTTAATAATTTTTGTTAATGATGATGATAGCGACAGTGATTATGATGATAACGAATAACGTGCGTGTATTTCAGTAAAATTCCCTGAACTCATTTATGTATATTTTATGCATGTATTTTGATGTCAATAAAATACAAATATATACATGATCCAATTGAAATAATTTTATCGATGATTTAAAAAGGTATTATTCACCCCATTTAAAGGCATAGTTATGATGCGTACTGCAAAAATGAGTGAAATTAGCAAGAAAAATATTAATGCTCTTATCAAAATATCTCGTTGGAAGTTGAATGATAAAACAAACTGAGCTATATTTATTAAATAATAAAATACTTTTTAAATATTTTATAATAACTCAATTATGTATATTTATTTCACCTACAACTTTACGTAAAATTCTTATGGGACGACTATGGTAAGTCAGGTAGCAGAAAGTAAGCAGTTTATCACAAGCGGTTTCTTTGTCATTTGAAACCTAAAACCGTAAATTATGCCGTTATTATAAGCAGACGCAAAATGCTAGTAGAATTTGTAAAAATGTGCCTATTAGTTCGGAAATTAAAGAGCCGCTTCTATGAAAAATTAACGTTACTATTTCTTTTAATTTTGATTTACAACTTCGCCTGGTTTGTGAACGGACTATAGATAGCAATTTTTTATGATTATGCATGCGTGTACAGTCGGATACAAAATTAATGTCGGCGACGTTAATTTTTCGCCCTAATGTACACTCTAGCAATAAGTTTCCTTAGATTTCAAAGTTCAACATTTAATATTGCTTAAATCTCTTATCAGGTGCAAAATATTTAGTTATTTTAATTTAGATTCATCGTCTACTGATATATTGCAAGGAATTAAACGCGCGCCGAGCTTTAAATTTTGATGGCACAACTTAACGCGTAAATACTTCAAAACGACGGTTTTTCTTAATATCTATTTCGCTAAAAATTTATAGCGGCTGCCGAATGTCGTAACCGAAAACTTGATAAGTTAAAAAAAGAGACCGTTCAGCAATTAATCGCAAACAAACGTGCAGCGCGTTAAGTACAATAATAAAACTCACCTTGAACTCTATCGGCCCTGGAACCGGCGGGCGCCACGGTTCCGCGGCTTTCAAGCACAGAAGCCCTCGGTGGCCGTTCGCCTTCTACGGATTCCTCATTACTTCGCCAATAAATTGTAGCTATGGTGGCGGAACATTTAAGTTTCATGTCGCCCCTTCGAAAGTGTTTCTGCTTCACGATAAACTCGAGGCCCAAAATGGAAGTTTCCAGCCCTTCCCGTCCTGTGATAATGGTTTCAGGTCCACGCAAAAAAGAGGGATCCGCTTGTTCGCCGTTGATAAACCAGTTGAGAAGAGCGGCAGGTTTAGAACGGCCCGACGTGCAGTTGACGCGGACCGTGTCGCCAATTTGATAACGCGGCTTTCCGCCGGTTATTCGGGGCCCTTCTTCGGGAAGCGCTGCAAAAGAAGAAAACTAAGTTTAAGAGAGAGCTCACGTCCTCTCCATTAACGATTATTAAACAAACACGACATTTGTGTAGAAATTTCATTTTAAAGACGACTTCATTATTAGCTAAACAAGGAATGGGACGAACGTTTAGGGGGAATGATTTATTTGCTCGGTTCAACCTACCATTTTCAGTTAGTCTTCCGGTACACAAAAGCGCACATATACGAAATGAGAATGAATGTAAGGAATTTAAAGGCAAGACGGCTTTCTTATTCTAAATTATACATAAACCTTTTTCGAAACCCCAAAGTTATCGTAAGAAAAATGCGGTTAAGGGAATTTCAATTTGGCGCGGCGTAAAATACGGAAACCTGTAGTGTACAAATTAAATATGGTGGCGGGACTGGAAGAGTTCGCGGAATCGAAATTTACTTGAAATTTAGATTCACAAAGAGATCTTGAAGGCGCTCCCGTATCCGCAACCATTAAAAGAATTCCCGGCGAAGTCGAAACGACATTGTTTCTCTCTCCTTTATTTAATCTACCAGTATAAAGACACAGCGGTTGAAAGTTTGCGAGAATTCAGAGGCTCCCACTTATTTAAGTTCGTTCCCAAAGATAAAAGTTAGATAAGAGGAAGTAGCGGATAAGAAGAAGTAAGACAGGTAAAAAACCGCAGAATTGAATTGCGGATGAACACTTCTTTTAACATAATTGAATAATCTCTTATAGAAAACGCGCGGCTTTTAAAGATTTCCGCCGTTGTTTTATCGCAGTTTACCGCTTCACACTTTTCTTATACACCTATATTTATATATATACATGTACGTATAGGCGAGTGTAGGTGATGCCTACACTTCTCCCCTCCCGCTTATTTTAATTAAAACTACGTTACCGCATTTCATTTCACTTGCCCTCTTTCATATTCAAATTCTTTATAAATAAACTTTTTATCGGACTTTTACGAAATTTTCGCCGAATTCCGGAAAATTGAAAATCAATTCTTCAGGGGGAAAGTTCTTCGGCTACTAATATAAAATTCAATTAGGTTCTTAAATAAACCATTCTAACTCCATTAAAAAAAAAAAAAACCTAATCCGGCTTTCGCCGTTACCTGCGCAAAACAAAAATTCCCCACATTAGTACCGAAAACTAGTTTAAGAAATTTACTTATATGTATATATAATACGAAATGACACGGAAATTGCTTCGAAATTATTAAAACGATTCCAACTTAGTTCTGACATTAATCCTTTGTGACTCGTAGCTTTGTGGATTGGTATTTTGGATATTAACTTTGTTAATGAAGTAATAAAGAAAGCTTTGATCATATTTAAACGGTGTTCAAAATTAATTTTGGGTTAATAATCGTCTTAATTACTTCCTGATTTGTTGTGGATTAAAGGTTTGCTTGTATTTTATTAAAGTAATCTGAAAGTTAATGAGATTTGGTTATTTTTCGATGAGGTTATAAAATGCAAAAAAAATGAAGATTTTCGAATGTTTGGTGCGAGTACACAATTTAAAACTGATTTTATTTCTTTTTTTTTTGTTTAGCACGAAACAACGGCGCAGATTGTATTGTAACAAAGTAAGACTGTTTAACACGTAAAATGCACCGCGTTGAAATACATTTTAGTTCAAAGTTAGTTAATGAAGACTGTGCAGCAGGTACATCACGTCAGGATTCTCAAGTATTTGTGAGTTCTACTTACCTACATAAAGAAAGGGTTGAAAGCATCTATTATTTTTAATAAGTCTGTCAGATGACTTACAGAAGTTCGCGTTCATCACACCGATTATTTCAACAAAGTAAAGATATGTCTGTGGTCCTGTTTTCTAATTGAAAACTAAAAATGGACAGTGTTAAAGAACATTTTTGACACGTTAGGTTGCGCGAATTACAAAATAAAGGAAATAATGCAGACGAATGCAACGAGAAATATTTATGGAGAAGTGCACGTGTGTACAGCGGGCTCCCAAATTAATGACACCCACTCGGGAAGGTAACGGTCGAACGGGATGTCAAAATTGAAGGAGCCAACTGTACCTCAGATTTAAAGATTTAAACCGCGTCCCGGCAGACCTTCGATCTTCAATCAAGACGTAAGCCAAACTGTGGAGAAGATTTGGATTGCAAAATTAACAAATCTTAGAATATAACGCTGCGCGCGTGCGGTATGAAATCGAAATAATATTGCATTACAATTTTTTAAAGCTTTTTGGTCGGCTTGAAACATATATTGAAAAAACCGATCAGAAGACGAGCCTCAACGTACGAGATAACGCTAGGCCGCACGCATCAGCAGCGCCGTGTGAATTTAACTCTCGACGTTATAATAAAACGCTCAACTCGCTTTTCGAACTCGGCCCTAACAAATTTTCCCCTTTTTAAGTCTCATAAACATCGCATTTATCCCATATAAATTAGTAACGTATTAATATTTTTTTGTTAAATTACCTGTACATATGTGAGCACGGATGGACCTAATTTAAGTTTACAAGCAATGTAAACTTTTTCATTCCTCGTTTTTAGAGAAAAGGTCATTTTTTATAAAGAGCTTTCCTTAGTTTCGAAGGTTCCTATTGTCGGCCATGTTTGGTATCTTGTACGCAGAAGATGGATCGCCAGATGGAAGCGCATCATGTTTTAGAACAACTCGGGATTCTCGCTGGCCGCGAGAGACGCAGAAACTGAAGTTCTTGGTGAGCGTCTAATCGAGGCCTGCGTAAAATCATCAAGAATGCAACTTCACGGTATGGATATTTTCGTTTCTATTATTCAACAAATTATGGGCAGTTGCATTAATTTTGATGTAGAAAAAATATCAACTTTGAGATAAAGCGTCGAAATCTTCTTATTTGAACTTTTGTCGATATTAGAAGTAATTATTTCCTTCGGGATTTTTCATTTTTACTCAAACAATTGATATTTTACTCTTGAACAATTTAATGTTCCATTAGTTTTAATCAACCATGTACGTTATATCGACTTTCCGACTATTAATATAAGGACTTTTAAAACTGAAGCGAAACTTAGAACGACTTTTTCCTCTAGAAACGAAAAATAAAAAATGTTTCCAAAAAGATTACGCTAGGCACCGATTAATAAAATTATGATTCAACTGACGTATTTTAAATTAAAACACTCGCATAAAATCAATTACTAGAATATAAATTTGAACGACCAGCGTAATATGTAGAGCGGATGAAAAATCGTTACGTCACCACATTCGCCGCCTTTATTTTTTATAGTGCCTTAAAACATTTAAACCGTAGATCGATAAAGATTGACGGGTTTCGTTTTTACGATTCTACTTTTAAAGCTGCCTTCTCGATAATTTTTCGTGCGAACTATTTAAATAAATCAATTTACATAAAAAAAGGTTATTGTTGCGTACGTAATATAAACACGGGGTAGTTTATTTTCAGCTCAAACATATTCGGTCGGTCTTTAAAGGTATTTTGGCGTTTCGCGGAAATTGGATTTTCTACGCATTTACTTGTTTATTGCATATTTTCTCGATGAGCTTAAAACAAAACGCTACCTGCCCAATCTTAATTTTTACGCACAAACGCCATAAAATTAACGAAATTTCAAATAAGCGAATCCTTAACAAAACCGTGTACACGTAACTGGATTTTCACTGAATAACGCGTAGAAAACCGCTCGGTTCGGTTTTTCCATATACGAAGTTCAAACACCGTAACCAACACGCTTTCGCCCATTATCGGCAGATATTTTGTCGAACGTCTAAATTTCAGAATTCGCCGCTTTTTCAATAAAACACACGATCCCACTTACATACAGATATATAATACGTATGTAAAAAAAAAAAAAAATTCTAACCGTTTCACCTGCAACTATAAATTATTTTTTGCTGTATTTTTATGTCGGAAATAAAATGGAACGTCGAAGAAATTTAAAATAAAACCAAACGGGCACATTTACTAACTGTCAGAAAATTCTTAAGCTTCACGTATCGCGCAGTAAAATATAAATATAATACTGTCGTGGAATACTATACCTTTTTACGTATAGGGTACAGGTTCTTGAGTCGCGGCCAAATCGTTCTCTTCTTCCGAGATTCTTTTCGTAATTTATAGCTACGATACCCAATTTAATAGAAGTCAGTAGCCTGCATTTTTCATTTGCTATTTTGCTAAAGTCTATTTTCGCAAATTACTTTTAGCGTAATACTCGAACATTGTTACGTAACGGCGGAGAAAATCCAATTTCAGTTGCAAAAAAATTTGCCGCCAGATTTTCTCCAAAACATTTTAATAACTGCGCAATTTTGTTGTGCAGAGGAGAAAAAAAAAACGTTTTCCCATAAAGCGTAGGTATCTACGTCGGCGGGCGGCAGTAAATGTCTTGTGCTCTTTAGTTACGAGCTTGAACAACGTATTGATCAGCCGATAAGTCGGTTAGAAACAATACCTCCTCGCCTTCACCTTACATGGCCCATTTGTTGTCTACGATAACCTGAGGATTATGCTGCTTCTGACACTAATCTAAATTTAAATTTATATCGCTAATAAATAAATGCTCCTTCGATATGACCGAAGCGGGGGAGTTATGGGTAAAAATATCAGGACTGGAAGGGAATTTCTACTGCATTTATTCAACCGGAACTTGCACGTTCTGACACTGACAGTATACATTTGCGCCGTTAAAGTACTTACTACACAACTTTCTGCATGCGTTTACTTTGCGAACGATTAAGAAACTTTGATGTCGTTTACATACGTTTCTACGTTATTTTTTCTCAAAAGTTATAAACTAAACAGTACGTTTTATTAACACGAGATCAATATATTATAATACTTAGTTCACGAAACTGTTCGTAGTAAAGTGAGTTTTATGTAAATAACTTTATCAGTACGCCGAGTGTCAAGAAAACTACTTTTAAAGTCCATTAGTGCTCGTTATATATGCACGAATATGACTAATCTAACTCGAACTGATGTTCAGATTTGTTCAATTAACTCGTAAATTCTACATATAGGTAACATGATTTCGACCTATTTTTATAAATAGAATGGAAATAATTGATTTTTCGCTGGAACAACAGGAGTGTCGACTGACCTTCTGGCACACTTACGGGTTGCGGGTTCGAATCCCGTTCCAGCAATCGACAACGTTTATGAACATAATACTAACAAGATTTAGAAATCAATTTCGAAAATCCGACATTTTTTGAAACACTTTTTTAAAATTTTTCTCAAAAAAAAACTATTTACGAGAGAAATTTATAATTAAAAAAAATTACCACTTTTCTTCGATTATTTCGAAAACGGTACATCCTATCGAAAATTATAAAGAGACACGATCGACAGAGAATTTTATGCCGATTCCAAAACATACTTCACATTACCGATCCGATGAGTAATAACGGAGATTAGAATTTTTTTATTTTTTTTTGAACGGTCGCCATTTTGGAAACGGATCGATCGATTTGGCTGGTTAACGAACTCGTCCTACGTTTTCGTATAGACAATGCGTTGTTCAAATTTCAGCCTCCTACGATCAAAATTGCGATCGGAATTGTACATAAATGAATGACCTATATTTTCGTGATCTAGAGGTCGAGATCGGAGAAAAAACAAAAGCACACGTTTGGGTCCCGTCACCAAACAGGCTGCAGTGGCTTTATTCTCTATGAAAATTCGCTAAAATAGACTGCTTAAATCGGCGAGTCGAAAGCAACAGAAAACAAAGACTGAAATAACTAAACAAACCGTTCCTAACCTGAGGGCAAAATCGCTAAAATTTCAACAAAAACGTGAATAAATTACGCTTTTGTACATAAGCCGAACCATTAAATTTCCGTTGACATGTACCTAATTGTTAAATATTATTCTACTTCCTATTAACAGTTTCCAAAAAAATAGATACAATTTCAGTTGCATTGTAATACAAAACGTTAATTGTCGCCGTTGTTTCTAAACGTGCATATCGTAAAATTTATAAAATGACGAGAGAAAAGCACAAAAATCATCCTTCAAAGTTTATTGTGCACGACGTCATACACATTTTATTAGATATTTTGAGTTTCCGATTATTTTTGAATGATATTCGTTTAATGCGTTATCTCGCTCACTCGAGGGCGCAAATAAAAATATTAGAAATTGATTAAGGAAAACGCGGATAAATCGAAAATACTTTAATAAAGCGCGTACGACGTCATGAGCATTAGACTTCGAACGTATTAATATTAATTACTGTAATTCGTTTTTTTTCTTTAATTTATATTTAATGGCCTTGATCATTGACCATTGACAACTATGTAGATATTTACAAATTTATACAAGGTGCGTATAAATTGGCGAAAAAGCTACACGTGGCGATATTCTTCGTTAAATTCTGAATCGAAATGTTTGAAATGTTTGTTCTGAAAATGTAGTGCGGACTTTGTGTGTTTTCAGGAACTAGTTAATGGAAATATACGTTTGGCAACAAACAAGTCGAATTAAGTATATATAAGTGTCAAAATTTGCCAAGTGTGCTTTTCATGAAAGTAAGTTCATGAAACAATGTTACAAACAATCTTTAGAATCAAAAGAAACCGGTTTACGAAAAAATCATATTAAAAATTCTTCTTTTATTTATTTATTATTTGACCTCAACCACTATATGATTTAATGTACGTAATGTACGTTCGTATGTTTTGTCCCGTCGTCTATGTTAGTTTTTATTGTAAAAGACTCGAAAAAAAAAAGATATTACTGTTCGTTTTTATTTATTATCTGATGTGTCCCTTTTTACAATTCAAAAACAACTGCTACCCTTCAACCCTTTCGATCCTCTCTCGTCGCTCGTTGGTCTGCGCTCATATCTCGCGGGACAAAACATATGAACTTGACTGCACGTAATGTGTGTTTATGGTCACAATTGTGTCTACGTCGTTTTTCTTTTTAGGTTTGATTGTCTCTTTCTATGGTAGATTTTCTTTCTTTAAATTGCAGCTTTTTCTGTCAACAGATATCGAATAATAACGTTTATTTAAAGACTGAAAATCCGAACTTTGAGGGGGTATTACGATTTACGACACAGAATTTAACGAAGGAATATCGTCACGTGTAACTTTTGCACCAATTTATACACACCTTGGATATATGTATTATGTTAGTAAGACGATCGCGATGGTTGCAAGAGGATTCGAACCCAGGCCGTTGGTTCACTAAAAGAATGTAAAACTCTCTAGTCCACCACGGCGGTCTCTTTCCAAGTCTTATCCTTATTTGAAATATAACTATCACACGCGACCGAGCCAAGTCAATTAAATGAATGAATAAGTGCCTCCCTCTTTATGATGGTTGCTGCTGTTAACTAGGCGAGTTTACAACTAATAAAACTTAAGTTAATAAAAAATATAAAGATAAACAGAAGTAAAGGCAATTTATTTAATACACTCGTGAATAACGCGCAAATTAGCAAACCCGCATCGGCAATATAAAAAAAATTAATGTTTATACAAAAAATTAAAATACCCCAAAAGTAGGATGTGGTTATTTCTGTAACGGCCAAGTTTTAAGCATAATTACAAAGTAAACTCTGAGTTATGTTTAATTATATTGAAATTTGTAGGTGGCTCGAAGGTAAAAAAAAAACGCATTTTAAACGAAATTGTTTTTTTTTTTTTGGGCAATCTACTTTAATTTGACATCGCATTTGAGTAAATAAAATATGCTAAGCAAGTTGAAATTGAACTCCCTAATGTTTTATGGTGTTCCCGAGATAAGGGGCCTCCGCTACGTAAGTTAATAATTTATAAGTAGCTCGTTTTCTTACTAAATTAAACTCAATCTTGCTTAAAAGTTTTTAGTTTATTTTTCATAATTTATTAACCAATATTTCAAGAAAATTGAATTGATTTTTGTAGCCACCGAAAGATTAAGTTGAAAACTTTGGACGTTAATTCTGAAAGCTCTTCATTTTCTTGACACACTTTTTGGTAATTTGAAAATTTATTGTCTTTCTCGACATATTTAATAATGGACCGTAATACAAAATAATAATTATGATCAATTAAACGGCAATTATGGTAAATTTTTGTAAATCTTGTTATACAAGATTTTTAAGAGCTTTTCATTATGGGTTGGCTTCTGATTAAATATTTTATTAAACCTGTACGTTGGTTACGTGCATGTGCGATTTTACCAACTAAGAATGTATAGATACGCACGTGAAAAAATATGCGAGTTTTAAGATAACTTTTAAAATTGAACGAGAGACGACATCGGATGATAATAAAATCTAATAGTGGATATGAGAATGTTTGTATATGTGTATAGGTATCTTGTAATAAAAATAACAGGTTTACGTAAACTTTTGTTGTAACAGATAACAGCATAGAGTAGAAAATGGTCGCAATAACAACGCCTTGTTTAAGCACAAAAGCAAGTTCCCTTCTCTCCCCATTGTTTACCTAGATGAATAACAAACTGTAACAAAGATACATGACGATTAGTTTGACAGGTAAAAACTGTAGTAGGGCCCGGGGTAGGTATTATGTTGTCCTAAATATCTTCGGTAAAGTGCGGGATTTGGGTAAATTTCGCGAAATATTTAATGCTTTAATTTAAAAGCTAATCAAGTATGGGTAGAAAGTTTTCAAAGTGTGACAGATTAGTAAAGAGCTTTGCGTATACCTATTAGACAGTGTTAATAAGTAAACGTAGCTTTGAGCGGCGTGAATAATGGGAAGTCCTGGCAGAAGCGTACACCAACCAGACAGGATTATGCAGGATTAACATAAGACACAGCACACAGCTTAGTGCCGCTGCTCTGGCAGTGAATAATTGCAGAACGGTTTTTCACTTCGCTGCCATCGAGATTTTTTAATCGTAATCTCTGATGTCGTTTGTTTTAAATGTAAATCTTACTCCACCCGCTTTCACTTCAAGGCTTCGTCGTATTATATTACGATTCAATTGGCATAAATCATCTACTTTATACTTATTTAATACTCTCATACCGAATAATTTAATATAATTTGTAAAAGATACGCTTTCTTGTTATTTTTTACTACACCATTAAAGACAAATAACGATTTAAATTAATCTGATGTTTTTAATAATTTGAATATTCGGGTTCAGGTATTATTTATGGATCATTTAATCGGGGGTTATTCGCTACGAATATCGAAAACTCAGCAAATTCGCACCGCGAGATATCTCCAAACAATTTAAAACATTTTACTTTTTGTTTAACGTAAACATCATACGTCTTATTCTATTAACTGAAGACTACAAAAGTGCGTCGAATAATTATTTGTAACGAAACAAACGTACCATACATAAAGTTTTAAGTTATCATATCGATGGCGTTTTGGCAAAAAGCAAATTTTACAGGAGCGCACATTGTGTGTTGTAGCTTAATTTTAAGCAAATACCTCCTGGAAACCGCGTATATAGATAATTCGGGACACGTTTGTATCAATTGACATATTTATTTTTCGATGCAGTCGCGAGTTTGGGTGAAAAACAGAGTTGTACGGAGGTTAGATACTATCCTTGAACGAGATACGATGGCAGATTATCGTAAATCCTGCGCGTTTATTGTTTTCGGTGGTTAGACACACAACTTCCTTACAGATAATGTAACGTAACGTAACCACGTTTCTTAATCACGCCCCAGTCACTAGTTATACCGATGGTTTGTTTTTCCATGATTTTCGCGCTTTGTTTTTTAAGGTGATGGAAATTGTATGTACGATAACGTGGTAGCACCACATGCTAATGCAGCGAATGCTCGGAAAATTATGGGCTTACGATCGTGGGTACGGTTTCTATGGTACTTATGGAAAATAAATCAATTTTTCTGGTGGAAAAAATCGAAAAATTGCCACCAAATTATGTATTTGCCTTAGATGCATCAAAACTACTCATTTTCCAAAAAAAGGTCCTGCCAAAATGCTATCGAGATATTATACTACTGAAAGTGATATAAAATAACAATTAAAATTGTAGTAGATATTAAAACACATTTAGCAAGCAGTTTCGCAGAAAACCTTTCATTAATACGTATTAAACAACATTGTTACAACACAATATAAGAGGTAAAGTGAGGAGAGATGACGCGCAACTCAAAAGTGATAATATATCTGAAAATTACAAAAATGCTATTTACGACAAAAAATATATCAGGTCATTCCGCTCTTTGGTGAAAATGTTACTCTGCTTGAAACAAACGTCCTAATTATCGAATATCTCTTTCTGGGGTAGATGAGATGAAGCGCTAGCGATAGGGGAGAGACGCCTCTCTCGAAATTCAGGCCCAGCACACGATAGGACCGATTTATACCGGGTTTCGGAGTTAAATTCGAAGCGCTTTTCATATTTATTTCCGTTATACTCGTCCTGACACGTCTTCTGATGAGACAATCAATTTTTCGTCTTAAGACGATGATCGGAATAAAAACGAAGAACAATTCGCACACTTACATATGAAAATGCCCGCAGCTAATCAAACTATTCATCGCAAAAACTTTAGGATGTACAGATATAAAGTAATTTTATTACGTTGAAATAGTATCAATAATAATTATTGCCACTTTCAAAAGAAAAATAAGTTAAATGGCCCGCTATTTAAATAAGAATGATAAAAGAACGACGTTTAATTTGCCACAAAATTTCCAATTACCTATTCAAATAAACGCGATCAATTTCATGAACGACAAACATACTACGTAAAGAATTAAACGAATTTTAAATTAAAATCGTCCGTTTCGGTCGAAACAGAATTCCAAAAAAAAACAAATAATAATAACGAAAACTAGATATTTTAAATTAAAAAACAGCGAAAGAAACCGCGCGGGCACGATAGAAAACCTAAAAATAACAATACCTTGTAAAATTGGGTCGTAATAAATTCCGTATAACGCCCGAATAATGTTAGATCATTTAAGAATATTTGAAAGTTCCGAGAAGAAAGAAAATCTATTCAATTTCCTTAATTTCTTTTATTGCTCGCTTTATCAGTGCCGCAGCCGCACTCCGCGAGCGCTTACTACGTAAAAAGGGGGGGCATTAATTTCAAGAAAAATAGAAAACAAATAAAGCAGTTTAATAGGGTTGAGTTTAAATTAGTCGGCGGGGTGTAATGTGGAGCGTGTCGCGATCGGTTTGGCGCCGAGCCGCGCGGTAATTACATTTAAGAAAATTGAAGCTCGTACTACGGAAGTGGGGCAGTGCAGAATAGCTCCGGAAATAAGCTAACATTCCAGGATTGGAAAAGACGTCCCGCGGGAATAACTAGAACCGTTGTTAGGCCCAGCGCGCTATCGGCATTTTAACAATCAATGATTTCGCGATTTCTTTATTGAAATTGTTGATTTGATGTTGGAAACTGATCGACCTTCATTCAAATTCGATTACGAACGACCCATTTCGTCAAAAGGATATCCATATCGATACGCGCAATTGATTGCAGAGCCTGTACTGCTCTTGAATTCTAATTTTCCCTTTAAAAAAATATAAAAGATCCGATCTCTCCCTAATTATCCGGCTATTCTGCAATACAAAACCTTTCGAATTACTACGCAATTTCGACAAAATCGAATCTTGATTTTCTAAAATATTAGGCACTTCACGTTTCCAAATAACAATTATAAAAATAAGGCACCCATTAAATTTAACTTTAACGAGCTCGCGACCACATCGAAATTTTAAGGTAATTTAACTAACACGACTCGAGCTTAAGTTATATTTAAGCGTCTACTTAAAATTTTGTCTAGGTAAGTAAACCTAGATGCAAGTAAATCGATTTAAATTTTCCTCAAGTCCTAAACTAGTTAAGAACCGTTAATTTCGTCTAAATACTGAAATTCTGTTGTTAATTATTTAATTACAAGTTTCGTTGTGAATTTTCTCAGCTCAAAAACTTAAAAGTTAAAGTTTGCTTCGAAATTGTTTTAACGCTTTACTTTTCCTCGTAGCGTAGATTGCAATTTTTCAGCGACGCGACGTCGACGGATTAAAATTTAATTATATCGAGAATATCCTAGGACGCAAATTAACTCGGAAAAAAAAAAGGGAAAACTAATCGCTTTGAAATTGTGGGCATCGTACAAGTTCCCGTTCTAACAGAACAAGTCTTAAGAAGAGCAATTTTACTAAGAGCTTTCGGAACTAATTTAGTTATCTGATGCCGATTGCGGATGTTTAGATTTTATAATTTAATAGCGATAGATTTTGCGTTTGATCGCGATTATTTTAATCGTCCGCAGTTAATTTTTCTTGAAATTGATTTGAATTCGGAAATTAAAAAAAAATAGGTCGTGGATTAAACCGGTTCGGTTCAAATTTTGCATCAAGTTTTTTAATAGATCAAAGTTAGATCTGAAGATTAATTTTTCTAATTGTCATTAAAATTCGAATTTTTTATTACAAATCGACACAGAATAAAGTAATTTTAAGAAATTATTAAAAAGATAGCTTAAATTGAAAATATCTGCAAATATCGATTTTATATTACAATTACAATTAATTACGAGTACCTACAATAAGAAAGGTCTTTGGAAATTTTTCGAACGGCCCACCCCATTCTCGTCGTTTAACCTATAAATTGCGTTTTAACTTTATTGAACTCAATCGAGAAGGATTAGTTCTATTAGGAAAATTACTGGAAGTTTAAGTGAAATTTGTGTAGTTTAGATTTAGATAGAACTACCCATTAACTTCTAGCGTAATTCATCAATTCCAAATTTCCAAATTTAATTACTTACTTAGGCAGGTGGTGTATACCTGCATTTAAAAGGGCCGATTAAGGAATTCGATTTGTTTACAAAATGTAACGAGGAAACTTTTACGCAAGATCAAGATGACGCCGTTTCCTTTTTTCAATATGTGCCCTAAAAATGTCAAAAAAAAAACAACAACGAAAAGCTATCGATCACAGTGTCTTTTTCAATTGCGATATAAATCGCGATCGGTGTTTAAAACGTGAAAAAGTTAAAGACTATAAAAATAAACTTACGTTAAACGCAAAGGTTTATTTTCCCGTTTAGTTTTGGAATGCAGTACTAAATATTGATAAAACAAGGTGCAGTTGAAACGTACAGCGCACACGAACGCATACCTATGTATTTACGTTTTAACGATAACGAAACACAGTTCAACGCTTTATATTACTTAACACCACATTCTGGAAATAAACGTCTAAAAAAAAAGGGCAAGTCTCTCGATAATCGTAAAGATATACAACCTCCTGATCGAACGGAATTCAAAATTAAATCCTGTAAATCCTTTGTAACCTTGAGAATCGTTTTAAAATAAGATTCGACCCAACAGCCCCTTTCACCTAAGCTTATAACTCCCAAATGACGCGAATTAGCATTTATTACACAAGATTCTACTTACATTTACGATATTACAATTAATCCCAGTAACTATATAGCTAAATCATGATCGAAACTCCCTTAATTTCTCAAAAGTTATATTTAATAAACAAAATACTGCGACGTTTGCATAAACTTCCTAATATTTGGTATATTTATGGAACTTGACCTTGAAACAGAGGCATCTGTTAAAAAACAAGCACATTTTCATGCTGCGAATCCACGCAAAATTATACATATAGAAATTTCGAGAAACAAATGAAAAAAAAAAGAAATAACGAATCTTTTCGTTCGACACATCAGCTGTTATCATTTCTATAATGTTCCTATTATGAATTAACTACTTAAATAAATTCGTGCCTACATGTGGCAATTTTATAAACGCACGTTTGGCGCCCATAATCTATAATAATAATATAATATTGAAATATAAAATATAAAAATATTAAATATAATATAAATATTATATATATAAAATTATATATATATAATTATATATATATAATATATATATATATAATTATATATAATATATATATATATATATATATATATATTTAAATATAATATAATATAATATAATCTATAATAATAATCTTGTATAATCTATATCGGAAACGAAAGTAATTAATTCATGCAGCACAGTGAAAAACAAACATACTTAAATTCGAAACGTTTTTGATTTCGCACTTCTTACGGCGTTTTAGTGTTTTTGGGATAGCTATACATTTTGGACAATCTAAAATGACGTTTCGAATATTTTTTAAAATGCACGGCGTTTTAAAACATTACAATTTACAATAAAATCCGATTATAACGAACCACGCGAGAGACTCGCAAAACGAGTTCGTTATATCCGACGTTCGTAATAAACGATGAAAAAAACAAACTTTCTTTGCTTGAAAGTGATTTGGGAAAACCAAACGCAATTGTTAACGTTTAATGCTATTGTGCTTGGTTACCCAATTCTAGGCATTAATTCTATTGTAAGACGGGCACTTTTTTCAAAATCTCTTGCAAGTTGTAATTGACGCTATGCAATTTTGGTAAAATATCTGGATGCTTTGACAGATTGATACTGTGACGTCCTTTTCTGGGGGGGGTAAGAATTTCATGACTCG
This sequence comes from Rhagophthalmus giganteus, assembly GCA_036326145.1. Classification (NCBI taxonomy): domain Eukaryota; kingdom Metazoa; phylum Arthropoda; class Insecta; order Coleoptera; family Rhagophthalmidae; genus Rhagophthalmus; species Rhagophthalmus giganteus. Next base: position 7,038,960 of record JARFJA010000036.1, read on the forward strand.
GCGTGACATGGAGGGAAGAGATGGTAAAAAAAGACCAAAAAAGGTTGCGTTTTTTTATGAACGGCCCCTGTAATGAATTTTTCGAATGGACTTTTCAAAATGAGTCGTGTTGCAAGGAAACGTTCTTGAAAAGGACGAAGCAAGGTGTTTGAGTACCTCCTGCACTTACAGAAGCAAACGAAAACCAATGCTATGGGGGTGCAAGTTTCAAATATTCAAAAAAATATTCTTTCGATATCTTGTTAACAAATTTCATAGAGATATGCGCATTGCTAATTATAAACAAAATCCTTTCAGGTATAGACAGACTTCTTTCTTTTACAGAACAAGCGTATTGATATAGGGTTTTGCATAGCTTCTATAATTCCGTTGATCTTATTTATTACATTAATTTTTCAAGTCCCGTGTTGTGTTGTTCGATGCAAATTAACCTTTTATCTTGATAAAAAGTCGACAGAGCTTGGTAGGCAGTGTGCACTTTATGCCTAGTTGCACTGTTTTAATGAGCGATTTGGCGACATCGACATTTATAATCTAAAACCGGGTTCTTTCAACTGAGTTTTTTGACTGCCGTTTGTTTAGTTTTATTATATTTTATTTATGTTTTGTCATTACTATTAAGTTATGTTTAACTGCTTTAATTTCTGATTGGTTTATATGTTATGTTAAGCCTAGGATTTTCCTCCTCATAGGTTTATGTTAAATAAGCGACGAATATCGTTACCGGAGATGAAAAATGGATTCAATACGGTGTAATATCGTTGTTGGGGATAATAAGACACGTGTCGTGGAGTTTTATGAGACTCCTGATGATCTACACTCTTGCACTGTCACACTTGTGCGCACAGACTCTACTCCCACTGTTGAATTGACACTCTGTACGTCAATGGATAGATTAAAACGAACAACCGAAATTAGATCCAAAAAGTAGCCTTCAGTCAAAGAAAATAATGTTGAGTGTTTGGCGAGATTATAGAGAAATAGTCTATTGCGAACTATTTAAACGTAATGAAATTACAGAATTTCTTTTACAATCGATAGCTTCACAGATTACAAAATAAAACGAAAAGTATTGTGCTATACTATATATATAATATATATGACAATGCGCGGTCACGTGTTTCTAAGGTCGTCCAGGAGAACACTTTTAGATCTCGAATGGTCGATCCGATTATCGCCTCTTTCGATCATTACAAAAAGCATTAAATCGAAAAAAAAATTCAGTAAAACGATGGAAGTCAATTCCTTCGTTCGAGCAGACTTTTTTGCATCGAAAGATGAAAACGTTTGTTCAGAAGGCATTCGTCGGTTGCCTATGAAATGGGGAAACTGCCTTTAATAACAATGACGATTATATAATATCTAATCGATTGAACGTAAGCCGGTTTTCTTTAAGAAATACATTTGCTTTAATACAAGCGAAATTATTTACGTTACAACCCAATATTACGGCTAATCGTTACTATGAGCGAGTTGATTGAAGAAAATCAATTATATTCGACGTATTGTTAATTTACGACCTGATCAATTAGTCAATTTTGATATTAATACATAGATGATTTTAGTTACTTTTTCACTGAAACACTGCACTGCTTTGGTAACGCTAGCGAATTTTACTGGTCGACTTAGTTGACGAACACAAGTTCGACGATTTCGTCAGAAAAAAGTCGCAATATTACCTACAGAGATATCTGAAGTCAATATAAATTTATGAGATACAACCGTTGATGACTGTCAGCTATCGAATATGCAGAGTGAAAGAATAAAAAAATAAGCGGGCGCAAAATACTTGAGCAATCCTCGAATTTTCCAATTCATTCTAATGCACGTCTAATACGCGGTCACATGTCATTACAATTCGAGTGAGTGCCGTATTTAAAAGTATTTCTTACAAGTTCCATAAATTGTTACGAAATAACGTTAGTTCACGTCGTTTCTTAGATGGGAAATACTTCTTAGAAGGGACTACGGGCCGGATGAATATTTCATTGCTAAACTGAAAATTCCGATCCTGGGTCGTTCGCTAGAGACAAATGAAAACTTAACGAAACGGTATCCGACACAAAACTTGTAGGAATTATTAAAAGACGCATTTATTTATTTTTTCGCTATAGGTAAAACGTAAGGCTGGTTTCAGACGGACGATACGATTCTCGTATGCTCGATACAGAATTAACATTATAGCAAATGTAAACTTTCAGACGCTCGATACAGCCTTCATACAGTATCGCATTCAGACTTCTAAAATCACGACAGTTCGGACCTCGTCGACTGTAGGATCGGTGTTAGTCGGAAAATAAGAAAACTCTTTGTGTGTGATGGATACAGAACTAACGTTACAATATATGGGATCTTTCAGACGGCGATACTCGCTTCATACAGCGTCGTATACTAAATTTGAGTATCTCGTGAAGGTCGGGCGCCAAGCGACGGCAAAATGCTATACTCTGTTTCTTTATAAACATACAACATGCTATACTCTGTTTCTTAATCAGGAGGAGTAAATTAAGATTTCCATCTAAAAAACGCGTTCACCGATTGGCTACTTGCGAGATTAGTTTACGCTGGGTAATTTGCCGTACGCGCTATTAAATCTCCGGTAATTTATGTTTACCTACATGTGTGACAGTTGATGGGTGTCGACTTTAAAGTGTTTTAAAGTCATTTCTTGTATATTACCAATATGAAAAATAGTTCTTTTCAGAATTAAACTGATCATTTTGTAATGAATTCAAATCCAAGAGCAAGTATTGCATCTGCAGTGACACCGCAAACAAAAACGCCCCCATTTGGGGCATTAGTCAATAATTAGGCATTGTGTTACAACCTCCACAAAAAATTTTGTGTACTACGTTAGTTAGTAATTCTTTATCAATTTTGTGTTTTAATTTTGTAAATAATATCAATCCTTTATTAATTGCTTGAAAAGCTGGTAATATGTATTTGAAATGATGCACAGGACATACGAAAGTAATTGAAGAACTTGGATGGATCCTTCAGAAGTTCTTCGAACAGAATGTGGAAGGAGCCTGTTCTCGCACGTAAATTATTAATAGGATGAATCCATAGTCTTTTCGCCTTCTTTCTAGCTAATCTTTTAGTAATCAGCCAAACAGTAACTATTTCTAACTCGTTCATATTAATGAAATTCTAATATTATTAAAATTATTATATTTTTAAACAATTTGTTTTATATTATTATAATTATTCTATTATTAAACGTATGCACGTAAGCACACCAAGATCACAAAACGGTGCAATAGTAGAGTGCTCAGCACCCCGAAAACCGCGTAAAAACGACTTTCTTGGGGGTATGGGGGTTACAAGATACAACATCGACAGTTTGAAAGAGGGTATTTTGTTATTTAAAAAGCTTGTTATTAGAAGCGTGTTGTATTATATAAAGTTACGAGAAGCTCCTATTTCATACTATAACTACAGGGACTTTACCATTTTATGTCTCTTTTTATTATGACTATTTATTAGGGCTATTTTGGCTATTTGGCTCTAAAAATCTCTAGCTGGCTCTGGCTCTAGCTATTTTGGTGATGTATTAAATAACTACATACAAGCCAATCACAATTTTTCTGCTACAGTATACGAAAAGTGCCTTACAATTTAAGTTCGTTAACAAATTCGGTATTACCTACGGTAAAAATTGTACTTTTAGCAGTTTAAATTAACAGCCCTGATATTACACACCCTTTTAATACTTTAACACTCATCTTATTGATCATACATTGACACATTTCAAATTGTCACTGCATTGGTACATTTTTGTCCCATACATTTACAGGAACCAATGCAACTCATTCGATTTTTGCTACTTTTTTTCATATTTTGCTACTGCAATGTAAAAAATATGATGAAACGAAATTTATGAATCAACAAAAAGGGACATTAAATGGTAAAGTCGCTGTAGTTTTCGTATGAAATAGGAGCTTCTCGTAAATTAATTTAATACAAAACGCTTCTTGTATTATGTACTTAATTATTAAAATAACGGATAAGTTGTATTTACAATAATAATAATAATAATAATAATATGTTGACTTATTTTAGAATTACGTATAGAATGAGAGGGAGCTACGGGAAAAAGTGAGATGGGAGATATACTGCAACCAGTTGATAGTGCGACTCTCGAAAATGCAATTTTCGCATGTTTTCACTTTTAATTATTTATCTTAATTATGAAGCCCCACAAAAATATAATTCTTCTATCGTCGGATGCTACAAGGATGAACCAAACTTTTTTAAAGAATACAATTTTTCAATATGTCGTACTGTTTTGTAGTTATGACAGTATAAACGGTAAAAAACGCGAAATTGAAGTGAATTTTTTAGCTGTTCGAACCGAGATATCGGTCCCAAAAGTTATTTTTCTCCATAAGAGCCCGTGTATTTTGTATTTTTTCAAAAAATTTTAAACGATTAATTCCAAAAAACCAATTACGAATTTTACGGCAAAAGAAAGTTCACGTTTCCTTCTATACCCTGAATAACTCTTTCGGTAAAGATAGCGCCCTTTTTAACTGGAGGATTTTGACGGCTTTTGGGTTTTTAAATAAACAAATACACCCTTTCGACTTTGTCGAGGTTTCATCTTGTAACATCGACAGCCCCCCGAAAGTCATTTTGCGGAGTTTCGAGCACTCTACTATAAACAATAAACCGCTATATACTACCAATTCTGTCCAACTACAAGAACTGACGAGAAAATGCCTAATCGGAAAAGTATAGCAAGAGAATTTTGTACGCGATACGTGAATCGCATACGCGTATTCTCGTCTGAAACAGGCCTAAGCGGGAAATTAATTTTTATTGGACGATCGTCCTTCAAAATAAATTATGGCAATTTTAATGTGTGTCATATGAATTATATAGCGATAAATAAAGATAGTATTAGTGAATTTACGGACTTAACGTAGGTAAAAATTGAATTTATTACTATATCGAATAGCATATTATTATGCTTCGTTAACCACCTCGAAAACTGTTTTTTATGTTAATCGATCCCTCGATAGACAAACATTTCGAAAATTATTGGCCTTAAGCGTTTAAATTTATTTGATTTAGATGCTCAATTTTGTATTATTAAATATAATGGAACAACATTACGGCAATGTTGATGCTTTATTACCTAAAACGTTATACGTAATAGACTTACCGACAACCAACATATGCCCGTGTTCGGTAACGGTCTGAAACGAGGGTGCTTCTCCTGAGACCTCGCATCTGTAATTTCCCGAAGTAGTCAGCTGAACGGAAGACAATACTACTTGATTTTCGGTGGAGTTGTGCATCTGCAATAAAAAAAAAACACAGTTGGTTGGCGGTTAGTTGACAACAGAAGTAAAAGTTTGTTCGCGTCGAGTACCAATTTAAGTGATAACTTCGATAAAGCGCCCGGAATATGTAACGCAGTAGTAGAAAACTGATAAAAAGTCGATATTCAATCTATTTCCAATTTCTGTCAATAGTCTGGCCCGGTGCAACCCCTAGGTGATACATCACGGAATTCTTGTAAGGCACTCGCCTACAAAAATTGATCGCTATATGTTGAAGTGCTACTATCTAAATTTATAAACGTTCTATCGGGATTCGAGTTACGTTTCTAAACGTTAACACCTAGGCGCAGATCGAAAATTGAAAATTTACAAATACCAGTAAGTACTCTTTTTTTTTGGTCTACCTGCACATGTACGAGGTCTAACCAATAAGTAATGAGACCGATTTTTTAGCCGCGCTTGTGGTAACACTGCGAACCTGAAACTTCGGTCGGTTAATCTCCCATTCCTCCTCTATCGATACATGTGCTCGCGACTTTCGTACGTTCGTTAGTTCTTCAGCTGTGTTGTGTTTTCGACAACGTGTTTGTAAGGCGTGTCACGAATATGGAACGACGTAATATTGAACAGCGGTACGCGATTAAATTTTGCGTTAAACTCGGCGATTCTGTTACGGAAACGTACGGTAAATTGGTCAAAGTGTTCGGTGATGAAGCCCCGAGTCGTGCTCGGGTGTTTCGATGGCATAAAGATTTTAAAATGATCGTGAGAGCGTCGGGGATGAACCGCGAAGTGGGAGGCCGGTTGAAGCTCGAACTGACAACAATGTTCGGCGTGTGCGCACTCTCGTACATCAAGATCGGCGGCTAATCATTCGAATGTTGGATGATGAACTTAATTTGAAACGAGAAACCGTCAGAAAAATTTTAACTAATGATTTGTCCATGAAAAAGCTGTGTGCAAAGATGGTACCGAAGAACCTTTCGGCGGAGCAAAAACACGAGCGAATGTCCATTTCACAGGAGTGTCTGCAACAGGTCGAAGCTGATCCAACTCTTCTCGATCGTGTAATTACTGGTGATGAAAGTTGGTATTTTCAGTACGATCCCGAAACAAAACGGCAAAGTCAACAGTGGCTGTCTCCTGGTGCAGCCAGACCGAAGAAGGCGAGAATGAGCAAATCAAAAGTGAAAACGATGATGATTTGCTTCTTTGACAGCAAAGGAATCGTGCACAAAGAGTTTGTACCACCTGGGCAGACCGTCAACCAACATTTCTACCTGAAAGTACTCGATCGGCTGCGAAAACGAGTCATTAGAGTCCGTCCAGAGATTGCCAAAACGTGGATCCTTCATCATGACAATGCTCCATGCCATCGTGCCTTCGGTGTGTCGCAGTTTTTCACCTCTAAAAACATCGCAGTGTCGCCGCAAGCGCCTTATTCGCCGGATGTCAACCTGTGACTTCTTCTTACTCCCCCAAACAAAATTGGCCGTGAAAGGAACGCATTTTGAGTCCATAACTGACATCCAGACCGCCGTGACGAGGGTACTCCAGGACATTCCAGTCGAAGCCTTCCAGAAATGTTACGAAAGCTGGAAGAAACGTTGGAACCAGTGTGTAGTTGTGGTAGGGGAGTATTTTTGAAGGGGATCACATCAATGTACCTTCATTTTTAAATATACGTATTTTATGGACTTAGTCTCATTACTTATTGGTCAGACCTCGTACATATATTATATCTAAAATCGTTCAACTCCATCGCGATACTTCTATGCAGAATTAATGGAATAAAAAACGAACAGTCGTTATGTGTCACTTTTAAAACACGCCTTAGTACTTTCTGCATTATTTATCGCAGTTCGCGTTGTTTGCCATTGAATACGATTTAATCTACATTCACGGCAGACGCCATAAATATTGCCCGGAGTGTACATACGGCCGGTATTTATTTAAAGACTTCCATATAATAATTTTGTTTTTAGATAGGTATACGTTTTAGTTAAAATACTACACACGTATGTGTCGTTATTAGAAACTGGAACTTGCATTCCTTTACTACATAAATGTAACCGCCGCCCGCGCCGCGCCGCGCCGCCCCACCTCAACGTATACAGCCGTTACGTAAGAATAATTAAACTCCAACTAGAGTGTATTAGGGTTTCTCTCCGACAAACCTCGTTAAAAAGAAAACACCTCGTCCAAGGGCAAAGTTGCTGCTGTGTCTCGGCAGTTTTCTTCCGGCTTCAAATTCAGCGTGCTCTAATGAGAAACTTATCAACCATGAAATGGAATTTTCGTAAACATTGATGATATATATTCACCTCGGGCCATTTACGAATATCATTTGTGAAACTTATTTTGTGCTGTTAACGAAATACGCCCAACATAGTTTTGTTTAAAGTAGGCGAATTTTCAATTAACCGTTTATTTAACGCCTATTTTCGCGCACCACTCAAATTTGTACGTAAGCTGTTTAAACCGGTTATTTAGTTGACATTTGACTAATTGTAAGCACAATGGATTCGTCAATTCGGAAATTCGCGTTCTAAAATCGATTATAATTACTCGACAGGGGAAAAACGTCTTTAATGCTAAATATAAAATTTTGCGTTTGCCTTCTTCAATTATTAAAGAAAATATTTACTTACGGTAAAATTCCGTTTATCCGGGTCCCGTTCGTTGGAATTTCCGAATTTTACGGATAAACTTTTCGTTGATTATACGTAGGTACGTGTGGGTAGATAATCGTTTTAGTGTGGAGAAAAGTAGAAGGAAGAAATGTCCGATCAGTATGTGATTATGTTTTAGTGATAAAAGTATCGACATTTACTCCAGAATTCAAAGCAAATCACTTACTCGTTGAAAAAAACAGCAGTAGCTCAACATCCTCAATAATCAAATTCTTTCGTGTTGAAAAACATTTGTCTTCCAACACCGTAAACGATCGAAAGCATATCTTAAAACTTTGCAGAATACATGTATACGAAAAACGAAGCGATACTTGATATTTTCTATTTATAAGTCAGATATAAAGTCCGAACGTTCGACGATTATTAATTTTGCACGATTAAATTTTAAATTTCCTATCTGAAATCAAAATTTTCGCCTCTAAAACGAATTATGTGAAAAATATGGAACATTCGGCAAAACTGTCGACTACTATTTACGAAAAGAGTCCGTACAAACCGTCGAAAATCGATCTTCGGGGAGTATCGACTATAAAATGTTTAAAAGTGACCTGCGGCGACTCAAAATTCCTTCGGAGGCAGCAATAAAGCAAATACGTGTGAAGTAAAAAGAGTACGTGTTGTGTAATTTTGCAAGATTGCACATTTCGGTACTTTTTCATGAAAATCTAATTTTGCATAGTTGCGATTGTTTACCGAACGAACTGTAAAAAAATGCGACACTCAAAAATCGACTCGATTCGTTAAATTCATATTTACGTTCGATCGGTCAGAAAGGGCAATATTATTTTTCCATTTTCTTTCGAAAATTTATTTCGTTTAGGTACATTAAAATCGAGAAGTGTTTTAGTTGTAATCTAGCGAGTATTTGAATTTAAGAAGAAAATCGGTTTGGTTTTCTTTGGCGCTTTTGACTTTTATATCATTTTATTTGGCAGCACCGGCATGTGTCATGTTAAACGGGATTCGAGTTTCCAGTAGGTCAAGCTCGAAACACATATTCAACTTCATTGTTGTATTCAAACACAATATATGATTGATTTGCGTAGGTAAGTCTATGAATAGAATGCAAACTACAACATAATACGTTCTTCTATCTTAAGTTATTCATTCACTAGTAGTTACCTATAAATATTATTTTACTACATCGTATTCAAACTGTAGACGTTCTTTATTTAAAAACAATAAACACGAAAACAAATTTGCTACTTAATCGACGAAATATTTTGTTAACTAAGTATCGAATCCGCTGTAATTTCGCACTAAAAATACAAAAAAGCCTTTCAAATCGCAAAGTAATATCATTGACTATATAGTATTATAGACAGCTAACCCTATGTTATTTTTCGGTAACGCTCAAGGGACACCAGAAACGCTGTTTTGGGACACCACTACAAGCGTCGCTACTTTCGAGTAGATTTTAGTTGTTAGATTTTGAAAAAAAAAATTAAATTCGGTGTATCTAGATGTCGGAAATTAAAATTGCATTTTACAACTAAAATTCTTCCTGACTATTTTAAAATTACCTGCTTTTGTTGATCCCTTAAATATACCGTCCTAATTTTTTTAGTGTAGTTCACGGTCAAAGCTGGTATTTACCACCTAAATTTTCTTATTGACTATTTATGATAATTTCGTTCGAAAAAGGGTCATAAGCTATACATTCTTTTTTGTTAAAATATTGTTAGTTTGTACTTTTAATTATTTCACTATTATTATTAACTACATGGTCAAACAATGTACATAATGTACACTAATAGCACTTCCCTTCATATGATATTAGATAGGCAGGTAACTTTCTATTAATATTTCACCAATAAGTTTCCGTTTTGACATATGCAATAAATTATTAATGCAACTTTTAGGTAGATATATACTGCACTACGTTTAAAATACAATGCACGCCGACTATTAGAATCACGAATAATGTATGATATAATGTATATAATTCGGGTATTATTATCACTTTCGCAAAGCACGAGAAGAACATAGGAAAAACATCGGTTTCAGTTATCAATTTTTTTAAAGATCGTTTTCATTTACGAGCAATAAATCTTGTTTGCGAAGATTTGTTTGTTTGTATTTTCAAGTTCAAGTGACACCGAATTTCCTCTCCAGCAAGTTATTAGCCTATAGAGCGAATAACAGAGGCAAACAATGCCGAATGAGTTTTTTTAATATGAATATTTTTTTGAATATACGTCAGAGGTAATTGTATTCTGGGGCTACCCCGGAATTCTGGGATTTTCAATTGACCCTTTCAGGATTTTCATCTGTCCCGTCAGGATTTATTTTTACCCATCGGTATTTTCACTTCCAAAAAAGAAAGAAACAGTTCTATCCCCCACTTTAAACTTAAATAACAAATTATTGTAGATAAGGAACAATTGTTTACTTTTGTATCGGTAATTTTCATGGATTTTTATTTTGAGTCGTTAAATTTCAGGGTTTTCCACTTTGAGTGAAAATCTTATTTCTTTTTGTTCATAAATATATACATACAGTAGAATCCGGTTATAATAAATCACAAGGGACTCACAACATGAGTTCGTTACATTCGAAGTTCGTTCTAAACGGTACAAAAACTTCATTTACTGTATATAAAAATGTCCGCACTTTTTATTCAAAAATTTCAGTGCAAATTTTTAGGTGTGGACATTACAAGGGCATTCCAGCTCCAAACAAATTAAAAAAAAAATTACTAATGCCGTCTTACACGGGTCAATATCTTTTTCTTATATTTCTTGCTGAAGATCAAGATGTCGTCAATTACATGAACGTGGATACTTCTCGAGCGCATACGGTAATATAAATTTAATTGAAAAAATATTATATGGTATTTATATATTGTTTTTAATTTTTTTTTCAGTAGAAAGTAGGAACCAGAACTAAATCTGCATTTTGAACTTTTCTCTGCTTGAAAGTGATTTGGAAGTACCAAATCATGTACGCAATTGTCTTATGTATTATTGTTACATAACATCTAAGGCTATTGTGCTTGGTTACCCCTGGTGACTGTTATCTAGTAAAGTTTAAAAGATTAAATATCCGCTGGGAAGATCAGCTAATAAACGTATCTTTAGAAGAGAAGAGAAGAGAAGAATTTATTTACCGGTATGAAGTGAGCGTTAAGATACAAATGTGTTGATAGGGAACATTTGTTGTGAACGAGTTTGTTGTGAACCTTAATTTTTTTTTTGTTTGGTTGGTATGACATCTGTTAAACATATTTAATATACATCAAGTCATTGAACAAACAACATCATATTTTTTCATAATGTTAAAAATGTCGAATTTTGTACCATAAAGTGATGATTTGCGGAAAGCATTAATTTTTTGTTTTCATTTGAAGAAAAGTGCTGCAGAGTCCCATCGAATGCTTGTCGAGGCACATGGTGATCATGCTCTATCAGAAGCAACATGCAAAAGATGGTTTCAACGGTTCAGAGATAATGATTTTGATGTGAGAAATGAAGAACGTGGAAGACCACCAAAAAAGTTTGAAGACGCCGAATTGCAAGCAATATTGGATGAAGATGATACTTTGAGTCAAAAGCAAATGGCAGCAATGTTAAATGTTGCACAGCAAACAATTTCTGACCGTTTAAAGGCTATGGGAAAGATCCAAAAGTGTGGTAAATGGGTGCCACATGAATTGAACGAAAGACATGGAAAACCGAAACAACACTTGTGAAATTTTGCTTCAACGACACGAAAGAAAATCAGTTTTGCATCGAATTGTTACTGGCGATGAAAAATGGATTTATTTTAAGAATTCTAAACGGAAAAAATCATGGGTTAATCCGGAACAACAATCAACATCGACTGTAAAACCAGATCGATTCGGCAAGAAGGCAATGCTCTGTGTTTGGTGGGATCAGAAAGGTGTGGTGTATCATGAGCTTCTAAAACCTGGTGAAACTGTTAATACTAATCGCTACATGTCTGTAGCGACCAAATGATCAATTTGAACCAGGCATTGATCGAAAAACGACCAGAATGGGCCAGAAGACACGGCAAAGTAATTTTGTTACACGACAATGCGCCTGCACACAAAGCAAAACCGGTTCAGGATACAATCAAAGCACTTGGCTGGGAGCTGCTACCCCACCAGCCGTATTCACCAGACTTGGTCCCTTCCGACTACCATTTGTTTTCATCGATGAGACACTCATTGGCTGAGCAGCACTTCGATTCCTACGAAGAAGTCGAAAATTGGATGTCTGATTAGTTTTCTTCAAAAGACGAACATTTCTATTGGCGTGGTATCCACAAATTGCCAGAAAGATGGTCAAAATGTGTAGAAAGCAATGGTCAAGACTTTGAATAAAAATTTTTTACTTTCCCATTCAAAATTAGTGTTTCATTTTCACAAAAAAACGCTCACTTCACCGGTATACCTTTAACCTATGAACGTTTTAAAGACAACATCTGCGCACTAGTAGCGTCATAAACAATCTATTATTTTCGAAAAAACATATTTACCTACTTTTAACATACGGGAACAATTTTGTCGAACATTATATCCGAAAGTTCGTTATTTACGGATTCGTTATAACCACCAAAATTTATAAGGGATATCTTATGGGTTGCAATGGCAACTTTTAGGAATGGTTCGTTATATCTAGAGATTCGCTATAAACAAGTTCGTTATAAGCAACTTCACCTGTAGATATGTATGTAGAATAATTTGTGGTTTTTTATCGCATATTGTTATCAATCGGTTATTGTTACTAAAAACTCAAAGTTCAGATGTGATCACATTAAATTGCGTGCACTGTAGTTTCGTTTACTGCCAAATAAAATACAGGATTATTTACTACATGTTTATTTCCGGACAAATAAACTATGTTAAATCCATATTGAAGTAAAATTAGTTATTTGCCTATACATAGGTATTTGTTAAATCGTTTAATTTTTCGTATATTTTTATTCAAGTATGTAATTAAGGTTTTGAATTGATTAGTGATTTGGGAAGGTGACCAACTCTACAATTAAATTGAAGAAATTTTGACTGGTTAGTTATTTGCGGATTTTCCACGAATTTTCGCGGGAATCTCGGAAACATAATCCCAGAGAATGTTGAGGATCGACTGTATATAAATAATACAAGTATAGTTTAGCATCTAGCTGCCTACCTATAGGTAATATGAATGTGTAATTTATTGTATAATTTTTGTATTGTATTATTATAAGTAGTAAATTACAATCTATAAAAAAACTATTTTTTGTAATATTAATTTTAAATATTAATGATTATCCCAAGTAATATTAATATTAGTAAGTAGATAATTGTCCATGTTATATTAATAATAAGAATTAATTGAAACGAAATCACAAATACGTTAACATCGAGAGGGTTACTCTGGCTTACCCTGTTAGGTATCTGCTTTTTACGACTACGTATTGTTCGTGGCATTCTTAAATGCAAGTTTCATATTTGGTTTGCTTTTCTAAAGCAGTGTCAAAAACCATTTATAAAAACAACCTGACATCTATATTTCTCTTTTAAATCCATTTTTCCCGTCAAATACGAAATTTCAAACTACGAGCAATTTTGTATTTATGTGCCATCTATAGCACAGAAAAATGGGATTGCCACTTGCTCCATTTACGTGAGCTGTCTATAATACTATATAGTCAATGATAATATTTAACAAATGGAAATATAATTAGACACCTAAGTATTTATTAGTATAATAAACTGACGTGAGTAGGTTTGGTATAGACTCTACACGAAATTAAATCGAAACGATTATGATATTTTGTTGTGATCCCCCAACTCAATTTCGATTCATAACGTGAGAGATAATATATTAAATATATCTTTTGACTATAAAGTCACGAATAGGGAGGGGCGACGAAAAACGTAAACGGTTTGAGAAGAATTATTACACTGCTCTATCAAAATTGTTAGCCACGTACGCGATTGCATTTCTATATTATTTACTTTTAAAAATATAAGTTGATTAAATTACACACGATAGAAATGCTAGAAGTTCGTTCGAGAATAAAAGCATTGCTTGCCCCCCCCCGTCCATCCGCCCCAAAAACCAATACTGAACAATAACACTGGAAGTTTCGACCGCATCCATTGCTCTCTCTATAATTTGTTGTTGGAAAAGAACGAAGTGTAAATTTTCCTTATTGTTAGAGAAAACGTAGCCACACTTACATATTATTATTACGGTATTACGTTAAAATAACAGTGCCTGTTCTATTTGGAGGATTTAAGACCATCAAAATCGAGCAAACTGTAAATTACAGTTAATCAAATGAGACATTACGGATCAGTACGATTACATTTAGTGCTATTTCGCAGGCTCAAAGTGCTTTACGGTTCGTTAAGTTCAATAGTGATTAGTTGTCGCCTTGTATAAAAAGTTAATGGCTACTAAAACCACTTTGTAAAAATCATACTGTACAAATATGTAGAGTGCGACGTCTTTCCAAATAGATTCCAATGGATAAAATAATAATCACGTTGATAATGTGCATCTAAATGATTTTTCCAATTCCGGGGGAGCCATTTTAGGGGGTTAACTGTCGTTTGTGGCTTTTATTAATCGCGCCCCGACATGTGTTGGTGAAAGCGAAACGCATTAGTCTCTTAGCAACAACGCACGGGAGCTGTTTAGCATATTCCAAAAAAATAATAAAGATATTAAAGTAATTCATTATCGTATAATTACGATATCAAGCAGTGTCGAATGATAAATGAAGTTAAAAAAAAAGCCGCATAACGAGACCTCCTCGTGCGGTGGAAATTGAAAACTAACACCGAGTAAAGAAATGTTCTCAGCGACGTGTTTACACAAAAAATTAAATCGCAAATCTTTTAAATGGGATCTCCCTCGCGTTGCAGAGGAGTATTATGATAACACGAGGTTGTTAGGGAGAAATACGGCCTTAATATCTTACCGGTGCTTGGTTGAGGATAACAATGTATCATATTCACGACGCCCTGCCCTATAAGCACATTACATGCCTCCGTAAATGGGAGAGAGTTCTATTGATATTATTGCAGCGCCAACTAATGTTACGTATATATCTACGTATTACACCTACTCCGTGTATCATTTCCGTGACGCTGTCCCTTTACTTCCACTCAATTTATACACGTTACGTTCTGAAATTTGCCCACAGTTAAATATATGCCGAAATTCGATTGGTTAGCCAGGGGAAATTTTGGCTTTTATATGTTACGTCAATTATCTTCCTACACGAAACATAAACCTGTTTACATACATTACACGGACCACGCGAATCGGAAACGAAATGAAGGCAGCAGAGGCAACCGGAATTGTTTTAGATTTTCAAAGAAATATAGGAAAAATATGAATTTTTGTCCCTTCCGGCGCGGCGCGGCGAGTTAAAATAATCGGTTACGATTTTAAAAGAGAAACGAAACTAATTTGATTTTGTTTAAAAAAAAAAACGTATGTACAATTACAATAATAATCGCGTGTCATCGAAAGTGTCCATTAGGTACACGTCATTCACGATAGGTTCAAATCCCACGACGTCATCAATAACACCTCGTATTTTTACAGCACCAACAGATCGTATTCTTTGTCGTGTCATATGTGTGCGTAGGTAAATCGTCGGTTGAATATGTCACGTTCGAAACTTTAAACTAAACATTACAAATATACAATTTAGTCGATAATTTTTTTAGATACTTTTATTTTGTTACTCCTAGAATGTTTTTCTTTAAATATTATAGATAATTAATACTTAACTTAAAACTATCAATACGGAGATGTAAATTATTTTAATTTATACTTTTTTTGAACACATGACCATGGAAAAGATAATATTATTTATAAAACATCTTTTCCATGGTCATATGCCTACGTAAGTGACCTTACCTTAAAATAAATTAAACCCAATATTACAATCCTTCGATATAGATAAATAACCTTGCTGCAGAGATTTGATCTATTTTCTCAACAAATAATTTTATTAATGACATAGACGGTGTAACGAGAATGGTAAAAATATTGTGGATGCTGGAAAACAACCGATTATATAGGGCGAGTTAAGATGGTAGCACCCCCCCTTCCCAATTAGTTAGTGAAATATTCATATTAGATAAATATTTTTTTAACAAAAGTCGTGCATATGTTGTATATTATAGTACATTTATTTTATTTCGGGGCCTAAACGATATTTGAGCAGCAATACGCAACTTTTTATTTTTAAATGGCACACTGTATATTTTCTTAAATTTTTTGGAAGAACTATATTTTCTCTACGGTGCTATAAAAATATTGTGGGGTAGATGACAAAATTACCAAAACTGTCGCGAGCTCCCTAACTACAATAATCAAAGCTATAATGTTGTTAGCGACTTTTAAAATTAAACATAGTTTTAGTAAAAAACCCTAAAGAATAAGGCACAAAATTTTTGGTTTAAAATAACGTTATTGTGTCCTAGGTATATCAGGGGGTCGGCGACGTGGCACTTACGGAAATCTCGACACCAAAAACTATAATGACGTAAGAAGTGTTAAACAATTATTACTTTCCATAAACAAAGAAGCGACTGACAAGGGGAGACCACAACCTCCGTCCCACCGATTTGGATCCGCTTTAACGCACGGGTTGGGCACCATCCAAAAGTAACTTGTGTAAAAGAGTTTAGGTCGCTACGCCTTCGTTTTTGAAAAAATCCGCGGTCAAAGGTTATGGCGCCGGATCGGTTTTGGGCCCGGGGGAATCGATAATTAACCAAAAACACAAGCAAATTTTATTGATATGCATCTAATAGCAAACTAATAGTTCCGCAAGCAACCGCTTCGGTTGAAATGGATGTAATGTTTTGGGTATACAGGGTGCGGTGCCAAAATCCGGACAAATTAAACATTTTTTAAACATAATTATTGCAAAAATGGAGAAGTTTATAATTATTTTTTTACTAAATTGTTTGTTAGGTCATAAAGAACATATTTACTCAATATAACCCCCTTCTGCTTGAATGACCGCCTCCATTCTCGGTCTGAAGCGTTCGCAGGCCCGTTTTAATGAGTCACGGTCCATATCTCCGAATGCCACTTCAATAGCGGCTCTCAATGATGCGACGTTTGGATGTCTGAACTTGTTAGTGACCCTTTCAACCATGCTCCACACATAGAAGTACAAAGGATTTAAATCTGGGCTGTCGGGAGGCCAAAATTCTTTGGACCAAAACATGTCGACGTTGTTCCGACAACCAATTTTGCACCAAATGACTTGTGTGCGCGGGCGCACCAGGGCGTTGGAAAACATAACGGCTTTCCAGACGATACAGTTTCCATCCACGGCTTCACCACATTTATCAGAACATGCAAATATACTTCTTTTGTGACATTTTCCCCTTTGTTAAGGAAATTCGGTGACATGACATCACCCTCACTGGACACAACACTTGGCACGTGAACGTTCGCCGGAAATTTCGTTCTGGAAACAATGGGGACATCTTCAAGATCATGGACGAGCCAGCGATCATTCCTTCGATTGATTTTCGCATCGACAGTAAAAATTTTTTTGTCAGAAAAAAAACCCGAAGCGTCCGGCAGCATTGTTTCGTAAAGAACACTTAAGCAGGTTACGGCGTTCAGCTCGCTTTGTCCTGGCAGCTTCGGAAAGCATCTGTCTCACTTTAATTGTATAAGACTTGTAGCGGAGGTCCTCCTCGACGATTCGATGCATAGTTTTTTCACTCGCACCGACAACCGACGACGATTTTCGGATCGACCGCCCTGGATCCTCAACAATCAGCTCCTGAGCCCGTCGAATGATTTCGGGCGTCCTGACAACGCGCTCCTTCGAGTGAGTTTTCCTTGCCGGTGTTGTAAAATCTTCGTTGGACTTCTCCGACTCGATATACTTCGCGACAACATCATACACAGTCGATCTTGGGCCCAGCGCGAACACTTTCGCTAATCGCGTCTCTTCGATTATACTCTTGCACTTGGTTTCAACATTGCGACTGTTTCGAGGTTATGAACGTTTAGTACATGGGTCAAGCTATTTGGACACCAATCGCGACCTCTCGAAGTGGTATATAACGGCGGGAAATTCAAAATGAATTTTGTCCGGATTTTGGCGCCGCACCCTGTATGTAAGCGGTGCGCTTAAATGACTAATCCTCGATTTCTCGAAAACAATTAGTTTGCAGTATTGTTTTTTTAGCAGTCTATACGCTCTCTTACTCTCTTACGCCCGAAACCGATCTTGACCACGATTTTTTCAAAAAAATACAAATTGCTTTTGGGTGGTCTCCCAACCAGTATCCCAGGCGGCACACTGCCGTCACAATGTCGTCAATTATTGGTAATTATTCGTTGGCAACGTCGTGGACCCAATAAGTGACGTACGCACGACGAACATTTGACGTCATTAAAGTACGTCGTTGAGACGTCTTTGTTTGGTCATTCCAAAGTCCTGAATCCTTACTGGAAAAGTGAAGATAACGATGTTTTGAAGCGTTAATTTAAAGCGTAAAATATTCGTAATTTTTTCTAACATGTTTATGTTTTAATCCAAAATTTTAACTAAAAAACATATATCAATCTATTTTGGAATTATGCACTATCGCATCGTTATAAATACAGTAGTGTACAACTAAACAAGTAAAAAGTCCCATTTAAGGAAATTAGACGTCTCAAGTAACGTACTAGATTGGTCATAATTTGACGTCGTTAGGCTGTGACATTAACCCGTCATATTGACGTCTCCATTGGTCCTCAAGTGGCCAATAGTTGACGACATTATAACGTCAAAGTACCGCCTGGGATGTTAAAGCGTAATTTTAAAGAAATCATATAGGTATGCATTTTGAATCGCACAGTACTTATTCGAAATATTGAGTACAATCTTAATAATTAGGGATCGCAGCAAGCAAACGTTTATAATTTAACCGATCAATAACCGATATATTCTGTATTATCGTCCGTACTGCCTACTTTAAATTTATTTAATATTTTATACTTAAACCTATAGACACTTAATAACGAACTTTATGTTTTTGAGTTTTGTAGACACTTTCGTGTTCGATTAAAAGTTCGCACTTATTGTTTGTTACTAGTATTTATCAATTTCCTCAATAAATATTTGACAATTATTACTTCCAGCAAACTGAACAACTTGCGCGTTAAACAAATTTGAACGTCTTGCGGTTTAAACAAGTTTAAAATTCATCATATAGTACGCAAGTTAAACTCCCAGTTAAAGAAAACGACCTATCCACGAATTATTCGGAGCAACTATCGCCGAAATATATGGCCGAATATTATAACAATTTTCTAAATGATATTAACGTAGTTTTAATTAACTTCCTTTCTGTTGCGGATCCGTATGCTTTGCATCTACAACTAATTACAAGCGAACTGTTTCTGAATTACAATAGAAATTTTACCACGATAGGAACCAGTTCTCTTTGCGCTACAGAGGAAAAACCGTTAAACGGCACTAAAATTAGGACGCGACCTATACGATTAACCAATTAATTAAGTTTATAATTAACGTATACCTACTGTCCAAAATAATTCTACCGATATAAACATCGCCGTACTATTATAGAAATTAAGTACTCGCCCACTAAAAAGTGGTCCGCGAGAAGAATCTAATTTTCAACTGTAAGTACATTAATGTTAGTGAATTATTCCAAACCTGGCTAGATTTAAATGGTGTACAAGCAAGATTTGCTACCTATGGGAATATATAGTGGTACTTTATTAAATATGTGTCAAGCTTTACAACCGACCCCATTTCTAATTAGATTTATCTACCCTCCGCAATCAAGCAGTCATTCCTGGTTTAGTTACTGTAATATGAATTGTTAATAACACGGTGTTACTGCATTTTTGGATTAATTCGTAATTAAAACGTTGATATTTATAGGTGTAACCTATGTTGTACGTACGTAATTCTTATTTGATGGACGTTATGCGGTGCCTCATTAAAACAGAAATCGAGGCTAAGCTGAACGGAATTAAATGGGGGAAAGTGGAAATTTCAAAGGATATCGACGGTTGACCTTTACATCTAATAACTTTGGTATTTAGTAGCGTATTATCTGAAAAATGGGAATTCTCCCTGAACTTACGTCGACCGTGACTCCATTCAATGGGAAGACCTGGACAGGTGGCATATTGCGGGGAACGAACCGATAGAATTCATTTCCGTCCTTGTACCACTTGACGGAATACAACGTCTCGCCATCCAGATCGAAGTGGC
The DNA here is from genome assembly GCA_036326145.1 of Rhagophthalmus giganteus. NCBI lineage: Eukaryota > Metazoa > Arthropoda > Insecta > Coleoptera > Rhagophthalmidae > Rhagophthalmus > Rhagophthalmus giganteus. The sequence goes on from JARFJA010000036.1 coordinate 7,059,160, forward strand.
ACTCGAGACGGGCGCTTTGGTTTCGTACCGCATGACTAGGAATCCTCAGTTCTACGAGACGCAAGGACGATCCACCTGAAACAAGAATAAAAATTAATCAATATTTCGAGGACAATCGAATTATTTTGTGACGCCTCGCAAAGTTGCGGCGTTTTCAAAAAATAATCTCGTACACCTAAAGCGTTATTTAACTAAACCGGTTAAACGATTTCGCTAAAATTCTATTAAATTTTTCTAATTATGGCAAGTTTTATTGTTAAATTTCGTGTTAGAGAAGAGAAACAAAATAATTAATTATAGATGAAACACGAAGCCCATCCTTACTGAATTATATCTATTTAAAACTGTTACGTTAGGAATCTCACTAAGGTCGTTTATAACAAGTGCGTGCGCCACGGTAAACAAACGCAACGTCTGCGCCCCGCCAACACGTTATAAAGAATCTAGTCGGTAAATTAACAAGAAACTTGATGGCACCTGTAAAATAGCGAGTTAACATGAAAACAAGCATTTACACATCTACCATTTTCACCTTCCTATCGCCCTCGAAACTAAAACGCGCCGTTTATTTCTTTTGGGTCGTATCGACCCGCCTTAAATTAAATATTTGCTAAATGACAATGATTTTCTTGGAAACCAATATTAAATTATGGAATAATTCCATAAATACATACATAGTTATTACGCCTAGTTATTACACATTTTATAACATGTCACATGTCACATAGTCTGTTCATGTCTGTTGCGTTTCCGCAAAGTTGACATCTGTCTCTTTTTCTATTTATCTGTAATTATTACTGTTGGGTCGCAAAGAAGGCTGTGGGGAGAAAACTGTAACCATAGTGTTGTTGTTATTGATAAAAAAGGTAGAAAACGAAATTAAATTCTAAATTTTGAAATATTTTGCTTAATTGATTCAAAAAATAGAAAAAGTAGAAAGGACCTTACGGGTTTTTATAAGGAGCTGGGCCCAACTGAAGATAGCAATGAACCATATACCGTTTGAAAGCTCTCAACGAGTACTACAGCGTAGGTCCAAGCATAAGTCACGAAAACTGACTACAACATTTTTACGAGCATTCAAATATCGGTTTTGTAACTAAAGACATTTATCGATAGAATTCATGAACAAGTACTCATGTGTTATATACCATTGGAAAGTGCGCTTCGAGATCTTTACGATGGTGTCAATTTCAATGTTCTAACTGGTGGTACAAAGGCACTTTCAATGCTTTAAATGAATTTTTATGCGGGCCCAGCAACTTGTAACCAGTCTAGGACACGCATACGTCGACGGACCCTCATGAGCCATATACCATCGGAAAGTGCGCTTCAAGATCTTTACGATGGTGTCAAATTCAATGACCTAGCTGCTGGTACAAGCACACTTTTAATGCTTTAAATGGATTTTTGTCCGGGCCCAGCAACGTGTATCCCGTCTAGAACACGCATACGTCGACAGACGCTCACGAGCCTTATATCATTTGAAAATGCGCTTCGAGATCTTTACGATAGTGTCAAATTCAACGTTCTAACTGGTGGTACAAAGGCACTTTCAAGGCTTTAAATGAATTTTTATGCGGGCCCAGCAACTCGTAACCAGTCTAGGACACGCATTCATCGATGGACCCTCACCAGCCATATACCATTGGAAAGTGCGCTTCGAGAGCTTTACGATGGTATCAAATTCAACGACCTAGCTGCTGGTACAAGTACACTTTTAATGCTTTAAATGGATTTTTGCTCGGGCCCAGCAACGTATATTTCGTCAAAGACACGCATACGTCGACGGACCCTCACGAGCCATATAACACTGGAAAGCGCGCATCGAGATCTTTACGATGGTGATAAATTCAACGACCCAACTGGTGATACAAGTACACTTTGAGTGCTTTAAATGGATTATTTATATTATAGAATTATTACATATTGCATAAGTCTAGACGAAAGAAATAATTGTAAACCAAAAAAGTATTTAATGTGATAGATATTACACGCTTAAGATAACGTAACATTAACTTAAATTAACTGATTAGTGATGTTTATTGCTGGTGATGCATACCGAATTGGACGGTAAAGCATGCGAAAGCAACCACAACACAAAACAAAAATCCATTGAAAGTGTGCTTGTACCAGCAGCTAGGTCGTTCAATTTCACACCGTCGTAAAGATCTCGAAGCGCAATTTCCAATGGTATATGGCTCGTGAGGGTCCGTCGACGTATGCGTGTCCTAGACTGGTTACAAGTTGCTGGGCCCGCATAAAAATTCATTTAAAGCATTGAAAGTGCCTTTGTACCACCAGTTAGAACATTGAAATTGACACCATCGTAAAGATCTCGAAGCGCACTTTCCGATAATATATAATACACGAGTACTTTGTTCATGAATTCTATCGATAAATGTCTTTAGTTACAAAACCGATATAAAACATTTGAATGCTCGTAAAAATATTGTAGTCAGTTTTCGTGACTTACGCTTGTACCTACGTTGTAGTACTCGTTGAGAGCTTTCAAATGGTATATGGTTCATTGCTATCTTCAGTTGGGCCCAGCTCCTTATAAAAACCCGTAAGGTCCTTTCTTAAAATACATAACTTTGAGGTGTGATCGGCCCAGAGAACAGAAAGCCTCGCATCAAACAATTACCTTCGTATTTATCTGTTTTGTTGTAGAAGTTCTGTGGTTATCGTAATGATTTAGTAGTGGGTCTTTAAGATCTTAAAGATAATCATAACAATTCAAAACATTTTAATAGCTAAAATTAATTATTTTAAAAAGCAAGCGTCTCGCCGCTTAAAGTAAAAGTAAAATAAAAGTCCAAAACAAATTAAAGAACATATTTTTTTTAATAAGCAAGTAATTTCAAATTAAAAATGAATTGTGGGTCGAATCGACCCCAAGATAATAGGAAGGTTAGCAAAGTTGCGCAAAAGGGTTACTTCGAAAAACAAGTTTTTCGATGTTCTTTTCATTCAATTAAATAGTGATTTAAATATTTCGAAAACACATTCGGTAGGCCTTCCGCGCCATCAGTTTAGTTCTCCGTTTCAGTTCAACCGAACTGAACGTTTCCGTTTTTACGGGCCAGTTTACGTTTGTTGCACGTCGAATCGTAGCGTCCGTTTCAGTTTCGGTTTCGTGTTTACACATCAGTTCGCAACTGAGACTGAACTAATCGCGTAAAAGGTTCAGCTTAAGTAGGTACGTAATACACATTGGTACCTTATAACATTCGCGTTGTTCAACTACCGGAAGCGGCCCACACTCCAAAACAACATTTTCTTATTTTCATTATTCAGAAAGCTTAAACGGAAGCAAATTCTTTCAAACTCAACAACAATAACTTAATCATAAAAGCGATGTCAAAACGGAACGGCTACTTCCTCGAACTTCATCGATTTCAATTCATAATAAATAAGCACGATCTTATTAAGGCAATTTAATATTAATTCGAACTGGGACGTAACTTAAAATTTTAATAAAGCGCGCCCCGATGAAAAATTCAGAAAATATATCTCGCGATATACGGAGGAAAGTCGAAAAAATTATTTTGGCCATAAACCAGAAAATGACTGCGCAACTTTTCGTTCGACAAAAGATCATATTTACGCTAAAATCAACTTCCCGGCGAATATCCCCGGTCGAGTTATCTAATCTTGTCGATAGAACAAATTCATCTTCATCACCGCCATATTCATTGAACATTTCCGCCGGTGATTATCGCCTCCTTGTATTTCGAATTTTTTCGACAAAAAGGATACTCCGCGATTTAACAAGAGCAGAATCGCTCGAAGCGGTTCCCTCGATATTTTGGCAAAACTTTATTTTATGTAATACTTGCAAGTCATATCCAAAGGCGTTTACGGTGTTGCGTTGTTATTTTTAAAGGGCGATTAACGCTAAAACGCCAATCAACAAAACCACGTAAACGACTAATAAGTCAACTTTGTCTCCTAAACAAGTTTATCATCTGTTTCGTGATGGGAACGCGGCTCCGCGCTAATGTAAACACCGCTTTAGGCCTCGCATGTTATGCCGATTCATGGATACGTCGAGGGAGACTTACATTTACAGCCGTATTTACTAAACCATGTTTCTCTCCGAAGAAACGATTTTTGCAGCAATTGTTTCTAAGGAAATAAACACGATTAAGTGCTTACTAAATCTAATCAAATGTTGTTAGTGTTTAAAAAATCGTTAAAAATAATATCTTCCCTTATTATCCGACTTTTGTTGCGATATTTTAGAAGTTAATCGCTTTCTGTCTAGGTGTTTATTCGACCCTTAAAGATGAAAACACAATACCGTCAACGCCCTGTATACACAAAACATTTAACAAGTAACTACTAGGTAATTGTTGTAGTTATCACAAAGGGAATTACATATTAACTTTCAGGCATATAAATTTCCAACAAGCCGCCTAGACGTTTCACGAATTCAGGCATATTTAATAGTTTCAATGTTGGTGCTATTAAGAACTTATCTACTGTTAAACTATTGTAAATTACAATCACGCAGATTCGACTAACTTTAACGACACATCAAGAAGGGTTGTAAATTGTCTTAGTATTCTCTTAAATTAAACATTCAAATGATTAGGTTCTAATTAATTAGCATAACAAAGCAGGTTTACAACGGCATCTCGGGGAAAGTTCGTATTCCTGTCAGAACTAAATTTCGCACCAAAATGCACGATCTTTTTTTTTAAACGAATTCAGAACTTTTAATGCTAGTTAGTCTTTGATTATTTTATGACGATGATTCGCTTTTAAGGGCAATTTAACAATAAGCATAATCGATTACCACTATTAAGAACTTAAAATTTTAAATAAAAGTTAAACAAAACAGCGGTGTTATGTAAAAAAAAATACCAACGTCTACCAACCTATTATGTTATTCAATTAAAACCGAAAATTCTTGTTGAAAGTTTGAAAATACTTTAATAATCCGCGAATTCCCTACATTAATGAAATAGTACTTAGTTAATCAATATTTAAAATATGAATGTAGATTACCATTTATTTGTCGAGTCGTTAAAGCTTATTTTCGCTCGCTTTTATCACAGTACAGTCAAGTTCGTATGTTTTGCCCCGTCGCCTGTGTTAGTTTTTATTGTGAACGGCTCAAAAAAAAAGATTACCGTCCGTTTTTATTTATTATCTGACGTGTCCCTTATTACAATTCAAAAACAACTGCTACCCTTAATTCCTCTTGATCCTCTTTCGTCGCTCGTTGGCTTGCGATCACATCTCGCGGGTCAAAACGTATGAACTTGACTGTACATGCATAATACCTACCTATATTAATTTCACAACCACCTATAAGTATAATAGAATTCCTAAATACAATTTAACTCGATTGCCCTATAAGTAGATATTATTGTACGAAATTGTCACTGTATTTACAAAAACGCCGCTTTAGCTCTATTTTTTATTACTCCCCCCCCACAACTAAATACAAAAATACAATAAACCATAAAAATCGATACTTACCGCATTTAATTTAGTTAAAAGCGAAAAGTTTTCCTCATTCATTGGCGTAACTCAAAATCTTGAATTTCATCAGTACACAAGCGAGTTTCAAAGATAGATAAACCTGATGCTTTAAACATAAGACAGGGCTTCCAGCGACCCACCCCATTAAAAAAGTAAATAAAGTAAATATTTCTCAAACTTAAAGAAAATAAAAGCAAATGAAAGCCAAAAAAAGTGAATCAAAGTAAATCACTGGGAGCAATGAATATACCAAATAAAGAAATGACAAACTACGAGTTTTTAAATCGATTTAAAATTTTTGCGAAATCTCGAAAAAATCCCTTAGTATAATTTAGGTATTTTTTTTGGCAAAATTTTTACCCGAACGTTTTGCGACGCAACGTTCAGAACAAGTCGCAAACGACTAGAAAACTCGCATTTCTGGTATAACAAAGTAAAAAGTGACGAACTGCGGGCGTTTAAATAGTTTATAATTTTTGCATGAACTCGATAAAATAACACTACCTGATACGCATAGAACAGGTCCGGAATTATTTGAAAAGTAGTTTTTCTAGAAAAACAAATCAATAAATGATGAACCAAGCGCGTTTCCGGCGATTTAAAATTTTTGCGAAATCTCGAAACAATCCCTTAGTATAATTTAGGTGTTTTTTTGGCAAAATTTTTACCCGAACGTTTTGCAACGCTACGTTCAGAACAAGTCGCAAACGACTAGAAAACTCGCATTTCTGGTATAACAAAGCAAAAAGTGACGAACTGCGGGCGTTTAAATAGTTTATAATTTTTGCATGAACTCGATAAAATAACACTACCTGATACGCATAGAACAGGTCCGGAATTACTTGAAAAGTAGTTTTTCAAATATAATAAACAAAGAAATGACGAACTACACGTATTTATAATTTAATGTATGAAATACTAAGTGAACATATCAAGATACAACAGCAGTTAAACACATTCATACGTGTGATAATGTAATAAAAATCAAACACCCATTACAACTTCACCAGGAACCAAATCACCTCCTACTCTTTTCTCAGTTTCGTGAATAAATAAAACAAAAAGTAAATATCTAGACTAAAAAGTAAATAAAAGTAAATCACTGGAAGCATTGCATAAGATAATATTTTAAAGCGAAAGAAAATAGTTATAAGACGTGCAATACCTTTTGTATTAAAACCTATATCTGTTATAAGGACTGTCTATAAGGTTGTAAGACCTTTATCTCTCGAGGCGAATGTAACCGTTTAGAAGTCACAATTTCCTAATGAAACATGCAGCACCCCGAACGTAAAACGCATCTAATAACTTGCAGAACGCAACCTTAAAATTTTATATGAGCGCATTAACGACAATAACAATAGAATAACAAACACACATCGTCGGTCTAGTCGGAAAACCTCGTAAGTCCATAGTTTGGCAATAATGACATTTTACCATCATCAAATGCAGATTCATTATTGATTCACAAAAGTTGGTAACTCAAAAAAATTCCAACAATAAGCAAACAAATTAGAAGAAATGGAAAACCTCGTATAACAGGTGCTCAGTGTCTTTTGTGTCGAAATCTTCAAGTTCAACAATCAAATACGTTTCTGGACTTACAAGGTTAACATATACCTACACCGATACCGATAATGCATTAATCATACAAAAGGCCGACACTTGCCAGTAAATATGTGAATGCACAACAATTTTTATTGTGCAGTGTCGTGATATAACAACGTGAATAGACAAATTTAGTTCGTCCGCGTGTTTATCATTCGTCACGCTAAGGTTAGGGGCTGCGGTTTTGTCCGCGCAGATCAAAACCATCCTTCATATCTGTACGTAAGTGCCTGCATGAATATTGTAAATTTAGAAGGCAAGCAATTTTATTTGTGGCGTAAATTATGTTGTATATATGGGCGATGAAAACGAAATTAAATTGGACGAGACGATCGGTCAAGGGGGGGGAGGTGAAAAAAATTAAACAATATTTTAGGTAAAACTCGTTCCGAGAAAATTAGGTTTTAATGAATTTTAATTAGGTTTTTAAAATTAGGTATTAATGAATTAGGTTATCTACTCGACTATTCGCCGTTAAAACAAGAAATAATAAGAAGGATTAAATGGATTGGTACTGAAATTTGAAAACTGTCGGCCTTATGATGTATTATTTCCGTTATTTTTAACGGCCCGTTAGGAAACTAACAAACGCGATCGCGAGTCTCGCAAGTTTTCACGGCGATAACATGATGTTAACGGCGCGTTAAAACAAACTAAAGCGATACGTCACGGGGCTGATTTTGTTGATAAAGTCGATAATTATCTCGTCGCATTAAGGCCGTACATCGGGTAGAATAATTTAACATATTAGGCCGCAACAACCCAAATAATCGTCAATAAATAGAAATTCGAAAACGAACATTTTAATTTCGGCGTCCTTCGAGTGTAAGGGGTTTTCCGTTGAAATCCGCAACGCCACTTTTTAGGTAATATGTTACGTTGTAAAAAAAAAATCGATTCTCCACCAGTTTTATTTGAATTAAACGGTGTTATCACGTGTTAACCGTTAAATTAAAACGGCACGTTATTTTCGTCCAAATTTCAACGTTCCGTCGAAGGCAGCAATCGATAATGTTGTAGAAGCCGCTAACGTTAAATAAATACTTGGAAAGCTAAAGTAAATCTGTTTCCCGCAAGAATTTCGGCGCCTTTATAATGCGGAATGCCGTAATGGTTGAGTTTTCTTTGAAGGAAGATACGGCTTTTGTGAAATATTTCATTAATTCGCAGATACTTATTACTTTCCTTACAAGAGGTGCTTATAAGTAAATGTTGAAAATCAATTTCAACTCGGAGATTATACTTGCTATACCCGCCGTCGCCCCGCACAGTCGGTCTCGCAATTTCAATAAGGGCTAGAAATATAAGTGGAAGTTAGTTAATGTGTGTCGCGTTATCTAGAAATCGATAGAATTGCCCTATATAACTGCATCGATTATTCGATTGCGCAAATATTTTAAGGCGTATTTGCCAAACGATGCTGTTAAATAAGTTAGAAAAGCCAAATCCAAAAACGTCAAAAATGAAAGGATAAATAGAATTTTATAAAGCGATTACCTCGATGGATGATCTGAATAAACTTAACGAGAAAAAGCCGGGGTTTGATTCTTATTACGGACTGAATCAACAGTCTTTTTCAGTGACTCTAATGGTAAATCCACGGAGACAGATCGGAACATTGAGAGGGAAATATTCATGCTGAAAATAGGGTTACGCAAAAGGAGGGTCCGTGCTGCCTTTAATCTTCCTACAGGAAGCGTTTCCTTGCCATCCTCAGTCCTCTCTCTTCTAGCGGCATCACGGCTTTACTATTACAGTTTGCATTAGCCTAACATTTGAACAACTCTGTATTATTCAGCGGTTTATCCTTCGAAGTATCGAAAGAGGATTTCAATTTGTAAACGATCTAAATGTATTTTTAGTGGAACCCGAGCTTATAGGTACCTATATAGGAACAAGTAAGTATATCTAAAAGTCGATCTAGATATTTTGTAAGGGCCACACACAAAGACTTCTAAATCCGGGGAAATTTCCTTTTCTATTTACGCGAGGATTAAAAGTGCTGCGGCGGCACCGCCGTCGAGACGTTTCACTCTCTTAATTTGTTATTCTAATTAATGCGATTCGTTTCCCGAAAAAAAAATGGGCTTCCTTTCGCGGGAGCCGCATTAATTCTTAAAACAATTCTTCGCCAACACAAATAAAAGATGCCGCGTCGCATCGTCCGCGTCTCGTATATTGTACACGACTAGAATATTTCCGGTGGGTGGAAATGACGTTTGCTCTATTCCGCAGTCTATATATGTGTGTGTATAGTACCTATCCCACCTTTTCTTTCAAGTTTCCGAAACAAATGTAATTTCGTTTATTCTAACAGTAAACAAAAAATTTTAAGCAAGAATTTCGAGTGCGAACGCGCATTCTAAAAATAAAGATATAATTCCTATTCTTCCGAATTTACAACTCCCACAAGTACCGAAGAAGTGTAAAGTAGCATTCAGTTCTGGAGATAAAATGGTTTTTTTTCAGTTTTGTTTGTGGAAACAGAATCATTGAATACAGAATAAATTGGTTTCTTATATATACGTCTGATCCTGAAATACCTTCACGTTTCCTTCCGTTACACATCTGTTGTTTTAATTTACAATTCTTTAGAATTGTATTTATAAGATATATAAGCTTGTATTTACTTATTACGAACCTAAAAGCTTACGCCAAAACCAACAAATATAAAGCTATATAGGTGAATTAAAGCGTCATTTTGGAGTAAGTCCGTTAGGTAATCATTTTCTGTATAATTTTTGACATTGTTATCCATTTCCGCCACAAAATTCTGTTCGCGCGCTTAATATCTAATTAAAATTAGTACAACGAAAGGTTTTATTATACATAATCAAGATTAGCTGGCGAGCGAGCAGTTCTCTTTAAAAACGTAAAATGACGCAAAAACGTCATTTTGTTTCCATTTTTGCTTTAACAGCAATTACCCACAGATACAAGTAATTAACCTACACTTCCAAAATAAATTAAATCCCGTATTAATGAAAATAACTGAAGATGGTTTACATTAGACCCGACTGAAAACGAAAACTCACCTTTTCTAAAATTGAGCTCATCCCATCTGCACTAGTCTAAAACTCACCTCGTCCACCCTAACCTAAGTTCACCTCGTCTGCACTTAAATAATCGGTCGAATCGGTGAACTTTCCGGATACCGAAATATATATCTACATACCTATTATACTTGCACTAAACGTATAAAACGAGATAATAAAGCATACAATTATGTATGAATATAAGATCTTAAATTAGATACTAACAATAAGTTAAGTTAATTTTGTATAGCACAATAGTCGAGGCACACCAAAAGATCGTAATCTACTTTCACTTCCAATTAATCAGTAGAAATAGTCCCTCTAAACAGTACAATCGTCACCGCGAATTAAATTTGGATAAATTAAGTATTATAACTTTTAATTAAAATCCTCCAGGAAGACGTCTGAACTTCGAAAATAAAGTTAAAGATTTAATTTTAAACATTTTGTTACGTAGCCCACACTAGAAATAAATATTGGTCGCATTCAGGGAATTGTAGCGTCGAAACGCTTTATCTTGTCTGTATAAATATTATTGGTACTAGTTATTTTTCAGCTTTTAATTCTTAGGTTGGCAATTTTGTTTGTAAAACACTCAAATTTTTATGTAAAACTTACCTCGTAATATCTTCAACCTTTCTTCTTACGTTACTGCAAGGGAAATGACTTCGTCTCCGAATTGTAACGTTATAAGCCATCTTTATTTTTTGCATAAACCAAAACATACACAAGCAACATAATTTGTTAGGTTAGAACGCATGGATGCGTCATTGCTTTATTTAGTTATAAAGCGTTAAAGCGGAATATTTATATGCTTTAATGCTTTACTAAAGCGCCGCAGCACTGCGAGTAAAGCAGACACCATTCAGAGCATCGCTTCGATAAAGCGCTACAGCGCTACCATTCCCTGAATGCGACCATTGTTTCCGAGTCGCAAATCGATTCAAGAAACAAACTCAAGAAACTCCAGTTTTTTTATACATAATAAGATAAATAAATGATAGACGATGTAAATCGAGCACTAATAACAAATTACTCGTCTATTTTTTTTAAATGCAAATTTATTTACAAGTGTAAAACAAATTCTAACGGGGGTTGATGGGAAAAAATGATTAGTTCTCGTACGATTTTTAAAATATACGGTAGACGAAATTAATGGAATATGTTAATACGTTAACTACAGACATCAAAGTTAACGCAAATTTCATGTCGGTAACGTACACTACGCTTTATATAGACGTCATTTATTTTAATAAAAATTAAAGGACGCGCGACGTCGGTAACGTTGATCACGTTAATTAAGTATAGTAATTATATTTTGAAATGAATATTAATTTCTTTTATATTACGCTTTGTACAAAGTACGCTTCCTTATCTTTTTAATTTAGTTGGCAAGGAAAAACAAAAGGTTTACAAAGAGCTGCCAGTTAAGTTCAAAGGATACACGAGTCATCGTTCAATACACGCTTAAAAGAGTAAATTAGGTTTGGGGCATGACTTGCGCTTGCGGAACTGCAAAAAGCAGTCAAAAAAAAGCTCCCCCACGACGCGCCACCAACTTGCGCTCGGTTAGCTCAAAAATTTGCCAGTGACGTCCGGGTCGGCACTGTTTAAACTACACAACAACAAATCGCCCCAACTATCTCTAAAGGGCCACAATGATTCCTAAACGTCCCGATTTGTTGAAGCGACGTCAACGAAAAGGAGCTCTCTAATCCAAAAGCTATTGAAATTGGAACAAAACAAGGGAATCGAGACGTGCGACAAGAAACGTCGCATCAAATGTATTTTGCAATAAAAATAAGACGAAAATAGAAGAATTCGTCTGACGACTATCAAGAAGAAACCGGTAACTAATTCTGCAGTTGGCAGCGCAAACGATATAGGTACCAACATAATACGTACCTACCATCGCGTGTGTCAAAATTTTACAAAGAAGGCCAAGACGAAAAGATTAGATGGAACGGACAAAATAAAATTAGGTACTTATCGTTAGCAATCAGTTATAAATCGAGGATTTCCGGATTTAGGAAAATTAGAAAATGACAACACAAAACTAAAAATCATATTTCATTTTATTTCCTATTTCAATGCAACGGATTTATTGGTTATCGGCGAGGAAAAAGAATGTGTTTCCTTTATGAATTTGGTCCTGAAATTACGACATGGAAAACTTATCTATAAAGTTATGTTTACTATCTAGCAATAGGTAAGGGTATAGCTTGTCCAAACCTACATGATGTTCACGTCATCAACAAAAAGCTACTAGATTGTTTATTTGTAATTCGGTTTAAAGTTTGGAAAGTGACATATTCTATCGATGATTTATCTGCGCACATATTATAGCTCATCCAAACCTATATGATGTTCACGTCATCAATACAAGATTACTACATGATGACGTTTCACATAGTGCTGTCACCTCGTGCCTCGTATTTTTACAGTTCTAATAAATTGTAGTATTTCTTTATACCATCTAATATGTGAGCAGGTAAATCATCTACAGAATGTGTCATTTTCCAAACTTTAAACCGAGTTACAAATAAACAATCTAGTAACCTTGTATTGATGACGTAACATCATATAGGTTTGGATGAGCTATACCCATATAATTTTAGAAGCACTCATCCTTGATGCAACACGTTATGTTAAAACGTAAAAGTAACTTAAAAAATGTTAAATATGAAATTGCAGCCGAAGTAAACGTTTTATTTGGTCGTTTGTTTCAAGTAGCACAACGTAACGATTGACCATATCGTGGCCAAACGTCTCCCTCGACTTACCTATTTAAAGACAGCAATCTTATAAATTGGATAACGAGCAACATTATCACGTAGTACATACGTCCAATAAACGACAGACTTGTTCCACTTAACGTCATTGACGAAATAACTATGCACCTAATTCTAAGAGATGAATATTCAATTGACTGCTACAATTTTCGTTCCGACCGACGCCGACGTCTAATTAAAGTAACTTCCTAAAATTTCATTTAAACTACAATCAGTCCCAAATTTACCCTAAAATCATACCTTATTATAATTCAATTAAGTCTCGGCCGAGAAAAGTTCGAGACAATTACGCACAACAGTCGAAACTCGTTGTGTTAAACGTTTCGTATCGTTAAATAGTTGGCCCCGGTTTTAAGAGATTCCGCTACCACCTACAAAGGGATACGATTTCTGCTTTATCGACTTGCCTTATTATCAAGACCACGATAATAAACGGCACATTATTACTGTATATACATAGTTTACAGTCGTAAAGTGCAGTCGATCCGCCACAATATAGTTAGAAACTGGCAAAGTTCTCGGTAAGTTTATAGAGCAATTCGATAAAGCTAATCGTTTCCTAATGTAACAAATATAGTTAGTGTAACATAATTACCTATTACAAAAACTCGGCGCAGAAAGTGGTGGTGTATGATAGATACACCAACAAAATGTCCCTTATTTTGGAGAAGAGGTCTTCCGTTTACTGGGACTGTTGCCCCGAAAAAACCATGAGTTTACAAGCGGTCTCTTTCTCTCGAAAACTCACGGCGATCGTTATTTTTTCTTTTTTGGTCGCCACGGAGAACCCTGCGCATCTATTGCAACGACAAGGGTGTTTCCACAATTTTAGAGTGCTCGAGGGAATCCATCGAAGAAAACTAGCCAAAGATGTCCTGCACCCGTCGAGTCGAGTTGCACTCGCAGTTCAGCACAAGGTGGGCTTCGAAGTTTTAAAACCGCCCCCCCTACGGTCGCGCGTTCGGGTTCTGGCCAGATGCAATTTTCCGAATTTTTCAGGACAAGGAGAAATCTTTTTTTTTCCACGAAAGTCGCGAAACGTGCCTTTTTATTTGGGTACCCTCCTCGCCCCCTCATTCCGCGAACTTAAAAACGCACCCTCGTATAAACTTATTATAAAAACTTTTAGTGTCGTACGTATAGAGCTACACAAAACGGCTGTATAGGTAGGTAATTATTATTTATAACTAGCGCAAAATATTTTCATAGAAATTATAATGCGACACTATAGTTTTTAAATTATTTAAAATTATCCTACAAAGTTATGCCTGTTCCTTGAATTTTTAATATTTTCAGCGTTTTCAAATTCGCACAAATAATACTGTTGGCTCTTTTAATTCTAAAGTAAAAAAACTCGGATGTTCTTTTATGTTCGTGCGAATTTAAATAGTATGTACGTTCTATATTTTGTAAAAACAAGTTTAAATTAAACTATTTAACGCACATTAGGTATTATATCTGATTTTAAAATGATGGTAAAGTTAAGCGCAAGAAGCTTTATAGCAAAACGTACTATGAATTTCACGTCGCACGTGTTATCAAACGCGAAATGCCCCATAAACTACATGTAATTGCTTTACACTGTCCGTATTTAATAGCGCCTTAAAGTGGCCCAAAGTAATTATTGAATTTATATGTCCCGCGTTTTATATAAGGCCGACACGACGAGACAAAGCATATGCGGATAATGGTGGGTTTAATCGTTTACGCAAAAATAACGTTTGTCAAGACGAAGCGTCATTAATATTTCAATTTTTTAACAGCGAAATCATTTAAATTTCAACCGGCTCGCGCATTACCATATCATATTTGCGAGTTAAGGGCAGGAGGGTGTCTAGAACTTAGCGAAACGTCTGAATAGATGGTATTATAGCAAATTTCTTATACATAGACAACCATATAAACACTAGTCCCTTGAAGAGACAATTTAAAAGCTTATTATCGGTCCCGGTTTATTTATGACCTACTGATTTACGACTTCTCAAACGTTTGGTATGGCAGGTAGAAGTTCTTTCCGAGAACGGATTTGCCTAGTATAGTTCGAATTCTCAATCTATACATTCAAGATAGGTTTCGATGCACATCATCAATAAGAAGTGACTAAATTGTATATTTGTAATATTTAGTTTAAAGTTTTGAACGTGGCATATTCTATAAATGATTTACCTGCACACATATAACATGACAAAGAAAGATTGCAATTTATTAGTACCTAATGTAAAAATAGGTACGAGGTTTTATTGATGACGTGTATTGGAACCTATCTTGAATAACGTATAATTAGACACACTACTTCTATCCATGCTGAAAATAATATAACATGCATTTTACTTTGCGCTTACCTGCGCCACCCCGAAACTGTCAGTTTCGATAATTCGCTTTCTTGAATTCGCTAATGACCCTGTTATTACAAAATAAGAATGATGTGGCTTTTCATTTCCCATTTATTTAAAATATTTTGCGAAAACTTATAAACTTATTGCCAATTTTTTCACCTCTTGGTGAATTTATCTGATAGGTATTTTCCATAAAATCTAATCTTACTTTAACCGTACTTTGCACGAGCAACTGTTTGTTTCCACGGTAAATAACTATACGGTTACCGATAAATTTACCAAGAGATGGAAAAATGGGCTCTAAGATCGAGAGTAAGTTTTCGCAAAATATTCTAAATAAACGGGAAACGAAAAACCACATCATTCTTATTTTGAACGTCGTACTTCGAGAACGATTCATATCTAATTACTAGTTATTATCGCATCCAAGTAAGCGGATTGTCGAAACTGATCCTTTCGAGGTGGTGCAGGTACGCGCAAAGTATAAACGTTTCCCTCGTTCCTTTCTTCTTTATTGTTCAACTTATTTGTAAATTTTATTTGGTACTCGTATTCGCCATTCATATTGTTTGTTGTATCGATCTTGGACCAACGTTAAAAATTTGTTGTTTATTAAAAGCTTTTAAATGGCATACGACTTGAAATGCGTTTCCATTTGAAATTTTTTAGTTGACCTCCACCTCCCACTCCCGGATTTAAAACAAAATAAAACGAAATTTTTAACATTATGTTTAAATCTAATAACATTTGCAACCATTTCATTCTGTTTATAATAATAACACTTAAATTTTGAATAGCCGATTTATAATTCATATTGTTTATTACTCGAGATTGAGGAAGAATTTGTCCTTAGCTCGGATCACTCTCCCGAAGTGCTAACTCTGAGTGAAAGAATCATCAAAAAGGAAGGAAAGCCCACTCTTACACATAAATACACTGAATGGGATAAATTCTGCCTGCACCTGGATAAGAACATCCAACTTAATGTCTCTTTAAAGACACCAGACGAGCTAGAAGATGCAGTAGAAAAATTTACTGAACTCGTTCAACAAGCAGCATGGGCTGCTACACCTACATGCCCGAAAATATTTAAGGGTAACAATTACCCGAAAGAGGTTAGAACTCTAGTTGCCACCAAGAGAAAGGCAAGGAAGAAATGGCAAAAAACAAGAAACCCTGCAGATAAAACCATTTTAAATAACCTAACAGCCGAAATCAAAAAGCAAGTAAAAGAATGGAAACAAGAAACCATTACAAGCGTACTAGAAAATTTGACAGACGATCTAACGACGGATTATGGCCTATGGAAGATGACCAAAACAATCAAAAGACCCATCATTCAAAAGCCACCAATCCGAAATGGCAACAATTGGGCAAGAAGTAACCAAGACAAAGCGGACTTATTTGCAAGACACTTCGAGGAGACGTTTAAACCTTACGAAAACCGACAGATAATTAGAGCTACGCGATCCCAAGCTAATCATAAAAATATTCAACTAGTAACGCCCAAAGAAGTGAGAAAGGAGATAATGACCAACATCAATCCTGCCAAAGCTCCAGGCTTCGACCTCATCAGCGGTGAAATGTTGAAAAACCTGCCACGGAAAGGGATAGTGAAACTTACTATGTTAATAAATTGTGCGTTAAGACTACAATATGTGCCAAAAGCATGGAAATGTGCAGAGTAATTGTCCTTCCAAAACCAGGTAAAGACGTGAATGAAGTGCAGGGTACTTCTTTATACCATCTAATATGTGAGCAGGTAAATCATCTATAGAATGTGTCATTTTCCAAACTTTAAACCGAATTACAAATAAACAATCTAGTAACCTTGTATTGATGACGTGAGCATCATATAGGTTTGGATGAGCTATACCTATATAATTTTAGAAGCAATCATCCTTGATGCAACGTTATGTTAAAACGTAAATAACTTAAAAAATGTTAAATATGAAATTGCAGCCGAAGTAAACGTTTTATTTGGTCGTTTGTTTCAAGTAGGACAACCTAACGATTGACCGTATCGTGGCCAAACGTCTCCCTCGACTTACCTATTTAAAGACAGCAATCTTATAAATTAGATAACGAGCAACATTATCACGTAGTACATACGTCCAATAAACGACAGACTTATTCCACTTAACGTCATTGACGAAATAACTATGCACCTAATTCTAAGAGATGAATATTCAATTGACTGCTACAATTTTCGTTCCGACCGACGCCGACGTCTAATTAAAGTAACTTCCTAAAATTTCATTTAAACTACAATCAGTCCCAAATTTACCCTAAAATCATACCTTATTATAATTCAATTAAGTCTCGGCCGAGAAAAGTTCGAGACAATTACGCACAACAGTCGAAACTCGTCGTGTTAAACGTTTCGTATCGTTAAATAGTTGGCCCCGGTTTTAAGAGATTCCGCTACCACCTACAAAGGGATACGATTTCTGCTTTATCGACTTGCCTTATTATCAAGACCACGATAATAAACGGCACATTATTACTGTATATACATAGTTTACTGTCGTAAAGTGCAGTCGATCCGCCACAATATAGTTAGAAACTGGCAAAGTTCTCGGTAAGTTTATAGAGCAATTCGATAAAGCTAATCGTTTCCTAATGTAACAAATATAGTTAGTGTAACATAATTACCTATTACAAAAACTCGGCGCAGAAAGTGGCGGTGTATGATAGATACAACAACAAAATGTCCCTTATTTTGGAGAAAAGGTCTTCCGTTTACTGGGACTGTTGCCCCGAAAAAAACATGAGTTACAAGCGGTCTCTTTCTCTCGAAAACTCACGGCGATCGTTTTTTTTCTTTTTTGGTCGCCACGGAGAACCTGCGCATCTATTGCAACGACAAGGGTGTTTCCACAATTCTAGAGTGCTCGAGGGAATCCATCGAAGAAAACTAGCCAAAGATGTCCTGCACCCGTCGAGTCGAGTTGCACTCGCAGTTCAGCACAAGGTGGGCTTCGAAGTTTTAAAACCGCCCCCCCTACGGTCCGGACCTGCGCGTTCGGGTTCTGGCCAGATGCAATTTTTCGCATTTTTGAGGACAAGGAGAAATCTTTTTTTTCCACGAAAGTCGCGAAACGTGCCTTTTTATTTGGGTACCCTCCTAGCCCCCTCATTCCGCGAACTTAAAAACGCACCCTCGTATAAACTTATTATAAAAACTTTTAGTGTCGCACGTATAGAGCTACACAAAACGGCTGTATAGGTAGGTAATTATTATTTATAACTAGCGCAAAATATTTTCATAGAAATTATAATGCGACTATATAGTTTTTAAATTATTTAATGTTATCCTACAAAGTTATGCCTGTTCCTTGAATTTTTAATATTTTCAGCGATTTCAAATTCGCACAAATAATACTGTTGGCTCTTTTAATTCTAAAGTAAAAAAACTCGGATGTTCTTTTATGTTCGTGCGAATTTAAATAGTATTGTACATTCTATATTTTGTAAAGACAAGTTTAAATTAAACTATTTAACGCACATTAGGTACTATATCTGATTTTAAAATGATGGTAAAGTTAAGCGCAAGAAGCTTTATAGCAAAACGTACTATGAATTTCACGTCGCACGTGTTATCAAACGCGAAATGCCCCATAAACTACATGTAATTGCTTTACACTGTCCGTATTTAATAGCGCCTTAAAGTGGCCCAAAGTAATTATTGAATTTATATGTCCCGCGTTTTATATAAGGCCGACACGACGAGACAAAGCATATGCGGATAATGGCGGGTTTAATCGTTTACGCAAAAATAACGTTTGTCAAGACGAAGCGTCATTAATATTTCAATTTTTTAACAGCGAAATCATTTAAATTTCAACCGGCTCGTGCATTACCATATCATATTTGCGAGTTAAGGGCAGGAGGGTGTCTAGAACTTCTTATACAAATTTCTTATACATAGACAACCATATAAACACTAGTTCCTTGAAGAGACAATTTAAAAGCTTATTATCGGTTCCGGTTTATTTATGACCTACTGATTTACGACTTCTCAAACGTTTGGTTTAGCAGGTAGAAATTCTTTCCGAGAACGGATTTGCCTAGTATAGTTCGAATTCTCGATCTATATATTCAAGATAGGTTTCAATGCACGTTATTAATAAGAACTGACTAAATTGTATATTTGTAATATTCAGTTTAAAGTTTTGAACGTGGCATATTCTATAAATGATTTACCTGCACACCTATAACACGACAAAGAAAAACTGCAATTTATTAGTACCTAATGTAAAAATAGGTACGAGGTTTTATTGATGACGTGTATTGGAACCTATCTTGAATAACGTATAATTAAACACACTACTTCTATTCGTGCTGAAAATAATATAACATGCATTTTACTTTGCGCGTACCTGCGCCACCCCGAAACTGTCAGTTTCGATAATTCGAATTTCTTGAATTCGCTAATGACCCTGTTATTACAGAATAAGAATGATGCGGTTTTTCATTTCCCATTTATTTAAAATATTTTGCGAAAACTTATTATTGCCGATTTTTTCACCTCCTGGTGAATTTATCTGATAGATATTTCCCATAGAATATAATCTTACTTTAATCGTACTTTGCACGACCAACTGTTTTCACGGTAAATACCTATACGGTTACCGATAAATTTACGAAGAGAAGGAAAAATCGGCAAGTTTTCGCAAAATATTCTAAATAAACGGGAAACGAAAAACCATATCATTCATATTTTGAACGTCGTACTTCTAGAACGATTCATATCTAATTACTAGTTATTATCGCACCCAAGTAAGCGGATTATCGAAACTGATCCTTTCGGGGTGGCGCAGGTACGCGCAAAGTATAAGCGTTTCCCTCGTTCATTTCATCTTTATTGTTCAACTTATTTGTAAATTTTATTTGGTACTCGTATTCGCCATTCATGACTTGTTTGATGTATCGATCTTGGACAAACGTTAAAAATTTGTTGTTTATTAAAAGCTTTTAAATGGCATACGACTTGAAATGCGTTTCCATTTGAAATTTTTAGTTGACCTCCACCTCCCACTCCCGGATTTAAAACAAAATAAGTTAAGGGCAGGAGGGTGTCTAGAAACTTGCAGAGTAATTTTCAAAATCAGTAAAACTATGAAGTGCAGGGTACAGGCCCATCTCTCTCCCCTGTAATCTCCAAACTTTTGAAAAGTTAGTACTGAAAAGACTCAAACCAGTGATCGAAGAAAGACAACTAATTCCAGAACATCAGTTTGGTTTTCGCGATAGGCACTCAACAATCGATCAAGTGCATCGTATAACGAATGTAATCGAAAAGTCACTCGAAGAAAAAGCAGTTTGTGCCACAGTATTTCTCGACGTGGCTCAAGCATTTGACCGTGTTTGGCACGATGGACTCTTCCTTAAGATAAACAGATTCCTACCGGCTGAAATCAGTGCACTACTCCGCTCATATCTTTCAGATAGATATTCTCGCGTGAGATACGAAGATGCTTACTCGGAGCTCAAACCGATTAGTGCAGGAGTGCCACAAGGTAGTGTACTTGGACCTACACTCTACCTATTATATACCAGCGACCTACCAAAATCGAATGATGTGATAGTGGCTACTTTTGCCGATGATACAGCTGTTATGGCTGTCGACTTGGACGTAAACAGCGCTATTACAAAACTACAAAAAGGCCTAAACGCCATTAACACCTGGGCAAAAAGATGGCAGATCCGATTGAACGAGGCCAAATCAAATCATATTAATTTCACAAATAAAAGAAATCAATATGCTCCCGTCTCAATTAATGGTAAAGTCATTCCATATGTAAATACTGCTAAATATCTTGGAATGACCCTTGACGCGAAGCTCCGATGGAAAGAGCACGTTAAAAAGAAAAGAGCAGAACTCGGCATCAAGTACCGTAAAATGTACTGGTTAATGGGAAGATACTCTAAGTTATCAATATATAATAAAGTTCTCCTATACAAACAGATCTTAAAACCGACATGGACCTATGGCATCCAACTATGGGGATGTACCAAACCAACGAATGTGAAATCTATACAAAAATTTCAAAACAAAGTGCTACGAAATGCAGTAAACGCTCCGTGGTACATCAGAAATACTGACCTGCATCGAGACCTTCAAGTAGACGCAGTGTTCAGCGTAATTCGAAAATATGCAACATCCCATGAAGAGCGTCTTCATCGACATCCCAACAACGCGGCTATTCAGCTCCTGAACAACGTTAATCTACTTCGTCGCCTCAAGCGAACTAAACCGTTTGAACTGACATAAAACCAAGTGTACGTGAAAAGTGCGGGAGTGACATAAAAAGCAGAGCACTCGTAAAATGCGCAATCTATCACTGTGACTTTAAGTGACAATATTATAATAAAGTGAGCAATTAATTGACTCGAGCCATTGGGTGACAGTTAAATTTTAATCTTATTAGTAAATTAGGTTAATATTAAAATAGCTTATTAGTTTATAACTAGGTGCTATGTATCTAAGCCATGGGCTTTTAAAAAAAATATATATATATTGTTTATTACAAACTACATTATTTTTTATTACACATATTATTATTATTAAAAATTATGTAGTAACAGAGGTGCCTATAACGTTTTTATTTTTAAAAAGCAATTTCTGACGCTTTCTAACTATTTAAAACTTGCCTGTAGTTTCGAATGTATATAGGTACCTTTATATATCTGTCAGGATTATTTGGATAATAAATATTTCTAACAAGACCACGTGCCGAGTTGTAGAGGTCTGCACATTCTTTCTCTTTTTGCGAGCCCTCTTTGATTAATTGTGAAATGTTATAAAAACATTTGTACGATTATCATGTTCTATTAAAGATGAAAACTTGATGGACATCTTAAATGATATAAAAAAACGTTTTCTAGGCAATGACAAAACATGAGCTTGATATGTTGACGCATATATGAAATTTTGAATTTTATTCATAAAAGTAAATTTATGCGCAACATTTTTTCAATAAAAAATCTATTTCTACTTCAGCTATCTTCATCAAAACTTGTTATCTCCTAGATATTGTATCGAACATTATACATTGTAAAATTGAAGCCGCAATTTAAATTGGATTTTGAATTGTGTACAAAAGTTCTAATTTCGTTATAAATAATTTTATATTAAATTTTAAAAACTCAAATGATAGATAATTTGATGACGAAAAATCTCCAAATGAGAGAATTTTGTGTAATTTAAAAAATAAAGAATGTAATTCACTTCTAATGGTCGCCGGGAATAGAGTATACCCTCTCCTTAACTCATTGTCGATTATAGGTCTATCGTGCGCGAGTCGATTCCCCAAGTTGTCGGCGAACGTCCTTTTCTAATTTCTCCCGACACAATTTTTGCGATTTATTGTTAGTTTCGCTTAAAGCTAAATATCGATCCGTTTCGGAACGGTCGTAGGAGCGGTAGGTAAGTTGCAGAGAGATGTATAAAACGTTTTTGCTGCTGCAGATTCTATTTCGTTCGGCGCGCAAAATGCACCAAAGGCCAAACGGTAATTCGAAAAAGCATTTTAATTAACGGTTAAATAAAACTAATTCGCCAAGAAACTGTATATTCGTCGTTTTGTGTCGAGGTGTGCTACGCGATTTAACCCAACATTTACAACGCGACCTAAATTTTGTAAGTACACCTAGCGAAAAGTTCGCTAAATCTTTTCTCGAGATATTACCTAAATATCTACTTGCTACAGTTACCTGGTAAAATAAAACGAATAATAGGTAGATATAGGGATGGGAATGCACATTTCGTATTCAGGATCAAGATAAATGTAAAGCCTTCGATCCAATCTGTTCTTCAATGCATACATCTGTATAACTGATTTGGAAGAGCGTATCGCTTTGTTCACTCGAGTCAGAATCCTCGGTCATAAGTTACTGAAGCCTAGTAGACTCCATTTATATTCTACCTCGTTTAACTTTTCGCTCTTTCGTTGCACCATTTGAAATTTTTCAAAGCTTTAAATTTCGAATTATGAGACAAACGAAAGGACGGTCTTTAGTACGTTTGTTTGTGTTTTGTCGCGCCGTTGTTTCACGTTGTAGATAATGTTATCTTCAAATGGATCGCCACGTAATTATCTTTTTCCACTTATATCGCGGGAAATTAACGCTATACTTTGTTGTTTCTGTGCGTATAACATAAAGGTGCATCTTAACCAAATAAAAGCACTTTTGTAAACGGCAGGACATTAATCAACTTTAAAAAAGAACGGAGAGCTGTTTAAGAAATCTGATGAGTGCGGCTATGAAAAGGCGCATCGAAGCGGAAATAAAGATAAAGAATAAATAAAGATGAAATAAATGTGAAGTAACATGACAACTCCACAAAGCAGTTTCATTGAATTCCATTATTTCTCCGGAGAATTTTATTTTAAAGAACTGGAAAGAATTGGATTCCGGCTTGATAAATTAGGGACAAATTCTCAATTTCAACGAACTTTCTAGAAAACCGCTTCAATTTATCATTGTTAAAGTTTAATAAAATAGCGGTGAATGTTAAAACAAAGGTAGTAACTATAAAGTCTAGTTAGTATTCCCAATAAGACCGCAACCCTCCTACATAGTTCACTTTAACACCACCAGGGGATCGCTGTTGTTCTACTCGCCACTGATTGGATAACAACTAATCCCAGTTAATTGAAAGTGGACTGGATTGATCATTTCTGATCTCACCTTTAACCTCCCCGTACAGCCGAACTACGGATTAAAGGTCATCTCTTCCCCTTGAACTCTGATCTAACCAAAATTTTCGAATTTCAATTTTAATCTAAAAACTTCAACACTTTCGATTACAAATTCTAGACTAAAAAGAAAATTAGCACAAATTTATGTTCGAGGCTATTAATAAATAAACTCACAGTTGCCTATACTTAAAAAGTTTCGGGGCGATTCTATTTTTATTATCAGAATAATAATCATCAAGTATCGTCACGGCCTTGTTAATAATCCGGAAGCAAAAATTAACTAAAGAAAAAAAAAACTTGCAAAATTCATTAGTGCCCCGTGGCTTAGTAAAGTTATTAGCTACAAGAATAAGAAATTATAAGTATCTTAATCGCGACCTTTCTAAAAAAATCCACTTTTAAACTTTTCGAATAAGATCTTATTAATCCGGGGCGTCTGTAAAATTTTAGAAAAAAAAATCCTATTATCTCTTACTATTTTAATACGAAACTTCTACGAAATAATAAAAGTTAAGAGTAACGTTTAACGAAGTTACATGTGTAGGGAAGTACAATTTTAAAAATTTTCAAGCGTTCTATTTTAAAAATTTTAGCAACGGTCGCGAACTCGCCCGACGTAATTGTGTGGGGCGTTTGAAAGACACGATCGTTTCCATTAAAATTTTATTATCGGTTACTATCTTAAAATATAAACAAGGGGCCGCGGGCCAAGAATACGAAGCGCACTTGATCAAATCAACGCAACGTAACGCAACGCTCGTGCATTTTTAGCGAGTATCGATTTCGCGTCCCGACTAGAAAGATTCAAAAAATGGAGTTTTGGACGAACTGGGATTTAGACAACCGACGAATTTTTAGCATTTTCGAACACAACCCAAACGTAAATAGGGTCTGCGAAATTCCAATTTTAAATCGATTAAAGGACTTGTAAGAATGCTACGCGACTTGTGCGTGGGCGATTGTGGTGTTGGGGAAAAAATCACGTGGGACCGCGCGAACTTCAACGTCGAAAGTAAAACCTATCGACGTATGCATGGTAGTTAGGTACACCGAAAATATAAAGTTTCATGGCGGGAGATCTAAACTATATGACGGACACATTCCGAATCTTGTCTCGTCTGCTGTAAAACACATCACGTTATCGTGGAGCTTGCCAGTTCGTTTGTTTTTAACGGTTTCGTGCAGAAAGCGCCCACAGTTTGCCCCTTTGGATCTCTTTACGTTGATCCTCTTGGACGATTTTGCTAAACGACGTCAAATCAACTCCAAAAGTGTTGATTTGTTAGACTTGAAGACGTTTCATTAATTATTTCTGACGTTCAATTGACTAAAAATTTACCAAAAGAAGAGGAAAAAAAACGTAATTTACCGATTTTAGAAACTTATTTCCTTGCAATTTAAACGGCAAGTGCCCCCCAGTCGCGAGAGAGTAAAAATAAAACAATCGACGATGAAATGTTAAGTTATACTACCATGAAAACGAACTTTCAACAGTCATTTAGTTTCTATTCAATTTTGATTTCAGTTTAGTCCTTTGTTACAGATAATGTGTAAATAGGAAAACTGAAGCAAACCCGCCGTCTTCTAAAGCCAACTTATACAATAAGTTTAATCTGAGGGGACTAAGGGAAAACATTGATGGCTCGCTTTTCTATTTTAACTTCGGTCGTTCCTTCGGTTCCACAATTGAAGAGCACGGCACAGCCTGGAAATAAACCGTCCCTTCGTAAAGCAAGCGTTGGGGCGAATCTGCGTGGTACCGATTGATAGGGTGCGTGAAAGGTAAGACATTACCATGGACATGACGTAAAGTAAAACGTTTGTTTGTGACAACTCAAACTGATCGACTTTCGCATGACACACTTCTAGTTTACGAACCGGAAAAATTATTATTGGGGCAAGAACACGAGCCAAGTGCCTATTTTTCAGTAGCCGTTTGCACTTTAAACGTTTCTATTAAGGTAGTCCGGTAGCGATCAAGTTAACAACTATAATGATTTTTCAAAAACGTATCATGAGCGTTAAAAAATTCTGAACATTGCGTGAAATTTTTTTCCATCACGATTTATTATTAATACCCTGAACAATTGTTAAAGAACTGGGGTTCTTCCAATCATTCGCAGTTTATTCCGACCTCGCAGTTTATTCACTTCGGCATACTTCGGTAATCACAGCTGATACCTTTTCGCTCGCTTCCCTAACCTCTAACCTTCGCGCTGCTGTGATCAGTCGTAAATTGTTTGTCATTACAAAAGAACGTACATGATGTCTTTCCTCGCAAAAATTGATAATTACTTCTTTGCTTCTAATGATTTAATTTAACAAAGTTTACCTATTATATATTAGATATAAAACATCTTCTAAGCATTAGAAATGATATTAGAATTTAATTTGTTCAACATTATGTTACAGCAATGCAAATTTAAAAATGCGAGGATAAACAAGATTTTAATTTCGCGCCTTTTCCCAGAGTTCACCGACGTAGTGACATATATCTATAGACTTGTCGTCTGCTGAACGGAAAGTGGATTCTACTTCCTTCCCTTTCTCATTTTCTTGCCTTTTTTTCAATATAATTTTGCGAGATGTATGGTAAGATACTATTATTCAAGAAAAATTGGCTTCTTCATGATTTTACCCCAACTGTTTTATAGTTTTTCATAACGCCAACACTAGAAGAGTTGTTGCAAATTTATGGATATTGCGAGCCCGCAAAATGACTTTCCATAAGAGGCTATGTTAAAATTCTATATTTCGAAATGTGATAATTCAAAATTTGATATGGTAAGGTCCAAAATGGCAGAGGACTTTTTGATTGGGTGAAGTCTAATCTATCGACGTGCGCAAAAAAAAGGGCAGTTAACCACCCCCCCTTTAACTACCGGACTACTTTAATTGCGCCGAGCGTATTTGTTGGCGAGATTCGCTCGAAACCAATTCTCATTTGTACTTTTTAGATTTTGACCATTGAACGTGTTAAGAAGTAGGGGTGATTAATTCTTCGATCCGTCACCGCGAGCGCTGGCGTCCGGTAAATGATAAGCTCCGCCCACGCGCGCATAGTCCGTAGGTTGTTTATCCCAAGTTCGAGATAACGTCATACACGTTTTATTGAACATTCTGCTGCATACGTTAAACGTATCCATTACCGATATTCAAAATGGGTAAAAACTAAGGAAATACACGTTTTATTTCAAATAACGAAATACGGTCCTAAAAGCAACGAAGGAAGGCTGCATTACGCCCTTTTAAAGAGAACGATTCTGAAAGGTGTTAAGTAAGTATGCATGTACGTAAAATCGAATTTTGCGCCACAATTTATCTTCTAACGAACGGAAACTGGCGAAACTTTGTAAAGATATGCTAATGGCAACGATTCTATCGTAGATACAATCACGACCGGTGGGTAATTAAATTAATTTTTAAAGAAATATATAGGCCGCGCAACAAATCAATAATGATTTATGCCGAGTTCGCGCTAAATCAAATTAAATGACTAAAAACGTCATTCGCACTCACGGTATCATAAATAATTACAGACATAATTAAAACGGCCAATATTCATAAAGTTCAAATCCATTTTAAAATCGTTTATCAAAACATCCTGCAAACATGATATTAATTTGGTGTCAATATCATCAGATTACGTAAATTATGACCGCCGCTATGATTTACCGCCCCAAAGGAGAACATTAATCACACAAACAGAAACAGCCGATACAGGAACGCTTCCTCGGACTTGTTAATCTTTGCAATTTCTAAATTAAATAAGAAAATTTAAATTGATTTTAATTTGATTTATGCCTAATTTTCGAAATGAACGACCTCGTCAGTTTCGCGATTTACAATTTAAAAATATTTGACCGCCTGAAATCGTTCTAGTGATTGTAAAGTGTATTTTGCGAGCGAGTCGTCGAGCTGAAAAATTTTTTAAACGCAAGGTCGTCGATAAAATTTCAGACAACGATTTGCAGACAACGCTAAAAGAAATTTCTACGATTTTAACGGGTTAAATTAAGTAGGTATAATTGTCGAGATGCCCGTTTCATCGTTAAAAAAAGTAAAAGTATTTTCATGCATCGTTGGATTTTCTCGATTTCGGTTCGGTTTTGCAGCAGTCGAAAACTGCGTAATCAATTCGAGAATTTAAAAACCTCCAATTTATATTCATGAGACTCTAGGCTATTGGTAACCCTCATTCACTCCTGATTTTGCTTGTACAACTTGGTTACTTTTTAAACCTATAACGATTGTTAATTTGTGTGCAGATATTGCCGATACCTCGAAATCTAATTTTCGGAGTAATACAAAAACGACGTCGATTGTTTCGTCTAAATCGAAATATGTAGATACTATTAACGGAAGGGAATTATAAAACATATTCATCGTAAATTTACGATAGCGATATATAACGTGTTATACGTAAATACGTGGAAGTTACGATTTCAAAGTTGTAAATCGACATTATGTCGAAATTATTGGGGAATATTCCGCGTTTAAAGTTGATGTAAAAAGCAAGAGGACATACGTCACAGATAAATAAATTTTTACGCGGCCATGCGGTGTTTTTTTTAAATATGGATACAGTTGAAGCTCCTCATAGCGAACCGTCACTTTCGACGTCATATATTAAATCGAATTTTATTTTCCTTTATATCGCGAAAACTTCCCATAATGGGGAATGGCTTTGATGATCCAAATACGAATGACATTATTTGGACATAGGTAAGCAACTAAACTGACGTCGAAATAAAAAGCGTAAAATGTAACTTATTAAGAAAAAATATCAAGAGACATCCGCTCGAATCGACGCAGCTAACAAACAATCGATGTGTAAGTATAAACATTAATTTTTCGATAAACATCTTGCTCGATTAAAAGTCCGAGGCATTTTAGGAATAAAAAACTCAATCGACCTAACGTGAGTAATTATTTGATAATTAACATATCAACATATCGGCAATTTCTTATTATCGCCCGAACGATACTCCGAGGGCCTCTTGCTTAAAAAACTAAAACGAAATTTGAACTGGCGGTTCCTGCGGTATATCGGTGAAAAGTTTAAGTGGCGGCGGTCAAGTTTATGACTTCATAACTCCTGTCGGCGAAGGAATTTTTCTGCGCCCCTTACCCGAAAATGTACATCCTAGATGGGTCCGACACGGCGCAAATTTTCATTTTTGTCGATTTCTTCTTTACGCTAATTAATTAACGTCGAGTTACCCGGTAGAGTAAACTTTGTGAAGCTGGCGCGCCGAAACTATTGACGTTACAGAAAAAATTGCAAGAACATAAATTGTAGAAAATATTCCTTAGTTTATTTTATTGTCTAGGTATTTTTGTCGTGAAATGGGTCGTAAAGGAGATACCGGTGAAAAAGTCATTTTTGGTGTCTTTTCCCCGCGATGGTGACTAAAGCACGCATAGCGTGAATTTATGGGAACTTTCGACATGTTAGTCGACAAGCTCCGATTAACAACCGTAACAAGTCTCCACTTTCTACTAATTACTTAGGTCGAATTTCTCAAAATGCCTCTACGATAATAAAGATACAACGGTTCGCGATAGTCAATCCTGGAACTTCATTAAAATATACAGTTCTAAAGATATTTAAAGTCGTAAATTCGAAAACGGACCTTAAGGTTGGATATAGAATGACTTCTCTTTGTCACGGTCGGCCTGACAAATCTATTCCGTCGTATATCTTTTAGCTTAGCCGTTCTTAACTTTCGCATACCAGAAAAGCCAAGTTTGGAAAGTAGCGCGGTTTTATCGAATTTCAAGCTAAACGTGCACGCACACCTTCCTGCAATTTGAGATTTTAAATTACTATCGAAAAGGAATTATTTACTGATAATATTTGCTTAGGTCGATCTTTGTCGTTTTTAATATTATTACTAATGTGTGTTTTTCGAATTTTACAAATAAAATTGCGGTGCATCGCGATTATAATCCATAAATAGATTCACCTCCGTAAAAAAATAGCCGACTCCGATTTTTCGCCCATGGAAAATGTTTAAAATTTCATAATGAAAGTTCAAACTTCGTAAAACATTACTGTTTTGTGCGAGAGTAAGTTTTTATGAACATTTCTTATTAATTTAAATGTTAAAACTTCATACTAATGGATAATTGTAACAGTTCAAGTATATATAAAAGAAAGAGCTTACTAAGCTCTAAAGTCTATAATCAATAGATAACGTATACGAAAAACGATTCTTTCACAATATTAGTCGAAATATTTTAATTTATTTAAATTTAAATACGAAGCGAAACTTGACGCAGTTGCTAATCGGCCCGTGCTTACACTCAACCAAAAAAGTACGTAAATACAATAAAAAAATCATATATATTAAGAACTGGCGTTCGTTAATTTTCGTCCGAAGTACGATTTCATCATTACAACGTATGTCCAAAGATTACTTGATATTCGAAACCATTACCCAATGAACGTTTATTGGTATAATGACCTTATACATTGCCACATCGAATGCAGTTCATTACGTTAATGAATAATTTGAATGCTCCAATGAACAAGCTTTCTTTGTTTTAATAAATTAATACATAGATAATATGAATTTGATTTATAGTTTTATCAATATTCTTACATAAATTCAATAAATTATTCCACTGAAATGCAAAGTTTGTTTATTGTATCGATGAATGTGTTTATTAAATAAAGGAATATTCTTGTATTGTTACAATGTACACTTCTATTCATATTGAAAGAGTACAGTTACTATTTCACATTGTAAATAGGACAATGTTTATATGTATATTGTTTCTATAGCAAATTTATTTTTTGTAATGTTTCAATTAATTATCGCTCAAATATACCTACATAGAAAATTTGATTATTAGTTCTTTATTGCTCAATGTTGTCGTTTGTAGGAAATACAAATCGATTTTTCCGGTGAAAAAAATCGATTTGTACACGTTTCTCTGGAATTTGATGTGTAATAACAAACACAAACTGTTTTTAGAAATATTTTTCTATAACAGTTCTAACATAAATATTAATGTAAATGTCTTGATTTTTTTTTTCGCAATTATTTAGTTTGAGTTTTCAAACTGCACTGTCTTGAATTTATCCTGTTTCTGCGAAGCCGTTAATATTCCTAGATTATTCTATATATAGAATTAAAAAAATACATAATCAACTGTATTTATAGTGTATATTAGTGAACTTAGTCATAGATACGATAAATGTAGTTATTATTTCAAAACGACCTTACGTTAATATGACGTTTTAAATTCATAAATTTTAAGTTATGATGTTAATGTAGAAATTCGTAGATACAATCAAGTAACGATTGGATTGATGAAAAAGAGCCGTCGAAGCAATCAAGATATCCATTAAATTATGAAATATGTTCATCAGTTTCTAATGAACGTAATAACATTGGGACTACGAACATGTAAATTAAAAAATGATTATCTATTAGTAGTATTAATGAACTTTTCATTGAATCGATGATCAAAAAGTCAATAACTGGTGTTCATTGATATTACGAGGTCTGACCAATAAGTAATGAGACTGATTTTTTAGCCATGCTTGTGGTAAAACTGCGAACCTGAAACTTCGGTCGGTTAATCTCCCATCTCTCCTCTATCGATACATGTGCTCGCGACTTTCGTACGTTCGTTAGTTCTCCAGCTGTGTTGTGTTTTCGACAACGTGTTTGTAAGGCGTGTCACGAATATGGAACGACGTAATATTGAACAGCGGTACGCGATTAAATTTTGCGTTAAACTCGGCGATTCTGTTACGGAAACGTACGGTAAATTGGTCAAAGTGTTCGGTAATGAAGCCCCGAGTCGTGCTCAGGTGTTTCGATGGCATAAACATTTTAAAAATGGTCGTGAGAGCGTCGGGGATAAACCGCGAAGTGGGAGGCCGGTCGAAGCTCGAACTGACAACAATGTTCAGCGTGTGCGCACTCTCGTGCATCAAGATCGGCGGCTAACCATTCGAATGTTGGATGATGAACTTAATTTGAAACGAGAAACCGTCAGAAAAATTTTAACTGATGATTTGTACATGAAAAAGCTGTGTGCAAAGATGGTACCGAAGAACCTTTCGGCGGAGCAAAAACACGAGCGAATGTCCATTTCACAGGAGTGTCTGCAACAGGTCGAAGCTGATCCAACTCTTCTCGATCGTGTAATTACTGGTGATGAAAGTTGGTAGTTTCGGTACGATCCCGAAACAAAACGGCAAAGTCAACAGTGGCTGTCTCTTGGTGCAGCCAGACCGAAGAAGGCGAGAATGAGCAAATCAAAAGTGAAAACGATAATGATTTGCTTCTTCGACAGCAAAGGAATCGTGCACAAAGAGTTTGTACCACCTGGGCAGGTTTCCACCTGAAAGTACTCGATCGGCTGCGAAAACGAGTCATTAGAGTCCGTCCAGAGATCGCCAAAACGTGGATCCTTCATCATGATAATGCTCCATGCCATCGTGCCTTCAGTGTGTCGCAGTTTTTGACCTCTAAAAACATCGCAGTGTTGCCGCAAGCGCCCTATTCGCCGGATATGTCACCCTGTGACTTCTTCTTGTTCCCCCAAACAAAATTGGCTTTGAAAGGAACGCATTTTGAGTCCATAACTGACGTCCAGACCGCCGTGACGAAGTACTCCAGGACATTCCAGTCGAAGCCTTCCAGAAATGTTACGAAAACTGGAAGAAACGTTAGAACCAGTGTGTAGTTGTGGGAGGGTAGTACTTTGAAGGGGATCACATCAATGTACCTTAATTTTTAAATATACGTATTTTATGGACTTAGTCTCATTACTTATTGGTCAGACCTCGTATGTACAATAATTTTTTGTGTGTATGAAAATATTAAAAGTCCCCATAAATCCAGACTATGCTTCGACCGGCATCTTAAAGAAACTACGACAAAAATGAGTGAAATGGGTGAAAATGCCCATATGTGGGAAATTTCCTATAATTAAATGTTCTTATCATTTTTCTTTAAAGTCGACAGTTTCGGGCACGCCAACGTCTCAAAGTCGACTCAGTCGCAAAGAGACTTTTAAAATTTGCAACGAGGTACTTCCTACTAATTTCTTAAATCGAATTTTCTAAACTGCTTCCATTAATTAAGTGTTATCTATGTAATTCGTTTCGTGTTATAAAAAAGTATATATATATATATATATATATATATATGTAAATAAAGTAAACACCACATTCAATCTGCAATTTACAAATTAACAGATTATTAAATTTTAACCAAAACCGTATTATAACGTGTTTGTCTAACGCGTGACTGCATTTCAATACACCTATGTACATTATAGGTAGGTACAGCAACGCATATATGCCTACAAAATTTCATTAACGAGTTATCGGATTTTGGCCGATTACATAAACTGCAGTAAGTACATGCAAATCTCCTTGTCCGTTAAATAAAATGTAATTTAATACTCCCTATTATTTACACAATCGTCGCTAAAAGCGCGTCGTTCAATTTATGTCGAAATAAAAGGCACGAAATTAACGTGAATTCTACACACATCAAATTCGATTTATATCGTATCAGTTGCATTTGACATACAGCGATAGCGTCCGCAAATTGTTATATAGTAGCATAATGTATTACGCAAGATTTTTCATTTGCGGACCTTTAGGACGCGACGCGCATAAATAGGTGACAACGAATTTAAATGTTCGTCCGTCCCGCGAATAACTTTATATTTATATAATTAACTCCACAAAATATTCTTAATAGGTATATGTGTAGTCCATTTATGCGGTAAATTCTCTCGAGTACTTATCCACGATAAACGTTATTCGCTACATTTTAAAATGAGGAATAAAAAATTAAATGACGTCGGCTAACGCTCCGTTAAATTACACCAATTAAAACTTCTAATCGGTAAATCCCGGTATATATTTTCGTAATCTCGAAAACCTAGTTAGCGGGTAGCTCTTCTCCGAAACTTAGTTGATCGATGTTCAGATTAATCTATAACGGTATTGTAAAAATACGTACATCAAGGGCACGGTACCTAATAAAGGAACAACACGGGCGTTTTCAAAATTTCAATATTACCGACCGCAATTAGGAACGTTTTTGTACAAATATATAAAAGGGCAGAGAAACGAACTACTTCGAGTAATTCAATTTAAAAGGGCACTCTAAAATCGACTTGGGAAAGGTTAGAAATTGGATCAGCGTTGGCAGATGATATCAAGGGGACTCTGAATAGAAGGCGTTGTGCTATTACTGTCATATAAAATTCTACGATTGTTTCAGTTAGAAACTTTTACGAACTCCGACGGACAATTTTCAAATTGTAATAGTGCCATAGAAGAAAATTGACGGCGCCAAGGAACAGGATCGCTCAATTCGAATACAAATTATTGGGACGAGAGTTTATTTAAATTTTCTAGATAAAAGATTTTAGAACTTTTACGGCCGCTTTCGATCGACTTAATTGAGCGATTTAATCGAACATTTTAACAACAAAGATATTAACTGCGTTAACTTCGAAATATTCGATGAACATTTTAACGGTTCCAAACCATAGCAATTTATTTATTATAATGTTTTAGAAATCTAATGATGTTTTTTGTGTTCTCGTATCTGAATTATTTTTTAATTAAATTAATGTAGGCTTGTTAACGACCAATAGCATTTCATGTAATTTCAAATATCAACCAATGACAAAAGCTCTCTGTTTCACTTCATAAAATGCTTGCAGTTTTTTTTTAATCGCCATAAAACTGCGCATAGCCCGTTTTAGATAAGCATTATTCACTTGATTTGCTCTCAAAATATTTCCAAATTTTAAACAGACATATTTAATAAGTGGCAGTTTTGTAAATTAACAGCGTAAATATCAGTTTTTATAAAAATTATTTTTAATACATTGTCCTGTCAAATTTGACAATCGCTCTAAACATTTATCTACAGTGTGATCGTTAAAGTAGGTACGCATCAACTTTTTTATTATGAATTTTTCGATAAAAATTTATTCTTTAAAAAAGTTGATGCTTCTCCAAAAACTAAAAATGCACCAATGAAAACATTTAAATTATATCATAATATAGGAGGGAGATCGAAAAATATAATTTTGGCTCAAGAGTAAAATTTCTTTATTTTTGAAAATATCGAAAAATGTTACTTAAAAAAAGTTGTTTAGAATTAAATGTTATAAAGAAATATGAAGTCGCAACCAGCTAAGTTTAATTTTATTTTGTTTGGTCATTTTTTTTTAATAGCGCCTTGAAAAATCAATCGTCGATTCTCGTGACTAATTTTGTATTGCATAATCAAACATAATCGATGAGCATGCAATCAGAATATCGTGTATCTATATAATTTAAAAATAACCAGAATATTGCCATTTACATGCGAATCGAGGATCGCTAATTTATTTCAACCCTAAAATTAAAACAAAACAAAAAAACCCATAGATTCACACAAAGATAAGTGAAACGTTCCGCATGCGAAGAAAATTATTTATCTACCAAAACGCACTTGCCGTTAATTAATTTTTAAATTCGAAAAAGACTAAACAATCGGACAAATTTTAATGAGAAAACGAAAAAGAACCTTTGTAACTTTAAACCTGTTTAATTAGCAATAGTAATAAAAGAAAAACACTTACGAAATACAAATAAATTAAAATATCGCTAAATACGTAAT
Source organism: Rhagophthalmus giganteus (assembly GCA_036326145.1). Classification (NCBI taxonomy): domain Eukaryota; kingdom Metazoa; phylum Arthropoda; class Insecta; order Coleoptera; family Rhagophthalmidae; genus Rhagophthalmus; species Rhagophthalmus giganteus. The sequence goes on from JARFJA010000036.1 coordinate 7,094,795, forward strand.
TATATAAATGAATTAAAATACATATATGTTTGAAACTGGTTATTGTTTCAAAGAAAATCGTCAATTTTAGATCGTAAAATTTTCTTAAGTGCCCATGAACCGCGTAAATGACCCTTGAATTTCAATGTGTGTGTGTGCTCGCATACATAGGCATCGCACACCATTTCAGTCCTGAGTGACGTAAATATTTCTCTCGAATAGACACCATAAATAAATTATTTATTAATGTCCAAATTATCGTATACGTACGAGTACATATCGTGTTTAGGGAAGAAGACGCGCTATAATTATTTAACCTGATAAATTTGTGATTGCGGAACATCGACAGGTTAGAATTTGAACTCGGATCACCTTTACAGTCGATTACGACATTAAATATTACAGAAGTCCATCGCACGCATCATTCATATATCTAGCAAATAGGTATGTATATATGTACAATATAAGTTTAGATTTCTTATCTTGAAATTTGCCATTGAATTTTGAAGAGGACGTTATGGATGAATAAGTCACTAAAAATTTTGTTTTGTGTCACGTCAATGCGTTCACGTATATGTCGTGTGTGTATATATATATATATATGTCAAAGTTGAGGAGCTGTAGGTCTGATGCTTCAACGAAATCGAATCTCTTAGGGGGGTTAAAAATATCTCACGTGGATTTTCGCGTTGTAGCGCAGGCAAGTCTCGGCAATTCTAACACAATTTTGCAAATTTCACAAAAAGAGTCTAGGAGCCGTCAGAATATCAAGACATATAATATTCAATTTGCCAAGAGACGTTGGAAATATTATATTTAAGGTGAACAGGAAGGGTGAGGATTGCACTGCGTACAAATTGAGGCATCCTTGAGCCTCTTTCTACGGTGACCTGGCGTGACGTTGTACGTGACATGCATAGAAACGACGATCGAGTAAAACGTTTTACTTTCACCCTTTGATGGGAGAAATTAAACTTCCACGTTACATTCGTGAATTTACAATACAATAACGTCGTTCGAAAATTCTCGGATCCCATAAAATTTGTCGCGCGCAGTTCGGTTTAAGTGCGAGGATCTGATCGACCAACTTCGAACAGTTAAACCGAGTGTTGTGATTAATACAAGTTGTTCCCGTATGTTATCCGTATAATGTTAATTTATTACACATCCAATAATTCAATTACGTCGGTGCGCGAGTTGAATTCGTAAGCGACTTCTAAACTATTTTGAAAATGCTTCGGAAATACATCACTTACAGCTTTTACTTTGCACTGTTCCAAATGTTCTTTGTATTAAAAAAATTTCATTTAAATATTATTTACAATTAATTTAGAGTAACCGAAAGGTCTTAAAATTCTAATCGTTTGCTAACAATACTCTAAAAAATTACCATTTAACATTAAATTTTATCATAGAATAACTAATTAATTCATTTATTTATTATTTTTAATTTACTTAAATACAATTATTTATCTAGACTAGAAACTTATTCTCCATGTTTTAATCCAAATTTAGCAATCCGTTAGAATCTTTCGAAATTCATTAAATGAGAAGAATAGGTACGAATCGATAATCATCGAAACATATTTAATAACTGCTTTTAAATATATTGCTAATTTAGTTTAAAATCGTTGGGTGCTATAAGAACGATCTCATCATTGACACCCAAGACTTTTGACAATTAGAAACGTGAATGTAATCAATTATGATGTAGGACTTATTATGAGCTGTAAGTTGAAATGGAAGCTGCGTATTTGAGGGATTTAAGGATTGATCTACTTATAAGTTAGATTTTCGAACTTAATCAGAAGTATTAAAGTTTAATTGCATAGAATACCAGAACATACGATTTCAATTGTACAAATATTAATTTTAATAAAGCTTGACTTTCGACGGTCAATTTCATATAATTATGAAACCATATTTTTAACGCATTTTAATAGTATAAATCTGTATTAACATGATTATTATTATATTACAATAGAGTTAATGCTCATTATTATTTAATCAAATATCTAAATTCGACATCTCATACAATTTCAATTATCTCAATACGAAACGAGTTTTTCATAATGTTATCTTTATCTGATCGTCTAAGTCGATCATAAAACGTTAATTACTATCAACAATTCATTAACGACATATTTCAAGTGGATTTGAATTACGAATAAGTTTTAACAAATATAATTTCTAATTTATCTGTATATTATACAATTTCGACCATAGTAGAACTTAAATCAGACTTTCGTAAATTATTCTAGATTCTGTAATAAGACATAGAAAATTAGTTATTAAATGGAAGTCGAAATATAATTTATCGAGTAATTCATTAAATTAAAAGTATTAAAACGTTTTAATAATTCATAAGAAATGAGAACACATTTATATTTGATGTAAGGTGAAAACAGCATTCCTGATAATTTTATCTCATATAACTACGAGATGAACAGATAGTGTTATCTAATAAGATTGCAATGGATCAATCGCTTACAACCGAATTAAAACAAAACTAGAAAAGATATACTCGCTCGAGAATAATCACAAATTGCGTTATTATTTAATAACTACATCGCAACATTTATGGAACAAAACTTTACTAGTTCAATAATATATAAGATAAAAAGAACAAATATTCGTACTAATCTTAATAATAAAATTAGTTCAATGTTTTTTTCAAAAAAATCATTTAACAAATTTTAATATGCGCGTAAATACTTCGAATTATTTGAATACAAGCTTAACATTATTAGTATAATATCTCAAATGAAACAAAATTATGTTTATGCAATATATATACATCAATCTTTTAGGAGATACGTATAATTTTTAAAAATTTATAATCGTAATGTACAATTAATTAATTTAAGAGATCGACATATATTTTTGGTTTTTATGTAATAATGATTTCTACTGATCAAATTGAAGGACGTTGATAAATCATAAATTGTTTGTCATCAATTACGATGTCTAATAAATAGTAAAGTTGAGGCTAGTGATGTCACACACTTAGGTTACAAAACTCATGGATTTGTAAGAAGCTATTTAACACATTGAAATCTAAGATTGAGTCATAAAATTATATAATCAGACTGAATCATTATATTAGTAAAGTGGAGATCATTGAGCTCTTGACCATCACGACGGCACGTACGTGAATAGAAAGAGACGAGTAACGTTTTATATTTATGGAAAAGTAATTACGTATCGAATTAAATACAATAGCGGAATTTGGATCCAATTCGGCGAGCTAAGAGGACTATACAACTAAGTTAAACATTGATAACAAGTTTTCTGTACCGAAAATTACACTCCAATTTCAATTAGTGTCGATTATTCTAGCATTTAACATTTTGAAATTTCGAAAACTACCACTTTTATTGCACGTCAAAGTCGAATCGACTCAAACGTAAATACCATTATATTATTTTGAATTAAAATTTATACGTTCACTAACGATTAGACGTAATAATATTATAATTTTATTGGAACTTGAAAATTCTTACGTGAATTTATTTGTAAATATTGTATATCTGTAAAATAAGTAAGTTTGATACTCAACATAAATTGATTTATTTATGAACGAGTTATCGTAAATTATACATTAAATTTCATTTTATAACGATCATTATTTCACTGGAAAAAAGTAAAAATTATCGTAATTATGTTTCAATTTATCGTAATCACTAAATAACATAAGATTTATAAAAATTTATAGAGATAAATTACGTATAAAATAATAAATTTTATACAGTATCATATTATAACTGAAGAATCTACTTACCACGTAAGTTTCATGAAGATATCTTGTACTGAGCGTATTCCTACTAACGATTGAGCATTTTGATTTAACAATTTAGATTTGTTGGAATATTTTTTTGTAAAAACGTAAATTAACGTTTAAAGTGAAGTGGTATGTTTAATTATGTTTTACAGAGAATAATGTACTCGAGGACATATAAAAGATTCAATAACGATTTGTTTAAGATAAGTACAGGAAATAAAGATTCATAAAATGATTATTTTAAACTAATAAAAAATTAAATTAATATTTTAAAATCAATTTTTTATGTAAACAATATTAAAATTTTGTGAGAACTTGTTAAGACCTCGAGTACATTATTCTCTGTAAAACAAAAATCCATTTCACTTTAACTTATTTAGTTTTTATAAAATTCCACCATAACTAACAAAATTATAATTTATAATAACAAATTAACGAATAAAAATCATGTACTCAAATTACGAGTATACATAAACAAAATAGTGATAAACAACTAATCATAAAAACATTTTGGTTTTAATGATCCAAAATGTCTCAAAAATTAGTTTAAGGATGAGCGTAAAATACGCTGAAATCATGGGTACCCTGCCCTTAACGAAACATCGATTTAAATTAGAACAAGCGAATAAGCGTATTAATATAATTACGGGGGGGGGGGAGAGTAATTTATATTCATTAAAAAACAAAATCGGTTCCCCAGAATTGTTTCTTTAAGATTGTACCGGATTTTCCGGCAAGGAAATGAACGTCAGGTTTTCGGTATCGAGGTCCTCGACGAGAACTATTATTTTTTATGGAACACGGAACTAAATTCGGTATTTAATACCGTAGAAAAGCTCGCTCCATTGACGTCCAAGTAGTTATCGTAAACGGAGAACGCTACATAAGTTTAATTTAATATAGAAAACCTCTACAGTTGGACAAAGAGAAGAAAACACATCCCCCCGCCTTCTTTATTACTGCAACACGCGGAGTTGTTTTCTTAAGGTTTGCAGTCGTGGAGGCAAATTAATAACAGATAGTTAAAGATAGTATGTGTGCGTGCAAGGCGCGAGTAATCCGGGGTTACAAAGTCATTCAACTTTTTAGTGCCGGGCCAGTTGGCAGCGTAGGGGATGATTACAACCTCACCCTCACTATCTCGTACCCCCCCCCCAACCGAGATTACGGCCCTTTATCCGACAGCGCCCGGCCGTTACACCATACGTTACCCTGGTGTTATTATATGATAGAGATATATTGCATCCGCATGTTTAGCTGTACCGTGTTTGTGCGTAATTTTCTAAAAAAAAAAATAAACAACAAAAAAACAGTGCGTGTATTTATGAGGAAATATTAGACCGGTAGTTACTTTTAATTTAACGCGAAAGAAATTCTATCCGAATAACGTTATTCAAAAAGTCGATCGTTATACATTTAATATTTCCCGAAGCTTAAAAATTGTTTAGGTAATCCCAAGGTAATCCAATTTTCAAAGCACACCAAAGATATACGCACACATTTGCGAGTTAGTTCGTTGAAGGCGAATCCATCAATCATCGCTAAACTCCCGCGCCCAACTTCCCCCGTTCTATTATCAACTTTCCACCATTTTTATCTAGATTCTAATCTATCGTTTCAAAAATATATTTAAACAAGAGTTTCGCGACACCGGTTTCTTCTTAGTCTTTTAGACTGATTAGATAACGTTTCGTCGAGTTCTACGCGATTTTTACAAAAATCGGGTATTCTTTAAACAGTCGGTTACCTACATAGGTATTTGACGAACGCGAGGGTTTATATATATTTTTTTAACAAGAGTTTCACTCCCAGAAACGTACGACCTGGGACAGTTATTTCTGCACCGTCCATTAGTGCTTTCAAAAAGCTCCCTTAAGCGTTAATAATTTTCCGGCGGAACTCTTTCCATCTGTATTTTTAAATGCGCTCAAACTTTGAAAGATCTGCTCGTCGTGCCCGACGCAAAGCGTGGAGGTAGAATATTTTTTTAAAACTAATAAACATTTACTACTTAAATGTATAAATAAAACAATAGTTTAGTTTACGGCATCCGATTACGTTTTGGTAGAGCAAGCGCATAAATCAGAATTCGCTCGTCGCTTTTTCGCAGAATTCCTATTCGATTCAACAACATCACGAGTTTCTGTTTAGTTCATAGTTGGGAGACAAAATAAGGATTAATCCGAGTGAATTTAATTTGCGGAAGTATAATCGAGTTGTTTTGTATCTCAACCTGTTCTGCTTCTTACTTGCCGTTCTAGAAAATTCATTCTATCCCGACGCCCGTTCTGTCGAAAATAACGTCGAGAAGTTCAAGGAATTAAGCAGTTAACATGACTAATTTCGCTGGAGATGCTCGGTTTTCTACTACAAAAAAGAACCTTCGACGGAACACAGAGTAAGCCCTAAAGACAACAATAAGCTCTAAAGAATAATGGAAGCGAGTTTATATAAAATATCGTTCGATATAGAAAAATGAGCGAAGACGAGATGATATCTGACAACAAGCAATAGCCCCCCAAGCAGTAATCCAAACAAAATCGATTAATAAAAAGATGTTATATAATTCCCGATGGCACCGTAGTGTCATCTGTTGATTGCAGAGGGATTCGGCCAAATTGAGATCAGATAGTGGTATCGAGGGGTCGCTGACGCGTGGGGGTAAACTGTGATGTATCGCCAGACTATTGACGATCAAATACTGGACCCTTGACGATACATCTCGATCTTAATTTTGGAACCCTCCAATTCGAACACTATTTACTCGAAAAAACAAAGCTTTCGTTTCTTAATAACAACCGCTCCCGACCGATCAGCCCCTAATCAATGCCAACAAATGGGCGTGCACGAGATAGCTAAAATTACCTACTGTTACAAGATAAAATGCGCCGAACAAAAAATGGTTTCCTAACGTGCCGCGGAACAAATCTATCGGCTTAACGTAAGCAAATTCCTTTTTATTTACCGGGAAGGGCTATTTGCTAATGAATCGTAATAAATTTTATGCGAAACGATATAATAAAGCGTAACAACAACTTGGTGTCGTCAGATTCGATTCGCTTTATTACTTACTGCCACTTATTTTACGATTAACTGCGTCGTCGCAAATTGCTAATTTTCTTTAGCGTTTTCCCCTAAGTATTCTTTCCCCCAAGTACGATCAAATTCTAGATATTTATATGTTAAATAATAGACATAAATAAGTAGTTTTGATTAATTATTTGCGACAGATTAAATTAGAGTAATTCGGCTCTAGACAACTTATATTTTATGAAAACTATTTAAACAAGTTTCGTTTAGAAAATATACGCTAATTAATTAAGTAATTTTGGGGTGATTAATTCTGTTCCATAAAATTTGGAAGACAAATACCTATTTAAAAACAGCCTATTACCTAATAAGCTATTAGTTTAAGTTGTTATATAAAAAAATATTGTTATCAAATACTCTAACATCAATATTTGCATCCCTATTTACGTAAAAATACATGTATTTAATAAAACAATTAGTTGTAAGTATAAAATACGTATTTTTTATGTTAAAAAAATTAATTACACACCAACTTAACCGTTATATTTCTAAACGGGGTAACTCGGTGACCCCAATGATACAGTTTCCTCTACTAGTGTCTGTATTTTGAAAATTTTCTGCTCTACTTCCTGATATGTGTCGGCTAACGTATTATCATTATTGAGACTGTGCGTAAGTATCACAAAAATAAGTGAATAACTGTGATTCTGTAAAATATTATTTCAAGCGAGTCACTAATCTACCACCCGTTAAGAATTAATGACAAATTAACTCTTTATAAATAATTTTACGGAAATTGTGGGAAAATGAGGTTTTACGATAAAAATAGACTCGCATCAGAAGTATGAATTTGTATTTGTCGCCATATTGTGAAAGTTTATTGTTCAAATCCACTTAACCTACGAACGGGGAGAATTAACGATGTGAAGACATGATAAATCACGGACAACGAAAAACCTTTAATAAATAATAATTAACTGTCTACTTATTTAATTCACAAAATTGAGTAAACTCTTGGTATAATGAGATATGCATTTCGGGCGAGTTCCCAAAATGTTTACCGTGATAGTACAACTGACAAAGTACAAACTAGTGACTTATCATCAATATAATAGCTTTTTTTTTGCTTTAAATTTTGGAACCGAATCCGAGTAGTTGAGATACGTGATCAGTTGATCCGGATCAAAACGGAGCGAAGCAAAAAAACGTCCACAGGTCGAAAACGTAGATAATGATGACAGCTGATTGTAAACGGCATAGGTTTATAATTTATAGGTTAAAAGGTTAGGGATTACGGATCCGAATTCAAAACTCACGAATAGCGGAGATTAATCCGTTTGGATTCCAATCCGGCGAGCAAAAGAAAGGAACTAATTAATCGAAGCATTTAAACAAGTCACTCTAAATAAAACAATTACGACAACCAAGCATTTTCTGGAACCGAAAAAAAACATTTTCGCCGCTCCTCCACATTTCGAACCGTTAAGAATGTTCAGAAAAAATTATTCTTAGCATTTATTTGCCGATTTTCGTTTAGTTTTTCGTTCGACGAAAGCGTGTAGCCGACATAAAAGTTCCGAAAACGACGACGAAAGAGCGAGAAATCGACTCGAACACGAAGTCAAAAATTTTGACGCGCAGTTCAAGATGTAGGTAAGACGAGATTAAATATTCCTATACGTTTCAAAAATAAAAACTTCTATTTTAGACGATATATTTCATATTTCGTGAGGTAAAGTTCTTTTATTTACGGACACATTCGGGAATATTCAATATAAAACGTGAAGTTTTCTAAAATTTAAAAGTACATAGGTACTATCTGGTAAAAAAGTGGTGTCGCGTACCGAGTCGTATGGGATAGGCAACTCAAAAACCACTAAGAATTCAATCCCTTATTTTATGAAGGCGGAGTTAAACGACCTTAACACTGGTACTTACATTATAAATTAATTTCGACTCGTTTTTATAACTAGATATTATTTGCTAAACTAGGAGGAAGATAAGATAAGATAATTATCGGTAAATTTATTGTTTACATCAATTATATACGTAATGCAATTATAATGTATATGTATATTATGTAATGTTAGAATTTAATTAAATTGGTAAATATAGATATTTATGAGTATAGAATATTAGTATTCGATAAAAATATAAGTTAGTTAAATTAAATTAAATCACGTAGTTTTATTCATTTTATTTTGGTCAAAACATTCAAGGAAGACGATCGGTAAACTTTTACCATTCTTGTTTAAGCTTTCCTGTTTGCAGGTATGAAACGAAGGTTATTCATTGTTATCGTTACCTACTTAAGTGTTGTTAAAAATATGCATATTATCGTTGAAATTTCTTTCTATATTACACCCGATGCAAAAATACATTTTGAATGAAATCGAACATTTTTTATTTATATATTTACATGTCGGTAGATATTTATACCTAATTAATTATGTATAATTTTTAATATATCTAGCTACCGTTATAATATTTTTCCCATCTTTATATCATTCACGCAATTTCGTAAAAATTTATTTTACTATCATTAAGTAAAAACTAAATATGCTTCTTATTCTACGCATAACTACCTTATGAATGCCAAACCGGTCACCGCTCGATGCTGTTGCGGGTAAAAAGCCCAGGTATAAAGGATAATTTCGAGAAATGTAATTGTAACCTTATGTAAAATGGAAGACCACTCAAATGTGAATTTTTTGATATCAAACGATTCGTCTTAAAAAAATAAGCATTTTACATCATTACGCCAAACTGTTAATGAATAGAAGAAACTTATAAGGGTAAAAAATTCACTTACTTATGATTACAAGCTAACTAGCTTGATGGAATTCTTAAAAATTTATTTTTTCAAAAAACAAGAAATTCTGAATCTAATATAATAAACGTTATAAGGTAGTAGTAAATTATAATAGATTAAAAATAGCTTATAATAAGCATGTAAAAATAAGAAGTTTTAATAAGATAAGTGTACCTATATTCAGTATTTATTTAAAAATGCAATCTAAACTTAAAGTTAATAATTATAAAAATGCCCACACTAAACATTAAAAAAAATTAATATTAAATAAACACAATACCGACAAATAGTTTCCTGTATAGTTTCCAATAGTTAACGCCACAATAAACATAAAACTAAAAATATAGTTGTAAAAAATATGCAAAGTATTTATAGTACAGTCAACTCTCTCTTGAGTGCCACTATCAATAGTGCCACTTCCCCTGATTTTCGCTCGAGCTATACCCCCACTCTTAGGTAGCTCTCGAGGCCTGAATTCCCCTCCGGAATTCCAATCTCTCTCCATCAATAGTGCCACAGCGAAAAGTCGAAAAAATATAGTTTTTATAAAATACAAATCTTTATTTTATGTTTGGCACGTCTTTGGCAACAATTAAATAATTATCAATATTATTATTATAAATATAATTATAAATTAAGTATTTAAAAAGTTATGTCAATTTAAAATTATAAATTTAAATATGAAACATCGCAAATGTAGAACACAACTGATTACGAGTTTTCTTGCATCGTTGCGAGTGGCACTATAGCAAGAGAATGATGCGAATGGTGCGAACAACTTCGAGCGGTGAAACATGCAGAAAGTGGGGGAACCGCTTTTCCGAGAAAAGTCCTCGAGTTCGAAACATTTTTGGCACTCAAGAAAGAGTTGACTGTAATATACAGTATATAGTATAAAAAATTATAACTTATAATATTTTGTAGGTAATTAATGTTATCAATGTTAGTTTTACAAATGTTTCAGAAATTTGTATGATCGTTTCACTTATTTAGTTTTACACTTACAATCTATTTACTTACCTAACTAAAAATTACCAAAATATTTTATATTTAATGGATATGTTTATTTTATTATTAACCGTAAGGTCATTACAAACAACTTACAATATCGATATTGTGAAATCAATTAGGTAGTAAACCTATTAAAAAGTAAAGTCTTACTTGTAGATACAGAATTTCTCGTATTTTAATTTGTATTACACCACCAAAGTTTTATAAATATGTACATGTAAATAAAGACCATTTATTAAATAATGACGTCAAAAGTAGAAGGTGCCATATACAAAAAAAAGGCAAATCGTAAGAACTTCAATTGCAAAATAGTCGTCAAAAAACTTAGTTACAAAATAGCAAGAAAAAAGAACAAAATTGATGTATTCAAGTGATCTTGCGAATTCCTCATTGTTAATTTTCTCAAATTTAAGACATTTTATTGGTACAATATACGATGTAATGAGATAGTTAATCGTGATTAATATTTTGTTAATCAGGATTCCGTTTCTAAAATGTATGTAAAATGTTATATACTAACCGTTTATTGATGTTACAATAAATTATGTATAAATTCACAATATTGACTTAAAGGACTTAAAAGGAGAACGTTTCGCTTGATTTATACTGTTAAGTGACCAATCCTCGCGTTAGATTTTTAGGTTGTAAAATTTATGATCTTTTACAATAAAAATAGGAGGTCTAGTCATATTACCCAGTATTTAACAATAGTTGTGGGACGACCCACAACTATTGTCCGATATTGGGCGTCAACATTTAAACCAAAAATTAAAACTTCCAACAACCTGCTTTTGATTATTTATAAAAATTGATGTAAAACGAAAATGATCATCAGAAGTGATTCTTTACGGCAAGACGTGCTAAAATTTCTCCAATTTATTCAAATGATCGTTAAAACACACATTGAAATTTTAAAAATTGCGAAGCAATTATTTAATTAAAATAAGTATTTATTAAGCAAAAGAGCACGTTGTCCCGTAGAGGGAATGTTACGTTACCCACTAGTTATTAATTTGCAAACTTTGGTTACCCCAGTTTTGAGTTATGATTGCAGTAAAATTGTACTTTTTACACATTCATTAAGGTTTTTAAAGGTGTTATGGAAATGATAGATTTTTTTAAGTATTTTTCTGTGAATCAGAACATTGTAATCTATGGAAAACGTAATTTATTTCATGAAAACATCAATCTTTTTATTTGGGATGTACCGCCTTAAGTGTTGTTAAAAATATGCATATTATCGTTGAAATTTCTTTCTATATTACACCCGATGCAAAAATACATTTTGAATGAAATCGAACATTTTTTATTTATATATTTACATGTCGGTAGATATTTATACCTAATTAATTATGTATAATTTTTAATATATCTAGCTACCGTTATAATATTTTTCCCATCTTTATATCATTCACGCAATTTCGTAAAAATTTATTTTACTATCATTAAGTAAAAACTAAATATGCTTCTTATTCTACGCATAACTACCTTATGAATGCCAAACCGGTCACCGCTCGATGCTGTTGCGGGTAAAAAGCCCAGGTATAAAGGATAATTTCGAGAAATGTAATTGTAACCTTATGTAAAATGGAAGACCACTCAAATGTGAATTTTTTGATATCAAACGATTCGTCTTAAAAAAATAAGCATTTTACATCATTACGCCAAACTGTTAATGAATAGAAGAAACTTGTAAGGGTAAAAAAATCACTTACTTACGATTACAAGCTAACTAGCTTGATGGAATTCTTAAAAATTTATTTTTTCAAAAAACAAGAAATTCTGAATCTAATATAATAAACGTTATAAGGTAGTAGTAAATTATAATAGATTAAAAATAGCTTATAATAAGCATGTAAAAATAAGAAGTTTTAATAAGATAAGTGTACCTATATTCAGTATTTATTTAAAAATGCAATCTAAACTTAAAGTTAATAATTATAAAAATGCCCACACTAAACATTAAAAAAAAATTAATATTAAATAAACACAATACCGACAAATAGTTTCCTGTATAGTTTCCAATAGTTAACGCCACAATAAACATAAAACTAAAAATATAGTTGTAAAAAATATGCAAAGTATTTATAGTACAGTCAACTCTCTTGAGTGCCACTATCAATAGTGCCACTTCCCTGATTTTCGCTCGAGCTATACCCCACTCTTAGGTAGCTCTCGAGGCCTGAATTCCTCCGGAATTCCAATCTCTCTCCATCAATAGTGCCACAGCGAAAAGTCGAAAAATATAGTTTTTATAAAATACAAATCTTTATTTTATGTTTGGCACGTCTTTGGCAACAATTAAATAATTATCAATATTATTATTATAAATATAATTATAAATTAAGTATTTAAAAAGTTATGTCAATTTAAAATTATAAATTTAAATATGAAACATCGCAAATGTAGAACACAACTGATTACGAGTTTTCTTGCATCGTTGCGAGTGGCACTATAGCAAGAGAATGATGCGAATGGTGCGAACAACTTCGAGCGGTGAAACATGCAGAAAGTGGGGGAACCGCTTTTCCGAGAAAAGTCCTCGAGTTCGAAACATTTTTGGCACTCAAGAAAGAGTTGACTGTAATATACAGTATATAGTATAAAAAATTATAACTTATAATATTTTGTAGGTAATTAATGTTATCAATGTTAGTTTTACAAATGTTTCAGAAATTTGTATGATCGTTTCACTTATTTAGTTTTACACTTACAATCTATTTACTTACCTAACTAAAAATTACCAAAATATTTTATATTTAATGGATATGTTTATTTTATTATTAACCGTAAGGTCATTACAAACAACTTACAATATCGATATTGTGAAATCAATTAGGTAGTAAACCTATTAAAAAAGTAAAGTCTTACTTGTAGATACAGAATTTCTCGTTTTCTGAAAAAATAAATTTTTAAGAATTCCATCAAGCTAGTTAGCTTGTAATCGTAAGTAAGTGATTTTTTTACCCTTACAAGTTTCTTCTATTCATTAACAGTTTGGCGTAATGATGTAAAATGCTTATTTTTTTAAGACGAATTATTTGATATCAAAAAATTCACATTTGAGTGATCTTCCATTTTACATAAGGTTGCAATTAGATTTCCCGAAATTATTCTTTATACCTGAACTTTTTACCCGCAACAGCATCGAGCGGTGACCGGTTTGGCATTCATAAGGTAGTTATGCGTAGAACAAGAAGCATATTTAGTTTTTACTTAATAATAGTAAAATAAATTTTTACGAAATTGCGTGAATGATATAAAGATGGGAAAAATATTATAACGGTAGCTAGATATATTAAAAATTATACATAATTAATTAGGTATAAATATCTACCGACATGTAAATATATAAATAAAAAATGTTCGATTTCATTCAAAATGTATTTTTGCATCGGGTGTAATATAGAAAGAAATTTCAACGATAATATGCATATTTTTAACAACACTTAAGTAGGTAACGATAACAATGAATACCTTCGTTTCATACCTGCAAACAGGAAAGCTTAAACAAGAATGGTAAAAGTTTACCGATCGTCTTCCTTGAATGTTTTGACCAAAATAAAATGAATAAAGCTACGTGATTTAATTTAATTTAACTAACTTATATTTTTATCGAATACTAATATTCTATACTCATAAATATCTATATTTACCAATTTAATTAAATTCTAACATTACATAATTATGTATAATTGATGTAAACAATAAATTTACCGATAATTATCTTATCTTATCTTCCCCCTAGTTTAGCAAATAATATCTAGTTATAAAAACGAGTCGAAATTAATTTGTAATGTAAGTACCAGTGTTAAGGTCGTTTAACTCCGCCTTCATAAAATAAAGGATTGAATTCTTAGTGGTTTTTGAGTTGCCTATCCTATACGACTGGATTTGCGACACCACTTTTTTACCAGATAGTACCTACCTATCTCTGTTTTGATTTTTTTTTAAATTTTAATTACAGATACTCGTCAGATTTAATCTTTATTAGGTAACTTTACAATTAAAATAAGGAAAACCATTCGTTAATATTTCTAAATCCGGAAATAAAGTTAATCTACCAACAATTATATACCTACTACTTAAGCAAGTTTAATGTCCTGTTCGCATAAAATGTACCTGCTACTAAAACTGTTAATTTTCGGTTTAATGGCGACAATAAAAATTTGAATGTCATTTTATAAATAAACGTTATTGTTGACAGTGCTCGCGGTTAAAAGCATTTTAACTTGGAGATCATGTTTATTTATTTATTTTTTAAAAGGTAGATAAGTACGTTATTCACTTCGTTAGCTCAATTACATAGACTGTGTAAACAAAAAATTATTAACTTCGTAAAACGTGAACGTTAAAATTCAACGAAACAAAAATTGACTTTTAACTGCACAGTTATCAACGGGTTATAGCATACATCCCCCCCTCCGTCCTTTCCTAATTTACTGTTTATCTTGAGAATTAGCAGTTAAACGGTTGAAGATTACTTCGATACTTGAGTAGCACCGCTTTAATAATTTGATTATACGCCTCGTTTTTAATTTAAATTTAAATATTATTATGCTCGTTTTTTGTCAGTATTTTTTATAAGCGCTTAATCAAAATGTTTTAGGTCTATTGAAAATAAAACAAAGAAGTACGTTGATGATAAACGATGAAACGATAAATGATGAAAACTAAATAATTTCCAATTTACAGCCTATACGCTGAATTATTATTACATGTATAATAAATATCAAATATAGTATAGTTATAATAAACGAAGTATCAAATAAATTTAATTTTCTCGTTCTTTTACGTTAAAACGCATTTTCCGAAATAATAATCGTCCCAAAAACATTAGAAAACGTTCAATTTGATACACTTCGTCCAAACCTATATGCAATCACGTCATCAATAAAAGTTTACTAGATGATGACGTTTCACACAGTACTATCACCTCGTACCTCGTATTTTGACAGTTGTAATAAATTGCAGTCTTTGCGCAAATGTGCGCAAATAAATCATCTATAGAATATGTCACTTTCCAAACTTTAAACCGAATTACAAATAAACAATCTAGTAACTTTTTTTTTGATGACGTGAATTGCATATAGGTTTGGATAGGCCATAGTGCCTAGATATTTTGTTTAACGTTAATGTTATTAATTATTTACTAATTGTAAGAAAAATTAGTTTATTTTCCTTTTATAGTTTATAAAAGAAACAAAATAGGTACCTGCCTATTTTTATTAAAACAGTTGAATGCGGGTAAAACGTACCTACGTATATCTACTACCCTATTACCTACAACAGTTGCTGCCGCACATCTTTTGTATTCTGAACGTTACCTGAATAAGCCATATTATCTCGAAAATAATTTTAAACGAGCCGAAAAAATTCTATAAAACGTTAGCGAAATGTTACGAGGCCGTAATATCGAAAAAAACCCAGCTGAATATAAGATTACCCCGTTTAAACTACGCATACACAACAAAAAAAACGTAATGTATCTGCGAATAAAAGATTAATGCGATACATCTTTCTTAACTAAAAAGAAAAATATTTGTATAAATAACTGACAACTTAGCTTTCAAAACACCAACATCATCAAGGCCGATTTTAAACGGTTAAAGTAGAGATTATAAAAGGTAAAAATAAAAACTTTCGCTTTCGTTCATCACCTGGGGCAATTTTTCCTTTCAAAAATATAGATATATTCAGATTCTTCAAAGGCAACCCATATATAGTACGTTTTTAACAGAATTTGCTTTTAAAAGTCGATTATTATTTCTTTACAAAATTAACAAACCGCCGGCCCTTCTTCGACAAAAGATTCGATAGGTGCACATCGTATATATTTTTTAACTCGCGATTCTCTAGAAAAGAAGCGTTCTTTTATAATACGTTCACGCATAGAAACTTCAGTTTTCGGAATAATTGTGGGTGAAGTTATTTTTGATGTTGAATTTTGGTCGAAGTAGGGGAACGCCAAAGATCTGTAGAAAGTTAAATTTAATAGGTAACGTAAAGAACGAGATTTTTCAAATTTCTCGACGATTGTAAAATGTGTCAGTTTGGGATTTGTTAGAATAAAATACAGTTCGAATGAAAATACTTCGAATACAGTCCGGTTTTTTATAAAAATCGGTTATTGTTAATCACCTACAATCAGGTCGAATGCAAATCTGCTAATCGCAAACAAGATTTAGTAGCTTTCGCAGTAGTAGCCGTTCCAACTTTATTACTCATCTGTTGCTGTCGTTTATTTGACGATTACAACCACTTAAAAGCAGCTTAGTAAATAGAAATGGCGCATTTTTATTAGTACTCAAATTCAATTTACGAGCAAATAATCTAAGAACGTTTTTTCGCCATTGTTGTTTTTAAGAAAGAAATTAAGTGTCATATAATGGAACGTTCGTCTTAAGAGCGCTAAGTAGTGGTGTCCATATTGGTAAAACGCGTATCAAATTTGTGACCTTATGGAATTAATTATTTAAATTCTGCTTTTGCCAAAATGTTAGAAATTAAGTTAAAAATCTCGGAAGGTCCAAATAAGTAAAAAAAATAGAAGAAAAAATTGCCAACTTCTTTTATAAAAGCCGTCTAAAAAATCTACTAACCTTACGAGATCGTATACGGTGAACTAAACACTTTTTCTAAATAATATTTTTTGATAAAACTTTTAGATTTCCTGCAATTTTAAACCGCAGTAAAATTTATTCCAACTTTATAAATACCGGCTACTATACGTAAAATAAGCAATCTGACAACAAAGCTACGATATCTGCATTTACATCGGGAGATTATGTTTCGCTGATTCAGAATAATTTGTTGATGTATTTATTAACTTGTGCGAGCACTAGTTTTTTTTTAACTATTTCCGCCTCGCCTGTGATCTTTGGTGCCTTTACTATTCTGATATACGGATATAAGGAGCGTGCTTAAATAAGCGTTTTGTTTTAAATAAATTTACGAGAAGCTCCTATTTCATAATAAAACTACAGCGACTTTAAAATTTAATGTCTGTTATTATTATTCTTCTTTTTATAAAATTGTGGTAATAAGCCAATAACAAGTAATTAACACCATATATTTCAACTCTGTTTAGAGTTATCTGCAAGTGGTAAAATTTTATAATTTCCGCAGTAATAATCAAAAATTTGGAGCAAGAAGGAAACTCCTGGTAGGTACTAATTGTATTTATTAGGGTCATTAGCCCTAATTGTAAAATTGTAAGTGTATTAAATGACTACAAGTCAATCACCATTTTTCTATTACAGTATGTTAATAGTATCTTACAAATTAAGTTCAATAACAAATTCGGTATTACCTATGTTAAAAATCAAATTTAAGTAACCATTACATTATTTTGTACATTAATTTTAACGATGTTCGAAAAATAGTAATACCCTCACCTTAAGATCATATTATCAAACTAATGTTTTGCTAAATTCATTACAACTATAACCACAGTTACCCGACGTAACCGATTTTGGGTGGAAAATAGATTTGTAAGGAAATCTGGTACCTATACGGTTCCATCATTCCCAAATAATCTAAGAGTGTTAGCATCGTGTAGTTGTAAAAAAGGTATTCTTCTAACATGCATTATTTGTTGATTCATACATTTCGTTTCATTATGTTTTTTAGACTACCGTAGCAAAGCGTGCGCATGTAGGAAAAATCGAACGAGTTGCATTGATTCCTGTAGATGTATGGGACAAAAATGTACCAATGCAGTGACAATTACAAATGTGTCAATGTATAATGAATAAGATGAATGTTAAATTATTAAGGGTGTGTAATATCAAAGCTGTTAATTTAAACTGCGAAAAGTACAATTTTTAACGAAGGTAATACCAAATTTGTTAACGAACTTAATTTGTAAGGCACTTTTAACATACTGTAGTAGAACAATGGTGATTGACTTGTAGTTATTTAATACACTTACAATTAATTAGAGCCAATAGTCATAATAATAACATACGTTAAATTTTAAAGTCGCTGTAGTTTTATTATGAAATAGGAGATTCTCGTAACTTTATTTAAAACAAAACGCTTCTTATATTATGTACATAATTATTAAAATAGTTGAATGCGGGTAAAACGTACCTACGTATATCTACTACCCTATTACCTACAACAGTTGCTGCCGCACATCTTTTGTATTCTGAACGTTACCTGAATAAGCCATATTATCTCGAAAATAATTTTAAACGAGCCGAAAAAATTCTATAAAACGTTAGCGAAATGTTACGAGGCCGTAATATCGAAAAAAACCCAGCTGAATATAAGATTACCCCGTTTAAACTACGCATACACAACAAAAAAAACGTAATGTATCTGCGAATAAAAGATTAATGCGATACATCTTTCTTAACTAAAAAGAAAAATATTTGTATAAATAACTGACAACTTAGCTTTCAAAACACCAACATCATCAAGGCCGATTTTAAACGGTTAAAGTAGAGATTATAAAAGGTAAAAATAAAACTTTCGCTTTCGTTCATCACCTGGGGCAATTTTTCCTTTCAAAAATATAGATATATTCAGATTCTTCAAAGGCAACCCATATATAGTACGTTTTAACAGAATTTGCTTTTAAAAGTCGATTATTATTTCTTTACAAAATTAACAAACCGCCGGCCCTTCTTCGACAAAAGATTCGATAGGTGCACATCGTATATATTTTTTAACTCGCGATTCTCCAGAAAAGAAGCGTTCTTTTATAATGCGTTCACGCATAGAAACTTCAGTTTTCGGAATAATTGTGGGTGAAGTTATTTTTGATGTTGAATTTTGGTCGAAGTAGGGGAACGCCAAAGATCTGTAGAAAGTTAAATTTAATAGGTAACGTAAAGAACGAGATTTTTCAAATTTCTCGACGATTGTAAAATGTGTCAGTTTGGGATTTGTTAGAATAAAATACAGTTCGAATGAAAATACTTCGAATACAGTCCGGTTTTTTATAAAAATCGGTTATTGTTAATCACCTACAATCAGGTCGAATGCAAATCTGCTAATCGCAAACAAGATTTAGTAGCTTTCGCAGTAGTAGCCGTTCCAACTTTATTACTCATCTGTTGCTGTCGTTTATTTGACGATTACAACCACTTAAAAGCAGCTTAGTAAATAGAAATGGCGCATTTTTATTAGTACTCAAATTCAATTTACGAGCAAATAATCTAAGAACGTTTTTTCGCCATTGTTGTTTTTAAGAAAGAAATTAAGTGTCATATAATGGAACGTTCGTCTTAAATCTAACCACGTCGGAAATATGAAAGTACAGATATATATGTACAACTCAATATATTATAATAAAATTGGAGAGTTGGTTAGGGATCAAAAACATCAAACGAGGGTAGATATGAAACGAAAGAGTGTGATAATCAAATGTCTGACAACGTCCATTCGTGGGTGATTAGTGGTCGGTGGAGAATACATAAATACAGGCTTTTTCGATGCGAGAGCTGTAATATGTACCTATATACGACCCCTTCAGGCAATTTCGCGTATTCTCCAGCCGAAAATGAATTGAATACTGTTAATGCATTATTGGATTTATTCGTACTAATAAATCCACACGAAGAAATGATGAACAATCCTTTAATTTGAACTCAATATTACTTCGGCAATTTTGTCCGGATATTCAAAATTGTGTAAGCATAGAAAAAAAAAGACGCCCAGATTATTAAATGCCTACAGTAAAGCGCAGTTTGAAATTTTAAAAATTCAAAAGTTATTACCGAAAGTTGGTAAGGAAGCTATCCGCGCGTTCACGAAACCCAAGCATTAAGCTAAAATTCCATTTCGTCTTCTCATTAAAAGGCATATTTCCATTTGGTAATATAAAGGGCGCATTTTCGTCTTAATTTTCGAGAACCTGGCGAGTATAAAATTACACCTTTACAAACTTAACCAAATATTATCTCCTCATCAACAGGGATAAATTATCTAACATAATTGAAGTCTTAAAAGGGTAGTGAGTGCGGAATGCTTTATCTAATCAAAAAAGCGGTCGTTCATTTGGAATTAAACTGGATACCTTCAAGTATTTATAAACTCCCGAAACGAAATTTCAGTCTCCCGTTATAAATATAAATGACACAGTCATCCCGAGAGCGTTGCGGGCTATCATTTGCAAAACAAATTAAAGATTTAAGCATGATGCAGCACTTTGGAGATTAACACTGTCCAGCTATATCGCACATCGTTTTCTTATCGACTTCGACCTTTTTATTAACGGCCATTGGTAATTTCTGTTCCGACAACAAATATAATAGAAAAAATCGTCGATTTCCTAGATATTTATTTATATAAACTTATACACGTCGAGTTCGAGTGTTGGCTTTTGTACGTCAGTCACTTCAGAAAAGTGGAAATTAATCGAAACGCCGTTATTTATTTACTATTGAAAACACTTTCTATCGCACCTATATATCAATAATTTCCGTCGAGCCGGCAACGTGGTTATATAAATAAAAAGTAGAAATTAGATAAAATATTAATGATGTCGCGTTGGACTTACGCGGACGTTTAAAGCGCCGCCATTAAAAATCGCAACGATTCTCGACAATATAATGTTTAGAAAAAAATCCTTTTTATTGCGTTAACAAGATTTCGATTAACATTTCCTTTTTTCCAATCTTTATTCATCACGAAATCAAAGTTGCGCTACACTTTAGACGGGCATATCATTAATCAAACTGCCACTCTTATCTTTCAGCACGCCAACTTCAATTGTATCAGATGGTCAATAGGTTACTAATTAAAAGAGAACAAAAGAATAATATTGAATAATGACTTTCGATTGTGTTCAAATTTTGAAATTAATACGCGGACAATAACTTGCCCCCCCTCCACCCGAGTGTAAGGGTTTTTTGTTGGATGCCCGTCTCGAAACCGCCCCACCAATACGATTTTGCCCATCGTCTCTCATTTCGCGCGCTTTAAAAAAATTGCGATCGCTTAAAAATTTACCTACATTAGGTACTTCGCCAAAGACGCGCGTATCGAGTTTTCAATATTGAATTCGAGGAACGACAATTTCCAAACGGATGAATTGTAGATATTGCAGATTTTTCGACAAGGTAACGTACAATCAGTTAGAAGATCGGTGAAAGTTGTCGAGTTTTCCTAAAAACGATAATCAGAAACGTGTTAGTTTTAAAGTCGCCGCGAACAGAATTTTACAGATAACGTCGATGCTTTTTGCACTACGAAATATTTTTGAGTTCCACAAACAAGTCGGAAAAATAAGACGTTCTTTTTTTCACGTTAAAAAAAAATTAACGTCTTATTTCGCAAACGTCATTCAATTAAAACTGACGATCCGTTAAATTTGATATCGCTTTCAGGAGTACACCATCAAAAAATATACAATGAAATAATAATCATCTAGACGGTCCCCTAAGCGAGTTGTAACGGTAGCCGAGTTGTAATTATGTTAGATATTTGACGGTCCGTCAAGTGCTTAACAAACCTTGGT
Organism: Rhagophthalmus giganteus; assembly: GCA_036326145.1. NCBI lineage: Eukaryota > Metazoa > Arthropoda > Insecta > Coleoptera > Rhagophthalmidae > Rhagophthalmus > Rhagophthalmus giganteus. Next base: position 7,116,878 of record JARFJA010000036.1, read on the forward strand.
GAAACGGGACTCGGGAAAATCTAAGAGGAAACTCCAAAAGACGAGACGACACATTTACGTTAATTAATTAAAGGGAAAAAAACTATAGGTATTAACTATAGAAGTAGTCGACGAAGAACTTAATCGCTTAAAGAAGTATTATACCTAACTCTCGCAATATACGAGAGTACATTCTTCGCATATTCAAGTTCTTCCGATAAAATGATGGGAAGAACGAAATCTACAAATTGAAATTGTTTAGTTAACTTTACACAGTGTTACGGGACACAGACGTAATGCCTGCTTTGATTGTTTTGTTACAATTTTCAGCCAACGAATTTACCGTATCTTCTTAGAACAAGGAGAGCAACAAACTTAGATAATTACATGAATGTATTCACGCGTCCTTTAGTTAACAATGAATAGAATGTAGAAGCACAAAACAGTACAACAATCGGGAATGACAGATATGCCGACAATACGCGTCTCGTTTTTTTATCAACGACGACTATCGTTCATAATTAAATACCTAATATGCGTTAGAATTTTAAATAAAAACAGAAGAACCAACGCAAATTGCTAAAGAATGCCGAGATATTGATATCAAGTGTCTACTACAACTTGATAGGTAGTAACATTTTTATTAATCTTCTTAAGATTATTACCAAAGATTATTATTAGCGATAAAATTTTGAAATTATATAGTGCAACATTTGATTACCTAATTATAAAATTCCAAAATAGCTAATCAATACAAGAATTTTAAATGGCGTTACTAAATCATGCACATAATTGTTTTATAGTTCCAAATGCCACTTACGAAAACAATAATAAAAAGTAACAGTATGAAGTTAAACGATGCAAAACATACGAATGATACCTATTTAGGTGCCATTTAAGACGAACGAAATTGAATGATCGGAATTAAATGTCCATATACATTTAGTTTCACGACCTTCATAAAAAAAAATGTTATTTGGTATTATAGATGATACTGTGTATTGATTTCTAATAATGGACGTTATGAAAAACAAGTAGATAATGGGGAAAACGCCATTAAAATGACACAACATTTTTATTATACGTTTAATTAAATATAGATATTGTAAGGATCATAAATGGGCACCTAATAATTTATTTAACCAATGTCAACGATACTTAATTATCAGTAAAATGTGACAAATCACATCGTCTATACGGGATGTTACTAAATCGATTGGACGTATTTTGAGAGCGTATTTTTCGCGTCAAAATAAGAGTAAAAATTCGAGATACAGTCAAAAAAAATAGTATACTATTTCGAAAACAAAGCATTTTTTTCTTATCTTGATGCTTACGGTATTATGAAATAAATTTTTCCGTTGACGCGCGCTTAAATGGACACGAAATCGGATTTTGTCGTTTATCTCGAGAACGATATGTCGTACGATAAGAGTGCAAGTGGGTCCTATTTTAGCGAAACGGACTGAAAAATTTAAAAATGCCGCCAACTCTGCAATAAACCCAGTGGCGTAGACGTTCCAAATGAAAAACGTTAACGGTATGACTCGATCTCTGCCACTGCACTGGACGAAATGACTCATCGTTGTTATTTCGTCGCGCATTTATACGAACCTTTCGTCTTATTTCGAGGCGAAAAACACGCCATTAAAATATAGAGGGTATAACGTCGAAAGGGCGAAAGAATCAAAAGTGAAATTTACAAAAAGAAAAGAAAACCGTTTCTAAACCTCATTTAAGAATTAAACAGATACGTCATTTAGATCAGTTTTCTCTCATACGCCGTTTATTTATTTGTTTTACTATACCCACACCTATCGATGCGGCATGACACGCAAATAACATACAAATTTGAATTTCGACGCACACGCCCCTTTGACATTAGACTCACGATATGTACCAATCAATTTAAGAACACCCTGTACGTAATATTCAGCTAATATTCTATACAACTGACTCTAAAATGTGCTATTGAATGCACTAATTAACAATTGAAATTTCACAAATACTTTGTAATGTACGTATAATGTGTACAATCTGAAACAATGAAAATGTCCCTCGTCGTCGAGAAAACGTATCGAATCATTTGCTTAATATATCGACACACCTATACAACGCGATTCTCCTTTTAAAAAAACTACCCTCTGACGCACTTTGACGTACTATATGGTATAGAAAAAACCTGTCATTTACCGAATTATAAAGTTATGGACATGACATTTCTATTAATTTTACTTCTGTACGTCCAAATGCATTTTCTCGTCCAATTTCCGCCTACTCAAATAGTACACAGAATTATAATTCCAGAGCTCCAATAGGTTATTTAATTCTTACAGCTCCGTCGACGACAGTTCTTTTTTACCACACTTTGCCTGCTTAAATCCGATTTATTTATTTGTGTAGTTCTAAAATGATGCAGAACATCGCAGTAACGCACTTTAAACGTCCCATGTTAGATAGGTACACAAAAAAAATAACACCTCACTTACGTTTGTGCAAAAAATTACCAAGTACATACCCTGTATATTACATATATTTGTTTAACCTAAAAGATTATTACACTTTCTTAATTAATAAACGATATTTTAATTTTTCTAATGGCCCTCTCGGCGCGTATTCTCGTTTTCGCAACAGCAGCTGTTGTTTGCATTATTTCGATTAAATCATAAAAAAATGCGAAATATTTAAAAAAGCTCCGCGAAACTTTTAAAGTTCGTATTTAAAATACATTCGCCCGCCAATGAACGCTAAATATTATTTTGTTGAATAATAGGGAGAACGCTCCTTGATTTTTAACGATTTCTTACGAAATGTTCTTTTTACACATTCCTCGGCACAACAATGATGGAACTACACGTATTTATTTCGGGCCGTTATTTATAATAACATACAAAGCGCACCAATTTAAGTTTTAATCAGTGTGCAAATATGTATTTAACAATAAGTTCGACGTGAACAATTTTAAAAATTGTTAATAACTTACTTGTTTAAAAAAAAATGCCGCCAGGCCAACTGTCCATATAAAACAAGAGAAAACCGATATTTATCTATAAATAAGTCCGGAAACACTGTTCGACAAAACACTATTTATTGAAATAGGTATGAACACCGAAAAAATAAGAAAAAGCAAATCGATCGCGGGCGCGCGCGTATACCATTCCTCAAAGACAATCCAAAACGTACTGAGGAACGTAAATTGGAACGATCCAATTTTTCGACAATAGAGAATTTACGTAAAATTAAATGAATCACTGTAATTCTACAATATGCCTATTCGAATAAATCACGTAGGTACCTACTTATAGATGTAAGTTACCGAAGTTTTGCGATAAACACAAGTGAGTTCTTATGGTAATTTCCGTATCACATAGTAACATAAATGTAGTATAAACTGTTATATGTAAACGAACTATTTCGTACGTCTTAGAAACATATTCACTCAATATTTTGTACCTAAACATTTATTTTAAAATCTATTTTTTAATATTTCAATCTTTTCTTGTAATGAATTTCTAAAAGTTGTAAAATCGAATTTATAGTAACGTAATTGATTATTAATAATAGTAACGTTTGAAACAAGTTTTACACACCTACCTAATAATTATTTTGTTTTAATAGACGACTCCTTTAGTTCTAAATAAAACGATTAAATAAATTAATGATTTTGTCCGTTTTTTGGGATCAATTTAATAATTTGTCAAATTTTTGGATTACAAGCTGCTGCCGTTTCATCTTCGAAAAACGGCATACCTAGTTTTTTTTAATATAGGTAATTATAGGATATTACAATTTTTTTTTTGACAAAATTTGATGGAAAATTACACATAATTTTAAAGATCCGATCGCACGCAAGCCTCGGTATTGAATTTCCATGTCATATGTCACAAAACACCTTTTTTAGATTTTTCTGGGAAGAAATACATCGTTTGAAAAATTACGTTTACTAGAGAAAAATTCTCGAGAGTATTTTTGTAAGAATTAAAAAAAGATCACTTTATCATTTTTTCCCGATTATCTCGAAAACAACGCGTGCTATCGAAAATTGCAAAGAGAAATGGTCGGTAGAAAATTTTTCGCCGATTCAAAAACATATTTCATATTAGCAATGCGATAACGAATAACGGAGATAACTTGCAATCGGTACTCCAAAGCGGGCCTGGGTCCGATCATCAGACAGGCTGCGCAATAGCATTATTTTCTAAAATAAAAGTACGTTGTAGAAAAGTCGAAAATCCACTAACAATAAGTTGTAATGCGCATAAACTTATTTTCATTAACACGTTGCTATAGAAAACACGTTATGGGAAAAAAATGCCGACTTTGAAAACTTGCCAAAAATTTGGGGTACGTCTTATGACTTTGAAATTTGGCACGATTTGTTGCGATAGGTCAATTTTTGTTGACCAGCACATTTTCGCCATGTCACCTTATAGTCTCGATCTAAATGTTATTCGTACCGCATAAAATTACTCCCAATGATTTATGCATCAAATCATGATCGTCTATTATAAAGTGTAGCTAGTTATCACGCGATTAATGCTGAAAATATTTTAAGATTATAATCTCAAAAATATATATGCAGCACTTAATAAATAACGGTACAGTGGATAATTTTTGGATTAATTTTTCCAGAAAATTTGAAAAGAGAGAAAAATCGTAGGATTTTCCAAAATATTGAATACTTGATATTAATTTTTTGAAAAAAATCCATTCTATTTTAATACAATCCATTTAAATTTCTAAATTAAAGTACAGTACAGTCTTCAGGCTAATTATTAATTTCTATATATCATTTTATAGAATAATACCGGTGTATCTTTGTTATTTATATACTTTTAACCTTTGTACTACCGTGGGGTCGTTGGAGACCCCACGTACTTATTTTTGGAATAGTTTTCCTAAAATTCCAAGAAAAATTGATTTTGTTAGTTTTATGTTTTGGTAAAATATAGCTTTTCTAGCATGTCATTTTCCAAAAAATTAAGTAAGTTACACGTAATAGGTACCACTGAGGTCACCGGCGACCCCTACAGCATATTAAGTACGGTACATTAATTTTTGAATATTGTTTTGCCCTACTTCCATTTGTATCTTATTGGCTGCTTGTCACTCGTCAAGACTGCGAGGATTCCCTAGTTCCTTACTTAGTTTGCTTTTACTCCGGTGCTTCTCCGTACAATCGCGGCGGCCTCGTAATTTCAATGTTCCCTCGTTCCCTTAGTTCCTTCTTTGTTTTTATCTCAGCATTTCCCCCTTTTCTTTGTGTCTATTGGGAATTCGGTAAATTCGCTGTTTATAAATTCTGCTCAAAACGTTCAGTAATTATAGCTAGAAATTAGAACTTTCAAGATCAAGGGACATAAAAACAGATTTATTTATCAAGTAATACGTGATAAATGCTCTTGTTACTCTTCGAAGATAATTGTTCGGACAGAGTCCAGTTTTGCAAAAGATTAAGTTTGTGGTGACGCAGATAAGTTAGTAGAGAATAAGGGCAAGTCATTTACGTATATGAATATAATTTGAATAGATTGTCGTGCTATATTGTTCATTAAATATTACATTTTACTTGTTATTTATTTCTAAATTTTGTGGACGTGTTATAATACTCCCCCGTTCCTCGATTACATTGTGACGTTCAGAGTCACAAAAATCTGAAGATAAAACTTCAACGGACTTTGAAATCTCTCTCTCGTTGTGCAGAACCTGCACAAAAATAATTTTCTGTAGATAATCGTTTTCCGAAATATTTTTCAAAACGTCACATAATAAACCTCGAAACATCAATTTTACCTACTTTGTTTCATTATTTGTAAACGTCACGTTCGAGTTAAGTTCAACGCCGCACAAGAAACAATTTCCAAATTCCACTTTCGCTTCAGACTGTCACGCATCATTTGCACACAAGCGTAAATGTTAAGCATACAGTATTGTAATCTATTTTGTAGATCTAATTTTAACCCGCAGGGCGTATCGTGTAGGTACTTACTACCATTAACCATTCCGTATAGCAATGATTAACATTCGAACTTTTGTAAATCAAAAAAAAGACGATTGAAAAATAATTAAAGCGAACGATTATCGCAACTGTTTTCATAAACAATTATAATTAAGAGCGCTAAGTAGTTGTGTCCATATTGAAAAAGCGCGAATAAAATTTGTGATCTTATGAAATTAATTATTTAAATTCTGCTTTTGCCAAAATGTTAGAAATTAAGTTAAAAATCTCGGAAGGTTCAAATAAGTAAAAAAAAAATAGAAGAAAAAATTGCTAACTTCTTTTATAAAAGCCGTGTAAAAAATCTACTAACCTTCCGAGATCGTATACGGTGAACTAAACACTTTTTCTAAATAACATTTTTTGATAAAACTTTTAGATTTCCTGCAATTTTAAACCGCAGTAAAATTTATTCCAACTTTATAAATACCGGCTACTATACGTAAAATAAGCAATCTGACAACAAAACTACGATATCTGCATTTACAGCGGGAGATTATGTTTCGCTGATTCAGAATAATTTGTTGATGTATTTATTAACTTGTGCGAGCACTAGTTTTTTTTTAATTATTTCCGCCTCGCCTGTGATCTTTGGCGCCTTTACTATTCTGATATACGGATATAAGTAGCGTGCTTAAATAAGCGTTTTGTTTTAAATAAATTTACGAGAAGCTCCTATTTCATAATAAAACTACAGCGACTTTAAAATTTAATTTCTGTTATTATTATTCTACTTTTTATAAAATTGTGGTAATAAACCAATAACAATAACAAGTAATTAACACCATATATTTCAACTCTGTTTAGAATTATCTTCAAGTGGTAAAATTTTATAATATCCGCAGTAATAATCAAAAATTTGGAGCAAGAAGGGAACTCCTGGTAGGTACTAATTGTATCCTTATTGTATTATTATTATGGCTATTTATTAGGGTCATTGGCCCTAATTGTAAAATTGTAAGTGTATTAAATAACTACAAGTCAATCACCATTTTTCTACTACAGTATGTTAAAAGTGTCTTACAAATTAAGTTCATTGACAAATTCGGTATTAACTATGTTAAAAATCAAATTTAAGTAACCATTACATTATGTTGTACATTAATTTTAACGATGTTCGAAAAATAGTAATACCCTCACCTTAAGATCATATTATCAAACTAATGTTTTGCTAAATTCATTACAACTACAACCACAGTTATCCGACGTAACCGATTTTGGGTGGAAAATTGATTTGTAAGGAAATCTGGTACCTATACGGTTCCATCATTCCCAAATAATCTAAGAGTGTTAGCATCGTGTGGTTGTAAAAAAGGTATTCTTCTAACATGCATTATTTGCTGATTCATACATTTCGTTTCATCATGTTTTTTAGACTAGTTTAGTAGCAAAGCGTGCACATGTAGGAAAAATCGAATGAGTTGCATTGATTCCTGTAGATGTATGGGACAAAAATGTACCAATGCAGTGACAATTGCAAATGTGTCAATGTATAATGAATAAGATGAATGTTAAATTATTAAGGGTGTGTAATATCAAAGCTGTTAATTTAAACTGCTAAAAGTACAATTTTTAACGAAGGTAATACCAAATTTGTTAACGAACTTAATTTGTAAGGCACTTTTCTGTAGTAGAACAATGGTGATTGACTTGTAGTTATTTAATACACTTACAATTAATTAGAGCCAATAGTTATAATAATAACATACGTTAAATTTTAAAGTCGCTGTAGTTTTATTATGAAATAGGAGCTTATCGTATATTTATTTAAAACAAAACGCTTCTTATATTACGTACTTAATTATTAAAATAACGGATTACAATTACAAATACTACAACAATTATATTATTATATTGGCATATGTATTTTAGAATTACGTATAGAAGGAGAGAAAGGTACGGCAAAAAATGAGATGGGAGCGCTGAAAGAAGCGACGAACCCACAATCTCGGCGTGATTCAGAAAATGCAATTTTCACATGTTTTCACTTTTAATTATCTATCTTAATTATAAAGCCCTGCAAAAATATAATTCTTGTGCCGTCGAATGCTATATAGATGAACCAAACTTTTTGAAGAATAAAATTTTTCGATATGTCCTATTGTTTTGCAGTTATGATAGTATAAACGGAAAAAAACGCGAAATTGAAGTGAACTTTTTACCAGTTCGAACCGAGATACGGCCCCGAAAGTTATTTTTCTCCATAAGAGCCCATGTATTTCGGGTTTTTTCGAAATTTTTTAAACGATTAATTCCACAAAACCAATTACGAATTTTACGGCAAAAGAAAGTTCACCTTTCGGTGAAGATGGTGCTCTTTATACTGGACGATTTTTGACGTCTTTTGGCTTTTTAAATAAAAAAATACGTTCTTTCGGTCTGTCGAGGTTTCATCTTGTAACCTCGACAGCTCCACGACAGTCATTTCTCAGAACTTCGAGTACTCTACTATCTATAAGTATTTAAATCGAAATATCTAGAACTTTTTAAGTAGTACCGGATGTTTACGATAATAATGTATCACCTTATAGTAGCTATGCCTAACAGTGTTGTCATTAAAGCCAATCGCGAAACAAAATTTACAAGCCCAACTAACAACGTACAAGGTTAAATTCGCTCTCATCAGCTGATACATATTGCTCTTAAGCAAGAAACGTCAGCCGACTACTACTATAGGGAAATTTTAAAAGTCATGTTAAACTTTAATTTGCTAATAAAAAAAATCAATATGTAGGGTATAACTTGTCAAGTCAACTATTTTTACCACGATATCCCAGCTCGTTTAAAAATGAAAATAATTATGAATAATTTAAACAAACGCATTTACTAGAGCTCGACCTTGGTGGCGGTGAATTATAACAAACCTAACCAACGTACTACTTACGTGCGTTTTTTTTTTAAACGTAACTACTGTCTTCGACCCCTTTTATTATTTAGCTTTTATTGCGCCATAACAATAACGAGAACCGTAAACTGCCGTGCTTCTGATATAGGTAGGTACCTACATAGAAACGTTTAACGTTTCCGACTGAAGTTCGCGAAACGTTTTTTTTCTCTCGCAGATTACCGCTGTATCCGCGCTTTATAATGTAGGATTTAACCGTGTCCATATGAATATAATATTTAAAATATCTGGGGGCGCTTTAATCGTACCGTCACATTTTGACCTCGCGTTGTCTAAACGTATCTGATGTGAACCCCCTTTGTATTGGGGTTGCACCCGCCTACCCTCTGTCATACAACACTGACTCATAAGCCGCGACTGATTCATATTACGAGCAGGATTAAACAATTAATTCATAGGCGCTCGTCATTTCGATGACTAATCGTAAATGTTGAATAATACGAATCGGAAACACATAAATATCCGACTTGTATTATATTCAGTATGACTAACAGTAAGTGAAAATGTTTAGTTATTATTTACATGCAATTTTGATCGAACACGATATATCGAGAGAGGGCGTATTTTAACGACATTAATAGTTTTAATTGCGTAAATAAAGGACCATTTTACGACGACGCTATGAAAGCACTAGGTACGAAACGGAAGCGATAAAATATAAATAGATACATAAATATAATTATAGGGTATACTCGATAATCGCGTATTATTTTATTAGCGATTTTGATCTTACATTAAATTGACGAAACGGATTCGACCAAACGTTTCCTAATTGTAAGAGCATCAAAACAAAATATAATCTACTAACTTTTTCAACGAAAATATTTTGCTTCTATAGTCGGGTTTAGATATAGAAAGTCGATATAAGTAATAGACATGATGTATCGGTATTGAGTGAGCGGGTTCGCATTCGGACCCTTCTAAGAACCAGCAATGTGGATGTGATTGAGTTTAAGGATAGCGCTGAATGGCGACCGGAAGCAGTGCTCTGAGTTACCGGAAGTGTGATCGGATTTGTTAAACGGCAGAAGGGATTAGAGAGGATTCTCGGGCCGGACCACGCTTCGATGCTCCAAAACTCAGCTTAGAGTTGATGGCCGCGTTCGGATTTAGTTTTATTACCGAAATTTCGATCTTTGAATCCCAGATTCCCTAATACCTCTAAATTCCACCAATTGGAGGACTTAAAAACAATTAAGCTCAAAGTTTTAAATCCTTTGAGACGCCGCTCGCGTGCAGAAATGCCACAGTCAAACCTACAAAACCGGATCGAGATCATATCCAGATTAAATAGGAATCCACGAAATCCTAAAAGGGCCGATACGCGTACTACGTACAGTTACATTTTCGATGTAGGCATAGAAGTAAGTTGTTTTTAAATTTAAAATATACCTATAGCTTATCCAAACCTCTATGATGTTTACGTCATCAATACAAAGATACTAGATGATGACGTTTCATACAGTGCTGTCACCTCAGGTCCGTCAAGTTGGCCCGGACATAAAGAATTGTTAAAATTTTATTATAATAAGATTAAAATGCTAGTAAAATTCTCTCAGATGCTATAATTAATTTAAATTATGCTCTGTTAATTAATGAGTAATTTAATAATGAATTGTCCGGGCCAGCTAATACGGTGGCCCGGCCATTTTGGCATATCATAAATTTTTAAATCATAATAGAAAATGCCCGCAAAATGCTATAAGATGCCGTATCGATTTTTAAAAATGCTCTGCTAATTAGACCGCAATCGAATTAATAAATGTCCGGGCCAGGTGGTCGGTGGCCCGGCCATACCGAAATCTTTAAAAAAATGGATTTAAAAAGTAATTATTTTCGAAGTGCTATAAGATGCTGTATTGATTTTTAAAAATGCTCTGCTAATTCGTCCGTAATTTAATTAATCAATGACCGGGCCAAGTTGACGGTGGCCCGGCCATGCTGACATCTTTAAATATTTTTTATTGTAAAAATAACTATTTTCAAAATTCTATAAGATGCCGTATTGATTTAAAAAAATGTTCTACTAATTAATCCGCAATTTAATTAACTAGTTTTCGTCATCGTCATTCTAGTCAATAATAGGTAAAGTATAAATAAGTACCTATTAATTGTTGTATAAAAGCGTGACAAAAATAAGCAATAAGTTAATTTGCGAAATATGTTACAGATAAAAAGTGTTACGTGCAAAAAAAATGATAAAAATAAAATATAATCTGATCGAAAAATATTATTTAATAATGGTAAACAAGCAATTAACAAAATTTAGAGGCCTGTCGGCTAGCTTTTGAACAGTGGAGTTCGGCCGAGTTCTAATAAAAAAACAAAGGGGCGCCAAGTAATTTTTCCTTACAGTAATAACTATTATTAAAAAAAAATGGAAAATTACTAAAAGAATACGATGTTAAATAGTTACAATAGGTAAATTCCGGTAAATTATCAAGAAACGTACAATACAAGAGGTAATTTTGATATCTGACCTAAATGAAGTCGAAATTTAATATGAACAATTTTATATAAATATGTAAATACGCTAATGCTTCTCGAGAAACACTTCGTTTATAAAGGATAATACAAACAATAACAAAAATATAAATTATTCCGAACAATTGACTTAGCTTTCTACGCGTAGTAACCAAAATCGAGCTTCCAAGTCAACCTCCGGTAACAAAAATCCAAGTCCAACCCAATAACAAGTCCAATCCAAAAACAGTAGATAAAATTTTGAACAAAACCAGAAAAACGAAATCCAAAAAGAGAAAATGTAATCCAAAATAGAAAAATGTAAACCAAATCTAGGACCTAAAAAGACTATTACTATTACCTAGAAGTATTTAGGCATAGCTCTACTCACCTCCTACGGTGGGTACGGAGGTCCTATTATTTCAACGATATTACGATATATATATATTTTAGATGATCAGACTACGTCGGTGGGTCCTAAACACCCTGGCCGTTATTCTTATTATTTTCCGCTCTAAAGCGATAAATGTAACTCAAACTATGAAAAATGAACGAAGATTAACGGAATATATATCGGAAATTAAAGATGTGGACTTTTCTATTTTTGTTGTTATTTTCTACTAAAAACCGTTCCTAAACGACCGCCCTTAATAATTGAAAACCTATGCCAGCCAACTCCTCTTGTGAAGAAATTGAATTAAATTTAGAAGAAAAAAAAACGTATCAAAAGATTAGTGAAATAACATAATACAACATAAAATATAAATAACATAAGTTTTGTAGAAATAATTTCAGTTTAATAAACAACTTAATCTAATCATTTGTCTATACGCCCTCTTATTTACCGTTTAGCTATAAAAAAAACATATTATATACCTACAATAATTCTAAATAGTATCAGGTATCATATTCTAAATAGATCGAGTATTCTTATGATTATAAATATCAATATAATTTTATTTCTGATCATTGCAATTTATAACGGAAAAACGAAAAGTAAATATTTTAGTAATTTAATATTTTATTTAATTTAAAAAAAAACATGTAGACAATTTTTTACATACTTCTAGACCTTTGACTACACATCGACTTATTTATTAAAATTTATCCACTGTGCGGCAGTTATACAATCGTTTTTGATAATTAAAATGAATAAAAATTAATATCTAATTATATTTCATAATTAAATTTGAAAAATTATGTTTATTTATAATGGACGTTAATGATATTTTCCATTTATAAATAGTGAAAAGTGACAATTGAAATACATAGGTACTATATACTTAGTAAAAATAAAAAGTAAAATAGTAAAAATAGAAAAGTTGAAAAAACTTCATACTGACCTCATAAAATATGTACCTATAGTTTATCCAAACCTATATGATATGTGTTTAGTGCGACTGTTTTGTTTTTGTTTTATGTTACGATAGTTACCAAATAAGTTGCAATTAGATTTTTGTCAAAAAATAAATATTCACAAGTTTCTTTTCTAAACCAAAAATGTACGAGGATTAAAATTTTAAAAGTTACAGTCCATAAATATCCTCATACTATCGACACAAGGTTACTAGATGATGACGTTTCACACAGTGCTGTCACCTCGTATTTTTATAGTTCTAATAAATTGTAGTCTTTCTTTATACCATCTAATATGTGCGCAAGTAAATCGTCTATAGAATGTGTCACTTTTCAAAATTTAAACCGAATTATAAATAAACAATCTAGTAACTTTTTATTGATGATGTGAATATCATGTAGGTTTGGATAAGCTATAGGTACCTATACATACAACGTAACAATCGAGGCCGTTAACTAAACTTATCCGTATAAATTCGTAACAAATAAAGCAAACTTTGATAACAACTAAACAAATATTGAACATACAAAAAGCAAGCACGCCAATAAATGTTATGACGTTGTAATTCAGTATCAATGCCCGAATCAAATATTTATTCAGCTCCATTTACGGGAATAAAACAATACTCCCAAGTTTGTTTACCGAATATCGAATTAATATACCCCCTTCGTGCCCACACACATACATACATATATATATATATATATATATATATATATATATATATATTTTAATGCATCAGGGCTCGAATTTGGGATTAAAATACTTCGATATTTTCTAACCGTCGATCTGCAAATCGAAATAATAATATGTTGCCGTTGTAAACCTCCAACGTTCACAAAAAGATTTCCCAGATAAACTTAAAATATCTGGGATACGAATGGACCCTCTTGCTAAATATACAAAGATGGAAAATATTCTTACCCGTATAAACCCGGCGCGGCGTATCGTATTTTCCCTTTTATGAATCATTTTGGATTTTATAAGATATCAAAACACGGTTATTGTACAGGCCGTGATATTTTGCGCACTCGAAATATTCGATTTTTAAAACCGACTTGCCTGATTACAGTTAAAAATTAAATTCGTTTTTATTTTAATGGCATTTATTTAATTATATCGATTATTATTTATTAATCGTAGAGCACGCTAAATAATTTTATTATATAACAATTTTTGCAACGAATTTCGTTCTTGTACGCGAAGATCATTTCGATGCAAGTTTTTCATACTAAAAATTTAATTAACAGGTTTAAAGGAGCAATTATTATTATTTTTAATTAATTTAATTGTGTAGTAATAAAACGAACTTTAAAATAAACACTGTTGTTTCACTTAAACTTAACAAATCTCTAATTACATAATTCCGTTCATAATTAAAATGGGTCTTATCTTATAGAGGAACCTTACGTTATACAGGGTGTTTCGAAATTCGCGCATATAGAAAGTAGATTGATTTATTATACAATAAAAACTGAATAAAAAGTTACTTTTATAATAACCAATATTTTATAATTATCGCGATTTCAAAAGTTTGGAAGGTATGGCCTATCCAAACCTATATGCAATTTACGTCATCAATAAAAAGTTACTAGATTGTTTATTTATAATTCGGTTTGGAGTGACAATGACAAAAGTTTGGAAAGTGACATATTCTATAGATGATTTACTTGCGCACATATTAGATGGTATAAAGAAAGACTACAATTTATTAGAACTGTCAAAATACGAGGTACGAGGTGACAGCACTGTGTGAAACGCCATCATCTAGTAGCCTTTCATTGATGACGTGGATTGCATATAGGTTTGGACGAAGTATAGATAAAATATGGCCATTATGAATATAACCCATAGTGTTTGTTTTGAATAAATTTAACTTGTATTTTTTTGTTTTTAAAAATTTGTTATTTGTTATAGTTGTCATACGTTTAAAATTAAAAATAAAGACTGTTCTCGCCCGTTTTCGAATTTTTTAAGATCATTACAATTAGAGAAGCTTTTCATTCAGTTTTCATTGCAGATATAATACCGTCCTGCTTCTCGTATGAGCGAATTTCGAAACGCCCAGTATTTTATAATTTACACGTTTTAAATACAACAGCATTATCGTAGAATGATGGTTCATTTGTGAGTCAATGGAACAAACCCAACACATACGAATGAGAAGAGAGGGGGAGGGGGAGAGAAATTTAAACAGGTAAATTGCATGAAACACGTAGGTAACTGATTATAATTAATAAACGGCTCCTACTCGGAATTCTTAACCACGATCCACGTCTCCGTCAGTTTGTTTAATGTCTAAATTATTAAGAGTTTAACGATACTATACGGGGTGTAACTAAAATAAAAATAAGAGGAGTGTATGACATGACCATTAAACAAGATGATAAACGTCTTACCTATATGTTTATCGAATTTTAACAATTTTTGTTGAAATTTGTATGAAATAAATCAATAAATATCAAATAATAGGAATAAATACAGACTTGCTTTGTGTTTAAATAATCTAATTATTCTGCATTAATGGGCATATAAAATTAAATAGCTACACAAACGATATGATAGAGCTTTACGCTACCGTGACCAATACCAGAATGTAAACTATCAGCTGCTCCATTACGAAAAAGATTTAAACTTAAATTTGCACCTAACCTGCCCTACAATAAAATATATTAAACGTGCTGATGTCACGTTGTCGACACCAATCATAACAGTTAATATCAGATTTTTGTCCAGCATGTGCGTTTTGTTTACTTATATTATAAACTATATTGATTTTCGTTTTAGTTTGAAAATTAATTCAATTTAAATTGCGTAAGGACAGGGTCGTACCTACTTAAAATTTGAAATGCAATTTTCTCGAAAACCACCAATAAGCGACCATCAGTCGATAAAGGAAAATATGTTTGAAATCATTAGTACAACTACCACCCAAAACACCGCGAGCTTTATTTAACTAACGACCGAAAGAAAAGAGTCGCATAATTAGTAATTTTATATGAACGCGCGGGCGAGACAGTAAAAACAAAAGTAACAAAAGCACTCGGGCGCTCGTTCTGGTCTCGAGAAGGAGTCGTCGGGTAAGAGTTAAAAAACACCTTTGCCGTTCGTGGAAAGGAACGAAAAGATAAGAATTCGGGCTAAAAGTTATTTTTTGAGCGGAAACGCTTCGTTTACACAAAGTTTCGTGGCCGGAATGCTTTTTACCTACCTAACCGTAATTTAAGTTTTACACCAGTAAGTGCAATCTAAAGCTAAAGTAGATCCTTTTGATCTCCAGATTAAATTTGCAGTAGACATAGCGATCTTATTTTGTGGCTTGTGAAAAACTCGCAAATACGCGGAGCTTTGTTTGAAGAAGGTATTTACCAAAAAAAAAAAAATATGAGCAACATCAACTTCGTTTTATAATTTGAAAAGAATCTGCTAACGAAAAACCTGCTTTTTTATATCATATACCTACTACCACCCCTCAAATTGTTACCTTTGTGGTAGCAATTAACCTCGATAACCTAATTGTTTGCGTCTTTTTACATTTTGCCGGCCGCGCTCCGTAGAGTGAAACGTATAGTAAACATTTTGTATTTCGCATATTCGGTAGGTAACATGTATAAACCACAAAACCATTTGTTAATTTGCATTTTAGCATTTATTTTATTTTCTGCACGACTAATTGTGTAAATCATGTAAATCCGCTGTTTAATTGCCCGTACTAGCATTGTAGAATACTACACAAATAAAAGGATTCCACGGACCGAACAGTCCCCGTTGTTCCCCCTGGAGTGTCCGGAAGAAATGTCGTTCCGACCGGAAGTTGTGTATTAATTAATGATACGGTTTTATTTTCTTCCGGAGCCATCCGTGTGAATTATGGCCTCGTATTATTTTTTTTTTGTTTCGCTTATGGTAGATCGGGGAGTGTTTTAAGAAAAATCGCTCGACTCTTTGCGCCCGGTAACGTAATTTGCTAAACCGATTCTTAAATCTTGTCATTATTTTGCAATCTTGCGAGAGCACGTCGGACGTATTCGATATAGCCGTTGTGCATCGGGCTTTATTCTAACCCGCGGGATTGAGATCACTTAGGCCCGCGTTCTCTCAAGTATTGGATTTATGTTGAAAACAGCACCGGGGGTATTTTTAACTCGGATTTGGGATACAGGATTGCTTTTTAAAATCGCCTGGACAAGAAGCCTCCTCGCTAAACAATTCATTATTTTTTTAAATCAGATTGGAGTCTCTCGGGAGTTAAGGCTCTCGACAAAATATTTTTTCGCGAAACGATTTTTATAAGAAAACGTCGCTGCACCTGTTTTGTGCAGTTTTATATTACGTCCATATATCATTTGGCTTCGTAAATTCTTGCCCTTTTTTTCAGTATTTAACTTTGAGCTGAGATTTCGTATGCAGCGATATTTCTTCATATTTACATATCTCATAAACTTAAACTCTGATGCAAGGAGTGGGATATTTCGTACTGTATACGAGCTGATCTGGCTTGTCGGAATAATACACCCATCATATCTTTTCTCGCCTCGAAGTGTTCGCAGTTATTTAAATATTACAGCAATTTTTCTTCACTTTGCTACCGTCTACTTGCTCTTATTTAAAAACGCGACTACACTCTATCAAATTGGAATCGTTCAAGATCGCATATGCGAGGACTTTACTTTTTAAATGTCAAACGTCGCGTCACGTTGGAATTTACGATGTATGTTAGGTTTAAAAGTCGTCGAGTATGAAGTTAAAACGTAAACGTTTGATCGCCCATGAAATAGTGGCAGTGAATTATTATAAAATGTAGGTATGTGGCAAAATGCCGTCCCTGTTGATGTTGCTCGCGCCAAATTTAAGTCGATGTTTATTATCGTTACATGCCTATAGGCATATAAAATTGTACGTGGAATTACTTCAACATCAAATTTTGAACACCGTAAAAGAAATTTTATTTCCACGTATAGTTCGATTAGGAGAATGTCCGAGCTGTCTCAAAAGAAATAAAATCTAGCAAACAAGGGGGGATTACTAATTTTAAATAATACCTAACAACTTGTGGTTGTAAGTTAGTGAGCTGATGTCCAACAAAACAGTAAATGAATTGCTCATTAACCACGCTGATATATTAGGGGGACCGGAAAGTAATGTCGCTTTCTTACATTAAATTCAAACGAATAAATTTTTAATCAATAATCAATCCACCCTCGTTATCAACCTTTTGCCATCTAGTGTGCAAATTTTCAATCCCGGACCGATAAAAATCAATTGGTTTTTGAGAAAAAAATATCTCGAGATGACATTTTGGACATCGTCCAAATTTTCAAATTTTTTGCCACTAAGCAAATGTTGTAGGGATCGGAATAAATGGAAATCCGAGGGTGCGATATCGGGCGAGTATGGTGGGCGAGGCAGTACCTCCCACCCCAATTCATTAATTTTTTCCGGTGTTCGCCTTGCACGGTGCGGTCTTGCGTTGTCGTGTTGCAGAATGACGCCCTTTCTGTTGACAATCGCCGGATACTTTTCGATTAAAGATTGGTTCACTCGATCCAATTGTTCACAATAGAGGTCTGCATTAACAGTTTGTCCAGGTTTCGGCACTTCAAAGTGAACAATTCCGCGAATACTCCACCAAACACGCAGAAGCGCCTTTTTGGGATGTAAACCCGGCTTCGCAATACTTCGTGGTGATTCATTTGGAGAGAGCCACTGCCTTTTGCGTTTTGGATTATCATATAGGACCCATTTTTCGTCTCCAGTGATCAAACGATCAAAAAACGATTCTGTGTGGTGCCGTTGAAGCAATACGTTGCATGTGATGGATCGGTTGGCTTTGTTCTCTTCGGACAGATTATGGGGGACCCAAACAGCTGCTTTTCTTATTTTTCCAATCTGCTGTAAATGTTCCTGGATGGTCGACCAAGGTTGGTTAAGGGTGTTTGACAGTTCCTCGATTGTTTGACATGGATTTGCTTCCACTTCTGCCCTTAGCATGTCGTTGTCTAACGTTGTTGGTCTTCCTGATCGATAGGAGTCAGAGAGATCAAAATTACCGGATTTGAACTTGGAAAACCATCTTTGGCATTTACGACCGTCTAATGCACTTGGATAAACATCGCAAATGTTTTTGGTCGCAACTGTTGCGTTACTATCCTTGCGAAACTCAAAAAGCATACAATGCCGGATATGCTCTTCTGGTATTTGGCTGGCCATTTCACCCCAAATTGCAAAAATAAAGTTTAATATTGAATTATTTAGAAGCGAACAAGTCACAATAACCTTAAAATGACTTTCGAGATACACAATGAGCTGACAAATGGCAATCAAATATCGACATGCGCAGAAACGACATCACTTTCCGGTCCCCCTAATATTATGTAATGTACTAGTTCGAGTGCACGTGAATTGGAAAATGTGCAGGAGAAGCTTACATAGGTGACGTTGTTTTTTCGCGAAAAAGAATTTCGAAATTGCAAAAAAATCCCGCCGTCGGTTTTATCGTGTTTAAAAACTATATCTTATTCTTATTGCCCGTCGTGAATTTTGGCAATCTCGAAAGAAGATTGGTCAAACGTATGCCGACCGGATCGTAAGTTTACGTGTCAAAAAAAAATATCGTACGTGAAAAAAGTGTACTAACTGAGGAAAATCCGTCGTAAGAACTACAGCAGAAAATTGCCACGTTGTTCGAGTCCGCTGACGCTACAGGAGGGCGACAGATCGCCCGATGAATCCTCGCAGTGGATATTTTAATAAACAATTGGATAAGTAACAAGTGGATAATTTTTAATATGTATTTTCAAAATTCACCACACCTAACGTAATTTCAGTTTCACGTTTTAATTGCGAAATTTTATTTAGATTCGTTGCTAAGGCAGGGCAAGTTGTAAGTGTACAGGGTGTTTCCAAATTTCGCGCATGCGGAAAGTGGGACAATAATCTCTCTCTCTCTCTATTCAGCTTTTTTTTCGTCCATGAGTGGACATATGCCTCCTCCATTCCCCTCCAAGTGTTTCTCTCTTGTGCCAGAGCAGTTTCCATCTTTCTCTTCGGGGATTCTTAGGGATCGGGTAGATCTCTTGTGTAAATCCAAACAGAGGACAGATCTACTTCGGGGACGGGCCCATGCCCACGCGAACCTTGTGTCTCTTATAATTCCCTATCCAGTGAGAGAAGCAAGTCCCAAACCTTAACTCCCTTAACCAACAATAACTAATCCTAACCATATCCCTATCAGCTCGCCAACCCGTCTGGCCAGCGGGGCGAGTTACGGCCATTTACCCTCAAAACCTCTCCATGTGAATACAAAATGTAAACCCTCAACCCTCGGCAGACCGAAAATGAACCACTATGGCAGCAGTAAACCTTACGGAAGATCAGAGGGTGCTAAGAATCCCCGAAGGGACAATAATACACAATTAAAACTCAATAAAAAGTTCCTTCGCGATTTTTCGATCGGACCAATACTTTTCTAGTCGTTACCTAGTTATATTATGATCTTTTAAAATTCGAAAACGAGCGAGAACGCTATTTACGCTATTACTGACACTTACCGGCCATTCTACACAATTCAGATTGGTTTTAATAAAATCGAAAATAGACGCTATATGGGTCGTTTATTCATATTGGCCCAGTTTTACCTACTTTTCAAACTTTAACGTCACGATAACTTGAAAAGTATTGGTCTGATCAAAAAATCGATATTATTGTATAATATCGTTCTATTTTCCGTATTGCGCGAATCTCGAAACGCCCTGTATAGAAACTTATTATCGGCAAACAATTCGACGTCTTCTCAGTTTAAAATAAAACACTGAAATACGCGCAAACCTGTTTGAAAACTAATTTTGAAACGGTCAAAAAGAATCCGCAAATGAATTTATTTGCACTTATGCAGGTCCATACAGTTAGATCCCGTTTTACGCGATTTCGTTATCCGCGTTTTCGGATATAGGTACGCGATTTGTATTTAAACGCCAATTTATATACAACATGCACGAGTTCCAACGGGTTCGCAAGTTTTGCTTTAACCTTTTCAATATGCAATGGTACCCGGCATTTCAATATCCTTTTGTATACTTTCCCAGGAGGCCGATGTAAATAAACGTAAACGGCAGGATAAGTAAAAAAAAGTTTTAAGACGAGACCGACGGGAAATGACGTAAATGGCGTTGCGGGAACGTAAAACCGGCGTTTTACTGTACCTATATTCAAATAAATTAATTTAATGCACGCCTGCATCTCAACACGAGTACCTACCCAACAACCAAACTTTTGCTTATTAAATGCGCCTCGTTTTACGCGAATTCGGTATACGCGACGATTTTGCAGAACGTATAGTTCTCGCGTATAACGAAATCCTACTCAATTTAACATACAATAAAAGTCGCCCATAACGAACCAAAACAGCTTGCAAAATGAGTTAATTTACATAAAATTATCGATTCCTTAAAATATTCGCCACGTTATGTTAAACTGGCATTATCGAAGTTACAGCTAATAAAACTATTTATGCGCTTAAAACGATTTACCTACATCGATTAATTAATCCCGGAAATATTACGTAATGCCTACACCTTGCATTACACAATGCCTGACAATATTTTAAAGCCGCCCAAAAAAACGTACAAAGCGCCGAAACACACGTTTCCGTAATTAAGTTGCGCTAATGGCGCTTCTACACGAATTCTCGTAATCACGACGTAAAGAACTAGTGCAGAAATTCGATATACATAGGTATACAACGCTTTCAATTAATATTCCCATAGGTACGACTCGTTAAACCGGGGGCCGTTTGTGGTCGATGCGAATAAATATGCCGCGCGAGTTTTTTGTTTCTAACATTTAAGAAAAACGGTCCCGTTTCGTTATTTTATTTCGTCGAAGGTGTGTTATAGGGGGAAATTTTAAGTGCGCATTAGAACGTGAGCGATTTACTACTCGGCGTTGCTGAAAAATTCAAAACTCGGTTATGATCTCGGTTTTGGGAATTTAAGGCGAACTTGAATACGCGAAAGACGTTACACGTTATTGAAATGATAAAACGTAAACTAACGGCAAGGTTAATTTGAAATATAAAAAAAAAGCATTTTCGGCGAAACTTTTCTTTCGGATTCTCTATAGAATCTTCTGATCGCGTTTTGGGTTGTTATAAAAATTTATCATCGGATCGCGGCTGTTAAATCACAGGTACCTATTCTTTGTGCAGACAAACAAAATAGCTTTTTAAAGCTTTTAATGGCTCAATTAAGTTAAAATAACTAAAGCTACTACTTTACATGAATGAATTCAGTAATTTTTGTACCATTCAACGGCATTTACGGTCGTCCCTTTTTTTAATATTAGAACAAGCCACCCACCTTTCATAACCACCATTAGCTTGTGATATGTTCACAATGAAAAACAGAAAAACCCGCGAAATGATGTCAAATGAAAATCGCCTCACCTGCAACAGAAACAAAATAATTAAAATTCGAAGAAACCCTCGGGAGTTTTCTTATAAGATAAAATTCGACGGCTCGTTTATATATAGATAATAATACAATGAAATATCGGGAACGATTTTAAAGGAGGCTTTAAAAATTATTATTATCAATTTCTAGCGTAGCCGTCGCCGCTTGACAGCTTTATCATATTTTATGTTATCTAGTTCAGCGTTTCCCGTATTTTCTGCATTGTTCTGTAATGTCAACGTGGCGTAGCCGTTTTTGAAAACGTCGCTAAGATAAATTTGCTTTTGAAATAAATGAATGTAAAAAATTAATCTGTAATCCCTTAATAAGGAAATGACGACGGACGATACGGAACGACGCCGAAATAACAACTTGGACGTCGAACGAAGACTTGAACTTTCGATAAAAGCAACAAAGAAGCAATGGTGGCGGCACACGATTTAATAACCCCATCGAAGCGGCAGTTGTTTAATAAATTCATTAAAATTACAATTTTAGTTACATTCACTTATTCCGGCTGGAAAACAAATTTCACATTTACGAACGTAACAAATTCAATTTCGACACAACGCGAAATACAGTACAATGGAATGTTTAGATAAAAAATTAAACAAGCCCCAAATTAAATGAAAACATTACTAATACCTACGTCCTTTATACCCGCCGATTATATCAACAATTCGCTCGAAAGTCTTTGTAGCTATTACAAATACTATTTAACGACCCCGGTTGCGTTTTTTTCCTACTAAAAAAAAAAACTTTTAACGCATATAATTCTTATCGTTAGCAAATTTTCGAATTAGCCCGCCCTTCCCTCATTTTTCCCTCCGGATTTGAATAAGTTTCATTACAAGACTTTATAATTAGTAAGCCAAAATTTCGCCGTGCTTTGTAACCGCGCTTCTTTCTTATTCACCTTGTTTGCTGCGATTACACGAGAATTGCTTAAACCGATAATTGGTAAGCTCCTCGTTAAAAACCCCACAACAGGACCTGTTGAAATTAGTGATTACGCGAAAAAACATCAAAGATGTTTTAAGCTATTAAATTGAGAAATTCATGTTATTGACGCGTTGTGCTTTAAAATCGGATTTTACCAGACCGTTCTGAGATTATTAAAACGAGACGAATCGCAAATTTCTCTTGTAAATAATTAATTTCGAGAAAATCAAAGACCAAACCGCGTCATCGATAAAAAGGTTATTAGATGATGACGTTTCACGCGGTTCTAATAAATTGTGGTCTTTCATTATATCATTGAATATGTGTGAAGGTAAATCATTATTACAAAAAATTACAAAGAAACAATCTATTAACTCTTTACTAATGGACGTGAATTGCATATAAGTTTGGATAAAGTGTATTTTATATGTTCGTTTTTTAATTTTTCATCGGTATTTTAAATCGTCCAGAACAATAAAGCGCGTCGATAATATCAAACAAAGCTTTTTGTTCTGTTAATTATTGATAACATCTGCAATGTAGGTAACATGGACACCTAGGCACGTGCAATAATAAACCATTGTTTAACTTCGTGTAACTGTGCAGAACATTCATCGAGAATTATGTAGGTATTTAAATATCAAGTTAAACATAAGCCAATGAGAAGGTGTTTTATACATATAGATACGGCAACAATTTTCGTGAACATTTTATAATATTATTTATTTAAACTTTTACATTGTAATACTTAAAGAGCATTATTATTTAAAACGGATTTTATTAATTTTTGAGTACATATTAGACGACATTCGCGTAATGAATAGCATCTCGAGATCTCGGTAGACTCTTAAAATCCAATAACAACGAAACTTTCGCACAAACGAATGAAGATGATAAAGGATTGTTTATCTTAATTTTAGGATGACGTACACATTTCTGGCACGAAGGCTTGCTATTCAAAATAAAAAACTACTACCGCCTGACTACAATACTTAAGTCCTACCTTACCAATAGACACTTCTTAGTGAGATATACGGATTCTTTTACCTCTTTATTCCCCATCAACTCTGGTGTCCCCCAGGGAAGCGTGCTGGGCCCGCTTATGTACATACTGTATACTGCTGATCTACCTGCGTCACGGCGGGCTATGATTGCAACTTTCGCTGATGATATAGCAATTCTTTCATCGCATCCTGATCTGCAAATGGCGTCAAGCTACCTCCAGTTATGCTTGTACAACTTAGAAGTTTGGTTCAAAAGATGGCGTATCCACATAAACGAAACCAAGTCAGTCAATGTAACATTTACGCCGAGACGAGGCACCTGCCCACCTGTTATAATAAATAACAAACAAATACCGCAAGATGACACTGTCAGGTACTTAGGTATGCATCTAGAAAGGCGTCTCACGTGGAGAAAACATATCTTTACCAAAAGAAAACAGCTGAGTCTAAATATTAGGAAAATGTACTGGCTAATTGGACGCAAATCCCAGATGACATTGGAGAACAAGATACTACTTTACAAATCCATCCTGCGGCCTATTTGGTCATATGGCATACAACTATGGGGAACTGCGAGCAGGTCAAACATTGACATCATCAAACGATTTCAATCGAAAGTGTTGCGCTCTTTGGTAGACGCCCCATGGTTCTTTCCGAATGAGATCATACGACAAGACTTAGGTATTTCAACGATAGAAGAAGAAATACAAAAGTACTAGTGTTCGCTACTGTAACAAAATAAGTGTTCACCCTAACTCGCTGGTCGAGGACCTATTAAACTCGGACGAGGAAGAACCAAGACTTAAACGATTCAAGCCAACAGATCTACCAAACCGTTTCGCATAATGCATAGTGGTGTTAAAGATATTGACTCAGTTTCAAATCAGCTAGTATTAGAATTAGAATTAGAATAAGGAAATTTTTGTTGAAAACTTTCTACATGCCTCACCAAATGTCAAATCATTTACTGGATGTCACTACGTGACAGATTGTAAACTTATAAAAAAAAAATCTTAATTTTAGGATGACGTCGTACACATTTCAATAACTATTTTGATTTCCTGTAGATCAGATTGACATTTGTTCAATACATGATCTCAACGTAATAATATAAACGATTAGCTTAAAAAAAAACCGGTAAGTATATCCATACGAATTTTCGCGATTTAGCAACCGAACAATAAATTATCTGGAATTCGTTTACCTACATCGTCGTAATATTTCGGCGAGATTCTAAATAAAATATACGACGTCATATAAAACTAATTTAAGAATTCTGTATGTTCTTAGAAAATCTCCTGGAGCAAAAATGAAGGTAAAGAAGCTACATACAATAATCTTTAAAGTGGTATTGATTGAAGCCGTTTCTTTGTTAGTTCGAAGTTATTTTAAGCCGAAGTTTTTCAGGGCGAGCGAATGGGGGTTTGAAAAATAAAATTGTAAATGCGAAACGTTCACCGGATTTATTAACAAAGACTAATTGACATACCTTGGTATTTTCGATGTTATTATTAAATTTATTTTATATAGCTAGTACGTAAGTGGGTAGTTCGTGAAAACGATCGCGATTAATTGAGTTTTTATCCGATACTAAATATTATAGTGCATTTCGTTTTTTTCAAAATAAAAAAAAGCATAGGTAAAGCGTAGGCATTGGGTGGCGACGTAGGCGTGGTTCTGCATATCATTCATTTTACCACCGTGTAACTCATTTGAAGCTTATCGCTAGCGGTCTACGGTAATGAAGAAAAAATTGGGCGATAGTCTGGGCGTGTGACCATTTCGGAAATCGCCGCCATCTTTCCTTTCAATATCTCGAACGGTAATGGTTATTGAAAATGCACCGCATAGGCACGCGAGGTGTCGTTTTATATGTTTTTTCGGATGCCGAACACGTCAACTGTTACCTGTCATATCTTATGATCCCATCATGAACCCATAAAAATATTCCGTGGACAGTTACAGATAAGTATTCAAAATTTAAAAAAAATCGTTTTTTCAGACAATCAGATTCGAAATTTTTAATTGGTTTTGATTTTCGAGGTTTCTTATGTAAACCTATTGTATCATAATAAAGGATCTTTCAAATGAGACCATTCCCAGCTCCACATCTCAATTCGGGGGCCCGCTAAAGCAAAATGAAGAACATCTCCGATGACGTTTTTAACAGAAAATCAAAAACTTTAACATGTCACATAATGCACATAAGCCCATAAAATTGACATTTCTGCACTACACCACGGAACCGTTAAGCACCCCAAATTTCATAAAATTATAAGGAGGTCGGTCTTGAAACGGTCCGATGATTCGGACTTGATTAAATCACTTTATCTACCAATAAATTGCAGTTTTTCCTTGCCGCGTGTGTAGGTTGAATATATCACTTGCCAAACTTTGAATTGAATCACAAATATATAATCTAGTCGGCATCTAGCGACTTTTTGTTGACAACGCGCGTCGGAATAAAATTTCAATGGCCTTTACTTCCGAGATTAAAAAAATGTTGTTGTTTTCGCAAATTTACGAATATATCCCTCGTTAACTAGATTTAAAAGTGAAATACGTTAACACTCCCTTGCCTCGAAACGGTATGATCCAATTAAGGGAATCGATTGCTTTAGTCAAGTAATAAGGGCAAGTTTAAATACGATCCGGTTTCCTATTTACTCCGTATCTTGAAGCATTTTTATACGGTAATAGCGACAATATTTTTCGTTAATTATAGCAGTTTTTAGATTAAGGCGAGGTGGTTCTTTTGAGAAAATTGCGGAGAATATAAGAAGAAAACAAAAACCGATGTAAAGGACGTTATCATCGAGTACTTCTTGCGAACAAAAAGTATTTCATTATCGGTTATCTTCAAATGTGACAAAGTGAGAACCGACACAAGAAATAACCTATATTTCCTTACCTCTTCTGTTAATTTTCTTTAACGTTTCAGTATAAATATTACGCATCGTTTTCTCGGGCAAACCGAAAAATTAACGCTCGTCGTTTGAAATTAGTTACAAACAAAAACCGTCGCTGTCAAGATGTATTTTGCAACACATTTGTTTT
Source organism: Rhagophthalmus giganteus (assembly GCA_036326145.1). Classification (NCBI taxonomy): domain Eukaryota; kingdom Metazoa; phylum Arthropoda; class Insecta; order Coleoptera; family Rhagophthalmidae; genus Rhagophthalmus; species Rhagophthalmus giganteus. Next base: position 7,144,032 of record JARFJA010000036.1, read on the forward strand.
CCGCTGCAGTCGTCGATTTTTTTTTCGCAATTAAAACGTCCAATGCAAAATAGATATGCATTGTGTTCATATGTTAAATAGTACTCATTTGCAGATAGCCGTAATCAGAACGCGGACATACTTTTAAATTGCTTTTTGTTGCGGCGCATCGCAGCGGGCGAAATAAGTTCCCGTTGTTCCGATATTAACAGCGGAAAAATAAAGTTACGCGAGTTCCGCTACAAAGTCAACTAGCTTAGGTCAGAAAATTACTTTTAAAATGAAAAGCGATTGTTTCTCTGTTAATTTATTTTCTCGACTGTTGCCCTTCGAAACGGCGAAATTAAAATAAAATCACGCTCCCGCGAATCGAAGGCAGCGCCATCACGACAGGAATTCCGGTAAATTGTTTACTTTTCATTTACGTTAAGGATCCGTTATTAATTTTCCATTTCAATTGTTAACGTGCAGTTCGATAAAATAAATAAATCGTACCTAAAAAATTAGATACTTATCGTTAGATTTACGAAAGTCGAAACATTTCGATGCCTAGTTTCAATTTAACCTCGACGTATTTGGCAAATAAAATTTAAAAAAATTACGTAGGTGCCCGGTGGCGCAATAAAATAATTATTTCACTCCTAATTGTTATTTGTTAGTGTACGTAGTAACTTTTGAACTTCTTAATTTATGAGCCTAAAATCTTGAGATCTTATTTAAATCTCGCAGAAAATTCGCTAATAAATTTTCTGTTATCTTTTAAGGGAATTACGGGAGAGAAACAAGTAGTAATTTAGGCCTTCTGGACAATTATTCGAGACATACAGAATGCCAGGGTCGAAACGATTCGACGTAACTATATTTACATTCACAATTTATACATCTCATAATAATTAACGATTTTAAAAATGCAATAAATTCCTATTTGTTTTTCAAGTAACAAAGAATCCCGTAGGTACCTATATTAAGAACGTTGGTGTGCCGTAAAAATAAATCTCATCTCCATCCACGAAGTTTATTTAAGATATATATATAAACCAAACTTAAGTTATAGGAGAAATTAAATTATATGTTTTACTAGTAGAGTAACCATTTCATTATACAAAGTTACCCTTGGTAACTTAGATGATAAGATGGAACTTGTATGACTCGAATTAGAGGAAGCAATTAATCATGGGACAACAAATAAAGCGGTCTGTGCCAGATTCAGGCCCAACGGAGCATTCCATTGTCGAGTTCATTTCAACTAATATATTTGTTAATTGTTCTATTTCAGTAATTGTAACTTAATTTTAAGAATAAAAACATTGAAAAAACATTAAATAAAGGAAATTGAACGAATTTCATTTAAAACAATTGATGAGCAAATAGTTAATTTTGAATATGAATCCTCCCCTATTTGCAGAAACGTTAGGTATATATATATATCTATAAATATAGATATAAGGGTGTATTCAATTTAGAAATGCGACAAATAACGACGGTTAGTCTTATTTGTACGAACACATCTTTGTAATTAATCATGGTCTTTGTCGGCGTGAAATAATAGTTTAAGTGCGGTTTTTGAATTTGCGGTGCAAGTTCTGCAACGAACAGCTGCAGACCGCGCGTGACCACCGCCCGGTCGCGTGATGCCGGCGATATACTTGGGTGTATATTGCTGCTCACTCACCACCGCTTTTCCGCTGCCAGACCACTCGCTCCATATCCGGTTACACGTTCGCAAACTATCACTAAAATGTCCGAAAAAAGACCGACACTTTCACTAAATAAAGGAATGCAAATATTAAGTTCACTTATGTATATAGTACCGATTTTGTGCAAAGTGCTAGGTACTACGTAATATACAATACAACTTACGATTATTTGGTAATTTATTCTGTTAATAGATTTAGAAAAAATAAATAAAAGCGAATGTCATCACTGATTGATATCAGAAAAATAAAATACTCGAATTAAAAATATTAATGGGCCTCTCGATAACGGGCAGCTGTGAGATGGAAAATATTGGTCGTTGTTGGGAGGTGTCCGCTCAAAGGAAGAGTAACTAAGTAACTTAAGGGGGTATTATCAGGGTCCGCCATATTGAAAAAGTATATCAAATGAAACCAATATTAATATACATTGTTTACGAAAACGAGGCATTTTTACGAAAGGTTCATGATTCGTATAGATACCTCCAACCTTCTAGTTTTCAACAAACTTGTTGCGTTTTCTTAATAAGGTTAAGAAATTATTAAATTTGCAATCAAACATATAATAGTATTTTAAAGAAATGCCTCAATTCAGGGAATAAAAACCACCTGGAGTAATAGATAAAGCATAGCTACGTACTACAAACACAACATTAACAGTTATAAATTAACCATTTTTAAGAACAAAGGGCATAAAAATTAACCTAAATTACTATAATCTAGAAACATTTTCGTGCTGTGTTTGTTAAGTTGAATTAATTTGTAGTTCAGCTGTTTTTAGAAGGATGGCAGCACGTGCAAATTTTTGCGTTGTTGTCAAACGTATAATTTATGAAACTTCATCCAAAGTAAATAGAAAAACCGAATAATGTTTTGTTTGTATTTTTAAGGTTAAATTTGCACAATAGTCAGCTTCAATTCTACTTCACTTTACGTTATATGAAATTTTCAAATTGCAGTGAAATTGTATTTGTTTTTGCAAAATATAGTAGTGCTAACTAATACTCCTACATTTTATTTCAAGTTAACTTCTGAAAATTAAATAAACAATATATAAGTATATAATGTGCGGACATCCATAAGACAATTGAAGGGTTTGGTGCAAAAAGAAGGCAGCTCCAACTGTATACGGATTATACGGACTTTTATTGGGGAATGCGAAAAAGTATTATTACCAGACGAATATGTTGTACTGGTGAAAAATACTTGTCGCAAGTTTTGTAGTAGTTCCGGTTACCCAAAACATCATTTTAAATTTCAGTGGGCTGAAAATTTGGTCACGGTATGTATTCTTTACTAAACTACAACATAACGTACAACTGGAAAATATTTTGTTAGATATTAAACGGTTTTTACCTTCTGAACAATTTATAACAATAGCGCTGTCCCCTTTTTGCGCCGGACTCTTCAATTGAGGAGCTTAGAGAAAAAGTGGTGACAGTGGTGAAATGACATGTACAGTATTAAACAGTAAAAAACAGTAGTATTTGGTCCATAATGACAGCTATATGGCACTCAAAGTTGAGAATATTTTTAGCAATTGTGCTAAGTTTCATATGAAATATCTTACATAAACTCAAATGTCACTTGTACTACTTTTCCTCAATGTCCCTCAATTGTTAAATGGACTTTCAAATAGGTTCGTTATGCCGATATTATGATACGTATTCTTATACAACTTGTAAAAAATATCACTCCAAGCATATTCAATAATCGATAAGCAGTAATCAAAAATACAAACCGATGCTTCACCGATGCTGATTATCAATTATGCCTATTCAAACACCAAAGGGAATTGATTAATATAAATTATAACATTCAATAGAAAATCATAAATCGATGTATTCTGCTAAATACAACCATACATATCTTTTCTATACCGAATAACGGTGACACTTTTTGAATTTAACTGTAATATTCTTAAGTATACATCTACCCACTGCTTTGGAAGATTGGTATTAGTTATTTCTAATTCATCTTCAAAATTTGTAGATAAAAATGATTTACAGAATACATAATTATTATCTGCAAGATATCTAATACCTCTAACCTTTAGAAGAAAATGGTTATATGGAATAACTGCATGGGTCAACAATTTACAAAAATTTATCGAGAAAGATCGATAACTGCATTTTGGCATTAAACTCCTATAGTGAAGTTGAATGTTATTAATATTATGTTGAAAATTAATATGATTGTGAGATGTTTACCTATAAGAAATATTCAATGTGACATATGTTGAGGTTATGTTTATTTCTTATTTGTAATCACGTATAAATTCAACTTTGGTAATAAATACTTTGTAGGTGTTTGTTAATTTATAATATAATGAGATATAAATAATTATATATATACAAAATGCGTGCTTTATTTTAAGGTTAACTTTCACATTTTAAATCATTTACTATTTTACAAAAAGGTATTCAAAATAACAAACACCGAGAAAACTTGGGTACACAATATGTAAAATATAATAATTAATATTTTATATGACATAAGTATAGTTATAGTTTATAGTTTCATAATTAAAATTTTCTAACGCACGTTATGAAATCCGTATCAGCAAACTATATTTCGGAAATCTAAAAATGCATATTGGTAATCCGAACCCACTCGTGAAATTCTGTGCAACATTTCGTAAGGAACAAATTTAAAGTCGAATTTATGCAAAATAAAAATGCATAAGGATAAAGGCATAGAGATAGCGGCAACACTGCTAACTTAAAATATCGCAAATTAGCATTAAAAAAATTTAAATTGTAAATTCTTTAGCAGGATATACATATGCCATCTATTAGCAAACTTGTAAGTGTTAGTTCCAAAATTGACGTCGATTTTGACTGTAGCGTGCTAATACCCCCTTAAGTTTGGGAAATAAGAAACTGTTCGTTGTCGAGGTGTCCGTTAATAGAAGTTTCACTGTAATTGAAAAATAACACTTACAAACCTAAAAAATACAAACGAAACAAACATCGATATTTTGTTTTCGAAAACCACTACGCCGCAATTTGACCTTTGGGCCGTCATAAGCATTCAGTCAAACCGCGATTTTAGTCCATTTTGTTTCTTTAACGTTAAAAGAGACAAAAGTAGGTGGGTAAAACTTTCCAGTTGCAGACCTCCGCGTGTTTATTATAAGTGATATGCAAAGCGTTTACGCTATTCACAAGTTGTACGCTTATCACTGAAGAAATAAAAACCGAGTTTTAGAAAGTCATTAACTTGTCCACAAATTACCTTGACGTGGCAGTAAAATTTGTTTGCGCGTCAGAGCCCGCGAGGCTCTCGTAGGTGTTACAGCGACGACACGGAAATCGTACCGTTTTACGAAATTCCAAATTTTTTTTTGTTGAGAAAACGTAAACTTTGGTCAGTAAATATTCACGACGGGGAGGGTTTACAATTACCGCCGTGATATTGTACGAGGAGCTTGTAGTAGTCAATAAAGTGGTTCCATGAAAATTGCTCCTAAACGCAATTTTACGAAAAATAATTGTTCGCATGGAAAATTGCTCGAAAAATTCGAATTGTGTAGATGTAGTGGTGGAACGTTCTATTCACTCTTCGGGAGCGTAAATTACGCTCTATTTGAGAGGTAAAGAATTGGTAAATCTACACTAACCTAACTCATCCTAACCTCATCTATACTAACCTAAGATTATCGACTTATTGTTAGTTGACCGCATTAGACAATATCGAAACACTGACCCTATTTCCCTCTCCCCTTTCGTCCACTTTTGAAAATCAACGTGTCCGCCGAAACGAATGTTTACTCTCAAATAGAGCGTAATTTACGCTCCCGAAGTGAAACAGAAACGTTCACTACCACGTATAAATACACGAACACGTCAGTCTTCTAACCATCTTCGACGAAAAAATACGATCACGGGGCGTCTTAAATTAACTCGGAAAAAGCTACAGGAAAAATCAAATAAAATAAGCATAAAAATATGTACATAAGAATGAGGCAACTTGATGCCCTCCACTATTTAATTAAATTCCGACTGTATCGGTTCTCGTGCTCATTCGAAACTTCAAGAAATTTTAATAATTCAATATGGAAAGTAACCAACCCATAATATTATTTCATCATAACCACGAAATGATAAGAACACGTTAATTAAACGGGCAACGGAAAAAAAACAACAACTTTGTTAGTAGATGATACGACACGAGAATTTTTCACCTAGAATATTAAACGGTTTTGAAGGATTAACTTGATTGTTTCTTAATTAACTGAACGATTAATTAGAATCTAAAATATTCCGTCACTGGTGGAAGCTAAAACGATTTGCGTAAGATCGGAAAATGTTTGTATACCTCAAAATTAATTTGCTTTTAAAACCTTTAGCAATATCGAAAAGCCGCAGCTGCTCTTGAAAATTGTTAATTAAAAACTAGCATTAAGCAATCGGCTATGTAACTAACTAAGCGTGGCACGCGTATACAAATATCACGTTATTGCTTATCGTTAGCTTGCGGATTTTTATGTACAAATCGAACTGACAAATTTATTGTGGGGTACACAACTTTAAAAAGAATGCGCTTTCATTTATAGAAAAAAAAATTAGGAATTTTCGGAAAATAATTCGAGAAACAAGCCATAAAATTGCCAAGATTGCGTCATTTAATTTAATAGAAGTTAGTAGCCCGCGCGGAAGGAATGCAGCATCAACTTTTGATTTAATTAAAGATCCGAAAAGTTTCCCAAAGCTCACTGGAAAACTTATAAATATAAAGTTCAAGAGTTATGATGCCGTGCGTCATATTCGTATTTTCAAATTACACGCTCACGCATCGAGCCACAGGGCCGGACCTGTTCGGCATTTCGAAATTCAAATGATCAAATTCTCATAAACGTAACCGACGCATAATTTGCAATTTTCGAAACTTCCGCCGCACTTCCGCGCACGCTGATTTACTACTATTGCCGCTACAAATTCCGCGCGGAAAATTTACATAAACCCCGTATTGTTGGATGAAAAATTCGACAACTTCTAAAATGCACGGCACCGTTAGCTGTGGCTGTATGGAATTAATCGGACGTAGAACTGACAGCTTTCTTTGGCGAAAACCTTCCCCGCGCTTGTTCTTTTACTCAGTTGTCACCTAAATCAATTCGAGTTTAGAATTTCTGGAGAACTTATCCGCCCGGTTTGCGTCGCTTTACCGTATATTATCTGCCGAATTCTCGAAACGAAAACATCGACTAGTTATAAATGCAATAAAAAATATATATATAGAAATTTTTATTACGACCTCAAACGATGCCAAAATAATTTAAAGGATAATCGACACAGAAAATCATTTATAAAATGGCACCTTCTGACGAACGGATTTTCAAATTGTTTAATATTGCCCGTCTTCCGGCAGTTTTGGAGCCGAGTGGCGATCCCATACATTTCCAAAATTAGCGTCATAACATGGCTTTCCAATGTTAACCTTCAATATACCACTAGTGGTATAATTTAAACTAATTCCTTTAAGGCCAGAACTTTCCTTCGATTGTCATATATGCAACGTGAAGTGATCATTTCAATGTTAACATTTTTACCCCCCACTATGTTTAAATTAATTATGATCGTTTCACATTATACGCACGTGTACGTGATAAGGAAATAAAAAAAGCCAAAATCTTCAGCGATAAGTAAAAGAGCGGGGGGGCCCAATAATTCTCGAATCATTCGCTAACTTAATATATGCAAAAATGACGTCGTAACAAACAGATTTCTATAAAACCCATCGTTATGACGTCATTTTCGCGTACGCCATGCGAGCGAATGGTTCGAGAAGGGCTTTGCCCCCCCCCCCCCGCTCCCAGAAGTACTACATTTGACCGTTCGCTTACATAACGTACCTATGCGAAAATGATATCATAACAATGGGTTTTTATAGAAATCTATTTGTTGCGACACGCGTCAAAAATGCCTCCCGCCCCGAACTAAATTTGTTAATTCAGACAAGTTATTTTAGGTTAATTGTGTTTTTAGTTAAATTCCAGTTTTGTCCTCAAATTTCGTTATTCTGGTTAAACTATTAGTAATAATGCCGTTCAAAATCAAATCTCGCTATCATCGACAGATTTCAATCTAAAGTGCTGCGAGCCATTACGGACGCCCCATGGTTTGTGACAAATAAAGATATCCACAATGATTTGCAAAGTGTTCACAGTGAGTGAAACGATTGTGCAGTGCAGTGAAAAATACATACAACGATTGGAAAACCACCCAAATGTGCTGGCATTAAATTTACTAGACAACAGTGAACAAACAAACAGGTTAAAACGTAAAACGCCACTTGACTTAGTTAGTTCATAACCACTAGAATAGTTAATTAAGTTCACAAACTCATTAAAAAATTTAAATTGCATATAGAGATTATTGCTCACTGGAGCATCTCTCTCCATGTCAATTGTAAATCCACACACATATGCTTATTGTTAATGTTAAAAAAAACAGATTGCATAATAAACAAAAAAAAATAATAATGCCGTGATTTGTTTTTAAAATCGTAGTCCAACAATAGGCCTATCGCCCCGAGCACGTCAGTAATTTTCTCGTTCGGACCAAAAGTATTTCGACAAAAAAATAATCCTAACCCTAGAAATGTCATTCTAGCTAGCCCGACGACTTCACATTTGAGAATTTTGTGCAAAACGAAAACGACGAAAATTTCATTTAGTACTGACCCGAAAGGAACAATTAACATGGGTTCCCGAAAACCAAACATTACGCAGATATGGTGATTTTTGCGTTGAACCTACTCGATCGCACTGTTCGTGAAAAAAACCCAGCAAAATCAACAGACTGACCTTCTGGCACTATTACGGCTGCGGGTTCAAATCCCGTTGTAACCACGGACGTTTGTGAACGTAATACTAACGAAAATTTACTAACAAAATGTATAATCAATTCCCAATAATTGTAATTATATAGTCATAATAAAAGTATTGTATTGTATGTATATAGTATATATTGTATTATTATTTATTATTATTATGTATATATTATATATTATTGTATGTATTATTATTGTATTTATGTATGTATGTATGTATTATATTATTATATTATATGTATGTATTTATGTATGTATATATATGTATTATGTATTTATGTATTATATGTATTATGTATATTGTATTATTATTAGTATTATTATGTATTATATATATTATATATTATATGTATGTATTATATGTATGTATATTATATATTATTATATTATTATTATATGTATGTATTATTATGTATGTATGATATATTATTATGTATATTATTATATATATGTATTATTATATATTATGTATATATTATATGTATATATGTATTATATATATGTATTATATATTATGTATGTATATTATATATGTATTGTATGTATTATATGTATTATTATATATATTATATATATGTATTATTATATATATTATAGTATATATATATGTATATATTATATATATATATTATGTATATATTTATATATATATATGTATATATATATATATATTATTATATTATATATATATATTATATATATATATATATATATATATATTATTATTATATATATGTATATATATTTATATATATATATGTATATATATATTATTATATATATTATATATATATTGTATGTATTATATATATATATGTATATATATGTATTATATATTATATATATATATTATAGTATTATATATGATATATATTATTATTATATATATATATTATATATATATATATATATTATATGTATATATATATATATTATGTATATTATTATATTATATATATATATATTATGTATATATATATATATATTATTATATGTATATATATATTGTATATATATATATTATTATATATATTATATATATATATGTATATATGTATTGTATATATTATATTATATATTATATGTATATATTTATATATTATATATATATTTATTGTATATATATATTATATTATATATGTATATATATATATGTATGTATATATTGATATGTATTATTGTATATATATTGTATGTATGTATGTATGTAGGTGAATGTATACATAAGTATATCCACAAATATTATGATCATGATATAGCATAAATTTGTGGTTAATTAGTTACAAAAATACTGATAAGATAATGAATCAAAACTATTGGATTTACAATTTATTCTTTTCGGTTAAACTGAATTGAATTGTGTATGATATATAAGTGAGGAGTGAGTCTTATTGTTAGAGATAAATCGTTTATTCTATTTTAAGCGTCATAATCGATGACTCATAGTTCGCAATAAAATAATTACTAACAATAAATAGAATTCGTGGAATATTCGACAACGTTCTGGAGATAACGGATGTTCTTTGGACAAATTCGGCTACGAACAATAATTAATATAAACAGTCGGTAACGGCGGTTCAGGTTCCAATCGGTTAAACAATTGATAGTCTTAAAACGTTGCGATATAAAAGTGACGACCATCGACATATGAAATAAATATCTGCGCTCGGCGACGGTATAATAAATAATTCGAATCGTTCCGTATAGAGTGATACTTACAATTAATTGTGAAATTCGCGTAAATAAATGAAACTGTTTCAAATAAATAAATTAACGTTTCGAATAAACGTTATATAGTAATGTACGTAAATAGTAATGAAAGTAAATTGTAAAATCCGACCGTGTCACAGATCGCATTTAATAATAATAACAATAACACTTAAAAGTAATTTATTAAAAATGAATTCTTGACAGTCCGGCACTAACACATTGAGTCAACAATGGTTTTAAATTAATCATCACTATAATGGAATTTATACGTTATGTGTTACAAAAACAGGTATGTACAGTCGGGTGCAAAATTAATGTCGTCGATTGCGCAGGCACATACGACACAACGAACAATTAACGATCAAAAATATTTAAAGTCCAACTTTGTCGAAAGTACTTTTCCTAGATTTGCTCGTTGTGCCGTGTAGGTGTATTGTCCGTTCAATGTTCGCGATTCGTGACATTAATTTTGCGCCCAACTGCACACACTTATTATAACCTACGCCAAGCAGTTATTTAAATTATTCCGTGCCCGCGTATTAGGTAGCTATTTACTATTGATTTACAACTGTTCGTTGTGACGGTTTACACGGAATTACGGAAATATTTAAATATATGCGAGCGTAATATTTTTAAAGCGGTATTTAGAGGGGAAATTACATAAAATATTTTTATCCCAACATGATTCCGATCCGTAAGATACATAGAAATCGGGTATTTAGGATGAAATATATCATTCAATCAGAAAAAATCCAAACAGATAAATTTTCCAGGTATTAACGCGCCTGCCGGTAATTTAGTGTGGCAAGAAAAATATAAAAGCGTCTAGAGAAAAATTTATAACCGCGATATATTTTAAAATGATGTGAACTTGGAACGGGAGTATTCATCACGTACGAGAATAAGGGAGCGCGCGGGCGAACGGTGTAAGTAGGGTACTTACATTTGGATAAGGACGTAACCATCGCGGTGCTTTGATGAGAAAATTTGTTTGCAGCAAAGGATAAAAGAACAAGGAAATCTCGAGATTCCTGAAGCTTAACGTCAAATGGATTTTGGAATGCCCGACGATCGAACTGTTGAACTCCTTGAAAAGCTAGATCTAGTCTAAAATGTCAGAGAGGCTCAAGTCGTCGAAGGAGATCGGCCCTGGAGTAATATTACGCGATTTTGGAGAAAACAATTCAGCGTATTTGTCCAATGAGGAGACTACCGAATAGCTTTCAAAGTTGTATTTGATTTCAAGTTGATTAAATTCACGTTTACATACGCGTTTGCGAGCTAAAACGAGACCAACTATAAACCCTTGTTAAATAATCTATTATTAAAACGAAAACTTCGACAATTTTAAGGGCCACAAATTTAATTAGCGGCCGCTCAAAGGTCGCGGCTCACCTGGGAGGGGGGGAGGCACCATTTAATTTACAACGGAACAATCGAAAGACAATTCGAAATAAACATCGTCCAGGCGCCTATTAAAATTTGACGATAACAAAAAATGACGCCGTTTTCAGGTTGCCCGAACGGGATAAGGATAAACAAAATTGCACAGCTTTTATAGTAGTTAAAGGTTGTGCCGTTATTAACGCACACCCTAAATTACTTCATTAACAAGGTAATGTTTGGTTTGTAGAAATTTTATGGTGGCATTAAACGAGATATCATATGGTCACAGTTACACCAGGGTCATGTATATGTAGGTAACGGTGCCGTTTTACCACCACAAACAACTAGCACTAAAGTTTTACCTTATTGTTAGTCATTGTAATTTGCCGAAAATGATGTTGTTAAGTAATTGTGCCAAAGAAAACATATTTAAAGTTTAATGTTTTTGTTAGTAATAGTCTAATAAGAGTGCTCCCCCTCCCACTCCCCCGCCCGTCCCGTTAACGTGATGAATTATTTATTAACTACAATTCAAACTGATATCTATTAATTCAACGACACGATAAGCGACGAGCGGTAGGCATTATGTGATGGCGCGGAACCCTATTCGATGAATTTTTTAATGCAAACGTTTTAACCGATAAACTGATACGTCTAGACTCTCGAACGCTTTGGTCATATCGTTACGTGCAACATGAAACGAATGGTAAAATTGTCCGTAAATCATGGCGTTCGAATTAAATTTTGATGGATGCTTCAGTTAAACCTTCGGCGAATGTTGCGAGCGAAGCACGACATACCGTAGAACTTCAAAACGTTAAATTAATTCCCGATTTATTTTAAGCGAATTAAAAAAAATTAAGCGAACTATAAAATTATTACCTCGATATTACAAGAGAACCGCTAGAAATGTTTTTTTTTTACGTTGAGCTTTTCGAGGACGAAATAAAATCAAAAACCAGTAACGGTAAGTTGTACGCTTACAAAACAAACGCCGCATTATTTAGTAAAAAGGGGGAGTTTCGAAAATCGAACAAACTAATTAGGCGCTTAGATATTTGAATTAGTTGTTTTTGTTTGAGATTCGATTTTTAAACTAATTATTGCGGGCGGACACAATTTTGGTTAGCCGAGTTTTCCCGAAGTCGCGAGGATAAAAAATAACGTTCATATCGGTATCGGCTTTTAAAAACGTATTATTATTAAGGAATTTTCGAATTCAAACGAACAAAACCCTCACACGGTCGAAATCGTTTTCAATTAAGGTTTAACTTGATTGAAAATCACAATGATTACTGTCTTTTCTCGTTGCTCGACAGTTGTAGGTAGAAAAAGGATTTTCACGACGAAACATTTTTTTAAAGCTGCGTTAGGAACCTCCTGTGCGTAAAAACTCCGGATTTAATCAGAAAAGGGTTTTATAATATAACCCAGTAACGCGCCGGAACAAAGTAATTAAATGTAATGGAGAATAGTTCCACAGAAGAGTTTTTAGAAATGTTTGTGAAACCCCATCTATATATATACATATACATACCGTTTAAATTCGAATGTGCATAATTCGGAAAATTTCGAAACTTTGTAGGTATAGTATATCCAATATGTTTTAGGTGTTATTATTTGGACAACACATACAAACATAAATAAACGAAAATTAAACATCGGGATTATAACCCTAACGTAAAACAAATTGTGCCACAACATAAGTATTTTAATTAAAAATTAAATAATTTGTTTGCGTGTTGTGTTATTATACAGCATTTAAATGTGGTATTTATGTATGTATTCAGTTTTAAAGTTGAAATTAATGAAATAAAAGTAGTCTATAATTAATAAATTTACGTTTATAAACTACAATAAAATTATGAGGTAGTGCCTATTAATAAAAATACCAGGACGTAAATAAAAAAATAAAATAAAAAACAGAACAAAACAAAAAATAACGAAATACTACTTGTAGGTAATTACGTATTGTAACGGAATTACGCCGGGCCGGGGCTAATCAATTTTTAATGTTGCAATTATTTGTTGGTACTATCGATCTTTTAATACACGATATTGCCCGTCTTATGAAATTTATTGGCGGTATTGCGCTTAAAATGATTTAAAGTAAAATAAAACATAAATCGATCAAAGATCGTAAATAATCGTAAATACGTTAACGTCCACACTGCTATTCGTGTGCAAAACAAAGATTTCATTTAGAAAAGATTTAGGGGGGACGTTAATATCGAATTGATGATTCATAAAAATGCCTCACATTAGACGTTATCCAAGTACTGCAGGTGGCAACAAAGAACAGTGCGGCTCTTAAAATTTAAACCCGAACAGAGAGAGCGTTGATTTATACCTTCATTTTCGCCCGTGAATATTTCATTGCATTACAAATGGTAGTCGTTATTATTATTTTACCCTCGCGCGCTTGGACCAGGTACCGGCTTAATTGGCTTAGCTACTGATACTAACCGGAATATATTCGGCATTTAACGCCACTTGTCAGTGATTATTTTCCCTATCCAGTCTCCAGACTAACATGATTAATTAGATTTAAAATTTCAACAACGTCAAACGAATTCGAAAGCGTTCTTTCACCATCACGATATACCCTATTTATTATACATGCGCCATCTACGTCAACACGTCACTTTTTAAACTTTCCGCGAGTTTTCATTTCAATTAGGTGTACCTACATACACGGGAATAATTGTTTTTTCGTCAAATCGTTTTTTTTGTTAATTAAAGATTATTGTTAATTAAATTGTTAATTTTGTTTTGTCATTTTATTATAATTCTGGGTACCTATGTCCGTTAATATAATTTAGGTATACAGACATATTAATCCCCAAGTGTATGAGAATAACCGAAAATTATTCGTTTTACCGTCGTCAATTTTCAAATACGCGGCTCGTGAGAAATCGCAACTGTCGTCCATCCACCTGTGCATGAAAAATATACGAACAATAACTGTAGAAACGTATTTAATCGATACTGTCCATTTACTGATAACAATATTTTAATCTACATTGAGAAGACGACGTTGAAGATAACACACCAATCATATGTATATCGAGCAAGGGTGTAGTACATACCTAATTTTTTATCATTTTTATTTATGCTGTCGCACAGTGGGGCGGGATACCGTAAAACGTGACAAATTATTTTGATTTAAGTAACTGCTTTAACAATTTGACATATCATTGAAATTGAATAAATATAGATCATTTATAATATTTTACAAGTTTTATTTTAAAAATAAATGTAGATAAAGGGTTTAAAAAAGTTAAAATAAAAATACCCCGCAATAATTGTACCTTATAGAAAATATGATCTCGTGACAATGATTGGTTGTCACATATGTTGTAATTTAGAACCTGCTAAACAAAAAATTTAATACGTAAAAAATTATATAATGGACAGTTTTTGAACTACAGCCAAACATGAGCTGTGATGGGCGAGTAGATATTGTTTAAGAACAATGTTTTTCGAACATTTCATAGTAAACCATTATTTTTATTGATCACATGAGAAATTCCATAAATATTTTTTATACCTAAAAATTCATATATAGGGTGTCTCTGAAATTGGGTTTACTGAACTAAAAATTTCATCGCAGTAGGAAAAAATGTATTGCTTGTAGAGTATTCGACTTATTTTGAAAACAAAGTTTATCAAGCAAAGAAATTACATTTATTATATATCGTACGTACTCGAAAAACTATCTTACTAAAAAAATTAAAAATATTACTCCTATCAAACTGTTCAAAAACTTTCACAAAACAAACTCTTACAAAATCTTCGTAAGTAATTTTAAAAATAAATTAATAATTTAATAAAAGATGGCCTAATAAAAGGAAACAGAAAAAAAACAGAAACTGTTTCTTCTTCTTCATCAGGTAGACTATTCAGGTATCTTTTTCTATTGTAATTAAACTATTCCTCATCGTAAAATTAAAATAAAATTACAGTTACAATAGAAAAAAGTGTAGCTTAGTCGTCTCATGAAGAAGAAACGCTTTCTGTTTCCTCTTCTTCGGGAGACGAAAAATATTTGTTTCTCTGAGCATATGTAAAACATCTGTATACAATTGCTTCAACTTTTTTGTGAGAAACTAAACAGTTTACTAATTCAGCGATTTTAGAACGGACAAAAAACATGTAAAATTTTTGAAGTTTTTCGGCTTTTTCCTACTTCTGCAATTGAAAATGAATAGGGAAGAATGGAAAGTTACTTTAAAATATTAAAATCGGTCAAAGTTTACTTAAACACAGAGTCGGCTCTAAGCTTTGCCTTGTAGGCCATTATCTTCAAATGTCGCAAAAAGCCGCAGTATTTTTTTTATTATACAATAGCTGTATATATTAGCTATACTTCTATGCAAAAAAAGTAACTTGATACAACTTGATAGTAAACTAAAAGTCAACGACAAGTTGATTTAGTGACACGAAGGAAAATGAAATTTACTTACAAAAATAGATTAAGGGCCGGTTTTTCATCTCCCAATAAATTTACTTGACAAATTTTCACCATGGAAACAATTGTTTGAACAAACGTTTCTATGGTAAATATGTGTCAATTAAATTAAATGGAAGATGAAAAGATCGGTCCTAATTATAATAAACAAAATTAGGCACGTTCATGAACAATAACTTATTAAATAAGTTTATGTACCTGCAGACTTCTTGCATCCATCTCGACTTCAACTCACTTTTGTATTAATTATCTATATAAAGCCAAACTAAGAACAGAACAACTATTTTGACGTGTAATAAACAATTCATACAAAGTTTATCGGAATTGCCAGTTCTAACTGTATTACACGGAAATATGTGATGATAGCAGTTAATTGAGTTTAAACAAGTAAATGTGATATTTAAATTTTTACTTTCTGCCGCGTTTTACGATATTCTGCCCCACTAAATTGTTTTAAAAATTCCTTAAGTACGCCCTTCAAAAAAAATATTTTTTATCGATAATTCGCGGATTCCGTCGATAATTACAACGCCACACGACCTATTTTCTTTTTGTAAATATTAATTAAACTAATTTTTATAAGTGAATTACCTGGAATATCAGTGGAAGATTGCAAGCCGTCACTCACAACACAAAATAGCCCAAAATTGAATTAGACACGCCCGCACCAATTCGAGGACCGTCGAATACTAAACCATAAAACGAATGTATCGGTCTAGGTATCACGTTACGATGCCTGCGAAGGTTGCACAAGTGCAGATAAACTAAAACGTTTGAACATCATATCTACCACATGTAGGTAAGTACGTTTTATCAATCGGTCCCACGTCTGCCTTCCCCGATAAGCGCACACGTTGGAATTTTCAATACTTTTATTTCGAATAAAAATTACGTCGAAGATGACGTTTCAGCCGCAAAAAGTTCTACCTACACAAATTGTCGATTACCTAATATACTCTAATGTGCCTAATCGATTTTCTTTCACTAAAACATTAGGATGGTTAAGAAATTTAAGTATACAACCTGTTCAATAACAAAGGAAGCGCGATATTTCGAAGAGTATAATAAAAGATATTGCCCACACGTCGCCAATACTAATTCGTTGCTTTCCACGAGCTCAATCCCTACATCCCCGACGTCCGCATGGAAAAACGTATGGGCTGATCTACCGAAAAAATCAATCACGATTGGTCGAATGTTTGGGGATGCTTCTTGGAGCGCAGCAGCTTCGAGCTCTTCAACGAGAATTTGGTCAAAATTTACAAGCGCGTCTTCTAAAATCGACCGAAAAGATGTTTGGACCCAACAACGAAGATCGGATCTTGCAAGAAGATAATCGGGCCCGAAACATCGAAATCAACTCTATATAGAACCCGGAAAGAGCAAAATGACATCACAACGATGGGCCGATGTCGAATATAGCGAAAATGCGTGGGCCAACTCGCGGGAAAGCCCGTCTATAATCTTCAAGCAGCTGTCACGGTTTATTCGGACGATGTGGAGTTCCCTTGCGATCGAATACGCGCAAAAACCGGTCCAAAAGATGTCGAGCCATTCTCGACAACGGTTTGATGATTTCAGTAGTTAGGTAAAGAGGGGGGGATGAAGATCGCTCAGCGAGGCGAAACCGTCTGGCATTTTTTTAGCTTAATTAATGGCGCTACTTAGCGGCTGATGGGTAGAACACCTTCTACTGTATGACGAAGGTAAGTGACAATTGCAAAACCGGTAGCAGTTGTGTTGGTTTCAGTTTACTGATTAAAAGTTCCAACTTTTTACGAATTTCAGTTGATGATTACGCTGAATACGAAAGAGAAACGTAAAAGGCAATTACAGTATTTTCTTCTAAATTATGAGTTATTCAGCTTATAAACATCAGGTGTCACGACCACAGTATTTCCAGCAATAGAATGCTTTTACAAACTATTAACATGGGGGGGGGGATGAAATGATTTATCTGCAGTGCCTACACTATATAATCGAAATAATGGAAAGAAGACTTGGATTCAGTGCAGACAACGTCAGCAATGATTGTTTTTTTTTATGTGTGAATTTTATTAACGGGTTGTCGATTATTTTAAAATTAATAAATTCCCTGATTTTTCCAGGTTTTTCAGTCATATCGAATATAAATCCCAGGCCACTAATTGCGATATAAAATACAAACATTGTTTATTGAAATTAAAGAAAACAAATAAAAAATAAAAAAGCAACTATTTGTGGTAAATATGAGATGTTCACTACCGAAACGATCTCGACCGATTTGGTATTCTTGATAATATTATTATTAAAAAATCAGTCGTCTACCTCGAGCATGTTTTGTGAGCCACGTTAAGATTCGTCGTAAATTATGGACGCTACTTATAAAATTGAAAAGCACATATTGCAATATTTTAAAGTGAACTTCCCTGAAGTGATATATAAATGACTGATTAGATTTTCCCCGACTTTTCAATGTATTCCAGAAAATCGACACCCTGTTTATAATATTTTTAAATGTTTATTGCGTATTTACTTTTTATATTTTGCGTAAAAATAATAAACGTGCTTATTTTCAATTGGAACGCTTTGTGTTTTCCATTAAATTTTCCATGATTTTCATAAATATTCCTGATCGACTTGGCGTCAGATAAGTAGCCAACGTTAGATGTGCGATCTCGGCCCTAATTGAAATTTCACATTACAATATGAAAAACTTTTTTAAGTAAAGTTTGGCCGCGTAAAAACCGTGACCGTTTTGACCGATCAAAATTTCAGATGTTCTGTGCGTTCCCCGCACTATTCAAATAATGTAAAAGAAAATATTACAATTTTACAACAAATATAATATCCATTATTATCTATCTATTAACTGGATAGGAGTATCGCAAATTACTGTAAACGCCACTATGCATTAATCAAACACATAAATCACTAAATATGATAGATTAAGTGATAATGACGCAACTAATTGAGATTAGACATCCTAATTTACCAGTGCAAATCTCGCGATATTAAATTTAGTTTATAGTGCGTCCTAGTTACATAAAGCAATTTTTTTTCCTGTTTACTTAGTGGGTGTGCATTTCACAATGTGGACGTCTTACGCGGACAGAATTCACGCGACAACTCCATTTGTTGAAAAACCGCAAGACTTAAAGCTAGAAAATGGCAGTGAAAAATATGCAGGATGGCCATTTTCGATATAATCAACAGAAACAAGTATCTTTTCTGTCAAATTCAGTTGTATTTTTCAACGCAGTCTCATTATTTAAGTCGATAAACTTTTTCAGAGATATGCTCCTCCAACTTCTTTAATCCGTCCAAATAGTCGTTGGCGTCTTGCTGCTCTGCAAAACAGGCGTCTACGTTTACGACGACCTGCTCGTTCGATAAAAATCTCCGTCCTTCCGGCCAAACTTTGAGCTTACGAAACAGGAAATAGTCGCTAGGAACTAGATCTGATGGATTCGCTGGGTGGCCAATCAATTTAAATCGCAATTCGTGAATTTTCGCCAAATTGGGGCCGTTTTTCGGCAATCGCCGATGTTCGACGGTCACACAGTACCATTTGGTGAACTTTTTCGATATTACCGGCAGTGGTTGCAGTTTTTCATCGTTCCGAACGTTCATCAGCTGTCGAGCTGATACAATCAATCTTTTCTTGACAAAGACCCCAATGCCGTTTTAATCTGCGTGGACGTATTGCCCTTCGAGTGCAAAAACTGTATCGAGACATTTTTACAAAAGCGCCGACTGATACGAACGATCGTCGAACAAAAACTGAGGTTTAAAATGGTCGAAATTTTTACAGGTATCTTTCAAAAAATGTACGATTGTAATACCAGAATCGTTTTGACGAGTATCGCCGTCTTCGTGTCGAGGCTCAATACATCTCAAGACCAACCACGTAGATGTTTTTGCGTATAATTGAATAAAGTTATCGAAAAGGTCACGACTAACTCAATTTTCGAGACATGTATAACACAAACTTGTATTATTTGTTTAATGGCAATTTCCGAATATCTGAAGGTTTGATAGATATGCCTAACTTTGACGTTCGTTCGGGATTAAACAATGTCAAAACATGTCTATAAAACAAAGAGAATATAGAAATACGTTCGACGAATACACTACTGTATATTTTTATAAAAGAAAAATAAAGAATTACGTAAAAGAAATTTTGAAGACCTGGCATACGCAGCCATTTCCTTAATTTAATTTCCTCCCTTGTTCTCCTTTTCTTGTCCACAAGGGTTAACCTTTATTCTGAAAAGCGGAGATGAAAACAATACGATATTTGACCGAAATGTCAGCGGCATAGTTCCCTTTATATATTTCCCTGTATTTGAATATATCGGTCGATCCGAAGACGTTCGACACACGGTTCATTTTATATATATATACGAAAAAGTTAACGAAAAATATCGTTCATCAAACATTTATTTAACAGTTTATCGAGTAAGCACGAAACATCTGTCAGATATGTGGCGTAAAACATCTGCTCGTGCCACCTGGTCAAAGTCACCATGGGACACCGCAGCCACCCTCGCAACTAGGATAATCGTATTCACGTCGACACGTACGAAAATTATACAATAGCCCTAGCGCCTTATCTTACTTCATTGTCTCAGGCTGACACATTCTATTTAAATTAACGGGAAAATTGTAACACGCAGACTGGCGCGACCAACGAAAATGAACAATAGTTTCGACAACGACGTACATCGGTATATATTGGCATTATTAATATTCTCCATTTAATTACACTAATGCGTACGTGTTCGCGGCGGGAGACAAATAAACCCGTTCAAATTATGACGATTGGAAAATTTGCGTGCGTTTATCAATCGAACATCGAAAACTTTCAATAACCGACACATTTTGGCGGCACGTCGATATCGTTTCATTCAATAACATGAAGAAAGAAACACGAAACAGCTTTATATTAAAGAGGCTCAAGAGTAAACCGTTTGCGGATATAAAAAAAAATCGGTAAATATAACAGTTCAGTGTATAATCTTTAATAAAACAAAGTGTAAAGCTCCCGACCAGTAACTTTAGTGCTTTCCTCCGAAAGCATAAAGTACATTATCTTCGCTCTACCTTCTGAAAGGACCGTTGAATAAGCTTGAAGCGCGACGACGCTTACGTAACAAAGTAGTAAGATTTACATTGTTTTAACTAAAGCAATAACCTCGGTAATGCCATTAGTTCCGTCTATTTTTATTTTTTTACTATAGACGTCGCCGACAACACAATAGGAAATATAATCGCGAGAATTCGACCGACCGCGACCGTACAAAAATTCGTCTCGTACACTAAAATTGGAACGTGTACAAAACAATTTTTTAAAACGTATCCCGAAGCGCGCCCGATATTATATTGTCGATTATTATCTAGCTTTCAAAAATAAATAACTTGGTCCGTTATATATATATATTTTTTCCTCTTTATCAAAGATACAGGTCGATTAAAAAGATTAAAAACGTATCCAAGAACAACTTCAACTTTTACGAGCACTTCATTCAAGATTCGAGATGCAATTTAACACAGCTTTAAAGGCCGCGCAACCAACTCGAAGCGCGGAAATGCAGATGTAAATAAATATACCGTCCCGGAATTGCTGAACGTTCCAATGATTCTGCCATAATGAAGATGCAGTTCCTTAAAAGACCGCAGTCGGTAGTTATTTTTTTTCTCTTCGAAGGGCATTAAATTTCGCATATTAAAAATAAAAGGCAGCACGTAGATATAGTAGGGGTGAACCGGGCAAATGCGCTCAGTACCTGCAACGGTACAACTATCTTTGGCGAGATGGCGTTGCAGGCGCCAAAAACCAGTAGGTTTTATCTAACAACCTGATCCTGGAGGTCTTTTGTTTGAACCGTGACAGAGTGCGTACGTATTTTCTCTAGTTGAAACATTCAAGGTTAGTGTCTTTATTCATCAAGCTATACATAATCTAACCAACCACTACGTCGCTTCATTTATTAATTAATAAGGGGGTTTTCCTCCTCTAATTATGAATCCATCACTCCCTACTTCGACTTCCCCAATCAATAAAATAACAGAAGCTATGGAACCTACCATCCTCAACCCTATCAACCAACGCCGCTCATATTCGAATATCCTCAAACGTCAACCAAATTTCTCCTTTCCTACCAAACATCAAAGCATATTACAAAATTCGGTTGAAGGCATTAAAATCAAATAATACAAATATGCGATTGGCAACTTAGTTCAACCGAGAAATGTTATCGCGCCCTCGAGGATATCAAATGAGCGGATATGTATTTATCTATCTACCAAAGAAATAGTTAATAACTTATTGCTTTCCACCAAATCGATTAACATAGGTAATCAAGACATACAAATCAGAAAACCCCGCCAAGAAAATTCTACTGTCTAACGTCTCCACCCATATAACAAATCAACAGTTGGAATACTTTTTGAAAAATAACTTAAAATTAAATCTTACTTCACCAATTTACTTCGTCAAATCTGGGCTAGAAAATCCGGACTATTTGCATGTTATCAGCTTTCGTAGATTCGTTTATACAGATGCCAGCGACGTAACCAACCTACCATCATCCTTTGTTTTACAACTAGAAGACGAACACTGTAGAATTTTCCTACAAACCGAATACCCTAAATGTTATAAATGTAACCAAGAACACCTTACCACTACTACCTGCCCGAACAATATCAATAGTTCTCTACTCTCCGTAAACACCGACAATCATTCCCAAGTAACCTCCGAAATAATCACAGCTGAAATTCACGCCTCACCTACCTTTTCTCCATTACCTAATCCACCTAAACTTCCCTGCAAAAAGAGACCGCATCTTCCCAACTCTTCCGAAACTTCACCCGAAATCACCATATCTAATCAAGAAATATGTACATTCTAAATCCATGTTCCTCTCTACAAGAACAACATAAAGATCCGAACAAGAACGATATTCAGTCAATTACTGATATAAGCCCAGTTGAAGAAGACACCTCTCCTACAGTCAATATTGTCCTCCCCACTGCCAATCAAACATTCTTAAAACCACGATCACAGCCAGATAGAAAATCAAAAAAAGCTAAACATTCCTCACTCGATCCCCCTACCCACAACTTATTAGAAGTCTTGACACCGCTCCAAAAAATTATTGAAGAATCGCCCTCCTTATACGTGTTAAACTATCAACAAATTTGCCACTTCTTAGAAAATGCCCACGGATTCAGCGACCCAATCACCACTGCAAGAGAATACACTAACGAAATTGGTAAATTAATATTGATGTTAGAAGACATTCATCCATATCTAAATTCCCGTTCAATAAAATCTAGATGTACTAGTATAAGAAAGAAGCTCCTAAATCAATATCAAAATGAAAACACATCCCAAACATCTCTTACCGAAGACGACAGTGACGTTTCCTTAACAACTTTTTAGTAATGGCAGTCTCCTTAGCGCAATGGGTATTATTCCCATCTAATATCTGGTCGCAAACTAATCACAAACTTTTCGAAATAAAACCATCCACCCGAATCTTCCCTAAGATTCCTCCTCATAGAAAAGAATAAATAATCGCTACTCGTCTTAGACTTGGACACTCCAAACTGACTCACGAACACCTACTTAAACAAGAAGAACCACCGATATGCGACACCTGCCACATCATCATCACCATCAAACATTTAATTTTATCCTGCAAGAAGTACGCCCGAGCAAGATCATTAAACAACATTCCAGACAATATTCACGATGCTCTAAACGACGACAATGAATTCACCATCAGCTTTATTAAATCTATTCAGATCACTATTTAAAATAATCATGTATATATAAAATGTAATTTCAATCAATGTGTAAATCAAACCATCTAATCTTTTACACTAATAACCCTTAGAGGTTGATGCGAAAATAAAATAAAATAAAAAAAAACCTGATCCTGGATTGCTTGTGGATTAAATTGATATATTTCGCATGCTCTAAATCCTGAAGCCTTCTTTTCGCGAAATGTCTAATCAAGACGTAAATTTACCTGTGGCATCGACTCCTTCAACAGGTCCTACAATGGTAAAACGAAAACTGGTAGCTATACAAAACAACAGCAAACGTCATTGGGAAAACCTGGACCCTCGAATCAGGAGCAACACTTTACAACGAAAAGGAAACTCGCTCCGAATATTTTTAAAAGAAATTCAACCGCTTCCATTAATCCCTAATACTGGCGCGTCTAAACGAAAACGATCAGCTCTAGAACTAACATCTCCAGCAAATCGTGCGAAGCGCAGAGTATTTTCTGACAAAAAAGAAGCGGATGCCGGGCAGAAAGAATGAGAAAAACAAACATCGCACAAAGAAAAATCGGGAAAACGCCAAAACTGGTTTGAAGAAGAAGAAAGAAGTTGTTAAAGAGAGAAGAATTCGTCCCCGACAGTTCCTCGAATCTTGTTTTGAGCTCATCGAATGAAATGTCCGATGAAAGTGAAGATTATTGTGTCGAATGTCGCGAGTGTTATTATTCCACTAACAATAAATCAAAAATTGACTGAACGACTTCGCGAGACATGTACCAGCAACATAGACATTTGCAACAAGTGCCTCGAATAAAAAAAAACAACATAATTTTAGAAATTACAGATTTTTTTTCAAAATGTTGGGCGCATTTGTCCGATTTACCCTAGATAGGAGATTCGAAAAGTTATTGAATTAATTTCGAATTTTGCGAAAATACGAAAATAAAAACAGGCAATATTTGAACGAATAAAATAAAACTCGATAAAAACTAAAATAAATACCTTTTATGGCGGCCGCTTTGAAAAAAAAAAAGAAACGTGACGCTTTAATAAACGCCATTATAAAATAAAATAACAACTAAAACGACTAACAAACGTAAAAATTTTAGAACGCCCTTTTCCTTAAATGCCTACTTTTAAGTTGTAGTTTTCGATCGCTCTAAATTATTTCGCATTAAAATTTAGTTGTTAGTTTCCTATTGACATTCATGAAAAAAACAGCCCTGCGGCTAGTCCTTTGCGTTCATCAACCGGACATAGTCGACTAACCCCACCTTTTACAAATAAACACTACTATCCAAATATTTGATCAGTCCTTCGTGAATAATTCTAATGTAGATTTCATGCAAATTTTAAATAAGTAAAATTACAACGTATCTTAAATATGTCGTATTTCTTAACTGACGTAGAAAAACAATTTAATTAGCGAGCTATTGAACGACCGACCCTTAAATTAACTAAATATAAGTACATACCTTCTTCAATATATAAAGTACGTAAGAGTTGTGTTCAATTAAAAAAGCGTTCTAATATAAGTTATTTCTCTTAAAAATAAACAAATCGGTAGATACATATTTCGTGTGATCATTAAAATTTTGGCGAAGTTCTTCCTGTTTAAAAACTTCGACAAAATCTTAATTTAAAACTGCATTTGTTTTTAGCAAAAATTGAACTTTCACTTTAAAAAAAAAAAAGAAAACGGCTCGCAAATTATAAATCGGACATGACGCGTACGTTGCGTTTTTCGCGAACGGAATCCGAAAACATCTATCCCTTTGTTTTCCAGTGTTTTTAATTAAGAAATTAAGGAATTTTTCTGCAGCACCCGAAACGTGTTTCGTAGAGAATATTAGGTTCATTGACGACAGAACGTGTACAGGAAAACATTTCCAATAAGTCGGGATATCGGTTATCGAGTTCCCTCGTCTGAGAAAAGCACACAAAAACCACTTAAGGCAGAAAAATAAAACTCGGATCGAGGAGTGTTCGCAGCGTTGCATAACTGCTCGAGATTATTTTAAAAATGTCTCCCCCATTTTTTCCGGAGCCGTACAGAAACGTGAAGTACTCGACCGACTGGGTCTCTCAAAAAAAAAATAATTAATATTTTACGAAACTGCTGATAAAATATTCTATTTAATACGTTCAGGAGTACGAGTAGAGGAACAAATGTATCAGTGTGTAAATTAAGAGTCGGGGGGGATAAAACGAAAATGGTAACTAGAACGTTACGAACGAAATAAGCGTTTTGTAAAAGAGTTCAATCGTGGCCCGCTTTCCTTTGAACTTCTCTCTTGATAGGTATCAGCTATGCATGTAACAAGTAATAAGCTGTTTTTAAAATGCGAAATAAAATCCCTCGTTTTATTGCAACGTTGGCAATTTCATTTTATGGGAATACGCCGCAAACTGCGGACTTCCTAAAAATTTTTTTTCGTTTTTTTTTTTAAATAAATATTTTAACGTAATGCACAAAGAAATCTTTGGAAATTTAGAATCTCGTCGACGAAGAAAAACAACACCGCCGTTTTTATGTTGCGAGATAAAGACGCGAGATGTTATTCTAACGTTATTTCGTCATAACGGCGTAACAATCGTTGGGCATTGGCCGAACGGAAACGAATTAAAAGAAGCGCAGTTAAAATTACGAAAATACAATTTAATTGGGCAAGACGTCTTTCTTGGCTGTATATATCGTTTTTAACAGCAGCAGAAGCCCAAAAACGTAAAGTAATCAGAATCTTCTTAAATAATTGCAACGGGGGTTCTTCTCTGTTATAAAATAAACGAAATATTAAACTTAAAATTAAATGAAAATTAGAAGTTCTGTAAAACAGGGTAATAATTAAACTCGCGATTTATGCAAATTAACGGTTAAGCGTCAGTCAAGATATTTTATGTAGGTACTATTTTCTATGTTAATTTTTTTCTTTTAACGATTCGTCATGTACGAGTCGAAAACAAAGTAAAAATTCGCTAAAACATTTCTTTGACGTAAAAGTAATATGAAAGGATAATCATGTAAAATTCAGTGCCAACAGAGGCTATATAGTCAAGAATCGAGGGAGAGTTCGAGCTCCGGGGATAAATCATTTCAAGTTGAATATTAAAGAAGCAAGTTATTTATGCACACGCGTAAATACTCTTCGACCGTTAAAATATTGGCCCTATTTCCTTTACTCGCAAGTGCATATAAATAAACGATCTACATTTTCAGATTTACGGTAATGTGATGGAGATCGAAAACTACCTTCAAAGTTTTGGCTTTTAGTGTTATTATTTCTACACGCCTCTTCCACATCGGCCGACGTGTTTCTAGATAGATTTATTAAAATGGGCTTTCTTTCAAACAATAAACTGTATTACCTTAACTTAAAGATGTGAGGAATCGGATGCGAACGCCGAAATTTCTTCCGAGCAAATTTTCGAAGTAAATGAAGTAAAAGTTTGGCGGTGGTGTGCGGGCGTCGTTAAATTACGTAACTTAATATGTTCTCTATATTTTCGAAACGTTAGTCTAGGCGATGAGTCGTTCGTTTTTATTACTTGAACTCGATTGTTTAAAAATTAAAATAAAGAGATCTAGGGGCGAAAGTTTATAAGAGCTTTCGAAACGGTCAAGTGGAAAATATTTTTGAAAAATCAAAATGCCCCGAATTTAATGTCAATTAAAATTACCTAACCGGACCGCGCAACTTTTACATTTGCAAAGTTGGTGGATTGCACTTGTCCTGTTGCAATGAATACATCGTGGAGACCGCGATAAAGGTCAAAGTCGCTTGTTTTCCGTAACTTTCGACTAACAAAGGAACGTCGCCAAGTGTCCGACGCCGATCGAGCTGATTTTTGGCCCAGAGGTAGACCTAAATGAGACTAGTAAAACCTCCAAACATTAGCTGCCCTAACTCGGAGGGTGAAAAATTACGGCCATTTTTTGTTTCCCACTCGCCGATTGTCCACCTCATAGCCAGTTTTGAACACTATAGAAATATGTCTGTTTGGCGCAGTCGGTAGTGAGCTCGACTGCCAGTCGGGAGGTCGGGGGTTCTCGATGCCCGGAGGGGTATTTGCTTTTTTAGAGGTAGTTGATTTTTTTTTAGTAAATGTAGTCCTCGAATTTCGAACTTTTTTTCGTTTGTCGGCTTTTGCGGTCGAATTTTTTTTTCGAAGATTTTCTTGCGCTTTTGCCATGGATTCTGTTAACGGCAGCAATGTCGTACGCTTGCTTTCGCTTGTGTTCCCTCTTTCCAGCGCAACCGAGACTGTTTCCGCCGAGGAATGTGAAATTTTTGAGCGCTACAGTCTCCCTCATTTGCGCTGTAAATAAGCTCTTTCACGCGCTCAAAAATTTCAAATTCCTCGGCAACAAAACCTTCGAAAAAAAAATTCGACCGCAAAAGCCAAACGAAAAAAATTCGAAATTCGAGGACAACATTTACTAAAAAAAATCAACTACCTCTAAAAAAGCAAATACCCCCTCCAGGCATCGAGAACCCCCGACCACCCGGCTGGTAGTCGAGCTCACTACCGACTGCGCCAAACAGATGGCCAAAATGGCCGTAATTTTTCACTCTCTGGGTTAGGGCAGCTAATATTTGGGGGTTTTACTAGTCTCATATAGGTCTACCTCTGGGCCAAAAATCAGCTCGATCGGCGTCGGACACTTGGCGATGTTCCCTTGTAAGATTACAACCAAACTAATAAGTTCGGAAATGTAATCGTTGCATTATTGTATTCTTTGAGGGCGTCGAATTTGACGCACGCATCGCTTTTGCACCAACACAACAGAGTATTCATTATTTGGCCAGAAAAAACAAAAGATCTCGACGAAGTCTCGCCAAAAAGCATAGTGAGAATTGATACGTTTTTTTTTTCTAAATTCAAATTCAATTTCGGCATAAGAGGAGTTGGCTGGCGTAGATTTTCGATTATTAAGGGCGGTCGTTTAGAAACGAGTTAGTGAGAGAATAACAAGAAAAATAGAAAAGTCACATCTTTAATTTCCGATATAGATATTCCGTTAATCTTCGTTCATTTTTTTATAGTTTGAGTTATATTTATCGCTTTAGAGCGGACAATACGAAGAATAACGGCCAGGGTGTTTAAGTCGGATCATCTAAAATATATATATATATATATATATATATATATATATATATATATATATATATATATATATATATATATATATATATATATATATATATATATATATATATATATATATATATATATATATATATATATATATATATATATATATATATATATATATATTATATATATATATATATATATATTATATATATATATATATATATATATATATATATTATATATATATATATATATATATATATATATATATATATATATATATATATATATATATATATATATATATATATATATATATATATATATATATCGTAACATCGTTGAAATAATAGGACCTCCGTACCCACAGTCCTAGATTTGGTTTACCTTTTTCTATTTTGGATTACATTTTCTCTTTTTGGATTTATTTTTGTCACTGTTGTTTTTTTGGATTGGATTTACTTGTTAATGGTTGGACTTGGATTTTGTTGCCGGAGGTTGACTTGAAAGATCGATTTTAGTTACCACGCGGAGACAGCTAAGTTTAATCAATTGTCGTTTGGAATAATTTATATTTTTGGTTATTGCTTATATTAATTATTGTTAACGAAGTGTTTCTCGAGAAGCATTAACGTATTTACATACCTATATAAATTTGTTAGTATTAAATTTTGAATTCATTTAAGCCTCATACGAAAATTAAATATTGTAGTTTACGTTCCTTAATAACTTTACCTACACATCCATATTGTAAATATCTAACATCTTATAATTTTAGTAATTTTCCTCTTTGATAGTTATTAGTGAAAGGAAAATTACTTGGCGCCCTTTATTTTTTTATTTTATTTGAACCCGGCCGCACTCCACTGCCTAAAGGCTAGCCGACAGGCCTCTAAATTTTGTTAAGTGCTATTTTAAGTTTTCTTATTATTAAATAATTATTTTTTTGGATCAAATTTTATTTTATTTTATCATTGAATTTTTTTTGCACGTAACAGAATCTTACCATAGCTAAAGACCCATCGACGTAGACACGAATTTTGAAAATCTATATATCAAAATTGATTAAAAACAACGATATTTAATGTTCCGACACGTTACGTTCTTTTTTTTACCTTCACTTAGGTGCACTTAAAACATTTAATTAAATAAAGCTTTCGGTTTTTTTCCAGAACTGTGCATACCGTATTGCA
Organism: Rhagophthalmus giganteus; assembly: GCA_036326145.1. Lineage (NCBI taxonomy): Eukaryota > Metazoa > Arthropoda > Insecta > Coleoptera > Rhagophthalmidae > Rhagophthalmus > Rhagophthalmus giganteus. Next base: position 7,174,175 of record JARFJA010000036.1, read on the forward strand.
TCAGAATTTGAATGCTTTTAAGACGGACTTCGTCCCTTTTCGTGCACCTTAAATGGAAATCCCTTTATTGTAACAATATTAGCTGTCGTTAAAACGTAAGCCATTTACAGACAAATTAGTTTAGTAATAAAACTTTCAACGTCGTAAAGCAACATTTTGGGCCTTTTGGGGCTTCCTTCGTCCATTACATTCGTTTAAAGCTTTTAAGAGATAAAATTATTCGAAATGAAGAAAATAGTTAATAAAATTAGAATCGCGAACGTTCTCTACCTATATACCTATTTAAATTGATTTTTTAATTCGACACGCCGACATCGAAATATCAACGTCGAGAGAGTCCTGTGTGTCAAGAATTTGGTCGTTTCGTTTAACGACTAAAGTGTACGTACTTACGTTACGATCCCCGAAAATTAAAGCGTGTGCCACCCTTTTTGTTCCCCCTTTCTCGCTGTGATTAAGTATCGCGACGGATGGGCAAGTATTCTAAGAAAACCATTATATTATAGAAAAAAGAACGTCTATTAAGCCGTTATGAACACTTTGGCACAATCGAATCAAACCTATTTAGGAATTTAGAGCTACTTTGCAGGCTCTATTGTCGATTTCGACAAAAAAAAACCATGGCCGCGCTCACTCGACTATTAAGCCTACGCAGCCACCCACAAAAAAAATAAACGTAAAAACAAGCGCCGTTTTGTCGCTCTATTCCAAATATTGTCGCCTCGTCCCGAATACGAAAAAAAAACAGCCCCCGTAACTCCCAATAAGTCAGCTCAACGTTTAAACGTAACAAAAACCTGGCGCTTTATGATTTTTGTATTCCGATTTTGTTGCACAATTCAAAATACCATCACCATTTTGCAAATTTACTCGAAAATTTCTTAATTTGTCGTGCCAGTTTGGCTAGTTTAGGAGTAGTTTTTGTGGTGCCGCAACGAAATCGGGATTTGACAGAGCGCGAAGCGACAAAATCATAGAGCGCTTAATTCCTTACTGCGCGTTGTTTTTGTATTTTTTAGGTGTAGCGCATGGTGCGGAGGTTATGGGGAGGGTGCGGGGGGGCGGTGGTTTATTTCGTACGAATTGTAAGTAGATCAACAAATTTAGAAAAGCGCCAATTTATCAAAAATCACGATGTCTTTATGCTTTTTAGGCATTACGCTGACGCTACCGTTATATTGGGGTGGATTATTTCGTATTAAATTTAAAAGCACTAACTTATCAAAACTTTCGATATTTTTACACTTTTTAGGTGGTTGTGCTGGTGCAACGGTTATAAGGGACGGATTTTCCGTATTAAGGTCGAAGCAATAGGGTAAAGTATACAGTTGTTGGCCAGGAGACAGTGATTGGTCACTTAAATTATTTATAACGTTATTAGTATATGAGATATTTTGTCAGGAACGATTTATTTACTATTGGATGTTGGTAACATTGCTCAACATATATTCCAAGTTTCGTGTTGCTAAATTGGTACACGACTGTGTTAGTTGCATTTATTGTGCTACATATCTTGTTTTGTCTGTAATTGAGGCAAATCTTACGAATTTACTAAGAATCTTACAACGGTTTTCATATCGTAAAGTAGTTATCTGTGTAACGAATGATCAAACTTTGTGTTTGTATTAAATTATTAATCATTTTTGCAAGTTCTGAACACTTAAAAGTTACATAGGTTATAAATATAGGCACCAATTTGATATGCCAATTACTGTGTTTAATAATTAACCTAAAAATAGTTATTGGCCAGCCGACCAATTACTGTACAAATATTTTATTTATCACAGATTTTTGCTACTTTTATATAAATAACATACTGGTGAAGTAATTAATAGTTTTTATTTTCCGAAGAAGGTATAAACAGTAGTTGGCCGGGGGCCAATGATTGTAATTGATTTGTGGCCAATTACTATCATAATTATATAAGTAGGTAGTCATATTTATACTTACTCTCGTAATTTGCTCGTTCTAGTTTACACTTAATCAGAAAAAAAAATGCCAAAAGTATCTGAAGGTTTTTTGTATCGTAAAAAATATAAAGAAGAAGCTATTACCAAAGCTCTCACAGACATCGAAAATGGTATGAGTCAAAGAGAAGCTTCTAAAATATATCATATTCCTCGAGCAACTCTTCAGTTTCGATTCAGTAATAAATTCACTAAAATTTCTCACGGACCCAGACCAATATTAACTTGGGAAGAAGAAACACTATTGGAAAATTGGATTTTGGTGTCTCAGCGGAAAGGGTTTCCGCTTAGGATTGAAGATGTACAAGCTTCGGTGAAAAATTTTCTCGACGCAAGTGTCCCAGGGATAATCCATTTAATAACAATCTTCCTGAGAAAGGATAGTACATGGCGTTTTTAAAACGTCATCCAAACATTACGCTAAGAACATCGGAGGGAATAACAGCAGCTAGCTCAGTTATAGCCGAGTTATTAGAAAATGGTTTTCTGCTGTAAAGACTTGAACAACAGTTCACAGACATACTAGAAGATCCTAGCAGAATATTCAATGGCGATGAGACTTGCTTTTGGCTGTGTCCTAACAACAAGAAAGTACTTGCACCAAGAGGGGCAGGCAAGAAACGTTTATGAGATACAGCACCACCCTAAAAATAATCTAACAGTCATGTTTACATTTTCTGCTCGCGGAGATGTAACCCCACCTATGGTTATCTATGCTTACAAGAGGTTACCATTCGATATCTTGAAATCTGTTCCAGATAAATGGGGAATCGGGTGCAGTGATAATGGGTGGATGAAAAACCATTTGTTCTACGAGTACGTCGGAAATATTTTCTATCCATATTTAAAAGAAATTAATGTAAAGTTTCCCGTTTTATTAATTATTGATGGTCATTGCACTCATTTGACATATGAAATTAGCGAACTGTGTTCAAAATTACAAATAATTCTAGTACCGCTTTACCCCAATGCAACTAGATTATGCAACCAGCCGATGTGGCAATATTTAAACCTCTCCAAGAAGGCTGGAAAAAAGGTGTGTTAGATTTTCGGAGAGAGCACCCTAGTGAAGTTGTAACAAAAGAAAAATTTGCACCAGTCTTAAAAACGGTGATTGACAACATAAAACCAGAAACAGTACAGAATGGTTTTCGTGCTTGTGGACTGTAGCCTTGGAATTCCTCAGCCATTGACTACAGTAAATGTACTGGTAAAAACAAAAAAAACAAGTAGCACTGAAAACATCAACTATGATACAAATGTCATTACTTTTAAAACATTTAAGAAAATTATTGGAGAAAAAAAAGTTCAACAAATGTTCAACAATTTTAGCGAGAACGATGTACACACTGAGGATTTTTTAACAATGTTCTATGTATATAAAGAATTTTTCAAAGCAAAATAATCTGAAGAGACCCAATTTGATATCACTCGAGACTTATTAAGTGAACATTTGGAAACAAACGCTAAAGTTGATGACATTACGAGTCATTTAAACGATGAACAAATTCAATCGGTGATCACAACTGCTGAGTACATTAACAATGAAACTGAATTTAATATTGAAAATATTCCAATTATAATAGAGGAAAATGAAAATTATAACTTTAACATACCTAGCATTTCATTAGATTGCAAGGACAACGTTCTAAATACATCAATGCTCAATGATTTTATAACCTGGCCCATAACTCCTGAAAGAAAAGGGAAACGAAAATCAGAAAAGTTGCCGTTTGTATTGACCTCATCAGTTAGAAAAGAAGCGGAAAAAAAGAAAATAGCACTAAAAAAAGAAACTGAATTGCAAAAACAAATACGAAAAGCTGAAAGATTAGAGAAAAGGCACATAAAAGAGGAACTTTCTATTAAAAAAGGAAAACATATTAAAGGAAAGAAGAAAGTAATGAAAAAATCCAAAAATGCAATAACTATAATCAAGACCAAAAATTTAATTGGGAAGGAAAACGAAATACTAACGATACTTGAAAATAATAAGGAAACATACGAAAAAGTGGATGATATCAACAAAAACTATGAACCTAAAACTAAAGATGCCTCAGGATGTCTCACCAAATGTAATTCAAGAGTGTAATTTTAGTATGATTAAAAATGACTGTCAATATAAACCTGAAATAATTGAAAATAAAATTATAGATCCATGTAAAACTAAGACAACTGTTTTACTTATTTAGTTGTGCTAAATAATTATTTTACTAGTCGACTTATTAATTATATCTATTAGTAAAATAGTTTTTACTAATATTAGGTATGTATTGTAGGTATCCACATCTCCAAATCTTGGTATTTTTTATCAATTTATAGAAAATACCTACCTATCAAAATTAGGTTTTACAACTAAATTATGTATAAAATTTATTAGTGGCCAATCGATGTCAATTGAGATGCTAATTATTGTATTATGTATAATTATGTATAATAACTATATTATTGCAAAAATTTTACAATAATCTTGATTTGAATTTTAAAGATCATTTTAAAGCTAATGTTTTATACATCAGTGTAAAATTTAAAGTTTTTTTCATCACTTGGCAAAAACATTAAAATGGTTACTATTAAGTGGTAAAAAAAAATAAATCAAACAACAATTCATATTCCTTAAATGGCCAACAACTGTATACTTTACCCTATGTCGGGAATAATATTACTTTTTAAATATCTGCTTGTTTTCTATGCTTAATAGTTAAATTAGCTTTTGTCGAAATGGCCGGAGCAAAAAAATCGGTTTTTTAACGAAAAAAAAAAGCGGTAAATTCCTAAATTGGTTTCGTTCGATTGTGCCTAAGTGGCCGCGTCAGTTAAATAGACGTGAAAAAAAGTTTAGATAAGTACTTAAATAATTTGCCACGTTATTTAATTTGAAGGACTGCAAATTGATTAGTATGTTCGATATAACAAAGATACTATAGAAACTTTGTTACTTTAAAGATTTACTTGCGTAAACAAAATCGATGCAGCTTAACGTAAATCTATAGTTGTTTGTATTTTGCTATTTTTCAATGTTGTTTGCTGTAAATTGTGCGAACATTAATTATTAATTCCTCGTTGTTTACCTACATAAAACGCGTGCGTACATATATATGTATATAATTTGCACACGATTTCCCAATTAAAACAAATTTGTTTTCGTTGTGTATTGATTGCTGCGAATGTGCATTTTCAAAATTCTAAAATACTATCCGATTTGTCAATTTTTACATTTCCATCGACAAAAATTATGCCACAACGCAACGATTAGATGCGTTTTTTTTGCGAACAAAACGAACCTTTTCGACAGTACCGGCACGATTACGGCCCACGAGCTAATATTCTAAAGGCTACTACGATTCTATAAATGGAAAAGGGCAAGTATATAAAATTAAATTACACGGGGAAACACTGTGAAGGCGAATAATAAAATTACAAAACACAGAGAAAAATAAACGAAATGTTTAGGAGCTCAAAATTCGATGAAAATTTAAGCCGCCCCGAAGAATATCGCGGGAGTTTATTTTTATTATTCAACAAAAAAAAATGTATCAATTTGTCCGTCGTACTTTATATAAACGGGTAGGTATAACTTTTGCCTTCCGCCAAATCTTATTGTTAGTATTTTATTTTATATCTATACCGGATCACGGTCTTTGTGATTTTTACGGTTTGATGTGTATCTCAAATTGTACGTTTCCGCGTAAATAACTTCCCGAGATTTAAAGAATAGAAACTTGCACGGCCGAACGGAGAACGAAACTTGAAAATCTCTCCTACGGCTCTACTCGCGTATTTAAAAAAAAATATGTATATTAAGATTTAACGTGGAACGAGCACCTATAAAAAATAAATTTACGTCCACGTTTTCGCTTAAAACAGTTGTTGCGTTAATTATGCAGTATTCACTTGTTTTTTTTTTAAATAGTCAACTCGCTTGGGTAATCTACGTCGACTAATAAATTCGGTAAATGTGAAATTACTTTATAAGGAATGCTCGTGGGAATTTTATATTTAGTTGTTACATTTTCAAAGGCGTAATTTTGCAACCAAGGAAGTCCCCGGAGGATACCCACAAAGCAGAAGTATCTTGCGAACCACGGCCTCGCGTCGTTTTCTGTGGGTAATCATAGGTTTAAACGCAGCGATTTCGAGCTAATTAAATCTAACGATGGCCGTACGTAATCCGCAAAGTTGGCGGTCGGGGGCATCATAGAGCGACACTATTTCCGATGAACTAATAAGATCCTGCGATGCGAAGTTACGGCATTTATTAACGTCAATATTCACTCGGGCGTCAGATATAAATTAGATGGTACTCCTCCGAGTCAATTAGGTATTAATAGGTTATAAAACTCGCTAAGTTATCCTCTTGAGGTCCTTGTCCGTTCCCGAGAAGTATGAAATGAACTGAAACGGTCAGCCTGGGCGGCCATTATATGCTCGATTAAACCGCATAAACTAGAGAGCCATTTCGTCGAATACGAACACTTCTCGTTCCTGAAGTTGCAGTCGGCACTTTTACCTCTTCGCGCACATTATTTGTATAATCCTGTACACGGCGGTGTTATTAATTGGGAAAATTGTTTGATGCGACCGATTCACTCGAATACAACATTATGTGATCAAACATTTCTCGTTTAATCTTTAACGGTTCATTTCGTTTCGCAACGATCCAGAAGTAGCATTCGGTTCTATTGTTTAAATGTTGACATTTCGCATAACGTGGTTTTTAAAACGATCAAAACTACAGCAGAACTTTTATTCGAACCGTGACAGAGTGCGTACGTATTTTCTCTAGTTACAACATTCAAGGTTAGTGTCTTTATTCATCAAACTATACATAATCGAACCAACCACAACGTCGCTTCATTTATTAATTAATAAGGGGGTTTCCCTCCTCTAATTATGAATCCATCACTCCCTACTTCGACTTCCCCAATCAATAAAATAACAGAAGCTATGGAACCTACCATCCTGAACCCTATCAACCAACGCCGCTCATATTCGAATATCCTCAAACGTCAACCAAATTTCTCCTTTCCTACCAAACATCAAGGCATATTACTAAATTCGGTTGAAGGCATTAAAATCAAAGAATACATATATGCGATTGGCAACTTAGTTCAACCGAGAAATGTTATCGCGGCCTCCAGGATATCAAATGAGCGGATATGTATTTATCTATCTACCAAAGAAATAGTTAATAACTTATTGCTTTCCACCAAATCGATTACCATAGGTAATTAAGACATACAAATAAGAAAATTAATAAACCCCGCCAAGAAAATTCTACTGTCTAACGTCTCCCCCCATATAACAAATCAACAGTTGGAATACTTTTCGAAAAATAACTTAAAATTAAATCTTACTTCACCAATTTACTTCGTCAAATCTGGGCTAGAAAATCCGGACTATTCGCATGTTATCAGCTTTCGTAGATTCGTTTATACAGATGCCAGCGACGTAACCAACCTACCATCATCCTTTGTTTTACAACTAGAAGACGAACACTGTAGAATTTTCCTACAAACCGAATACCCTAAATTTTATAAATGTAACCAAGAACACCTTACCACTACTACCTGCGCGAACAATATCAATAGTTCTCTACTCTCCGTAAACACCGACAATCATTCCCAAGTAACCTCCGAAATAATCACAGCTGAAATTCACGCCTCGCCTACCTTTTCTCCATTACCTAATCCACCTAAACTTCCCTGCAAAAAGAGACCGCATCTTCCCAACTCTTCCGAAACTTCACCCGAAATCACCATATCTAATCAAGAAATATGTACATACTAAATCCATGTTCCTCTCTACAAGAACAACATAAAGATCCGAACAAGAACGATATTCAGTCAATTACTGACATAAGCCCAGTTGAAGAAGACACCTCCCCTACAGTCAATATCGTCCTCCCCACTGCCAATCAAACATTCTTAAAACCACGATCACAGCCAGATAGAAAATCAAAAAAAACTAAACATTCCTCACTCGATCCCCCTACCCACAACTTATTAGAAGTCTTGACACCGCTCCAAAAAATTATTGAAGAATCGCCCTCCTTATACGTGTTAAACTATCAACAAATTTGCCACTTCTAAGAAAATGCCCACGGATTCAGCGACCCAATCACCACTGCAAGAGAATATACTAACGAAATTGGTAAATTAATATTGATGTTAGAAGACATTCATCCATATCTAAATTCCCTTTCAATAAAATCTAGATGTACTAGTATAAGAAAGAAGCTCCTAAATCAATATCAAAATGAAAACACATCCCAAACATCTCTTACCGAAGACGACAGTGACGTTTCCTTAACAACTTTTTAGTAATGGCAGTCTCCTTAGCGCAATGGGTATTATTCCCATCTAATGTCTGGTCGCAAACTAATTACAAACTTTTCGAAATAAAACCATCCACACGAATCTTCCCTAAGATTCCTCCTCATAGAAAGGAACAAATAATCGCTACTCGTCTTGGACTTGGACACTCCAAACTGACTCATGAACACTTACTTAACAAGAAGAACCACCGATATGCGACACCTGCCACACCATCATCACCATCAAACATTTAATTTTATCCTGCAAGAAGTACGCCCGAGCAAGATCATTAAACAACATTCCAGACAATATTCACGATGCTATAAACGACGACAATGAATCCACCATCAGCTTTATTAAATCTATTCAGATCACAATTTAAAATAATCATGTATATATAAAATGTAATTTCAATCAATGTGTAAATCAAACCATCGAATCTTTTACGCTAATAACCCTTAGAGGTTGATGCGAAAATAAAATAAAATAAATAAAAAAACTACAGCACCTACACGTAACGAAAGGGCAGGAAAGTCGTATCTAAAAAATTAAGATTTAAATTGAGTTGTCCATGACATATCGTGAGACCTTCAACGAATTTAATGAAAATCGTTCAATTAAAGCAATTTAAATAAAGAACGCATCTCTTTTGCACGGAAGCGTAGAAATTCTACAATTTTTTGTTTTTAATTTCTTTAAAATCCCGAGTAACAATTGCAGCCTTCCACGCTTCCGTATTTTTAATGGTGATAATTCAATTATTGTTAGGTATATTAATTTAAATGACATTTTTATTTGACGATGATCATGTCGAACACAAAGCGATTATCGTCACCTAAACCCTCATTTTAAAGCTAACATTACGTCGATAATAGTTTCATTTCCGGTTAAACAAGAACTGCGAATTATCATTAAACAAAACAAATTGAACGCCCGGTACATAAGTAAATTTTTGAATTCCTCGTTGCGTGTTCTTTTCAAAAGTTAACAGGTGCCGTACTCCTAAAACAAATAGTTCCCGATATATTTCTAGGGACAAATGCCGTAATTTGATTAAAAACTCGCAAACTTTTTCCCAGAAGATTTTTGTGCGTCATCAGTTGCGAAACGTCAGGCGAGCTGTTTGCGCGAACTTTCTTTGGAAATGTCAGGGCGAAAAACTATCGCGAACTAGTGGCAACTCTAATAAAAATGCATACAAGAAGATGGGACACACTTTGTCCCCGAAAGGGACCTTATAGTTGAATCGTTCGCTTACGGAACATATGGATTTCGCCATTTTCCCGGGGCCTTTTTTCCGCTTAACCTAAGTGCCGCGATATAGGATATACGAGAAGGTGGTCACCATACATGCGAACTATATAGCTGGTTTCTAATTGCAGACGTTTCCGAATCCTACAATTTCCTACAAGCTAAGTCTTCCACGGAAACGTTTTAAAATTGCGAAGATGATTTGTTTGTATTTTTGATGTGCTTATGGCAATTTCTTGTATTTAGGTATTGTATAAACCTTTCCCATAAACTTTCGAACGATGTATTACAAACTGGTCAGGGTGACAACTGCTTAGAACTTATTCGTAAGTTGGTTTCTACCTTAATTTTGTTTTAAATAGATATTACTTCCATTTTTATGTTTGTGCTTCACATTTTATAGTTCGCACAACAGTCCAGTTTCTTTAATGAAACCCACTCAGGTTGTAGACATTACAGTATTACGTAGGTACCTTACATTTTTTATTTTATTTTTATGACTCTTGGGATCGTGTCAATACACTTTAATCTTTACAATTTAATAATATTAAATAAACATAATAATAATACGAAAAAACGTGCAGATAAAAAAGTTGGGAATTAAAATTGATTAATATTATTATAAAGCTCGCGTAACGCTCAAACTGTTTGAACTCCAAACCGTTTTCCCATAGGTAAATAGGAGTACAAAATTGATCATTCATGTTTAAAAACAAAATAAACTTTTAACAACTGTCAATCGATAAATCTTAAAACGAAAATTACCCATATTTATGAGAGCATTTTTTTCATAATAGCTTCCACGCTTGTTTGACTATATACGTATAGGTGTAAAATAACTGGACTCCATATTAAAACATCAAAATCTAAACAATCGATGTTCTTCTATTTTTCATTATGTTGTATTGCCGAGCAACAGGCAGTTCTATTTTTAAAAGGAAGAACGCGACAAATTCAAAGCAGGTTAGAAATTTTCGATGAAATTCCTTTGCCTAGATACAGTTTAGTGTAAGTTACTCGTTTGTTATAGCTTTATTTATAAATTCTTAGCGCATGCTCTTCATAAAGCATCATGTACTTGTTAGATTATTATTTTTTGTAGGGCCTTTTCTTTTTGAGCAGTTACCTTCCTATATATATATATATATTGAAAGGCGTTTTACGTACACGTACCGCATTATTACGTAATTCTAATGTACTTCGATATCCGAAACTACTCAAAAAAAAAACATTATCCTAGGTTTTCTATTTGTAAAGTGGGATTCGCGCTTGTGCAGTTTTGTTGCAGCAATTTTATTGCATGAAATAGAATCGCACGAATTTCGACATGTTCAATTTTAGTAATTATTTATTGCCATTAATTGCTGCGACAAAATTGCACAGGTGTGAATCCCGCTTAAGACGTAGTCATTTCCGAGCGTCCCATATTCAATTAAACTTTACACATTATTCCATATTATTTATTAAGGGGGGCATTTTGTGATTCATATTTTCAAAAATTAGAAATTGCCGATCTAACACAGTGTGTACAGGGGGGAATGTTTAAATTTTAAACGATTATAAGATTTCGAAGGTTGGCGTGAGAGGGCGCGTTTGATGCATGTGACTTTTTTCTATGGCATTACCTCAAATTCCAAGTTTTTCATAAACCAACCTCGAAGAACGGCAGCGTTTAAAGAAAATATTCGCTATGAAATAAGTCAAATTTCACCAGGGAACTGCGAAAACTTGCGTTTTGTATTTCAAGAATGTAGGTACACGTAGGAGACGTGGGCGTATATGCTATTATAATATTCATCAATTAAAACCCGCATTTTGTTTGTTTAATTTGAAATAAATCAACAGTTCGTATTTATTCAAACAATATCTACGTATACTATTTGTTTTATTTTTAATTAAAATTTGAATTTTCCCGCTGGACACACCGTATAAATATATTAATAATAATATAACCACTTCTAAATATATTAAATAATTGCTGTTTTAACAACGATGCTTTCGAGTGTGTATTATCACTTTCGTATAGTATTCGGAATGTAATAAGCGAAAAACGAAAATAATAAACAGGGCAGGGCAGAGCTTTTAGTTTAGATGAGTTTCGTTAAAGCATTTCAAATACGAGAAAATCTTATTAAATGTCGTGAATGTTTCATAAAATGAGCAATGTATCTAAATAAACAATAATAATTGAAGTTTTACTTGAAAAATGTAGGAACTACATCTTACACAGATTCCATAACGTGAGTTCATAACCACGTTTAAGTACGTATTACCTCATCATACCAATGTTTGAAAAATTAAAGCAACACAAAATTTCATATAAAATTACTGACAGTAAGGCAGAAATTACGCTTCTACGTATAAGTTGGAAATATTAAAAATTCTAAATAATATTTCCCTTATTTACTAATCATTATTCCACCACAAAGTTAGAATTGCGCTTCATATAAGTATAAATAAAGGCATTTGAGGAAACGGAAGTCGGGAAAGTTCCAAGGTAACATCCTACACATATTTTTATACGACCTTTGACGTCCTAAGTACAAACTTGTTCGAAAAAGTTGTGGGCGCTCGAGCATCTTACGATTTAAATTAGAAATTATTATAAGTTCGAAACGTATTGGATTTATTGGACGCACTTTAGGTACTTTTTTAACCCGCAATTCATAAAGTGGCATTTCGCAAGTGGATAATAATTATTGTCGGTAATTAATACACACTTAATCATTTAATTGTACTAATTCGAGCATTAGAATTATTTTAAGGAAAATAAGCGCAACGGTCGTAAAAACTTTAAATCCGTTTGCCACTACTACTTATTCCCGAGCCCATAAGAACGAAATAGGGGATTTTCGGTGTTAATTTATAGCGCTCATACTTTCGACCTGATATTTCCAGAAGTTAAATGTTTCGAAACATTTACCGTACTGCTTGCTAATTTTTAAAAATAAAATTTCTCTTTCGACTTCTACGTTAAAATCAAATTTACTTGCTTTAACATTTTATACGCAAAGGGGATCTATTTAGTTATTCAAACTTGTAGTTTCAACTACAAAACGGCGCCTCGTAAATACGAAGCCGTTGAAGGCACCTTCAACGGCAAATTGAATGTTACGGAAGTGAACCCACAACTAAATATAATTACAGCTATTGTGCTCTCAAAAGAAACGATACAATCGCAAGGGAGCTGCAGCAAGCGCAGCAAGTGCAATAATACCTTAACCACCGGCAATAGAGCCTCGGAGGGGTTGAACGAACGCGATACGGCACAATTTTAGATTTCCACTAACTATTCTGTTTCCCGTGACTTCGAGTGGCTACGATTACCGAGAGACTGAAGTACAGCCAGACACTTCCGCAACGTTAACTTTTACATTACACTAGTTTAACACGAACGTCGTTGTCTCGAATATATATAAAGCTTATTCGTTAGCATTAAAAAAAAATCTGGCCGAAATAAAAATGTCGCTTTTAATCGAGCTTTTCGTAACTTAATCTCTCCTTTATATCAACAGAGTAAAACTAACATGTACACTACGTATAACCCGCTCCTGTCACGTTAACCAAATACAAAATCAATAAAATAAATCGACCTCGAACAAAAACCGAAACCTTATCTATTCCTCGAGAAACCCTTACGCGTTTTGTCAGGAGGTTATTTTAACCTGCGATGATGGGAAGCTTTTAAAAACAGAATTCGTTCATGCCCTGCACGTCTATAATAACGTTATAGTAATTTATAAAACGATCGACATCGTGAACAAACACTATACTTTAGGTATTATTGGGCGAACTTGGCTCGAACTGTTTCCTATTCGGGAACCAGAAATTGATAAGATTCATGCATGACGTGCTGACAAGCTCGCTTCCTAATAGTTCCGATGTATTTTAGGAAAATTAATCTTAAAATCCTATTATGAAGTTTACTTGCGCGTCTATACCTACCAGAAACAGAAATGACTCATCCGAACTATTCGAATTTAATATCCCCATTATACGTAACATACCCACTTAAATTATAACTTAATGTGCGGCGAATATTCTCATATTATTAACGAAGATTACGTTGAAATTATTGTACGCAAGTTTAACGCACCTAAAATACTTTTTCCGCGATAAATTTCTTGATTGATTGATATTTTTTAAACAAAATTCACGCTCTATTCGCTTATGGGACATGTTTTATTATTAGATCTCATTGTGCCCTATACCGTCCCACATGTTGGACCCCCCAGAGATCCGTCTACTGCCCCATTTCTCTTCATCGCCTTTAGCCACGACATTTCAACACACAGATATTTTAAATTCAAAGGGCAATAAGTACCTAGATATGGGTTGGTTAAACATAAAATAAAAAGTTGTCGACTTGGCAGTTTGGCACTTTATTTATAGTTATAAACTATGGACAAAGAAAACAAAAACAATAAATTCAGTATATAACAAACCCTCAACATTTCCTGGCCGCGTGCCGTTGCACGGAGGGGAGAAGGGTGAAGGAGACGGCTAAGGGTACCACCGCCGGTCAGCCGCCAGTTACAATATACTTCGACACCCTGACTGCATATATTTTTTACGTCTTGCCTATGTAATGTGTAGCCCCCGTGTTAATTTATCATAGTGTTCCATTTTCATGATATACATTGAATAACATAATATATACTTATAAAACCCTCACAAGTATTATTTATTAAATTTATCAAATTTATTAAAATTTGATCGAGAGAACAATTTTTGAACTTTCAACTTGAATTTTGACATAAAAATCGTCGATTAATTTGTTAAATATTTTGCAAACTAAAAATGATATTGTAAAAATCCTCGATCGATGCTTAGAGAAACCTATAAATGACGCGGTTACAAGAAAAACGATTTGCAAAGTTAATTTTGGTCGTACAGGCTTATAACTCGGAAACTATCTACCCCCAAATTTATGCTCGAGATCTTTTTGTTCCTTATTTTACAGACGACTTCGAACCATTTTTAAAGCAAACAAATCAACGACTTCTTGAAAATTTTACACTGATCCGACCCCTCGAGTCGTGGCAATTTTCAAATCAATATCCGAAAATAATTTTTTAAAAGATTTTCCACCCGCACTTAATAGTTGTTATCGATTAATTTGGAAATCTGCCGCGCAACTCGGCGATTTTTAAATAATAATGCAATTTTTCATAAAACTACCAAAATATTTTTATAAGAATAAGTGGATGCGCTTCGCCCTTTAAATAAAATATTCCCTTCCCAAAATATTATTCAAATAAACCATCTTGCTTATATTATAATCAACTAGAAATTAATTTTAAGTCAACATTGACGTTAAAATGAGACGCTAAAATTTCCCTATTCTTCGACAAATTCGTTTTGTTTTTAAGATAAAATTTGTTTGAATTAGTATTTTATAGCACATAAAAAACTCGCGCGGAACTTAAAAATTAATATAATCAAAACAATTAAACGAGCAAAAAATAATTCGATTGATTATTCATCAGTTATTATAAATTCAATATTAAAGTGGCAGAATAATTTTATGTGGTAGCCATCGATACAAATCGCAATTTCCAAAATGATCAGATTACACCTAGGCAAACTGAAATATGCAAATTGGATGTAAACTAGAGAGTAAAGGAAAAAAAACAAAGGGGGTCGTGTAAAAATGAACTTTTCCCACTACTAATTTGCTAATACAGATATTTGCGTGATTTGTAATAGTAACATTTTTTAAATTACCAGAAAGCAGGGTTATAATTAATTGGGCGACGCATACATCATACCGCACAGGCACGGGAACAACACATAAAGTACCTACAACGCTAATAATACGTATATTAATTTTATTTAAAATTCGCACAAAACATTAATTATGAACGGCAAAATAACTTGTGTAACGACGCGTAAAAAGTCGTTGATTTTTCTCACAATTTAGGACGCTGTGGAATTGCGTATAAAACGCGTATACCTATACATATATACAATTGAAAGATTATATAGAAGCCTCAAACACATCAACATCTATTCGGTTTGAGATAAACGTTTTTGTTATTTTTCGGGTGATCCTAAACAACAACCGATCGATATTCCATTAAAGTAAAATTCTCGAACAAACTAAACGGCAAGTGCCTATTCGCAAAGCGCTTCCAAAAAAAAAATCGGTTTAATTCGTATGAATAATAGGCACCCCCAACTCTATTTTGCGCGGTTTTTGAAATAACACGGTCCCAAAAAAAACCTGCTCTATATCTTTTACGCGGTTTATTTCCTGTAACACGATTTCAAAATCATTTTCGTTTCGCGGACATGATTGCCGAGTACTTGGGACGTCAGTTTCTCGCCTTTACGTTTTTCTGCGGCGACCCGTTTTATTCGTTGTAATGCATTTATTAAGTTACACTATTCGAAAAAAAATGATCACACTTACCCACCCCACTTTGCCTCGTTCGTTTTTAATTATCTTACACGGACTTCGAATAACAAGGAACGTATTTTGATTTTTTTTTTGGTTCCTCGAAAAACGTATCTACCGTGAAAAAAAAGAGTTGAGTTAAAAAAGTTTTTAACGCCCACCCCGTTTCATATTAATAATTAAAATGTATTAACAGGAAAATGTGATGATTTTGTTCTACGTTAAGCTTTTTTATGAACGTAAATAGCCGAAAAGTTTATAAAATTTAAAATTCATAATGCGAGAATTTAAAGAAAACAACTTTTGAGCTCCAAGTTAATAATTGACAGCAAGTACCCACCTGTAAATTCGACGGTTAATCCACAAATTCTCTGACGAACAAAAACGAAAACATTTTTTCAGACAACAATTTCAAACCTAAAACGTAGGTGTTCGTTTAAAGTCGCCTTCGATAGGCAAATACAAAAAAGTATTAACAAGAGATTTGTTACGAACTCCAAATAAATTTCTAATTAGGTAAACGTCGACTTAAAACTGCTAATTATATAGTTTCATACGGAATCTTTCTTTATATCGCATTTTCTAAATTGTTTAATTTTATTTCAGTTTAAGACTAATTTATTTATAAGAAATCGCTATAAACGAGTTGTTTTCATCATGTGTATAGGTATTAAAAATGCGAGAGAAATATTTTGGGTCATAAAATTATTAAAAACGAGCCAAATACTTTGTTTGGTATTAATCAAATAATAATAATCTATTAAAAACATTAAAACCACTAACAATAAGTTTATTGTAATTGTTGTTTAATAGCAAAAGTATGATCAAAGTTTAAATCGATTCAATCTAATTACAAGAAATGTTAGAGAACCATCAAATTTTGACTGAAATCTTTTTAAAAATAACCGGCGATAAAAGCTATTTAAAATATACGACCGCGCGCAAGCCTCGGTATCGAATTTTCATGTTGCACGTCAAAAAACTCCTTTCTTTTAAATGAAAAATAATATTTACGAGAGAAATTCGTAAGAATTTAAAAAAAAACTATCACTTTTTTTCGATTATTTCGAAAACGGTGCGCATCCTATCGAAAACTATAGACATGATCAGTGGAGAATTTTATGCCGATTCCAAAACATATTTCACATTACCGATCCGATGAGTAATAATGGATATTAGAATTAAAAAAAAATTTAACGGCCGCCATTTTGAAACGGGTGGGTCGATTTGGCTGGTTAACGAACTAGTCCTTCGTTTTCGTAAAGACAATACTCTGTCCAAATTTCAGCCTCCTACGATCAAAATTACGACCAGAATCGTGTCCACAAGAAATTCGACCGAAAATGACGAGCTATATTTTCATGATCTAGGGGTCGAAATCGGAGAAAATCCAAAAGGACACGTCTGGGTGCCGTCATCAGACAGACCGAAATAGCTTTATTTTCTACGAAAATTCGCTAAAACAGTTAATACAACAAAATATGCAAATATGAACAAGATTTTATTCGCATATTGTCAAAAGTAAACAGTTATTATTTAAGTTTTGATAATTTCAGAACACATTAGACGAATCAAACGTAAGTAACTGCTGACACACGTCTGTCTATCACATAAATTAAATTAAACCCCTTTTCTCTTTAATTACGTTAATTCGTTGAAAAACTAATTTCCTCAACGTAGGTAAGCCTCTCCCTTTATCCTCGATACCTTAACAATATTCAAATTTTGATTTTAAGTGAAATCTACTTTTCAAAAGTAATTTTCAATCGTTAACGATACTACATCATTTGTCCGCAATTTTGACACATCGGCGATGCAGTCATTCAACCTAATTAATCAAGTGAATGATTGATTATTTTCAACTGCTTTAATGGTAGTAATAATAATCCTCTTACGATATTGAAATTTTTTATTAGGCTTTGATCGATCGTTTTTTAGTAGAAAACGCGGAAGATTGAAATTTTTAATTAAAGCTCTACGCAGGGGTTTTGTTTGACGATTTCTTTATCGCGTCGATTCACCGTACACACCGTAATTCCTCTTAGCCGTTATTGTTGCAAGCCGGCGACGCCTAAAATTTTTAAAAACACAATATCGTAGATTCGCCCGTTCCTTCCGAAAGTCCGTAATTGCGCCGATTCAACATTGTTACGCGCAATCTAAAACTTTTTCATCTTTATTCGAACCACTTTGGCGCTGTTTCGTCAATGTCCTCGAAAACACAAGATTTAAGGGCAGGGGGGTGTCTAGAACTTGGCGAAACGTCTGAATAGATGGTACTATGGCAAATTTCTTATACATAGACAACCATATTAACACTAGTTCCTTGAAGAGACAATTTAAAAGCTTATTATCGGTCTCGGTTTATTTATGACCTACTGATTTACGACTTCTCAAACGTTTGGTTTGGCAGGTAGAAGTTCTTTCCGAGAACGGATTTGCCTAGTATAGTTCGAATTCTCAATTTATACATTCAAGATAGGTTTCGATGCACGTCATCAATAAGAACGGACTAAATTGTATATTTGTAATATTCAGTTTAATGTTTTGAACGTGGCATATTCTACAAATGATTTACCTTGACATACATAACATATATACATAACATACATACATACCTAACATATAACATGACAAAGAAAGACTGCAATTTATTAGTACCTAATGTAAAAATAGATACGAGGTTTTATTGATGACGTGTATTGGAACCTATCTTGAATAACGTATAATTAAACACACTACTTCTATCCGTATTGAAAATTATCATTTTACTTTGCGCGTACCTGCGCCACCCCGAATCTGTCAGTTTCGATAATTCGCTTTCTTGAATTCGCTAATGACCCTGTTATTACAGAATAAGAATGATGCGGTTTTTCATTTCCCATTTATTTAAAATATTTTGCGAAAACTTATTATTGCCGATTTTTTCACCTCCTGGTGAATTTATCTGATAGATATTTCCCATAGAATCTGTGAATTTATCTGATAGATATTTCCCATAGAATCTGATCTTACTTTAATCGTACTTTGAACGACCAACTGTTTCCACGGTAAATACCTATACGGTTACCGATAAATTTACCAAGAGATGGAAAAATCGGCATTAAGATGGAGAGAGAGTAAGTTTTCGCAAAATATTCTAAATAAACGGGAAACGAAAAACCATATCATTCTTATTTTGAACGTCGTACTTCTAGAACGATTCATATCTAATTACTAGTTATTATCGCACCCAAGTAAGCGGATTATCGAAACTGGTCCTTTCGGGATGGCGCAGGTACGCGCAAAGTATAAACTTTTGCCTCGTTCCTTCCTTCTCTATTGTTCAACTTATCTCTAAGTTTTATTTGGTGTAATATTACTCGTATTCGCCATTCATGACTTGTTTGGTGTATCGATCTTGGACCAACGTTAAAAATTCTTGTTTATTAAGAGCTTTTAAATGACGTACGACTTGGTATGCGTTTCCATTTGAAATTTTTTAATTGACCTCCACCTCCCACTCCTGGAGGTTACACACCTAAACATTTTTCATTAAAAATTGTGCCCTAAAAATAATGGAATAGGTAGGTAAGTGCGCGTTCGACGATTTTTCCATATACCCAATAATTTCCGAAAAAATTGTGCAGGGCCAGGCTTCGTGGACATTTGGTATATGTATGCCATTTAAAACAAAATAAAACGAAATTTTTTAATATCGTGTTTAAATCTAATAACATTTGCAACCATTTCATTCTGTTTATAATAATAATAATACTTAAATTTTGAATAGCCGATTTATAATTCATATTGTTTATTACAAACTACATTATTTTTTGTTACACATATTATTAAAAATTATGTAGTAGCAGAGGTGCCTATAACGTTTTTATTTTTAAAAAGCAATTTCTGACGCTTTCTAACTATTTAAAACTTGCCTGCAGTTTCGAATGCATATAGGTACCTTTATATATCTGTCAGGATTATTTGGGTAATAAATACTTCTAACAAGACCACGTACCGAGCTGTAGAGGTCTGCACATTCTTTCTCTTTCTGTGAGCCCTCTTTGATTAATTGTGAAATTTTATAAAAACATTTGTACGTTTATCAAGTTCTATTAAAGATGAAAACTTGATGGACATCTTAAATGATATAAAAAAACGTTCTCTAGGCAATGACAAAACATGAGCTTGATATGTTGACGCATACATGAAATTTTGAATTTTATTCATAAAAGTAAACTTATACGCAACATTTTTTCAATAAAAAATCTATTTCTACTTCAGCTATCTTCATCAAAAGTTGTTATCTCCTAGATATTGTATCGAACATTATACAATTGTAAAATTGAAGCCGCAATTTAAATTGGATTTTGAATTGTGTATAAAATTTCTAATTTCGCTACTAATAATTTTATATTAAATTTTAAAAACTCAAATGATAGATAATTTGATGGCGAAAGATCTCCAAATGAGAGAGTTTTGTAGAATTTAAAAATGAAGAATATAATTCACTTCTAATTGTCGCCGGGAATAGAGTATACTCTCCCCTTAAAACGTTTAAAACCCCTTAAAACTAACAACTATTTCTACTTCGTTCGGTTGTTACGACAAAACACTGTAGGCGTCGGTCGTTAAGAAAGTATAATATACAGGGCGTTTGGTACATCTACGTCAATGCTGAAGTGGATGATAGAGAAGGTCTTTATATACTATTATGCAAAGTGTTGCGGATTTCGAGATATCCGCATTCTTGAACTTCTCGAATACAGTACACTATAAAAGTTCTAAGTGCGATTTAAAGAACAATAAAGGCAAATTAAAGTGCCAGAATTTGTTGCCGTACTCTCCAAGTTCCCACTATTAGCGGGCGTTTCGTGCGAAAAGCATTCAAACACATTAAAAATTTCCATGACAAAATGCTCGGCAAGAAATAATTTATGAAATTATTTAAGTTAACAATAAGACATGGGAGTCCAAGACACCGTCAACTAAAACTCGGAAGACTTTTTGGACACCCGCTATAATAGCTTATATACACTCGTTTTCTACAATCATTACGAAGGCGGCACATTAAATATTACATCACCTTTGTGTGTATCGTGTACGGAGCGCCCCGAACCGACTAGAGTAATTGTAAATTACGAAAAACGTCTCGTAAATCAAGCCTGGCAATTAATTTATTGTTGAATAGTTAAAAGCAGATACGTACTAAAAATTAAATTGAAATTCCTATTAATTTAAAGTAAGGTATCTTTAGTATTAATTATGAAAATCACAAACTAACTAAAATAAGTAGATACCTATCCGATAAATCAACACCTATGATTAAACGGGCAAATTATTTATAAACTTCCCGTAATAAAACGATTCCTGGTTCAAAATCAGTCATGCGGAACAAATTGATAAAACGAAGGTATATATAAAGATGAATTACGCGACAATTCGTCTGCATATGTGTAGATAGTTCTTATCTCGTTAAATGCGAAAATCCCGACTTTAATAAATTTAATTGCTTAAAAAATTAACGTAAAATAATTTCGTACGTTTGCAATGAGCCGTTATTGACTAGAAATGAAATAGAAATATTTTTTTTTAACTATAAAAAGTTATAATTATCTAAATTATTAGGTATACCACTAAAATTTATTTAAATGAGCGACTCGTTTTTTTAAATATTGTAATATTTGAAATATATGAAATATTATAACTATATCTACCTTTTCCAGATATTTGTCGAATAAGAATCTCTCGCAAGTTCGACGAACACGAAAGTTCACAATTTATTTAAACGTCTATTTGCACACGAACCCGCGCACAAAATAATACGCGATAAACACGAAAAATTAGTTTATAATGTAGGCGCGTAGGTATCTAATAAAAATTTCCGAAAATCTACAAATCGTTCTGAACGCATAATTTTCTTGTCTCTGCACGTCGGCCCGTTATCTACTTAACTATTGTTAGATAAAAGTGCACGTGTGCGTTTATGCTTTGTTGTGATTAACGCATGTTTTATCAGTAACAAATTTAATTTTAATTTCAATATTTTTTAAACAATTTAGTTAAATCGTTCAGTTTCCATTACTGAATTTAAATTGAGTGCCAACATGATTTTTAGAGAATTAGCTAAAAGTGTTTATGAATATCTTTTATTATTAGTATTATTATTTATTATTATTAGCATTATTATTATATTAAATTGTATTAGTTCGTGCGGGAGCAAAAGCGCTATCGCGCTCCTTGGCACTCAAAGGGTTAATTTTAAAAAAATTATTTTGATATCTGTGTTCAATAACCTACAACAGTTTTTATAATAAAATGTTTTCGCGAAAAGTTCAAATAAAATCATAAACTGTTGTAGCTAAAGAAAAAAATACATACGTTTGGAGAGATTTAATTGTAATTAAGTAGTACTTAAAAAAAATTATTTAAAACACGCCCAAACTGTTGAATTGCTGTATTTTCTGAAAGAGTAGGTGTATTGTAACGTTTTGCGTAATGAATTAATGAGCTTCCCAAATTTAAATAATGTGCCCATACATATGTATTAGTATTTAATTACATATTAATATGGAACTATTATATTTATTACGCGAACCAGAGATGAGCGACATTGTATTTTGCCCCGATTTCGTACCTTAAGATCGCAAAAACAAAAGTGGTTAATTTTGGGCGGATCACATACTCATAATTAATGCGAAAAACTTCAACGGGGGCGATACATTTTTTCCCGCAAAACCTATACAGTTTTTGAATGAAAAAATAAAATAAATGATGTTGCGCTACAGTGAAACTTGGAAAACATATTTTATTGGTTAAATAGTGTTGTCCGTTGCCGGAACTCGTCAACAACTTACCGTTACATCGTTATTCATGTAAAAAAGTATTCAAATATTTGTAACTTTCGAGTAATTACGAAAGGTGGCGTTTTAGGAAAAACAATTTTCGACAAGGAGTCGTCCCTTCAAGTTTCTCGCATTTTTTTACGAATCACCCTGTATAGGTTATAAACAGACGAAATATAATATAAATCACGTTCAAGCATATTTTTTAGATCGTTTCAAATTTTAAGTTTAATTTGTTAATCCGTTCGTACGGACGGATATGACGCTTTACAATAAATTATTAAACGTCGTTCGTAAAAAATAGGCAAAATGCAAAAAAAAGATTTTTACGCATAAACGCGCGAAGCCTCTTTCAAATCAAAAATGCGAGAATATTCTAGATTGCGCGAAACTCTTGTTTAAATATTTGTTTTTTTTCATTTCGTCGATAACGTTTTCGGAGGTTATATAGGCGGTTGCCATAGCTAATAATATTTAAGCACTTAAATCGTTTGGGCGATGTAAATTATATGTTACAGAAAATTTCATTTCGTGTTTAAATAGCGTACAATGTACATTGAGTTCGTTTAAATCCATGCAAACAATTAAAAATGTTGAGATATTGCTAAAGTAACAAGAACGAAACATTTCTATATATTTTTTAAATGTTTCTTGTCATATATGTTACCTACGCTTAATTCAATGTTGGATTTTTATTTACTTACAATTAGAAAAGTTATAGAAAAATACCTCATTTAACGCAATAAGCCAATTTATTGTTCGCGTCGTGTCGGGTCGGCTGCTTTCAATAATACGATTGGGATACGACTGGTTGATTAGTACCTACGACACTTACCTGAAAAAAATAAAATAATATTAGTTTACGTTGGAATTTTTATTTTATGGTCAATAGGAGTATTAAAATTAATTCAAAATGTTAATGATTAGTAAGTATCTATACATAGAACAATTGAAGTGTTATAGTCAAGAAAATATGAATTTATGGTTAAAAAATCAAAAATTAAAAATGTTTGATACAAAATGGCGAATTTGACGTCTCTGATATGAATATTTCGGCAGGGGTACAGCGTAGAAAACAATTTATAGGAATTTTTGCGTCATAACCTTGCTTGCAGTGGATTATGCAACTCAAACGTTTTACTGCAGTTTACTCTCGTATAGTACTTTAAAGCGTAAAAAGTTTAATTTTTTAGCACGTCGCCGACCGGAGATATCTACCCCTAAAGTTTACAACAAATGTGAAAAATAGCATATTTACCTATGGGTATATTTATGGTTGTGTACTCAAAAGAGGACAAGTATCACAGCTGCATTATTTGATTTTCACACAAACTACTCTAACACAAGTAAAAATTTATAAAAAAAATTTGAAGGCTGATGGTTTAAGCCCTCCCTAAAAGTCGCCCTTTCAAAGTTTGAATTTTTCGTAATCGCAAATGTCAAGTTTGGCATGAAATTTCGGGCATAAACAAAAATGTCGTATGAAAAACGTGCCAAAAATAATAGTTTTCGTTCCAGGACTGTAGGATAAACCATAACTGGAATATGGAGTTTTCCACAAACCTCTGGCGCACGGCACGAAACAAAAACTTTAAATAGTCGAGCAATTTTTAAAGAGTAAACCATTTTTGTTCTTACTATTAGAAACTCAATGGACAAGTTGTACGATTAGTAATAACTGGGTTCCAAGATAAAAATCTTACTGCATTTAACTTACATATTAAACTGCTGGATTTTAAAATCAAATACCTGAAGAGAAACTGAAAAGGGACGCAAACACAAAAGGCGTTAACAAGAAACCTATTAATGTTCGCACATAATTACAAGTAAAATATATGTATATATACAGTAAACTTGGTTTTAAAAAAAAAATTAACATCCGATCGCATATAAATTACTAAGAAAATAAGGAAGCAAAAGGGTTTGTTTTATTACAAAGTTTACTTTGGCGAACAACCCGGAGTGTAAGGTCTAACGGCCAGAACATTCTGAATGAAACGTCCCATTAGCGAAAAGTCCCTAGATTTAACTTTTACTTCGCTCAAAACCTTGCCTCAGAAAGCGGGAGTTAGCATAATAAAGTAAATTAAGTAGGTACAAGATATTTACTTAATTATTTATAAAATCACTAAACCATCGGTTACGGACGAAATAAAATTTAAGCTTTTAGGCTTTGATGCAAGGTTTACGATGACGATTTTTGAAACCATTAATTGTCGCCGCCACACTAATTGCGAGTAACAAGTAAAGACGCGCAGTAAACCGCACAATTAGCTTAAAAGCGACGACTTGTCGTCGGGGGAGAGGGGGGGACTGCAAAAAACCAATCACAGTAACTTAGGCCTTGGAACATGCCAGTAATTAATCATTTTTTACACGTGACACTTAATGATAAAATAAGATCCGCTTAAACCGCAAACTTGACAATCTCCAAAATCTGCTCGAATTAACCTTATTCTTGTTGGAAATTTCTCCGCCCGTCTAAATTAAATTAAACGAACGATAAATTACGCGTTTCTTTTAAGTATAGGCATGCTAAATTTCGAAAATTCCTGGAAGATATTTCACGTGCGCAAGTGAAAATGCTATAATATAAAAGGATTCTTCATCTTTACGTTTGTTATTTTGGAGTCGACGGCGATATAAACCATAAACACATGGAGTACAACAGCTGGAGACCAATTTACTGGCCATTTCGATATTTTACGGATAATTGGTTTTGTAACTTATGGAGGTGACCACACAAAGTTCACTTAAATACAGGTTTATATCCGTTTATATAGCGGAAAGATAGCAACGTTCTGTTTTTAACCCGGAAAAGAGGACGATAACAAATAGAATACGTGACACAACACTTAATTCACATAACCGTTCCCTTAAATGTTGCAACATCTTCAGCGAATGTAACCGGAAACGGAAGAGTTCTGGATTTAATCTTCTTATTATAAGTATACCGACCTTGCGCTGGTTGTTGTAGTTTAGTGAACTACTTTTCAACGTACTATATAAAAAACACTACGTTAGGGACATTATTGTAATTGGTATCGTTGATGCGTGAAATGAAACACGGGACAAGTTCGCGAACTGCCATTCTGGCAGGACAAACCCGGAAGCGTGTAGTCAATAGATCCGCTATCGGGCTTCCAGTCTTTTCACGGGATAAAATAAATGAAAATTACGTTTCAAACGATCAAACGGCGCCCATTTTTAGTTCGAATCCATAACCATTTATTTTATGTTACCACATACGATTGCGAAATAAATAGGATCGCGACTATCGGCGTTGAACTGCGGGAAATTAAATGTAACTTTTCCAAGTTTTCCGAACATAAAATTCCTCTCCGAACTATGGTTAGCCGGTATTTTACGATTTCGTTCTTATAGATGTCGCCGCGGTTGTATTGTAACCAAGTTCGGATATGTGAAATGTTTATTTTTATTTTATAAAACAATAAACGAATGTGACAGATTGTGAAAATTAGAGAAATAAAAAAAAAACGTTCGAATTTTACGTTGTCAAAGAGATGAATTATTATATTCCGGGACGTTTGGTCCTATTTTATTAAACGTTATTTCTTTTTTTGAGAGTGCTTAAAAAGTACTTGCGTCTAGCGTTTCGTTTAATTGCTAAACTTGTTTTTTAAACTTTTAATTGTTCCAAATTGTATCAAATACTAATTAAATATTAACGTGAAATGTAGGTTATAAAATTAATACTCGTCTTAAATTCGTTACCTCAATCTAAAACAAAGCAAATTGCAGATTTTCGGATCAATAATCTAATTATGGAGTTTATCGAGTCCAAATTAAAAGTTTGTTTAATTAATAATTAAAAATCTTTATTAATTTACTCGTAACGAAGAACGCTATAACTATATTTATTTTTTATAATTTCACGGAAAAATTCACAAATGTGTTTTATGACTTCTCGATATTTACTAGGCAATAGTCATAATAATAATAAATAAAAATTTAATCCGTAATTCCTGTACCTATGTATGTATTTACATACACGTAAATGTAAGCTTATAGCCCCATAACCTTTAATGTTGGAGAATTAAATCGTCCCATATAAATCTGCACGGGAAATTTCCACCATTTTCCGTAAGCACGTTGCCTGCTACTAATTGTTCTACCAATAACAATCGCTAAATTAAACAAATTCATCATTGTGCCCTTTGTTCGGCGAGCACCGAATCGAAACTACTTTATAACAATTGCTTTATCGAAACGGCGAACTAACAAATATCGACGCAATTATTTATAACCGCAAACCAACAGACGTAAAAATCTGGCAATTTTTCGAAAACGCAATTCGCGAACTAACGAGACGCATTTATACAACAATTTCCACTATTTATTCCAACATTTATTTTGCCCATTTTAATTAACGCCTTTCAAAAGATCCTCGAAACTAAACAATTACGAACTCTCTCGCAAGGACACGCCTAGTGATGTTTACGACGAGAAAACTTATTTAAGAACACAAAAGACGCGCAGGAATCCGGGCCGCAAAATATATCACGGGTTTATGTAATTAATTTTGCCGTGCCTTGATATTAATAATAATTTATATTTGGTTAGTAACGCGTGTATACCCTACGTGATGCTCGTTCTCGCCTAAATTTTAAGAAATGTAAACAAGCAATTTTATCTTTCCGATAAATGTAAACCGACGGCGGCGTAGGTAAATTAGTAAACTTCGCCCTTTGAAAATAAACTTCATAATACCCGTTACATTATTCGCCCTAAGAGAACTCGTAAATTAGTTTCTCTGTAGGTCAGTAATTCATCGAAGTTGGCTAATATTACTTTGACATAAAGTCGAGGAATTTATAACTGCCACGTCGCCCTTAATATCCACAAGCATATCAGTTCCGATTGAAATTACTGCAAATAAATAAAACCTAATACCTATTAAAATAAAAGTTTTCGTTTTTATGGAGTTTTTGCATGTTACTAATGATTTATCCTTTTAGAACTTTTTACTTTATGATTAATTATAACCCATTTATGTTTATATCTACTTGTTTAATGTTATTTTTCTTTTTTATCGTCGTTTCGCCAAATAAAAGACGAGCTTTAATGCGGGCGGCATGAAACAAAATAATTTAAAAGGCTAATTTATTTATTTATTTATTTAAATACAAATAAACGACCGACTGCTTGAAGGATTTTTGCAAAATTCAATTTTTGATTCAACAGTTCAGATTCGTTTTTTATCCATTCTCGAGCAATTACAGGAAATGCATAAAAAACAGTCAACGTCGAAAAATAATTTTACACATAATTAAAGACATCCCAACTATCAGTAGGTATATAAGGATATATTCTACGCATATTATATGTAGGCGGTATGTTAAAGAATAATTACATAAAATCAACAAACGTGCCGTTTTAATTTTTTTTTACTAAAGTATAAAAGCGATTTTTCGAAAATTTTTAAAATTATGTTCTTAAAAATAATAATCGATATATGCGCTGAATTACGAACGGATTTTGTTTTATAAAAAAAACGACGGACATTAGCGATAGACGACAAAAAACACTCACGTGGAAGTACAGGATGAAATTAAAGTAAATTATTGGGTTGGAACACGTTAGAAAATATATATATTTACGAACATCGTAAGATCGATACTTCGACACTTTGATTTCCCGTTATCGAAATTCCATTTTATGAATGTTTAAGCGACTATTAACTAACCGAAAAACGGTAGGTATTGAATCGATTCATAAATAACTATCGATTTTCTCTCTGTAATTGTAAGAATCATTTATTGATAGTCCAGTCGAATAGGGAAAATTTGACGGAAAAAATTGATAAAGTTTTGAAACTTGACAGAGATGTTCATTCAGACATACTAAAAGTCCTGAACACGATCTATTGAACTCGAGACATACGGCCTCGCAGTATCACGCAACATCAACATCAGATGTTTTGTGTTTAGACTTTAGTTTGTTAATTTTTTGGAACATTCCGCTTCACCGTCTGTTACGTGGCATGCAGCAATCCAGCTCGCCGCATATCCTTAAGATGAGCGAATTTTTTGGTCCTTCGAACCGCGGGATATTAAGCTGCAGAGATGCGCGAATATGCGACAATCGTGTTAACCACTTTACTTCCTTGAATGAACATGGTTGTCAGATTTAACACATTGCAAATTTATTGCTTCTACCAGTTCTTCCGGAAAATTTATTAAGGCTTTAAATCGTGATTTGAATCGGCATACCCGTTCGAAGGATACGCATCCAATTGGCTCCCCCTCTTCCCCCCCAACCTAATACTGTATACGCCGATTTGTGTAAAGAACCGTCCACACGCTACGTTTGCATGTTTGCACAACATATGGACAGAAAACGGAGGTTTGCGCAAACCAAACAAGCTGCGGCCCGTATGACTTACCGACAGGTCAATTTCATAAATATAATTGAACAACAAAACGTAGCAAAAAAAGGGAGCCATGTGAACCGCGCGAGTTTGCGAAAAAATACCGTGCAAGCAAGACGCGTTATCAAAAAAACGTGGCGTGCGGACGACGCTCAATTCATAAATCGCTCCTGTATCGCTCCAGCAAACGCATAGAGTGTGTTAGATTTTATGTGTCACAGCAAATATTTCGGCTATTGTATGAATTAGTAAAAAATGTTGTATACGAAAGTTATTAGATTATTTATTCTTAATAATGCGTCAAAATCAGAAAAACAATTGAACATCAAATAATTCAGATAAAGCAAATAAATTTAACATTTTAAATGGAACGTACCCAGTATTATTACATATTCTGAAACTACAAGAATTTATCTTTACAACGGTATATCACATGTTATACTTATTTCATTAATTAAAGGCGTAATAGAATAAATAACCGAACGCGTTGAGCACGTACAGTTGTAAACAATGTACCGACGACGCACACTTTTATCCTTGCATGTTCTGTTAAGCAGAGTCGAGGAGGCCGTGATATGCGCTCACTTGTTATGGCTATCGTGTCAAAGTGGCTAAGTAAATTGTTAATTGTTAATTTTCATCTCGTGACACATAATGAGGGATAGTTATTATTCTAATAATGAAAAAAATGGATATGTTGAGGGTGTAAATTAGATACAATGATAATCCTAAAGAAGCTTCTGTATTGTATCGAACCTTGTATCCAGAAAGGGTACAGTCACATCCTCGCACGTTTGCAAGAATTGAACATAATTTACGAAGAAATGGATGTTTTAATGCTACAGTGCGAAGACCAAGAAATGGGCGTGCAGCACATGATGAAGATATTATGGTGTTGGCATATTTTAGAGCACATCCAAGAAATTCAATCCGTGAAGCAGTAGCCGACATAGGTATAAGTCATCACAAAGTATTTTCTATTTAAAAAAAAACATAACATGACCCCCTATAAAATTAAATTGGTTCACGGTTTAATAGCTGGCGATTCTGATAGAAGGCTAATATTTTGTAACTGGCTTAATAATAATCAACATTTATTGGATATCATTCTTTGGAGCGATGAATCTAATTTTAACAATAACGGAATTTCTAACAGAAAAAAATATCATTTCTGGGATACAGAGAATCCACGTCGAATTCGGGAATGCAGGTTCCAACACGGATTTTCTATTAATGTCTGGCTTGATGTATTAGGTGATACTATACTAGGTCCTTATTTTTATCGCGGAACGCTTAATGCTGAACGGTATGCCAATTTCCTTACGACAGAATTCGAAGAATATTTGGATGATATACCCTTACAAGTGCGTCGTGATATGTGGTTACAACAGGATGGCGCACCTCCTCACAATGCAAGGAACGTCAAGGATATTTTAAATGAAAAGTTTGGTGCGAAATGGATAGGAAATGGTGGCCATATAAACTGGCCGGCACGATCGCCAGACCTCTCTGTGTTGGAATTTTTTGTGTGGGGATATGTTAAATCAAAAGTTTATGTTACATGTCCATAAAATTTAGAGGATCTTACAAATCGCACTGTTCAAATAACACCAAACATGTTGCAAAAAGTGCGACGCAATTTAATAAGCAGATGTCGGGAATGTATTAGGGGGACTGGAAAATAATGTCGTTTTTTTACATTAAATTCAAACAAGTTTTTATTCTTAATCGATGATGTAATCACCCTCGTTATCAACAATCTTTTGCCATTTAGTGTGCAAATTTTCAATACCGGATCGATAAAGATCAATTCGTTTTTGAGCAAAATATCTGGAGATGGCATTTTGGATATCATCCAAATTTTCAATTTTTTTACTGGATCTGGACTTAGAAAACCACCTTTGGCATTTACAAACATCTAATGCACTTGGATAAACATCGTAAATGTTTTTGGTAGCAACTGTTACGTTACTATCCTTGTGAAACTTAAAAAGCATACAATTTCAGATATGTTCTTCTTATAGTATTTGGCTGGCCATTTCACCCAAAATTGTAAAAAAAATTGAAGATTTAATTATTTATAAGTAAACAAGTCACATTAACCTTAAAATATCTTTGGTGCGACTTTGAAGTACACAATGAGCTGATAAATGTAAACAAATATTGATGTGCGCAGAAACGACATTACTTTCCGGTCCCCCTAATATTACAAACAACGGGGAGCACTTTGAACAAAGAATTTAGATGTTAGGTAGGCGTTACATGCAATTTTATAATTAACTTACTTATTCACATATCGGTTTGTTCATAATGTTGTATTTATGTTGAATAATCTGTTATTGAGATTATTTTAATCAACACATTGTTTACACTGTCTACGTTTTCAACACGATCAGTTGTTTAGTGTATTGCGCCCAGTTAATTAATGAAAAACTATAACTATAGCTGTAAAGATAAATTCTTGTAGTTTCAGAATATGTAATAATACTGGGTACGTTCCATTTAAAATGTTAAATTCATTTGCTTTATCTGAATTATTTGATGTTCAATTGTTTTTCTGATTTTGACGCATTATTAAGAATAAATAATCTAATAACTTTCGTATACAACATTTTTTACTAATTCATACAATAGCTGAAATATTTGCTGTGACACATAAAATCTAACACTGTATACAGTCACGTATCATAAACTGATCATTCCGGACGGAAAAACTAGTGTCGTACGTCCCGTCTACGTCTAATCGCTCGTGCAATCATACGTCGCGTCACTCGGACGTGCGGTCTACGAATTCAATAAGCCCTCACACGCAGTTTTGCGACATTGAAAAAGTGCCAAAATGTAGAGTAATTGTAGTAAAATTGAAAAATCTCGACTACTAAGGCAATTTACACTTATTATAATAAACGTATCTATTACAAATAAACTGTCTATCATAAACCAATTGTTACCCCAAATCCCAATTTCCTATTATTAGTTTCAGATACGATAAGGAGAATTTTGGAACAATCGGATAATCGGATTATGAAGAGGTAAGTAGGCATGTGGGAATTGTAATTTGAGCCTATCGGGGTGGCTAATATAATTTAGAAGATTAAATTTCGTGGAAAATATGTGAGAGTTTCAAACTATACCTACTAGCTCATTATTTTAGATTAGATACCACATGTGCCTGCATAATATTCAGCCTCCTTTGATCGCAGATGACTTTAATTAGTTTAACAAGAATTACGCGCAAATTCCATGTTAATCCTGCCCCCCGCCCCACCAAACCGATCGTCGATAAAAAAAATGACACCGTTAAATTTCGAATCGGAATTAACCCCCGCGTTTCGCGTTTTATAAAAATGAAAAACAATATAACAATAAATGGCGTAATTCGAGAAATAAAATTCTATCTTTCGGACGTTAATCGGGCTCATATCTAAAACTTAGTGCAATTTACGAGGCTTTTGCGGAAGAAAATATGTGTGTACAATGATTCTTGACTTGTACCGATTGTAAAGTAGGAGCAGAATGGTAGGGTAGTGGCGCCGAAATGGTTCCGTGGCACGATACCGGAGTATAAATAGAACTGACCACTTAATCATTGAAATCGCACCTCGTTGGCATTCATTATGGAGCTGCAGGAATTACAAGTTACAATCGATTACCCCAGGCTAGATTGCTTAAATCGATAGTCCCCGAGTCTGAAATATCAATTATCGGTGCGTGCCCGAACTACGGTATACGAATATCGATTAAATAGCTTATACTGTATGACTTCCTTCGTTCTCTATTATGCCAGGTGTTTAGACCAGCTGCCGTTGTAACTAATCTTCCGAACATACGAAACACGCACTCGACACGCCTGACCATTTCGAAGTTGGTTCGCGTGACCTACCACATGGCCAATATGGGGATGCGTGACTCATCTCTTAAATAAGCTCTCTTTCCGACGAAAACGCTTTCGGATGTGTAAAAGAGAGACGGTTATCTCTCCAAGGAGTCAAGTACTGCGGAAAATTGTTTATTACGTGTTTTTATTGCCGTAATTACTTTCTGCAGAAATACAACCAAATCGAAATTATTTTTCAGAAATACGGCCGCCGCGCCGCACGGCGTTCTGCGTCGTAAATTATAATGAAAATTACCACCACTAGCGCTATTGGCTCATTGTACTAGTCGTATTTGCATAAACATATAAAACGAAAAAATAATCGGTAGGTAATTTTCTTGTATAATTGACGCTGGGTAATTCAATTTTTCAATTCATTGGGTTGGTATAATAATCGAGAAGCAACAACAGAACGAGTGTAAAGAATAAAAAGGCGTTATTTTTGACGCAGGTGCTTAAATTATTATTTTTGTGTACGGCAGTTTCCGTTAGGCCGTCATCAATAAAATCTTACGTGCCACCGCATAACGACTAAATTACTAGAAAGCAAAGAGTTTTCATTTTATACTTAAATGTGGGTATATATTAAAACAATCGGTAGATATACGTACATATCTTGAGGTTTGTTTTATTAACACGAGATCCAGGTCAAGCTTGTAACTCTATGGTGTTTTTAGAACAACGAAAAAATTGTTTAATTACATGCCTCTCCATCGCATCTAAAATGTACGAGTAGTTTATACGAAACACCCTGTATGTAGGCATCTACTAAAAAGACTGTATGTAGCTTCATATTTAGTAGATATCACCTTGCATGACGCGAACAAAAATTTAATTTCTAAGTTTATTATTTGATTTGCAATAATACACGTTATTATATATTACTTATAAGGATGCAAGTAATTATATTATATTTACCTACGGGAAAAAATTAATTATTATTAATAATAACGAATCGAAACTATAGGTGTCCGATTTTTTGTCCCCGTCAACTCAGAGATGAAATGACTTAAATTTTTGTATTTTGTCATTAAGCAGGTCTTCCAGCGACACACCCCATTACTTAAAGTAAATAAAAGCAAATAAAAGTAAATAAAAGTAAATCACTGGAAGCACTGAATATACCAAACAAAGAAATGACAAATTACGCGTTTTTAAATCGATTTAAAATTTTTACGAAATCTCGAAAAAAATCCCTTAGTATAGGTCACGTTTTTTTTCTTTGGCAAAATTTTGACTTAAACGTTTAGAAACAGAACGTTCGGAACAAGTCTGGAACGACTAAAAAACTTGCTTTTCTAGTGTAACAAAGCGAGAAATGACAACTGCGGACGATTAAATAGTTTATAATTTTTGCATAAACTAGATAAAATGACACTACCTGATACGCATAGGACAAGTCCAGAATTACTTGAAAAGTAGTTTTTCTAGAATAACAAACTAATCGTCCATTTCCGGCGATTTAAAATTTTTGCGAAATCTGGAAAAAATCCCTTAAACGTTCACATTTTCTTTTTTTTGACAAAATTTTAACTCGAACGTTTTGCAATGCAACGTTCAGAACAAGCAGCAAACGACTAGAAAACTCTTATTTCCACTATAATAATCCAAGGAATTAGGAACTGAACAAATCCTGAACGAGTAAAAAACTCGCTTATCTAGTTATAACAAAGCGAGAAATGACAATTGCGGGCGTTTAAATAGATAATAACTTTTGCATAATCTCGATAAAATGACACTACTTGATACGCAGAAAATAGAATCGGAATTACTTGAAAAGTAGTTTTTTTCAAATATAACAAACAAAGAAATTACGAACTACACGTTTTTATAATTTAATATATGAAATACTAAGTGATCATAACAAGATACAACAGCAGTTAATGTTACATGTTAATGTGTTACATGTTACAGCAGTTACATGTGATAATGCCCGCGTATCACTAAAAAATCAAACACCCATTATAACTTCACCAGGAACCAAATCACCGAGAAAAGGACCTCCTGTGCGGTCTACTCTTTTCTCATATTCGTGAATAAATAAAAAAAAAGTAAATAAAGTAAATATCTAGACTAAAAAGTAAATCAATGGAAGTACTGCAATAAGGCATATCTATGATATACAGGGTGTACCGTAATGATTGAGAAAAAGTTTAAGGGGATGTGGGCATGTCAAAGGATTCAAAATTATATAGCGACCCATGGTCCCAAACGTACAGCGTGCGCCGCTAAGGGAAAAATCTGATTTTCGTCATTCGAGCAGCAGTCGCTTTAAGAACATGCAACATTATTCGAATAGGGAGCTGGCAGACATCCACTTGCATGCAACGACTGTATCGATACCACTTTCCCATAACGTTTGCGACCATGGGTTGCTATGCAATTTTGAATCCCTTCGACTTTCCCTAACTCCCCTTAAAATGTATCCCAATCATTATGGGACACCCTGTACACGCTGAACACGCTCGTAATTAAATAGTTTTCGATGGTAATTGTATAAATTAGGTAATTCGATACTTACTTTAGAAACGAAAATTAAACACTCGTTTACAATATAAACTTGGTTAGCTACCCAAAGATAAAACGTTCACATAATATAATATCGCACATAACCTACATGCGAGATCAATAAATAACTTAAAACATTTGAACAGTGACAAGTTATATTTTTTTCAAAGGGTTTCTGACTGTTTATTATAAATTCATGAACGTATAGGTATATAAACCATAACGCCATAAAGGGACTTTCGTTAATATTTGAATAAGTAAAATTTGACAAATATAAATGTTTATTGCGAGAGTACTACTAAGAAAAACAACTAAATAAGTACTTATACTTAATCAATTATTAAAGTTCAGACTCATATTTTAAAAATATCACTAAGCTTTAAAAATATTTAAAAAAAAATGAGTCTAAACTTTAATACATTACAATATGATCAAATAAAGTGCTATTAAAATTAAAAACAACAAACCTGGATAAAGTGCGATTTAAAATTACCTCCAGAAACTTCACAGTAGGTAAAGTCGTTTGTGGCTTGTATAGTGTACTATCATAGAAAAGTTGACCATTTTCAAATGCGTTATAAACCTGTTGAATCCACTTTTATGTTGCGACGATGCCGACGAGGCATTAAATTAAATCAGGAGTATTTATTTATAGCGGAACAGCTTATAGATAGATATACGTCAATAAAAAGTCGTTATATCTACATTTTCTTCTTTTAAAAATAACGCAAGCAGGAAGATAAGTTACAAAATAAGAACGTCCTTAGAATATATAGTCGTTTAAAATTTTAGTATATGCTCGAGCACCGTCAGGGTTAAAAAACTTGTGGTCTCTCGAGAGCAGATAACACAAAAATAAAATATTGCATATGTAATGATGAGTATTATTATGTTGTTCGCATGGACACGGCCATAATCTAAAGAAGGTTATTTTACTGAACGTACGAGTTGTCTCAGGAATAATAAATATACTTTATTCGACTTCATTCTGGAATAAGATTTGTTGTAAATAAATAAATATAAAGAGACAAA
The DNA here is from genome assembly GCA_036326145.1 of Rhagophthalmus giganteus. NCBI lineage: Eukaryota > Metazoa > Arthropoda > Insecta > Coleoptera > Rhagophthalmidae > Rhagophthalmus > Rhagophthalmus giganteus. Next base: position 7,210,745 of record JARFJA010000036.1, read on the forward strand.
AACAAATTAAAGTGGCTCTTAACAGAATTTCATTTTCAATTAAATCTTTAACACAGTAACATGTAATGAGTATTTCAATTTTCAATTTGCTTAAACTTTCAACTTTGTAATTAGGTATTTAATTAAAATAATGATGGCGGGATGAAATACCTCGTTACGTTCGTGTCCTAGAACGTTTAATTCCACAAAGTTCCACTCGATCAGGCTAAATACAATAAGATGGTCAAAGGTAAAATAGGTCAAAGGAACAACACTTTCTCTTACCTATCTCTTAAAATTTGATAAATAAGAATTGTTTATTGCGCCTTTTCGATTCAATAGACTGGAGGGGTTGAATTCTGACAACAAAAATTGATGTGCCGGTACTTTCCCGACAATTTAAAACGAGAATTAGAATAGCAGTAGTCGTTATTGTCGTTGTTTTCATATATTTGCTTTTGCGAGAAAAATCAGCGGAATTTTCGAAATGGTCTCGCAGCGGCGACTCGTATGGCTTCGCGGATCATAGATTCGAAAAAATAAGCGGAAACGTTCGTCGTTTTTCGTCACAACCACAATATTTTTCACTGCGCATCAGTTAATTATGCGGAAAATTCGCCCGAAAAAGAACAGGAGCCGCCATCAAATCCCCTACCTAATTGAATTCGGCGTCGAAAAAAAAATCGAGCGAATAAATTGCAAATAAGACTTTGCCATAAAGACAGAACTAATTAAAATTCATTTAAATCGGACTCTAATTAAATTACGGCCTAATTGTAAAATCGCGATAAAATGAAATTAATTGGACCGAAATTGAATCGAATTAGAATTTCGATGCGAAGAACTTAAAAGTGAAGCACCCACCCGCACCTATAATATGTTAATAAGTTTTACTTTGCGGTGGCAGTTTAACTGCCGAGGTCCTCTTCATAAAATATTAATCGGACCCTTTTAAACAACAGATTAGCGAAGGTAAAACCTGGATTTTCGTAACTGTACGTACGGTGTGCGTTGTTTATACAAACAAAAGGTCATAAAAAAGTCTAAAACACCTCAAACGTGATAAAGAACGAGTTTTATGTTTGTTTTTAACCGAAACAACTTTAGGTTCCTCGTAATATGACTTTCTAATTAAAATTAGTCGAGGAATTTATCCTCGAAGTTTAGCAAATTCCTTCTAAAATTCCATACTAGGTAAACTGTTATCGACTAAAATTTGGATCGCGGCGCGATATGCCGATAATAAATGACCCCTATATACCTTGTTGTAAATTGGCGTTCCGTAAGTGATTGTTTTTTTTAAAATGCGAAATTTTAAAATCAAAACTCGGTTTTCCGAACGGTTTATTAATTAAAATCGTAGGCACTTAGGCAATCGTATCGCAAAGCGAAACTAAAACATCGAAGTTGTTTTAAGCGAATTAAAAATGAAAATTTACGTTTTAGCATTTATGTATAAGCGAGAAATTTCGATACATAAATTAACAAAAATTACCTAATTACAAAATCGTTATTTTTTGCGTTTTTAAATTGATATTTCATTACTTAACAACATATATTGATGTTTATACCGCGCAGCAACTTTTAATGAAATATACAATTTTTAAGAAATATAGGTAAACATTAAACGACTTTAGTATTAATTTCTAAACATGTTTCAAAAACAACTAAAAACATCGGAGTTACTTACGTGTAGACCGACGCTTATATTTCTAGTTATTTTATTTGCAATTTATAAAACTCGAGTCTCGCTGCGAAGATCTTCCCTTTTTTTTAATTCAAAGAAGACCCCTTAAAACGCAATTACTAAAGTTTTTACTACTGTCGCATTTAAACTAACAATGGCAGGATGCCAAATAATTTTTCCAAGTGTCTTCTAGTAAAAAGTAAAAGTGTCGGGAGTTCCCTTAAAGTTCCTTTTTACGGCATCAACAACGGCAGTTTAATTTAAACGCGCGCCCAACACTTATGAAGAATGAATTTGTTCTAATTTAGATTCGTTGTGTTTTCATCGAATTATGCGACATGTCCGCGAAAATTTAGGGGAGTAGGGGATGTGGGTACATTATACCTACATAAAAGAGCCGACCCGAGATTTGTTGAAGTGTGAGGGGCGTTGCCGCTATCATAAAACAAGGAGAATATATAAGGATATTTTAATAAAAACGCCGTTGCATCGTAAATTTCTCGTTTCTTTCACGAAATATTATATAGTTTAATAGGTGTTTATCGGTAGATGCGTATAATTTTTTTAAGGAAATCCTGTTTACTTCCCAGCGGCCTTATTAATAAAATATGATAAATTTTGAGGTGACATTTTCGGGGATTTCCTGTCCAACGGGAAAGTTTTCGCTGCCAATTATCCGAACGTTTTTGTAACAGTTCGCGTAAAACTTTATTGAACTTGGGATTGATTTTTATACGTACAGTTCGGAAACCTAATGTCTTGTTGTAACACGTGATATAAGTAGGATTTTAGAGAGTTTTGCGAAAAAAACGATTAAACTCGCAAACGCCGAACACGACGCGCCATTATGAGAAATTCTAGAACCAAACGAAACGCCGTACATCAGGCGCGCATATTTATTAAAAGCAAACTACGTGCACCAAAATAAACCCCTATTAATTAATTCAACGTTAGTTAATGTAGGTAGAAGTCGGAAGCGCTTACAAATGCATTTCCTGAAAATTGCAATATAATCTGTTGCTCCCGAAATTCGGTGTTTACGTAAAATTAAACTTGAAACAGATAGTGCTTTCGTTGTTATGTTGACTGAACATCGTTAACATCGAATTGCGCCTATCGTGAGCTTCATTATTTTATTTCGCCGTTTGCGGCCCCTTACCTACACATATTCGCAGCCACCAACAGATATTTATGGCCCGGGAGTCGGCAACCTTCGACATGAAGGGCGCGAAACAAAATTTGAAAATCGCCAAGGGTGCATAAACTACAAAAAACGGTTAAAATGACCGCAAACAACCAAACACCCCCCCGATTTTTAAAACAGACCAACAACAATGTTCCGTTCAAATTAAGAACGTATTAGTCATTTTTCAGTTATAAAAATAAGTTAAAAAATGCAAACAAAAAAATACGATAATACTCTGTCCACACTAAGTATATCTATTAGTTTGTTTGTTTTTTTTTAATTAAGATGTAAATTAATTTTAACTATTTAATCCGATTGTTATTTATGCCGACACTTAAAGCCGTCAACTTGGTCAAATAAAAACAGTTATTAAGTGCCGACATGTGGGACTCGGATTCCAGAAAAAAAAAGTATATAGGTATGTATTTTTGTTTAATACGAAACTAACAAGAAATTTATTTTACATATATAAAAATCTGGAATTATTTTACATTCACTCCGCGACGCGTATTTGTAGGCAAACTGGGGGGCAATATAGGGGGAGGTACAGTTACTGTTGGTAACAATGTATTGTCGGCACGTTCATGTTCATATATTTTTTTATTTTATTTAAAAATTCCTATAAAAAGACGCGATACTTGATTTGAAGGCGTATAAACTACGTTATTTTAAGTAACAGCTATTTGGAAGTTGAGTGTATTTAAAAAATTTAAAAAAAATACTTCGAATAGTATCAAGAACGCGTGTGCAAAATGTGAAGAATTTCTGACAACTATGTGCTGTCCAAATCTATATGCAATTCACGTCATCAATAAAAAAGTTACTAGATGCTGACGTCACAGGCAGTGATGTCGGATTGTTCTAACGCTTGTAAACAAAAGATCTAACCTCAAATTTTCACATTCGTAAACAATGCTAAAGTTTCGATACAAATTATATAGTCGATATACAGACAATCCGTTACTGCAAATTGTAGCTGTTACTGTGTTAACTGTAATGTGATTTTAATAAGTGCGTAGTGTGGATTTCCTGATGTGTTATTTACACTTGTTGTTTACATGCCAAAGAAAGATTAATACAATTCATTAGAACAAGGTACGTAGATCCTAATCATTGTAAACATAATACAATAATTGAATTGATGTTTGGGTAGACGAGTTACTTTCGGGGTGATGGGCTGTCTTGTATTCATGCAATTATAGTAGAACCTCAATCGTCACCTTTGATAAACCAGAACATGTAAGTACAAATCAATATTATTGATAATAATTGACACTTTTATCACTAACTCGAGCGACTGCTTCTCCTACCGACAAACATTGCAATGCATTTTGTTTCAGGGTGATCGTATGTAGAGGTTAAAGCCATCGGATCTTCACTTGTTATAAACTGAAGTCTTGCAACATGCAGAAAGTTCATGAATACACAGTGAATTAACGTAACACGAAAACAAGACACCTCAGCGAGTAATAATTATACACGTTATTAACCAGAGCATGGAAAAGAAATGAAATACATAATGGCTGACGACAATCGAGAATCATTGATGATCGCTTGTTAGATTACATATTGCGTTCCTGAATAAGTGTACTGTGCTTTTGCAGCGACAATGTTAGACATGCACATTGTTAAATTGTAGTTAAATAGTTTTATGTTTTGTTTTTGGAAAAAAGAGATCAGAGTGGGAGAGGAGTTTTTGTTTGAGTTGTTGTTTTGAGAAGAGAGAAAACTGTCAATAGAATTTTATAGTAATAAATATTTACATTTATCATAGTATTTTTATAATATTATCAAAAGTTTATAGTAATAAAAGTTAATACAGATTTATAGAAGTTTTACAGTTATTAATCAGAAGTTTATAGTTAAAATCGCTGGTCATTCGGCCGGATATATATATTACAATTACAGGTAAAAGGCATAACACACATGTTACACGTATGTACACAGGAAGCTCACATTTACAGAACAAAAGCAAGATAACGTGTACCACTGAACGTTATATAACTAATATAAAGCAGTACATCTTTGAATGGTCATGCATGGTCTTTTATAATAATTCATGTAATACTAAAACTCCATGTAACTTGTTTACATCAGTATTATTCCAAACATATGCATGCAGGTTATTTGTAAACAGAACCAGACTAATGACGATTAGGAATAGCAGAATAAAGTGTTATTGTACAATTTGTATCAGTTTTATTACAAATACGTATTACAAATATGTATCAATTATATAACTACCAAAATATATCAAAATCAAACCAATATCGTAAATTTTGCCTCAGGTACAAACCCATTTACTGTTCCTGTATGTACTATGATAATATACATACAAAGTAACCGACACATTAGAATAATCACTACAATATGTTTCTAAATTACCTTTTCCATCCTTTTCCACCTTTTTACAGTATTATGTTAACACGACTTGATCGTGGATCTCTTTTTAAAGATCCCCGTTTCGTTTAAATACACACATATTGCCCCAAATTCTTGTAAAAGTCTCACACGTGTCATAGCGATATGATGCAATTCAAATATTGTTCTACGATTACAGTCTTTCTTCCATTTAAATCCCAAGTTATTGTTATGTATTTATATTAATAATACAAATATCTTGCTAAAATTATATTGGTTATTATATTTTTCTTTTTTACACACATAAAATATAACCTTGATCGGCTCCCTTCCTATTATAATACACTACAGTTATCTAGGATTTTTGCCAAGCTGCATCGTAAAAATCTTTGTCCCTCAGTTTTATCAATAACGAGTTCGACGTTACATTCATCCCTATACAAAATAAGATACGATAACACCACTATTACAAGTTATTACATCAACTTACATTCGGAATACACCTCATAAAATAATAACTTAACTCGTAGTCTGCATTTGGTTGCAGGGTCAATGGTAACTGCACGTGGCTTGCGTGTAGTAGCTGTGGACGCGCTATATACCTTTTGAACTGCATTTAATGGCAGTAATTGACCACCTTCTTGCCGTTTCTTCTCAACATGGGTTACTAAATTAAATCTCTTTGCCCATATTTCGCGGTGGTTCCCTGCACATACTAAGGCGCAACACGTGCTTTAGAATTGGCATAAAATATTTGGCAGCGTCGCATTTCTGATATATTTCTTATACGCATACGCCGCAAAATAGACATACGGACGCGAAGCATGTTATCAACGTGTTAGATAAAGATAACAACATACGGATATGTCGAAGAATGCAAGTTACGCAGATATCGGTAGCGGTCTTTGTATTACCAATTACTTTTTAAATTATCGTACCATTTTTATACGGAACTGTTAGGAAATTTCATATTACGGTTTTGGTAGACAATTGATGACGTGAATTGCATAAAGATTTGGACAGGCCTTACCTATAGAAATATTTAATTCCCCGCAGATCGGTCAGATTTCCCAGTGTGCGATAGTTCGACAACGTCGAGGAATTGAAAGCAACGATAAAAACGGCGTAGAACGTGATTCCCTTGAAAGTTTTAAGAACTAACGGGGTTTTTTCAAGTTATAAACAGCAACGGCATATTAAATACATTAATAAAATATATTAGGTTTCATAAATTTGCCTTTTCTTCTAATCCCTTTCATCTTCTGTTTCTTGCAATTATGAAGTATGACGTGCCTACTACAATCAACTGTCGCGCGTTTTTGCAAAAATTTCCACATAAAAAAAATAAATCAAATTCTTAGAAATTTTAGGTTGTATAGAAGGGACGTGTGATTGTACTCGCAGTACATACACAAGTGGTTACAAAAAATAACTGCATATTCAATAGTGCCTGCGAACGTATGTGTCGCCGGAGTGTACTGTTCGGTTCAACTAAGTTGACCGGTACGGAAAGGGAATGAATTCGACATTATCGGCACGATTACGTCAAATCCATAAGCGTGCCGATTAAATTATGTTGTTGGGGTTTATTAATAAAATCACAAATTATTGCTCATCGCATTATTTTGCGCTTCGGGGACGCCGCTGTGCCCTTTTCGTTATACATTATTATACTGGCCAGTTTTACGTACGGCACTGCAACTAATTCGATTTAATTTTAATCGTAGGCACGGTGTGAGATTTCTATTATTAGTAGTACTTAAGTACACGGTTTCCCTGCAAAATTCGAGTACGAACGTCGCACTGCAATTACGATCATTCGTTCGAATTATTGTAAATATCGTTCACTTGCTAATATAACACTTTCGGACGTAAGCGAAATCATAATTGTGTTTTGCGAACTTGCGCATATCATCTAGCGCACCCACGGCTGCGGGTTCGAATCCCTCTACGATCGTGGATGTCTGTGATTGTTATAATCACTACTAACTATATTCACTGTAGTACTGTACTGTACTACTCGCAAAAGTGAATAGGTACGTACTTAAAAAAAAAACATTTATTGGACGATTACATTAATTATTTTATAGGAGAATGGATAAACAATAACGAACACTTATAATATTTAGGTATATACGTAGTCGTTGTTTATAATTTTATGCGAATATTATTCGAATAGTAAACCGATACATTATTAAAATAGGTAATTAGATCGTTTGTAGTTAGGTGGTATCATTTCCCTTTTAATTATGCAAGAAAACATGCATGGGAAGTGCTTTAAGTTTCCTGTTACGATCAATGAGGCAATACAATTTACATATTCCTATTTTACGAAAGACCAACTAAACACGTAAAAGCAACATTTTCTTAAGGTTACTGTTACTACTGTCGATAGGCCGTGCGTTTTCCCCCCTCGATATTCAGTAAAAAAAAATCTAAAATTTCTTCTTCATTTTATTAGACTACGCTTAAATTTTGTTACGTTCCGTGCGTATTAGGGTATGGAATGGGTAATATTCCAAAAAATTACAAATTACAGGGCCGATCTTAATCGCAGCCGAGACATCCTGAAACCTGCGGAAATTTATTGTTATTTCCTGTTCATGAAATTCCATTTGCGAACATGACATCTTATCGATCACACTGCTCGACGAAACGGTAACAACCGATTACGTTCGGAGTTGATCCTTATTTTGAAAATCGTTCACGCATAATCACAATCAATCATATAAACCTACGACCATATAGCCTCATGTCATAACAATTGCCAGTTAAAGTGCGTCTCGGAGAACGCCGAGCGAATATTTGTCCCACTGCAGTGATTTGTCAACGCCAGACTAAAATTCATTATACGCCGCTACCGAGACCCGAGGGGTACGATATGTGATACAATATTATATATGGTTCATAGAGGGTGCTTTGAATAATTGTTGTACGAGAAGACCATTGTTTAGTTATATAATAAAAAAAAAGTATAATAAAACAAGTGAAGGACTTTTATAAAGATGACACTTGTAGGCCACTTAACGATGTCTGTTTCTGTTCTAGTGGATTTTTTAGCCCCGCTTATTATTGTTTCTAAATTGCTTCCCGCATCGCCTATCGTTAATAAATTTCGATCTCCCTTTCATTATGCCCGGAATATCGATTAATTTTTCGAGAGCGCGACGTTCGGAATCGGAAAAGATAACAGAAAACGGTTCCATCGAAATTTACAACAACGAACGGGTTTTCGTTCGTTCGTTCGTTGTTCGAAATAGTTAACGTTTGTCGTTTTCGTTTTGCTAAACAAGCCCAAAGTAACTTTCGGACGTTTTCCTTTGCGGAAGAAAACTTAAATTCTTAAATGTAAGAAAGATTTTATTTGCCGAGACATCTGAAGAAAGCTGAAGGCGCTTACGTTTAAAGTACGTTATCGGATTTCGTCGAGCAAACGCATTAACAAGGTGAAGTAGTAAAGACGGGGCTATTTTAAGGAACCTAATCTGAAAATCCGCAGAACGAACTGTGACGTGTAGTGTAATTTAATGGAAGTAGTGAACGTTTTTTTCGACGACTTCTAGATTTTATTCGAAAAAGTGCAAACCGACGCGTACGCGTTGCCCAACTCTCCCCCGATCTGCGTGTGCGGAAATTAAAAAAATAAACTCCCGACGGTAATGCGAACGTTAGTTGTTTCACAAACGAAACGCGAAAGAAAATAAAAGCGCGCCATCGATATAACGAATACGCGTCACATTTTAGACAAGTAATAGTCTGTAACGAACGACAAATTCTTGATAATAGAACGTATTCCCTAGTAGTTAGTGGTGACAGATCACCTTATGCGCTTAACAGGCTGCGACACAACCGCGGAACCGCACATAGATCTGTCAACCAGCCCTGTGGTGTGTTTCAGCCCTGCACAGACGCTTCGCCGCCTGGGAGGTATTTATTTCATCCCCCCGTGTTTACTTTAAGCGCATGCTAAAGTCATCACGGTACAGAGACGATGAACGAAAACACTTCCTCAGTTGGTACTAAGTTATGATTAAGTACTAAAACTTAGCTTCCACTATGTATTTTGCTTATAAAGCTACTTACACCGAATATTACCCTAACCTTAAAAATAAACTCTGCAGAGACTTCGAAACCCAAAAGTAAACACCTTTAAAACAACATCAAATCCGTCAAGCATAAAACTTTCTAACATGAAGCGAAATCGTTACATCTTCGCGAAATTCAACTGTTAGTGCAAATAACAGAAAATACGCCCGAGATAAATCAACTTTGATATTTACTCGCACCGAAAGCTGAACGCACAAAATTACCTACCCCCACACCTAGTCAAAATTAATAATCGGATAGTTCAAATTTTAAAATGTAGGTAATTATCCCGCGAAGTATTACTCAGTACAACGTATAACAACCCTTAAGATCATTTCGGATAATCTGGGCGCGTCGTTTTAGTAAATTATCGAATGTGTATGCATCGAACAGATAAAGAGGGTGAATGTACCTACTAACCCTCCGACAATACATTATTAGAAATTGAGGAATATTCCTTGTTTTCCTTTAATAAATTTTAGACGTTCGGATGAAAACAATGAAACTGTTTGCACGTCTACGCTGACTCGCTTAATAATTCCAAAAGGCGTAACCTACAAAAAGTAAATTTTACGAGAAAAAGAAAGATTTTTTCATTAGAAAAAAATCGAAATATTATTATTAGATTTAAACAGACGATGCCTTTGCTTTAGATGCACAAGTGTGAATAGAAAGTGTGGATTACGCCCTTTTGGCAAAACGCCATCGATATTACAAAAACTAAAAAAAAGTAGGAAATATAACATTTCGTTAATTAATGTAAAACAAAACGTATTTGCGTTTCGTGTTTTGTTCTGCAACTAATGCGCTAGGTACGACAAAAACGACAGTAAAACAAATTTTAAAATGTTTTTTTAATCGGGTTTTAAAAAACTGTTTGAAGTAATATTAAGTAAATTTTACTCATAAAGTTTAAAGATGTTAGGTGTAAAGGTTGAAATATCTATTGACGACCTACCTGAGCAACAAATTAATGTAATAAAGAAACACTTGCATTTTTAGTTTTAAAAATATAGAGTTTGGTACAAAATACAGCACAAAAGAAATCATCCAATAGAAATTATGAAGACGTCAAAATTATACAGATAATGCTTTAATCGTAAAAGAATAGAAAAAGTTACAAAGAGAACATGTATGATTTAGGGTTCTATTTGTTGTTAGACGAGAACGAACAGGCAAACTTCACCCAACAAAGTTGCGAATTATGCTTTTGGCATTTCTTGACTTATTTTTCTAAAGTTAATTTAGAATGTGATCGTTATGAAAACAACTATGATTTCGATAATATTACTATTTATTATATCCTCGATATTTTGTGTTTTTTTAAATATTTTTCTACAATAATGTCAATGTATTGAATTATATATTGATTTCCTACCTCTACAATTATAATTACTGATGAAGTCTAAAAATACATTTCAAAATATTTGTTTCCAGTGAAAGATGTGTCCAGTATATCTGTTGATACTCCATTATACCGCTCTTGTCTAGAACCTGTAGATTTAATCCATTGTTCTGTTTGTAACCCTGTTTTATTATTAAATTTAATATTTTTGATATAATTTTGACGTCTAATAATTTCGTCCGTGGGATAACCTTTGACTGATGATTTCGATACCAAATATCATTAAAAAATTTTTCTAAAACATAAATCGAAATCTTGATTTCCATTGAAGTTTATGAACTTACTGAAAAGTAGGATAGCCTTAAAATTAAAACTAGTGACTGAATGCTTACTTTACTATACTTTAAAATTGTGGTAATAAGCCAATATAAAACTTGGAACAACTAAGATCATATATTTCGGCTCCGGTTGGGCTATCTTTAGTGCTACAAATATATAAACGATGGAAACAATTAATGAATATATAATATATTAATTGGCAAATAATTGTATCTTTATTGCTTTACTATACACAAAGAATGATTACATACTTACTTCATAATTATTTTATTTATTGTTTCTTGTTCTTGGATATAAGGTTGTAGGTTAAATAACACATATTAATTAAGGATACATACAGGGTGTTCCGGGAGGAATCTCCAAACGTTAGTGGCGCGTTTCTTAAGTAATTTTAAGCAAAAACTGTAGAATTATAGGTCATTTGGAAAATTGTGGCTTGTTAAAAAAAGTCAAGGCAAAAATCAAAATGCGATTTATTAAGTTTAATTGAGGAAGCCTATTAACAAGACGAAATATTTTTCATTATATCAATTTTGTGTGTAACCATTTTTATCTAAATCTACATGTTATCGGTCATATCGACGCAGATTTTCCAAAAGGGCGTAACCCACAAAAAGTAAATTTTACAGTAGAGCACATGTTAGCGCGTAGCTATAACAAGATACTTTGCGGAAATATAAATCGATTTTTCCGGTGAAAAAATCGAAATATTGTTATTAGATTTTATCAGACAATGTCTTTACTTTAAATGCGTAAGACAGTTATAATAACTCATTCACAAAAGTGTGATTTACGTCCTTTGGCAAAACGCATCGATATATTCTCACAATAAACTTTTAAATTTACAAAAGCAATAAGCCTACCATTGTAAAGTATTTTGTTGACAAAAGTTGTCCACTTTGTAGGTAACAATGATATTTATGGTACAATAATCCTTTTAAAAATACAAGTCATTTGACGTAAAACATTAACAAACTTTTAATTTATCCTCAACGTCTGATTTTTATGTGTAAGGTACCAAAACAAAAATTAAAAGGGCGCACATCGTACATACAAATTATACTACAGTACTTTATTCATTTTTCCTATGCAGTCGACATAAACGAACGTTACTGCATATTGTAATGTATAATACATTTACATGTTATATTTTTACATCACTTTTACAAAAAGTTACTAGATTGTTTATTTGTAATTCGGTTTAAAGATTGGAAAGTGACATATTTATCGACGATTTACCTGCGCACATATTAGATGGTATAAAGAAATACTGCAATTTATTAGTTCTGTAAAAATACGAGGTACGAAGTGACAGCACTGTATGAAACGACATCATCTATAGTAACTTTTATTGATGACGTGCATTGCTTATAAGATACTGCGTATCGTAAAGGTGACACTTTAATCACGCATTTTCCGCCTGCATTTGTTTAAGTCTATTGCATGGGTTCGGTGAACAGAGTATAGGTATTTATGTTTCATCGAAATAATTCCAACAAGTAGGTACTTAAAACTGTATAACTAAGGCCTGTTTCAGACGAGGATACGCATATGCGATTCACGTATCGCGTTGCAGTATATCTCCCATCTCACTTTTTCCCGTAGCTCCCTCTCATTCTATACGTAATTCTAAAATAAGCCAACATACTATTATTATTATTATTATTGTAAATACACCTTATGCCGTTATTTTAATAATTTAAGTACATAATACAAGAAGCGTTTTGTATTAAATACATATACGAGAAGCTCCTATTTCATAAGAAAACTACAGCGACTTTACCATTTAATGTCTCTTTTTGTTGATTCATAAATTTCGTTTCATTATATTTTTTACATTGCAGTAGCAAAATGTGAAAAAAGTAGCAAAAATCTAATGAGTTGCATTGGTGCCTGTAAATGTATGGGACAAAAATGTACCAATGCAGTGACAATTCGCAATGTGTCAATGTATGATGAATAAGATGTGTGTTAAAGTATTAAAAGGGTGTATAATATAAGAGCTGTTAATTTAAACTGCTAAAAGTACAATTTTTCACGTAGGTAATACCGAATTTTCATCATTTAATTTTAGTTTCTTCTACATATTCAAAATAATTTGCTTTTCAGTAGAAAACTAATGCCCCAAATGGGGGCGTTTTTGTTTGCGGTGATACTGCAGATGCAATACTTGCTCTTGGATTTGAATTTATTACAAAATGATCAGTTTAATTCTGAAAAGAACTATTTTTCATATTGGTAATATACAAGAAATGACTTTAAAACATTTTAAAGTTGATACCCATCAACTGTCACACATGTAGGTAAACATAAATTACCGGAGATATAATAGCGCGTACGGCAAATTACCCAGCGTAAACTAATCTCGCAAGTAGCCAATCGGTGAGCGCGTTTTTTAGGTGGAAATTTTAATTTACTCCTCCTAATTAAGAAACAGAGTATAACATGTTGTATGTTTATAAAGAAACAGAGTATAGCATTTTGCTGTCGCTTGGCGGCCGACGTTCACGAGATACTCAAATTTAGTATGCGACGCTGTATGAAGCGAGTATCGCCGTCTGAAAGATCCCATATATTGTAATGTTAGTTCTGTATCCATCACACACAAAGAGTTTTCGTATTTTCCGACTGACACCGATCCTACAGTCGACGAGGTCCGAACTGTCGTGATTTTAGAAGTCTGTATGCGATACTGTATGAAGGCTGTATCGAGCGTCTGAAAGCTTACATTTGCTATAATGTTAATTCTGTATCGAGCATACGAGAATCGCATACGCGATCGTCCGTCTGAAACCAGCCTAACTGATTAACCCATCAAAATAAAATAAAAAACAACGTCGCCCAAATTACATATACGGGTGGTATTTCCGTAAGGTATCGCCAAACTACTTCAACGACGTGATTCATAGCGGTCCTAAGGATAAAAAGAAGTTCCTATCAACACGCTATAACGGTCCTATAACACTTCCTTTTCAGAACACAACATTATTTTTTATTATATAGGTAAGTAAATAAAAACAAAAAAGCTACGATATAAATTTTTGTTTTGTTTTTAGGTAATACTACAGTATTTTCCTATAAAATACAAAATTTAATTAAAAATAAAAAAATTATTTTACCTCTAAAAGGAAGCGTTGCAAGACATCTGTTTATAGTTGCTCGTCTTATCTTTATTAGGAAACACGTCTTTGAAGTTTGGCCATACCTTACGTCGCAACGGTTCTCGATCTCTGGGGCGCGGGCACGAAGACATTTAAAAAAAGCCAAAAACATCAAAAAGTATCGGCGGTAAAAGAAAATTTAAAAAAAAATCATCGGAAGGGAGCGCGATCAAAACCGATAGGGAACGTCGTGCCCCAAATACTAAAAGGTTGACTTACGAAAACACCCCATAATGCTGTATTTAATAGAATAGGTTATACCGCAAAAGAAGAATGTCGCGATGCCATCTTACAGCGCGAAGTCACGAGAATTCACAGTAATTCAGGTGTTCGTATTTAATTTTTCATCGACAACTGCTTTGGTTGTTGATTGCCCTCAATTTTTTGGCCGCCGATGTATATACGAGTTTTTCGTTGTTCAAAGAAATTCACATTTATTGGATGAAAATGGGACTTTTTGGGAAAACCGTTCTTCCATAGACGTGAACTTTTTTCGTTACGTTTTCCTGCAAGTCGACAACTCGATGCAACATTTCGTTCATTGAAACTATTTTGCAAATTGAAGTGACTCTTGATTTTCGTGTTGTACCGAAAATACCACGTGCCATAAAATCGTGCCCAGATCGTTGTTGTCGTCCACCTCTTTCGGGAGGAGGTGAGGGCGGCTCTCTCTAAATCTTTTATGCACTCGAAAAGTTGACTGCACATGAAACTGAACTTCCGTTAATGAACGTAAACTTTTAGTTGAAAGTTTTGCAATTTATCGCAAAATTTAAAAGTGTTACGCTGCGCTTGATTTTCATGATTTTGTGGAACTTTTAGTTCGGTAGCGTAGACTTCAAACGAAGTGTGAGGGAACTAATCAACCAAACGGCGGCGGTTTGAAAGTAGGTTAGTTCGACGCGCGTATGTTTAAATTCTAAAAAAAATTTCGCATTTTAGCGCACCGCGCTTCTTTGTGCACGTAATAGTGTAATTACGGAAATTATTTGGACGATCCTATATTAAATTAGTAAAAATCTAGTGCAACAATAGTTGTTAGTAACTATTGATAGGAACAAAAAAATGAATTTGTTGAAAAATGAAACGTCGTGGCATATGCCGAAAACCATCAAATACCAAATGTTGCTATCATAACGAACATTGGTGCATATATTTTGTGCACCACGACACTCTAGACGTTAAATGAGTACATCCCTCCTAAATTTTTGTAGTTAAATTAAATTCGCGAAAATCAATAACAAAGAAAACTCATACTGTATATTGAAGATACAAAAAAGTCATCAGAAATAACTTGTTTGGAAAAGAGATAACGCTGTAATTAAATAAATTCCGTGGCTTACTATTTTTTTTGTATTTTTTGTTTGTTTAAATTTGGCCTTGACCTTAAATTCTTTAGTCACAAACTGTAGGTAGCGATATATTACAAATTTGTTACAATTAGTAAGACATTCACAAACATCCGTGGTTTCAGCGGGATTCGAACCCACGGCCGTTCGTTTTATTGAGCAAGCAGCCCGGTCCCCCAGTCCACGACGCAAAATTATTTTTATTTAATATAAATTTAAATACTTTTCTCAAATTAAACGGGTCTCGTATTTTTGGCACGTATTAACGTAATTTGTTTCTCGAAGAGTGATTTAAAATTGTTTTCTTTTGTATTTTGCCGCGAAAAAGACCTGAAAATCGACGGCCTGTACGAAAAGAGACGGAAAAAATTAGGCAAAAGTGTCCTGCTCTTGCACAACGCATCTAGGGAGTCAAGAAAATGATAAAAGATCTGCGAAGAAAAAAATGTATTAGTGATGAAGCGACGGACGTAGTTTTAGTATTTTCGAAATCTTTTTTTTATTCGAAGGCATACACAAGTTAATTGAAAGTCCAGAACAACGTATTAGGGTTATGGGTGGATTGAAACAGAAAAATAGTTCTGTCCTTTTTATTTACTATCCTTATACCCGCCATTCCGCGAACTTAAAAATGCACCCTCGTATAACGACTTTTAATCCGCGAAATTTAAAAACGGAGGAACGTATTGGAATTTTCATCATCGTCATTAGATATGATCCTCTTCAATTGTCAACGAACTTCATTACAGAAAACTGCATTGTCAATAAACTATAATCCTCTGGAAAGGAAGGGCCGCCCGATAGGGAGAGACTGATAATATTGTAAGACGTCGAATTCGAGTAATACCGTTGCCGATTCATCTTATTTTTCCTAGTAGGTACGTGTACGAATTGGTTCGTTTAAAATAACATAACCTATACCAAAAATTTTTATTTGATAACCTAGATGTAAGTAAAACGGTTTCGTAAAAAATGCTCCGTTCCACTTTATATATCAACTGTATATACGTTAAACAATACAGTTATCGATTAGTCCAATTCTCACGAAGAAAGGTTAAAGGACCCTTTTCTATTATTAAACAGAAAAGGGTTGTTCGAATTAAATTCTAATTTTGTTAGCCTTTCAACTGTACGTAATATGACCTAATAGTTTGGGCGAGTAATTAAAAAGAATATATATATATATATAGAAACCCTTAAAACGCCGACGCCCAAGCATTATACATGTATTAAGACGTGTAAACTAATATATTTAAGGGAATATCTCTAGAAATTTAATATCGCCGAGACGTCTCCAGATCTCTTAAAATTTATTAGTTCCCTCGAGAGCATTTAATTGCTTTCCAAATAAAGTAGGTAATAATTTTTGTACAAAGAGTTTCTTTCACAAAATTTTGAACGTTTAGTATTTTACAATTACGTCATAGAATATTGAATTTCACGGATTGTATCAGTGTAATGAGAAGGAACGGATTCGGCGTGTCTAGTTATTATTTTATTTGCTCCGTCAATATTGTCATACCGAAATTAGATATCTCTCGACTTTGTTCAATCCAAAGGGTCTTTAATATTGTTATCATAGCTCTTCGTTGACGTACCTCCTCTTTTAGTTAGCTGATGAAAGCTCGTGATACCGCGCCAAAGTATATTTTAGCTCGTCCTTTCTTTAATCAGATATTTTCTCAGTAGCAGCAAACGAGTTGGTTTATTACAAGGACTCTCATATTTAAATGTAACCGCTTGCGAACTTTACGCGTATGTACGGTACGTAACTAGTTACGTTTCGACAATTTTGAATTAATTTTTTCGACGAAATTCCCAATTCTCACGTTAACTACTACATTTACGCTTCTTGTTCCGACACAATATTGTCTTTGACTTTATCAGGCAACCCCCGAGAATATGTTTTCACTAATCTCAACCCTTCGGATTCTCCCAGGGATTTGCCTGTCGGTGACATTGTTTGTAGATACTAAGTAATTATTTAGACTATCAACCCATATTTTGAGTTCCCAGTTTTTGGCGATAAGCCGAATTAGTCCATTGAAGGCTTTGTGTTGTACACACAACAAAAACTTACAGTTTACGTTTGAAGTTATAGAGGACGAGAAAATTTACCTAATTTTTTGTTGTTTAAATTTAAATTAACGAGTAAAAAGTTTATTATTAGGTAGGTACGTAACTATACCTAACTTGGTAATAAAGCGATGAATAAATTAAGCAAAAATCGCAAGATTCCTTGAATTAAATACGAATATCGAATGTAGTTAATGAAGTCGAAGGTCATTATTCTGTCTCGGCGATTCTGTATAAAAGGGCAGTCGATAAGCACGTAATCCATTGTGTTTAACGATTAACCAACATTGAGATTCGGCAAAATTGAAGCATTAAAGATATTGTAATGGCCGTTTAATACATTTCACTTAAATTCATTTGCCAATTGCCAACATAATATCAGAAATATTTATAGTTTTGTTAATTTATACAATATGTTTATCGTATAAAAATAATAAATTGATATTCTCAAAAGTCAATAAATTTATCTTCGGTGTTTCTAAGGGTTGTCTTGAAAAACTGGCATAAGTACGACGCTTTTCAATTAATGATACAAGTTTGTTTGTTTCGCTAATTCCGAACGAGTTTCGAACTTTTATAGGCACATTACGCTGTCAATAACGCTGTCAGTATAGTACTGAATCAGTAATTATTGACCGTGTAAGGTGCCTATAAAAGTTCGGTACACGTTCCGAATTAGCGAAAGGAACAAACCTTTGCTAACTTCAAATTGTAAATGTTTACTTTGCAGATTCAGAAATGTTTGTAATACCTACTTAATTTTTTTTTGCACGATCGCATAATACCCATATAATTATGGCAAAAATTACGTTCGCATTTTTATTGTACACTCAGCAACATCGGCCGCAAATTTTATCTCAATTGAGCCATTACTTCTGTCGTAATAGATTTTTTTAAAGTTAGGCAAAATGTTCAAAAATTTGAATGCGAGAAAACTGCGACACCGAGATAAAACATGCACGCCTCCAACACGGAATGTTATATGGACTTTAAAAAGGTCGGAGGGCAGAATAAAAGCATTTTTTTTTTGAAAGTCGAAACGTGAAATTATTTTGATAACCTAATTTTACAAAAAAACAAAAAACAAAGAAATGCAATTTTTTTCATAATTTTCACTGGTCGCCCGTCTTGAGCTAATAGCGATAATTAAATTAAGTTAGGCACTAACGCGTACGGTAAATTGTAGATGAAAAACGAGCCGCCGTACCTATACATGAATTATTCTAACAAATCACTAAATTAGAAAAAACGCGCAATAGAGTAATGTTTGTAAAAATTTTAAATTCTAACATTTTGGCGAATTCATTTTTTGCCAACATATTTTAATGTAGGTTTGCTTTAGTAACTAAATAAAAGCGTTCTGGGGCACGTTAAAAAATTTAAAAATACTGTTACCTAATTTATTGTTATGATGCAATGGTCATCATCTTATTATTCACTCTAATATACAATATTATATAACAATAATAGCCATTTCCGTTGAAATCGATTAGCCTTCTCTATAGGTACAGTTTTTGTAGTTTAGATAAGAACGAGATATCGATAATCGAATTTATATTTTCCGTACTAGAAATACACTAACCCTACCTAATAATTAACCAATTAATCTTACAAAGTTCCTCTATTCTAGGTTACGTAGTACTCGAATGGATAGTTGTTTAATTACGGTAATTATCAAATTAACTAGGTAGTAATTTATTTTACAATTAGATTGATCTACGAATAAACAGCGATTTTCTAAAGAATTTTGCGATGATTACCCTACACCTACAATTTTTTGTTTTGTTAAATGTTTCCTTTTTAAACATGAAAAGATTTTCGGCGGCGGAGGACGTTAATGGCGTTTATGCGTTAGCTGTCGAATTTCCAATCGACGTTTTCATTTCCTTCCAAATATATAATTTGGCTACTATAGCCTATCCAAACCTGTATGCAATTTACGTCATCAAAAAAAAGTTACTAGATTGTTTATTTGTAATTCGGTTTAAAGTTTGGAAAGTCACATACAGGGTGTTTCCAAACTTAGGATCTTATTTTTAAGGGGTGGTTTTACAGGCCAAAATATGACGATAGACAGTAAAACGCCTTACTAAAAGTTGGATAATAAAAAAGTTATGAACTGTTATGTTTGGGCACTCTGGTACATCAGCTGGTTACCTGCATAACGGAAATCTGTATTTGTTTATTTTGCATCACGTCTAGTGTTAATGACCAACTGACGCTGGGTATTATTTTTCATATTTGTCAACACATTAGATATTATGAGGTGGTTGTGAGTGTACGCAACCCAAAATCGCGATGGCCTATCACTATTCAAATAATGAATTAGTAGATATATTGTTAATTTATGAAGAAGTATTTCAGAATGCGGCTGCTGCACGTCGGCTTTACGCGGAAAGGTTTCCGCGTAGACGGACACCTACACGTCGACAATTCATTGTTCTCGCGCAACGTGGTCGAGAAACTGATGACTTGCATCCACATCGAGGACGTGATGGAGGACCTGGTCGAGTCCGGCGAATGTTAGAGGCCGATGAGTTAATATTAGACCTGGTGCATGACAACCCATCCACCAGTACTCGCCAAATTTCTCGGCAAGTAGACGTTTCACATTCCACTGTATGGCGAACATTGCGCGAAGAAAACCTCTATCCATACCACGTGCAAACGTGTGAACGCGTTACAACCTGGTGATCATCTTCGACGCGTTGAGTTTTGTTCATGGTTTGTAAGACACCATAATGTAATTTCTGACTGCTCTTCAATTGTCTTAGTGACCGACGAAGCAACGTCTACAAACAACAGAATACACAATACTCATATCTGGAGTATCAATAATCCACATGCTGTACATCGGACGCACTTCCAGCAAAAATTTTCGTCTGGACCGGTCTTGTCAACGGTCATCTTATTGGTCCCTATGTGTTGCCACCTCGCTTAACAGGTGCTGACTACTTATTGTTTTTGCGCAATAATCTCCCTGAACTTTTAGAGGATATTCCGTTGGGTGTGCGTATGCGAATGTGGTTTATGCACGATGGTGCCCCCCCCCCGCATAGTAGTCGCCTAGTTTGTCGATATTTGGACAGAAGGTTCCGGAATCGATGGTTTGGTCGAGGAGGTCCCATCGCATGGCCTCCTCGATCACCAGATTTAAATCCGGTAGATTTTTATTTATGGGGCCATACGAAGACATTAGTATACGCAACAGAAGTCGTTAATGTACGCGATCTTCATAACCGTGTAGAAGCAGCTTCAGCAATGAACATTCATAACTTTGTTATTATGCAACTTTTATTAAGGTATGTTAGCGTCTAACGCTATCTTTTAACCTGTAAAACCACCCTTTACAAATAAGATGCTATGTTTGAAAACACCCTGCATTCTATAGATGATTTACTTGCGCACATATTAGATGGCATAAAGAAAGACTCCAATTTATTAGAACTGTCAAAATACGAGGTACGAGGTGACAGCACTGTGTGAAACGTCATCATCTAGTAACCTTTCATTGATGACGTGTTGCATATAGGTTTGGACGAAGTGTATATGCCTATCTACAAGTAATAGCAAACTTTTACCTTATTTATAATTCTATTACCTACGTAGTACCAAATACTTAATAATTTTCGAAGATTTTTAGCGACTTTTAAAGCGCCCCAAACAAACAAACGTGTAATTTGATCACTTCTTAATTTGAGAAGAGTCTAAATAGATTTTTTTCCACTAAAACAAAAGTTTAATAAGTAAGAGAGCAAGACAAACACATTCCTAATCGACTTTTTCGGTCGTCGTTCGTTTCCGGGATTTTCCATTCGCGCTAACATTTTAACAAGCTTAAATTGCACTAACTCTCGAAGCAATATAGATAGTTTCAAAACGATCCTGATAACGATTTTTATGAACCTATATATTTGAATAGTCAGCGTTTTCGTTGATTCGGTTGCAGTTTCGTCGAGCGGCTGTTCGCATTTAAACTTTTTCGTCCCCATTTAAAATTAGAATCAAATATGACGATTCGACAGATTATTCTTAAAAAAAAACAACTACTTAAGTGCATTGCTTCTAGTTGGTAGTTGTTTTTTTCTTTAATAAAAGCTTCCATAAGTTTAAAAATTTTATTGTGGCAACTCGCTTTGATCTATTATTAACTCAAATAATGTTTTGAAAGAATCTATATTTGTCGGTTTATTTAGTATTGAATATCGGATAACATCTTAAAATATCTAGTACACATCAAACAGTACAATGTCGTTATGATCTCCCCAGGCAGTTATTAATTAGTTTCTTAGCGGAAGATGTAAGCAATTAATAATACTTGCATCATTATGGAGTACAATCAGTTTTGAAGATTATACAAACGAGGACTTAGCGATGTTAATCTGAAAATTATCCAAGCTAGCGTGAGGTAAGAAGCAAGCCAAGCGCCGAAGTAGAAGCAGGCAGTTTCGGCAATTGTTATAATCGGGCCCTTGCGAGGTAATTTCCCCACATAATAACAAGCCAGGGTCGCTAATTGACTGAGTGTATTAAATTATCAGACTCTTGTCGAGTTCAAACTTCCTTTGCAAACACCAACGGCGGCCGTGTTCTGCAACTGAGGGCGTGCGTTCAGATAGACGGGTCGCCCTATTGTGCCCAAAATAAACGTTTGTTCCCGATTCACAAATATTGGCTGAAAAAATATTTAGGCTTTGCTTTCTCGAGCCAGATAAGGGCACCTTGCAACAAACGCTTATTATCCGGAACGCGATTCGGAGCCGGTCGATCTATCTCCTGTAGTACGGCTCGACGATGTTGCTTTTCGTATTGAGAGAAACGATGTTTGTATTTCACTAACAAGATGGCATAAATTATGCATAGCATGGGATAATTGAATAACAGAACTTCGGTGCAATATCTAACTAAGTAGTTAGAGGTTGGTGCTCAACATACAGAGGCAAATACCGAAATAGTGTTTTACCTTCACAATTTAGAATATGCATCCAAATGCAAATAGCAAATGTAATTGCTCTTTCCAGAAATACTTACTTTCGGTTAGGTACGTCATGCAAACATTTCAGTAATGCAAAAATAATATTTATAAGATACAACGTGGGGGGGGAGTTCATTTCAATTGGGCGTATCTACAGTCTGTTCGATATTTCGAAGAGTGGCCCGTGATTTTACCATCGATGGGCTACGTTGCCAATACTAATTCATTGCGTTCCACGAGCTCGCAACCCATACAACCCGAAGTTCGCATCGTACGAGCTGATCTACCGAAAAAATCAATCGCGATTGGTCGGACTTTTTTGGGTGTGGGTTCCTATAATTTTTCACGCACACATTAACACCCGGTAAATATTAATGATTTGGCTGACGCTTCATCGAGCTCTTCATCGAGAATTTGAACGTGGTCTTCTAAAGTCGGCCGAGAAGATATTTGGACCCAACAACGAAGATTGGGTCTTACAAGAAGGATGATCACCCGAAATATTCGAAACGACTCTTTACGAAAGCCTGTCTACAATCTCAAACAGCGGTCACGCGTTATTCGGACGACATGGCGTTCGGCCCTACGGGTGTCGAATTATTTTCGACAGCGATGGCGATTAAACTGATTATTATTTGACAGCCACGTAGTATTTTTGATCTGTTTTTTTTTTCGAACAAGTTAAAAATAATTATCTTTCGTACTTTTCAAAAAATCGGCCTTCCTTTCTTGTCGAACAGGCCGTGTGTCGTTGCCTCGTGTCTAAACTAGCAAATAATTTAGATATCTTACGAACCTTAAAAATATAAAAGTAGATCGTGGGAAGTCGTAATGTTTAATAATTTAAGCGTGGACATATAAAAGTCAATATAACGACGGATTTGTTTGCTCTTCGTCGCATTACATTTTTTTTTTTGGCAAACATTTTATAAGGTAAAAATGTTCCTAATTGAAAAGGCAGCGGTAGCTTTTTATTTATTTAAGTAACTTAACCATGTAATCAAAACATGAATTTATCAAGAGCGTATATAGAACCATTCGGTTCGTCAACAAAAAAATGAAATTAGTTTGATTTTTCAAGCACCACCAGTTAATAATTCGTATAATCGGATAAATTATAATTTATACGTGCCTTAAGAGCAATATGTATCAGCTGATGAGAGCGAATTTGACCTTGTACGTTGTTAGTTGGGCTTGTAAATTTTGTTTCGCGATTGGCTTTAATGGCAACCCTGTTAGGCATAGCTACTATAAGGTGGTGATACATTATTATCGTAAACATCCGGTACTACTTAAAAAGTTCTAGGTATTTCGATTTAAATACTTATAGTAGAGTACTCGAAGCTCTGAGAAATGACTGTCGTGGAGCTGTCGAGGTTACAAGATGAAACCTCGACAGACCGAAAGAACGTATTTTTTTATTTAAAAAGCCAAAAGACGTCAAAAATCGTCCAGTATAAAGAGCACCATCTTCACCGAAAGGTGAACTTTCTTTTGCCGTAAAATTCGTAATTGGTTTTGTGGAATTAATCGTTTAAAAAATTTCGAAAAAACCCGAAATACATGGGCTCTTATGGAGAAAAATAACTTTCGGGGCCGATATCTCAGTTCGAACTGGTAAAAAGTCCACTTCAATTTCGCGTTTTTTTTCCGTTTATACTGTCATAACTGCAAAACAGTAGGACATATCGAAAAATTTTATTCTTTAAAAAAGTTTGGTTCATCTATATAGTATTCGACGGCACAAGAATTATATTTTTGCAGGGCTTTATAATTAAGATAGATAATTAAAAGTGAAAACATGTGAAAATTGCATTTTCTGAATCACGCCGAGATTGTGAGTTTCGTCGCTTCTTTCAGCGCTCCCATCTCATTTTTTGCCGTAGCTTTCTCTCCTTCTATACGTAATTCTAAAATACATATGCCAATATAATAATATAATTGTTGTAAATACACCTTATCCGTTATTTTAAAAATTAAATACGTAATATAAGAAGCGTTTTGTTTTAAATAAATATACGATAAGCTCCTATTTCATAATAAAACTACAGCGACTTTAAAATTTAACGTCTGTTATTATTATGACTGTTGGCTATAATTAATTGTAAGTGTATTAAATAACTACAAGTCAATCACCATTGTTCTACTACAGTATGTTAAAAGTGCCTTACAAATTAAGTTCGTTAACAAATTTGGTATTACCTTCGTTAAAAATTGTACTTTTCGTAGTTTAAATTAACAGCTTCGATATTACACACCCTTAATAATTTAACATTCATCTTATTCATTATACATTGACACATTTGCAATTGTCGCTGCATTGGTACATTTTTGTCCCATACATCTACAGGAATCAATGAAACTCATTCGATTTTTCCTACATGAGCACGCTTTGTTACGGTAGTCTAAAAAACATGATGAAACGAAATGTATGAATCAGCAAATAATGCATGTTAGAAGAATACCTTTTTTACAACCACACGATGCTAACACTCTTAGATTATTTGGGAATGATGGAACCGTATAGGTACCAGATTTCTTTACAAATCTATTTTCCACCCAAAATCGGTTACGTCGGGTAACTGTGGTTGTAGTTGTAATGAATTTAGCAAAACATTAGTTTGATAATATGATCTTAAGGTGAGGGTATTACTATTTTTCGAACATCGATAAAATTAATTAACAAAATAATGTAATGGTTACTTAAATTTGATTTTTAACATAGGTAATACCGAATTTGTTAATGAACTTAATTTGTAAGACACTTTTAACATACTGTAGTAGAAAAATGGTGATTGACTTGTAGTTATTTAATACACTTACAATTTTTCAATTAGGGCCAATGACCCTAATAAATAGCCATAATAATAATATAATAAGGATACAATTAGTACCTACCAGGAGTTCCCTTCTTGCTCCAAATTTTTGATTATTACTGCGGAAATTATAAAATTTTACCACTTGAAGATAACTCTAAACAGAGTTGAAATATATGGTGTTAATTACTTGTTATTGTTATTGGCTTATTACCACAATTTTATAAAACGAATAATAATAATAACAGACATTAAATTTTAAAGTCCCTGTAGTTTTATTATGAAATAGGAGCTTCTCGTAAATTTATTTAAAACAAAACGCTTATTTAAGCACGCTACTTATATCCGTATATCAGAATAGTACAGGCGCCAAAGATCACAGACGAGGCGGAAATACTTAAAAAAAAAACTAGTGCTCGCACAAGTTAATAAATACATCAACAAATTATTCTGAATCAGCGAAACATAATCTCCCGCTGTAAATGCAGATATCGTAGCTTTGTTGTCAGATTGCTTATTTTACGTATAATAGCCGGTATTTATAAAGTTGGAATAAATTTTACTGCGGTTTAAAATTGCAGGAAATCTAAAAGTTTTATCAAAAAATGTTATTTAGAAAAAAGTGTTTAGTTCACCGTATACGATCTCGGAAGGTTAGTAGATTTTTTACACGGCTTTTATAAAAGAAGTTAGCAATTTTTTCTTCTATTATTTTTTTACTTATTTGGACCTTCCGAGATTTTTAACTTAATTTCTAACATTTTGGCAAAAGCAGAATTTAAATAATTAATTCCATAAGGTCACAAATTTTATTCGCGTTTTTCCAATATGGACACCACTACTTAGCGCTCTTAACCGTAGTTTCTTTTTAATTCAGTTTGATCTAGAAATATATTTATAGGTGCCTATCTAAAACAAAGTTTCCCCTTATTATATCTTGCACTTTTTTATCGAAACATGTCGCAGAAAGAAAAGAGACGGGGGCCCCGAGACTGCCCTTGATTTATTTCAGCCGGTTGATAAGCGCTTGGAAGAA
Source organism: Rhagophthalmus giganteus (assembly GCA_036326145.1). Lineage (NCBI taxonomy): Eukaryota > Metazoa > Arthropoda > Insecta > Coleoptera > Rhagophthalmidae > Rhagophthalmus > Rhagophthalmus giganteus. The sequence continues at coordinate 7,237,141 of JARFJA010000036.1, forward strand.
TTTCCATTTCGTACGTACACACGTAAAATCCCATTTAAAATCGTACCTATATATATATATATATATATCACACACATACAAGTAAACTAGACACGTTTCCACGTAATAATTATTTGCATTACGACCTTCCGGCTGCCGTGTAAAATCGACCGCAACTAATTTAGAATTAATGTAAAATTTAAGTTACGCTAAAATTTCGGTACAATGTCGGTCGTTAACGAAACAGCAGCAACAGAAGTGGGCGTCGGCGTCGAGTTTATCGTTCGGAAATGACTACCGAGGAATTAAAATCTATTAAATAAGTGCTCAAAACTACGGCGAAAAGCTAACAGGGTGTACAAATTAATCAGCTTTTCGAGAAATAAATCCATCCGGAGCATGTGTAAGCATAGAAACTAAGGAGCTTTACGTTAGCGCAAGCTGACTGACAGAATTCTGTACATGTTCCGATGTAATTCTACCGCTTCTTCCCTTAATTTATAGGCCATGTTCTCATTATACATTCGTATGTCTCAGTCTTGCACTGAACTCACTAATTATCTCGCTCTCTTTATTCAATTTTGTTCCGAGCAGCTAATAAATCTTTAAGATGCATTGCCTTGCTCTGTTTAATTGTGATTCTAAACTAAAATTCTGCTGCGTATTGTGTTACACTTGCTCCTCCGAAACAGGCTCACAATTCTTGCGAGATAATGTAAAGGTGGAACGCAATTAGACCTAATTTAATAATAAAATGTTATCTTTACCGACCGAAATTAAATCCTGCACATTAGCGAAAATATGTAGCGTCTGACAAAAATTATTAACTAGGCAACGTTGCCAGCAAATTCCTAACAAAACATTCCGAACAAGATAACAAGTTGCCTTTATGCACGGCAAAACGTAACCGCAATATCTCATTGCAGTCGTTGAAATAATGAAAATAATGTTCGCAGTAAGTAACGGAATTTTATTTAATATTTCGTTATTGATAAGAAGAAAAGCGTGATTTCACTAAAACATTTCGTTCATTTTATTGTTAACTTAATTACATTTTTTTTGGCCTACGCTGGGAATAAATCTAGCAGGGCTTCCAACGACACACCCCATTAAAAAAAATAAATTAAATAAATACGTATTTCTTAAACTTAAAGTAAATAAAAGCCAAAAAAAAAGTAAATAAAAGTAAATCACCGAAAGCACTGAATATACCAAACAAAGAAATGACAAACTACACGTTTTTAAATCGATTTAAAATTTTTGCCAATTCTCGAAAAAACCCTTTCAGGTTTTTTTTGGCAAAATTTTTATCAGAACGTTTTGCGACGCAAGACGATTAGAAAACTCGTATTTCGGGTATAACAAAGCAAAAAATGACGAACTGCAGGCATTTAAATAGATTATAATTTTTGCATAAACTCAATAAAATGACACTACCCGATACGCATAGAACAGGTCCGGAATTACTTGAAAAGTAGTTTTTCTAGAATAACAAACCAATAAATGACGAACTAAGCGCGTTTCCGGCGATTTAAAATTTTTACGAAATCTCGAAAAAATCCCTTAGTTATAGTTCACGATTTTTTTTTGGCAAAATTTTGACTCGAACGTTTAGAGATAGAATGTTCAGAACAAGTCCGGAACGACTAAAAAAACTCGCTTTTCTAGTATAATAAAGTGAGAAATGACAACTGCGGACGTTTAAATAGATAATCATTTTTGCATAATCTCGATAAAATGACACTACCTGATACGCATAAAACAGGTCCGGAATTACTTGAAAATTAGTTTTTCAAATATAACAAACAAAGAAATAACAAACTACACTTTTTTGTAATTTAATATAAGAAATACTAAGTGACCATAACAAGATACAACAGCAGTTAGACACATTCATACATCTGATAATGCCCGCGTATCACTAATAATGATTTATTATTATTTATTGTTTGATAGCACAAATTACAACTTCACCAGGAACCAAATCACCGAGAAAAGGACCTCCTGTACACAGTCTACTCTTTTCTCAGATTCGTGAATAAATAAAAAAAAAGTAAATATAAAAAGTATATATATATTTACTACAAAGTAAATAAAAGTAAATCCGTAAAAAAAAGTAAATAAAGTAAATAAAAATAAATCACTGGAAGCACTGATCTAGTTACCGATCTAAAGGATTATTTTTTGATTATTCAGGGTGTCCAGAGATACCCAAATGAAAACGGCCTCGGCATCATTTTTTTTTCAAATATCTTCAAAATCTCGTTAATAACACACATTTACACAGTTCTTAACTCTTATTATTGGTATTGAATTTAACAATATTGGGGAACTTATGTGTATGCAAACAGTGCAGCATAGCGATAATAAACAAGAGCAGCTTAACGTTAGAGAAAACACAAGTTTTCCAATTTGACGTCGGGACACGTCAAAAGGTCATAGATAAAAAAAAATATGATTTATAATGTTCCATAGCCTACCCAAATGAGACGCTTATGATCGCAACAAAAAATTCATATTTACACTAACAGATTGAATATTATTTTTTTTATTAACGACGCCGGCGTTTCCAAGATATTTGAAAAAAAATCGATGGCAAGACGTCATCTTCAAAGAACTGTAACTCCCTTAGGAAGCGTTTTAACTCGAATCAACGTAAAATCATTTTCGTTTGGCAGGAAAGTTTCTGAACACCCTGTATAATAATGTCGAGTTTAAATAATTACCCTTTAAATTCTTATTACGCAAGAATATAAAAAAATACTGACAAACGATAAAACGTAAAAATTAATTAATTACTTCAAATTAATAAACCTGAAACCGCGTTACTTTGCGTCTAGTTTCTAAATTAATAAAAATTGTAAGCGCGAGAAGCGCGACGCGGTGTCCGTTGCAAAATAAATCGTTAAAATTAAAGAACAAAAAACGTTAAACATTCAAATTGATAAAAGTTTGAAAAACGCGTCCCTTAAACACCTCAAATTAAAGAAATCGCTCGACAAAAGAGAAATTGCAAAAGTATTAAAAGTGAAAATGTTAATTTTGTTAGGGTTTACCGAACTGCACATTTTCAAGTTTCCCGAAAAAAAAAACTGTAGAAAATTCTGTTAGAAAAAGTTTTATAAAATTGAGCAGATTTTTCGACGAATTTTTTTACAACCGACAAAGAGTAACGTGTATTTTTAGAAAGATTTCTCCCCTCCGGCCCTCGTGTTCCTATTATTCCGGAGTTTGCAGAACCCGGAGCTTTGTAATATAACTTTTTCATGAATATCTAACAAAAGTTGTTGGTAATCTACAAATTGTTTAATTTATGTCGACGTGGACTTAGTTAAGCGACTCGTTTTGTCCCTTGCGATGCTGGTTTCATTAATTAATGGACCGCTCCTAAACTCTCTACTATGAAAGCTTAATTGTTAACACCGTGACGGTGCCACTCAAATATCGTCGTAAACTTCTAAAGTTTTACAAAGCTGCTGTAAAATTCAGCGTGAAAATGTTCGCGAGGCAGACAAGTTCGCTAACGAAAAAATAAACAACGACTAAAACTCAATCTTTGTCTAGAGAATATAAAGGAAAAAAACAACGATAAAGTGACAAACTCCACATTAATCTATTAAAAATAAAAGTTTTCGAAAATACATCCGTTTCGTTAGGTACCTAATTAAACAAGCTGTCGATATCGGTGTAAAATTGACCTGTCAGTTCTGCACGATTTCTTTCATCAAAGATGAAATACTTCCACCAAATGACAAAATAATCATTCCCGCGTTAATATACGTTTACGATTTAACATTAAAATAATGAAGTTGCACGATCTCTCTCTATCTCTGGCAAAAAAAAAATGCTAGTTGCATTAGAAAATCTGGAGTTGCCAATAATCTTGTTTCTTTATGTTACGTTCAAGTTAGGTAGACTATCGGCGGCTTCGCTTCGCTGGTTTGTGACGTCACCAATGAACCGTGAAGCCGTCACAAAGATCCAAGGGGCTGACGTTCCGTATCTAATTTATTTATAGTAAAAATCAAAGTATAACAATCCACGTAGCTTTTTGTTCAACAAAATCGGGATTCTTGTTTATAGATGCCTACTTCCGAAAGCTCGTTACCTTTTCAAAAAGAAAAACAACGTTCAAAGTTTATTTTCTGTACCCTATGCGTTTGCTCTTCTAATAATAATATTAACCAATTAGGTTGCCACAGCTGAAATTATATTGCCTTTGTATGGAATTGCTAATAACTGAAATTATTCCGGGAATCAATTGCACGCGAACTTTATTGTATATGACTTGGCTAACGTTCAAAAATTTAGGCTTAATATAGATCTTATCAAAAAAAAACATCATTCTTGATTAAAGTATTTCAACTATTTTCCTTTGTCGTTTTCAGAAACGAAACTTCCACGACCAAAATTAAAATTCTTTTTGCTATAATAACGTCTCTTTTAAATACGTACTTTCTATCTATAACGAGCGAGGAGCGCAATTGTTTTTTTTTTTTTACTTATTATAGTTGTAAGTTGTAAGGTGCATAAAATGGCATATCATCTACATTTACACTTTTGTTGTAGGTACTGAATTATTTATATCTAGAAATTAAATTTCGCCGAAAATTCTAAACACTAATTCCTCTAATTAATTAATTAACATTTTCAACGAAAACCTGGTTAAAATGCTACTCCGTTGAAGTTAAAACAAGTTCAAATAAAATTCGTTTCGTGTAAGAGTAAACTTTGCCGATGGATTATTATTATAGCGAACGATTTCAAGTTTTCAAATTAATTTGTATTAGAAAAACGACGGGGTCTTTTAGAATTAACAAAAAAAATAATTGCGTTAAAACAATTAATGTCGATCGACTTCCGAACCTTCTAAACTCCATTTTTTTTTTTATAGTCGCATTTGAGATAATCGTGCCACGTATTAGAAAACAAAAGCCTCGAGAAAGTGCAAACAAAAGAAAGTAAAAGCCTTGGGCCTCTAAGGCCTGCAGCGCTATGCTATATGTTATATTATAAAATCAAGGGTTTTACTCTAAAATATTAAAATTTTATTTAGAAATTTTTGGACTCCACTTCTCCCCTTTCGGTCATCCTGTACCTTCCACTTAAAATTGTTTCTTTATGACAAACATTAAAAATACTGTACTTGATGAATGTTGCAACAACCAAAATTAGCCTATTTGATCAATCAATTTGTCAATACATAGTCATAGTCATCGAGTTTCCCAAATAGTCCTTTAGTAATAAAAAGATCCGACCGCGCGTAAGCCTCGGTATCGAATTTCCATGTCATGTACATTTAAACATACTTTTTTTATTTTTCTCAAAAGAAATACATCTTTTTAAAAATTAAATGTACTAGAGAAATATTATCAAGAATATTTTTATAAAAATTAAAAATTTATATCCCGTTTGTTCCGATTATTTCGAAAACGATTAATTCTATCGAAAATTATAAAGAGAGTGATCGGTAGAGAATTTTATGGCGATTCTAAAACATATTTCAAATTACTTATTCGACAATTAATAACGGAGATAACTGTTTAAAATTTTTGATCGGCCGCCATTTTAAAAAGGGACAATAAACGATGAAACGGCATTGTCTGGTTGCACGTGCATAGGGCCCTACGCCGCCCAACGTCGTGGTGGACGTCCAGTGACAATTTTACAGTGCCACCTCCACGACGTTCGCCCATAAAAATAATAACTCGCGCATTAATGCCGAATAATTGTCAATTCGGGTTAAAAAAATCATTTTCATAAAATTAATTTAATTGATAAGTTTATCTAGATAGAAATATTTATTAAAACCTTATTAGGAATTTTACGATACCTACGTTATATCAAATTTTACGAGGATTTTAGGAAAATTCTAAAAAAATGGAAAACTTTCGGGAAATGCGGGAATTTTAGGAAGAGCGAATACTACACACAAATGAACCGCCCAAGCCTAATAAATTAACACGTGTAAAAGTAGAATGTTTCGAGTTTTGGTTTATGCAACATAAATCTGATAACAAACAAAACACAATAAAATTAATGTGCACTTAAAATCTTTCGGGCCTCGCATACATAAAAAACGTTAATTAAGACATTGTCCCGTTTAAATACGTTTAGTTCCGTGAGTAAAAGTAATTGGAACAGTATCCCTGTATTTTGTTACGTAAAAATAATTAACATTTTAGGTATTCATGTTAATATTTGATAAGAAATAATGCACACATGCGAACCATATTACGTTGCCTTTTCATAACGTATATTTTTAAAATGAAATTTCATTTGAAATGTTTTGTGAAACAATGTAAATATTTAGTTTTCATCTATAGATATTTTGTTAATAAAAAATTAAAGCGTGTAGACACAATATGAGTTATAAATAGTTAACAAAAAATTTTTCAGATTTAATTACATGCATCGATTGTTTTTGATTTCACAATCGGACGTTAACGGGATGTAATATGTCGAAAACTCCGAACCAAAAAGGATAAACGTTGAACTAATGTTGACAGTTGCAGTAAACAGCTAAACTGCATGCACTTCGTTTTACGAAAGAGCTATTTGAGCACTGCGGCGTGTTAATGAATTTTCACGTCTAGGTAACTGACGCAATTTGTTGGTCTTTATCCGTTCGATCATTATCCACTACAAACAGTTGCCTGTTGGATTTTTTGAAACTCAAATGCTACGCATCTATTGTCAACGCCGTAACGAGAAAATGTGTTAAAATATTAGACTGCTTGCAAATTACCTACTTAACTTTATTTATTATTAACTGTTGGTTATTTTCAAAAATTTCCGCTAGGTCGCTCAATGCCGCGGGTTCGAATCCCACTGGACGTTTACAAATGTCCGCAAATTCTAAATTACCAAAAACAAACTGTAACCTACAAACCCTTATCTCGTCGCTAATGACCGCAGAAGTTGATGCGACGTTAAAAAAAATTCTCTCACGCCAATATACCCAAGTCAAAAATAAAGCAGTCGAGGTTGCAAAGGTTTTGTAAACTATCAACTGTTTTAAGTGGGTACTCTGTGACGTTGTAAGTCTCCCTTCGACGGAAGGGGTTCAAGTGTGCGATGTGTGAGCCCGGCCTAACAGCCCGAAATTGTGATAAATAATGCAAATTAATTTTGGTGGCTATACACTTTAATGAATCAACTCTTTCAAATAAGCTACAAAATCATTGCAGCGTACAAAAACAAAATACTACTTATAAATAATTGATTGTTGATAGTAGGGACGAAACCCCTTACGACTAACTCGAAAATAACACCAACGAAATGCGCCACCACCGTACAAAATTTAATTTGCCGCTAGTTCCTACGCTCTTTATTTATAAATACATCCGTTATATTATTTTAAATTTTAAATGCGGCCCATTAAAACCGATAACATAAAAAATGGCGTCCAATTATTCCTTAAAAAAAAACTGCACAGAATCATAACATGCACATTTCCGCAATTAATTAATGGATTCGACGTTTAAAGTTTCCACCACTATGAAAACTTATGAAAAGTTTTGAAAAACTCCCGCAACTTCAAGGTATCCTAAAAATAAAATTTCTGGCTTTTATGTAACTTAATTATTACTCCCTCTGTCCGAAAATATGGTATACATTTGAAAGAAAATCTTAGATTATCTAGTTTCGAAAGCAACTAGTAATACTCATTATATTGGTATTGTTTACATTGATAGCTAAATAATCTGACATATTTGACAGGTGTTGCTTTTGAGTTAAGTTGGAATTTGAAGACCAAAAATTAGTTTTTTTAAGAAAAATAAAAGTCATCGCTGTAATTTCAAAATGAAAAATTTTAACCCAAATAACGTGAATTTACAAAGAAGAGGTGCCAAATCGAAGCAATTGACTAATGAACAAAGTCGTGGTATCTTGCAACAGCTATTACAGTATATGAAGAACAAAGAAAAATTAGAACACGGTGCTATTAATAAAGTTGCAGCTGTATTCCACGTATCCCGTCTGACCGTAAGTAGAATCTGGCATACGGCACAAGCTCAATACAGAGAAGGTAAAATTTGTGCCGATGTTTATTTAAAAAAGAAGGAAAAATGCGGAAGAAAACGAAAAGACTATTCTGTCAATTTGACTGAATTAAAGAATATACCATTAAATCGTCGAGGAACGATTCGTAGTCTTTCTTTCGCAATTGATATTCCAAAATCAACACTGTTTGATATCTTTAAACAGCGAAAGTATTTTAAGCGAATATCTTCTACAGTTAAAGCTACTTTATCAGGTAAAAACAAATTGGAAAGATTACAATTTTGCTTGTCAAAGGTAAATCATACCAGTAATGGAACTTTTCTTTTTGATGGTTTATATGATTACGTTCATATTGATGAGAACTGGTTTTATCTCACTAAAGTTAAACGCTCCTATTACATAATGTTAGACGAAGAAGAACCCGATAGAAACTGCAAAAGTAAACGGTTTATCACTAAAGTGATGTTTATGGCTGTAGTGGCTCGACCACATCGAAAGCATTTTTTTGACGGTAAAATTGGAATATGGTCCTTTGTATATCAAGAACCGGCTCAAAGAAATTGCAAGAATAGAACTAAAGGAACATTAATAACGAAAAATGTGGAATCCGTTACAGTAAGAAAACAATTGTAGAAAATGTTATTCTAACAATTAAATCAAAATTTCCTCAAAAGTATAAAAACAAAACAGCAAGATAATGCAAAACCACATTCCTCTGATAATGATACAGATATTGTTACTGCAGGTTCTACTAAGGGTTGGAATATTCAGTTTAAGTCACAACCATCAAACAGTCCCGATTTAAACGTTCTCGATTTGGATTTTTTTAACTCTATTCGATCACTACAACATGAAGCTTCGCCAAACACAATTGATGAATTGATTGAATTTGTTCAAGATGCATTTAATAAATTAGAGAGAAATACTCTTGATAACGTTTTTATAACATTACAACCGTGTATGGAATCAATTATGTTGACAGGAGGGGGAAATTCCTATAAAATTCCTCATTTAAATAAGGTAAAACTTCGTCGCGAGGGTCGATTAACTGAAAAGTATATATGTTCAGAAGAAGCGTTCAACAAGGCTAAATCTCACTTTAACTAAATTTGGATTACACTAAAATTATTTGTATTTAATTATATTGTGACAACATTATTTTAATTTTTTTTATATTTAATTTTAGTTTTATTGATTTTTTTCGCAAATGTATACCATATTTTCGGACAGAGGGAGGATAATATTACAGTCTGGAAACTTTTACACAATTGGTTTCGTTGCAGGTATGTATACAGTACGACCAGCACAACTTCCGCAAAGATTCGTCACTGCGCATCGTGATATCGCCGGCCACTTGTTCCGCGCAATAAGTAGTGCCACGTGTTTTAACATTCCGTCATGAACAACTTAACAAATACTGTTATCATAAACTTAGAAGTGTTACGTCGTAGACAACGATGTCACGCGCAAGAATTTCGACTAGCATACAATGCAATTGCGATTCGGGGATAAATATGGCGTAGGAATTCTGCGCCGAGAGTTCTGAAGTTACGCTGGTCGAGACGTACCTCAAAAATCAACAACAACAAAAATTCCACGGCCGTACCTATTCGTAAACTGAACTACATCTAAATTTAATCATTCGCCTGTGAATTTGACGGTTAATTTTTATACTCGAACCGTTACGTAAACGTATTATTTATCGATACCGTTCAGTTTATGTAACTTTCTTGGATATTAATATTGTTACCGACGGCGACGTAATACACATAACGTGTTTGAAAATATGATAATAGCTCACTTAGTATGCGCAAGGGATAGATATCTAATACCGATATCTAAAATTAGACTATAAAATGGAATGACTTCTTTTTTCAAATGTATAAACGTAAAAAATTATTGCAGACATAAACTAATAGAAGGGCATGTTTTAAGCAACTATATAAATGTAGAAAATAATAATAAAAATATAATGACTAATAAATCTAGTTTATCCATTTTATTCTCGTCTCTTGTAAAAAGGGACGACCGATCTTCAGAACATCCTATAAATGTACAACACTTCTGATCCTTCAAACTGTCTGATGAGACACGAGAGGTTTTCTAAAGAAGGAGATTTAATAGCTATGCACATCCTGAGTAGAGTACCTATTGCGAAACAAAATCGCTGACATATAAAGTTTATTATAAGGGCTTTCTTTCGCACAAAGGTTCTCGTGATTTTACACCTAGAAAAATCGAAACCCCCTTCGCGAGTAAGTCAAGTGCGCATTCGTTGTACGTTTCACGTTAACAAATAAATGCCGGGAATAAAAAAATGAATGCCTAGCAGCTTTATTTTTTAATTCCTAAGCACACAAAATTCAATAGAAGCAAATACTGGAAGAAAAACAGAATTGTTTGTTATCAAACAAAACAACCATAACGAATTCTCTATAAAGCTTGTTGCTTATTTTACAAAAATCCAATATCAATATTTGTTAAAAAGGGGGAAAGAATAGACGACTTGATAATTCACGATTTAAAATTATAGGGAACAACAAAAAATCAATTTTGTTTAAGTAAGTAGTATAATGACGTTTATTAATTAACAGTTTGTTGAAAGAAAAAAAACGCGCATCGAATGGTTTCAGGACGTGGCGGCGCGCGTGTCCTTTTTGCAACTACGAAGAAGGGCAAAAACAACAATTGAGCTAATTAGTTGAATAAATGCCTTCGCAACCGAACTAAATGTTTCTAAGTCCCGGCACAGATTTTAAGCGCTTTCCCCGTCGGAAAATTGTCGAAAAACAAAAGATAGCTACGCGTCCTATATAATTACTTTGCGGAAATCGCAGTGATTTATGAGCTATTTCGAGACGTGCTGAATTTCACTGGCATCGCAAGATTTAATTGTATTATCCGTTTACGGCTAACGGCATTAAATTATTATTTTTTAAACGTTCCTCAAATTTTACGCGTTACGAACGTAGTCATCGTAGTCCTTCAATAAATTATGAACTATATATATTTTAGTTTTTGTAGGAAATCAAAGCAGGCAGCTTAACGAAAAAAATTGAAAGGTTCGGTTTTGATATACCTAAGTAAGAAGACAATAATAAATTGGTTCATTAGCGAATTTTCATCGAAAATAAAACTATTGACGTGTCGTCCTTTTGGCTTTTCGCCGATCTCGACCCTAGATCACGAAAATATACAGGGTGCGTCCAAGAAGTTTCCGAAATGAGGCTATAAAACACGATTTATTGCGAATAAAGCGTACAACTGTTCAAAATTCTTCAAAGTAGTCCCCATCGGCATCGTAGCACCTCAGCCACTGAATTTTCCAATCTTCATACGCGCCCTTGAAGTCGTTTTCTGACATGCTGTTGAGTTGCTTCGTCACAGTCTTTTGAACCGCATCGGTGGTCCCAAAATGAGTTCCCTTGAGTGTTCTTTTCAGCTTGGGGAACAGGTAGAAGTCGCTTGGAGCCACATCCGGAGTATAGGGGGGTTGGGGAAGCATTGTCACACCGTACTTGATCAACAGCTCAGTCACGAGAAGTCATGTGTGGCTGGGCGCGTTGTCATGATGGAGAACCCAGGTGGCGATCTCCGGGCGACCCTTTTTCTTAGACGCTCGATGACTCCTTTGTAAAAAACTCCGTTTACCGTCTGCTCAGAAATCATCTTGGACGTCTTCTCGGCCGTCTTTAAACTTTTTAAACCACTCGTACACACTTGATTTCATTGCTTCGTCCCCGTAAGCTGTCCGAAGCATTTGTAAAGTTTCACCAGCAGTCTTTCCAAGTTTAACGCAAAATTTGATGTTCACACGCTGTTCAACATTTCGCTGCATCGTGAGTCGTGACGCGTCACCCAAACAGGGTCTCACTGTACAAGCAATCCACACTCTCCGGCGGTTCGGAGGCAACTGAATATTTTTCCCTGATTGCCTGAGAACCCCCACCACCAATCCCGACAGGAGCGGCCGCCCGCTCGCGCTTCGCTTGGGCGGTAAAAAGTAATTCCGGAAATTTCTTGGACGCACCCTGTAGGTCGTTCATATAATCAATTTCTTGTTGACACGATTCCGGTCGCAATTTTGATCGTAGGAGGTTGAAATTTGGACAAAGTAGTCTTTACGAAAACGAAGAACGAGTTCGTTAACCGGCCAAATCGACCGACCCGTTTCAAAATGGCGGTCATTCAAAAATTAAAAAAATTCTAACCTCCGTTATTAATCATCGGACCGGTAATGTGAAATATGTTTTGGAATCGACATGAAATTCTCTACCGATAATTTTTTTTTTAATTCTTATAAATTTCTCTCGTAAATATTATTTTTCAAAAAATGTATTTCTTTCGACAAAAAAAAGGAATTTTACGATATGCAACATGGAAATTCGATACCGAGGTTTGCGCGCGGTCGAATTTTAATTTTTAATTTATTTGACATTGTGCACTCGAGGAAAAACGCAATCCTGAGTTGTTTTTATATAGGGCGTAACTAAAATAACTCGAAAGCTCTTAAGGGTGAAGTGTATGAAATGGCCATTAAACAAAATTTATAAAGTCTTTTTAAGAATTTTGATTAAAATTGATAACAAACAACAATAATAATAAATACGGACCTGCTTTATTTTTAAAGAATCTAATTATTCCGCATTGGAAAACATCGCGAAGAAGTTCACTAGTAGCACAAAATCAAACGCACGAACGACGATAAGATTAGAACTTTACGCTGCTGTGAGCAATAATAGAATGATAACTATCGACTGATCCTTTACAAAAAAAAAATTAACTTAAATTTGCACTAACCTACATACCATACGGTAAAATAAATTTAACGTGTCGATGCCACGCGATGTCGACAATATATTACCCGTTAAGATTTTCAGATTTTCGTCGCGCACGTTTGTTTTACCTTGAAAATGAATCAGTTGTGCACTTTAGTTGAATTGGGACCGTACTTAAAATTGAAAATGCACTTTCTCGATTAACCATCTATCGATAAGCAAGCGTGCATATGTTGACGAGGAAAATAAGTTTTAAATCATTGCAGCTCACCCCCCGCCCCCACGTCGCCCATTCAGAAGTTTAGACTTATTTTACTTACATCCTGAATTTCACTTTAATTAACTGTTTAAAAATTTAAATACACAAATATTAAACAATAAATAGTGCAAGGATCGCATGTTATCGTTACAATTTAGATCGAAATTCAATCAATTAGCATTACTTACTAGTTCAACAAAGCTACTACGATTTTATCATATGCGCACGAGGCTTGGAAACATAAGACGATTACATAATATAATTATATAGGTAATAGTTTCGTTGTTTTAATAAGTTAACGTTATATTTACCCACATTTCCTTTTATGTTAGTATTATAATAAAGAACATTAAATGCGAACGTATAACCGCTTGCGTAATTGCGTAATTCCTGCACAATGAAAATGTAATAAAAACCATTTTTATTCAAATGCTTCATAATTTCAAGCATGATATTCATCTTAATTTTCTTTACATAAAAGATTTTTTCGGCAATTTTACTAATGCGAGTCAATTTGTTAGGATTGATCACTTCTCGTACGGGGTGGCCCACTTAAATATCATCACCATTAAGCACGTCGGTTATTATTAAAAAGTGAGAGGTTTAGTTAAATTAAGAAAAAGTTGCACGTTTTAAAAATACGTCTTTTCGCACAATTTGAGGTGGAATTTGTTTATTGCGCAAGATTACAAATATTTATGTCGTTTACCGTTCAATTAGTTTGTTTATTTTCCGACTCGCCGTCCAAAATTTGTTATTTTTGTGTGTGTAATTTTCCACGATTCTTATTGCCTATTTATTTATCTGAAATGTGCTTTATGATACTTTTCTTGCGAAAATTTAAATCGATATCTAACAATAGGTACAGTCGAGTTCATATGTTTTGTCCCGCGAGATGCGATCGCAGGGCAACGAGCTACGAGAGAGAGGATCGAGAGGGATGAAGGGTAAAAAAAGGGACACGTCGGATAATAAATAAAAACGGACGTTAATCTCTTTTTTAGCCTTTTACGATAAATATTAACACATGCGACGGGACAAAACATATGAATTTGACTGTACCTAAGTATAATTTTTTTTTTGAAAATCAACCTATTTAAATATGTTATAAACTAAATCGACAACAACTTCCGTAAAGTAGACATTATTTTTTGTGACAGATCTAAGTATGGTAAGGGACGTTTAAGCTAGTGTTCAGCCCGTGCCAGGCTCATCAAAACTCCCGTAACGAAGCTCGTTTGAATGTTTGAATTTCGTGCCTCGTCCTTTCTTTCTTCCTAGTTATGAGCTTTATTTGCTGAATAAAGTTATGATTTGGTACTGCTCGATACGAGGAACATACATCAGAATAAATTTATCTTTAGAAACGGAGTTTATTGAGTCTAGTTACGTATTCAGGGCGGCAGATTGAAAGACGATCTCGAGGGAACGTTGTGGGTCGGTTAGAACCGAATTTAAGTCTGTAGCTACTGACTACTGACAACGCAAATGTTTAGAAACGCAAGCACGAACAGAAACCGACATCGTTTATGCCCATTTCTTAACAAAAGTACTCCAAATATTGACTGATAATGGAACAATTCGAAGCGCAGTTTTTGATTATGTTCTTGACAAAAGAAATTCCTACGGTATTTGTTTTTCGTTGTTCTCGGCGAGAATAATATCAAAATTGATTCCGTCATTATCGTAAAAATTGGACGGACGATTTATATTCAGTAAGAATATAAGAGACTATCATTATGAAAGCTCCACGGCAGTTTTATTTAAAATTTTATTAATGAGTCGTTTGCAGTTACGTAAGAAAATACATTAACCAGAAAGCTAAAACGTTTAAACTTTCTCCGTTTTACTGTTTCAAAGGACAATAAAATCCTCGCAATTACAATTTCCGGGGAAACAAAATTTTAACTAATTTTTATGAAAAGACTCCTTGTCGCTGAAAATTTGTTTCGAGAATTACAATAACGCAAACGAAATGGCCATCACGTATATCGTAAACAACATGTATATTGCAGTTCTCAAAAACTTTATAGGTATTAAATTAAACCAGGGCAGGTAAATTTTCGGGCCGGTTGTGCTACTTTTTCCATTTTATCTGCGACACTTACGGTAAATTATAATGTCAGGCGTTAAGGATTTATATTTTTAATCTCGCATAAATATGCATAACACGAATAACATGGTATCTTAATGTAAATTGCGTTGAAAATATGAAATAACCAACAATATTCGGTGTTCGGAGCGAAAACAGAATACATTTATGTAAAACCTTTTCGGTGGCGAAACCTTGCGACATCTGCACCTTTTTGTGACTTCAACTTTACTGCTACATATTTTACATATTTTAGAGGAAATTGTTGGAATACTAACGTTCCTACTGATTTTGATTAAAATTCACGCATCTACGTTTTTCAATAATATAAATACCTCGAGAAAACATAGCGTGGATGCCTATAAATGGCAAAATGTGTAACTGAAATGACGCGGAAGTCGTAATCGTTTGATTAATAAAATTTAGAAAACCAACGAGCTTTATTTTCGGAATACCTATTTTAGTATCTTTTTCGTTCTTGGTTAGAGATGCGACAGCAACGAATATAGGTTTATAAAATTTGAATACAAAATACATTTCAAAAATAATTAGAATACCTACGAACGACCTAGAAAATTCTTGAATACAAAGTAGGGGGGGACGATACAGTTACAGTTGCCGTGAATATAACAAGCCACAAAAACGTTTACATCTACTTGAAAGAATGATAACATTCTTTACGGTGCCGCGCAAAAACAATCATTTCGAATGTTACGACGTCCCATTTCCCTCTCGCAAAAGTTAACTTCGTCGATATGTATGTACATATTGGATACTTAGGTATTATATTTTCAGCATCACAACTCACCTTTTCTATTTTCAATGAAAACTAAATCTTTCGCCTCCTTATGCAAGACCATCGTTCGAGTTATGCTGTCGTTATATTCGTACTGTTAAACTATAACAGCAAGTCAAAGCGATAATTACAAGTTATAAGCGATACTCGTTGTAACCGGGAATAAAAAACCTTTGTGCGAGTGAATAAAATTTTAAGCAACGTAAGCACGTAAAATGCTCGTAATATCCAAAATCTCATTATAACCGGGTTTCACTGTATTTATTTTCGAACGTCTGGTCCATACTGTAACCGATATACCATTGATAGATAAATTATCTGGTTTACAGATGGATATTGGTGTATTTGAAAGGGTAAGTCAACATGAATGTTGTAAAATTACACGATTAAATTTTAAACCATTTAAAACGTGGGAAGATTAGGGGGCTAGTTTTTCGGTCATCGATCATCGTTAACGTTTGATGATTTTTGAAACAATTATTTCTACATTTTTTAAACCGTTATAACAATAGTTCCCATTTTATAAGCACGACACCTAACGCCAATCTATCAAAAAAAAAATCCTTAAACGCTTATTCGATGTTTACTTTGTAGGTACGAGTATAATTATTTATTACCGGTATGAAGTGAGCGTTAAGATACAAATGTGTTGATAGGGAACATTTGTTGTGAACGAGCCTTAATTTTTTTTTGTTTGGTTGGTATGACATCTGTTAAACATATTTAATATACATCAAGTCATTGAACAAACAACATCATATTTTTTCATTGTGTTAAAAATGTCGAATTTTATACCACAAAGTGATGATTTGCGGAAAACATTAATTTTTTGTTTTCATTTGAAGAAAAGTGCTGCAGAGTCCCATCGAATGCTTGTCGAGGCATATGGTGATCATGCTCTATCAGAAGCAACATGCAAAAGATGGTTTCAACGGTTCAGAGATAATGATTTTGATGTGAGAAATGAAGAACGTGGAAGACCACCAAAAAAGTTTGAAGACGAATTGAATTGCAAGCAATATTGGATGAAGATGATACTTTGAGTCAAAAGCAAATGGCAGCAATGTTAAATGTTGCACAGCAAACAATTTCTGACCTTTTAAAGGCTATGGGAAAGATCCAAAAGTGTGGAAAATGAGTGCCACATGAATTGAACGAAAGACAGATGGAAAACCGAAACAACACTTGTGAAATTTTGCTTCAAAGACACGAAAGAAAATTAGTTTTGCATCGAATTGTTACTGGCGATGAAAAATGGATTTATTTTAAGAATCCTAAACGGAAAAAATCATGGGTTAATCCGGGGGTTAAACCAGATCGATTCGGCAAGAAGGCAATGCTCTGTGTTTGGTAGGATCAGAAAGGTGTGGTGTATCGTGAGCTTCTAAAACCTGGTGAAACTGTTAATACTAATCGCTACAGACAACAAATGATCAATTTGAACCAGGCATTGATCGAAAAACGACCAGAATGGGCCAGAAGACACGGCAAAGCAATTTTGTTACACGACAATGCGCCTGCACACAAACCAAACCGGTTCAGGATACAATCAAAGCACTTGACTGGGAGCTGCTACCCCACCCGTCGCATTCATCAGACTTGGCCCCTTCCGACTACCATTTGTTTTCATCGATGGGACACTCATTGGCTGAGCAGCACTTCGATTCCTACGAAGAAGTCGAAAATTGGGTGACTGATTGGTTTGCTTCAAAAGATGAACATTTCTATTGCCGTGGTATCCACAAATTGCCAGAAAGATGGTCAAAATGTGTAGAAAGCAATGGACAATACTTTGAATAAAAATTTTTACTTTCCCATTCAAAATTAGTGTTTCATTTTCACAAAAAAACGCTCACTTCATACCGGTATACCTGTAGATAAGTATCTATCGATTTTAAAGTAGGTAAGTAATAAAGATGCAATACTTATGAATAAAAAAATGATCTACTCGACTGAAAATAATTATTGATCTGTCCCTGTATTTTACGTTACTCATCGAAAATAATGACGATAACCTTAAAATCGTGTTCCTTTGAACTCTTGAATATATTTTTTCGCCCAAAAGTACATACCTATAATCTTTCAATTTCCTATAACGACACTTTAATTAAATACCGGATATAAAACCAATTCAAAAATGGCGCTATAAAAACAAATCCACGTTCTCGTTTATTAAATAGGTATACATTTATCCACCATCAATTAAGAATGGTAAATAATTCATAAAACAACGATTTCCTAGAAATCAAACGAAGGTGTAGATAGGTACATTCATAAAATATTAACTGATCAATCATACCTCAATCACGTTGCATATTTAATAACGGATGTCGATATGTAGGGTGAAATTCTCGAACCCAATGCAAGCACGAAAAAAGTCCCCGCCGCGCCGTAGCGTGAAATTTACGAAATCCAATTTACTTGCTCTCTTCCAAATAAGTAATTAAAGTTTCTTTGCATAGAAATAGTTTAATGAAATCGATATTTTCCATCGATATACTTGGATACAACGAAAAAGCGTTCCGACGTAAATGTTACACTTACGTTCCATTTCCAATTATTCAAATTAGCTTTGTTTAAGCACGCTTTCGCGTAAATCGCTGCAGAGGAATAATTGCATTACCCTATTCATCTCTACATCGTAACACGGCAGTACCGCGAATACCGAGACGTACGCGAAACAATGAACAGAATTGAATATCAATACATACAATTTCCTTACTTAGGTTTACAATCCGGTCCTTTCTGACATAAATATTAAATCCATAGCGACAGCATGGGTCTTAGAATTAACGTGCAAATCCGTTAGAGAGCACCAATTAGTGTGTATCCAGGAAACTTTAGCGCCTTACTACTAAAGGGATGTTCAAGTGTTTAATGTCTAGCTATTATTAATGCAAAGAGGATTATATTTAATGTATAGGAGACCATCCCTTCGTATCCATCTGTAAACGACACAATTATATGCATATCTGATACACGGAAAATCGTTTTAATCTCCCACAACGCATGTAGTTTAAAATGTTCGTCAATTAATTTAATCCTCGCGATATCAGTGGCTGTACTTATGTAAAACCGGCTTTCCATCACGAAAATCTGAAGAAGATGAGTCTACTTAATTTTTAGTATCAATAAAACTTCGAAATTAATTAAAACAGGTAACTATGGCATCATCATAGCCTAATTCCGCGTAATGAATATATGCATCAGTATAAGAGGGTCGTCATTATTCCGTAACATGAGCGAATACTGCGTTAACGGGGTAACCGTAACCGGGTATAAGGTGGCGAAACCCTCGAACGAAGTGAGGCATTAACCTTTGTTACCCGTGGCGGCTAATGAGACACTGCAGTATGAAGAATAATTCCGGAGGAATACTAAGACGACAGTTGCTAAATGGCAGCCATCCTTGCGAACTTTCCCTACGATGGCTCAAGCCACGTTTTATATGGAAATGTTGTCATGACATGCTTCGTTAAAGTCGTAAAATAGCACCGCAGTGCCGGAACAGGGTCGGACTGCATTATAAAAGGGTAAAAGAATAATGTGGTTTGCATGTTAAAAAAGATTAATTAACCTTTTTATCGCTAGTAAAATAGCTTCCACTTGTGCTCTTTTGAGCTGCGCCGTTGATGGTTCTATTTAAAATTTACTCACGGAACAGACGACAAGCTTACACAGACGAAGAGGCCGAATGCATCGAGAGCTCCATTTCAAAATTACCCTCCATCACTAAATTTCAACGCAACCTGCCCAAATGCAAATTTCCCTCAAACATTTAACGCTTCGAACCATCGACAACCGTTAAGGTAAAGTGCGCCGCGCAAAAATTACATTAACAGAAGAACGAATAAAAATATAACTTGCATTCGAAAACGACGACCGAAATCGTTCACATGTAGGTATATGGAAATGTACCGACAAGTTTTCTTATGTAAACACCCACGCTCGCTGTACTATAGAGCTTTCAACTTTTTCCCGGCGAGGCCTAATACGTACAAATAGATTCACGTGGATTTTCCCACGCATTAAAAAAAATTGTCGACGTTACAAGTTCGGCGTGTTGATAATCGATGATTTTTTGATACTTGAAAAAACAATCGATTAAATCAATAAATTCGAAATTAAACACTACGAAAATGTAGAAATTTCCAAGATATAGTTATTATATATAAATATATGTACCTAATAGGTAAGTACGAGTTCAAAAGAAATTCGCAATAACGTGCCCGCGAAACGAGCATAAAAATGTATTTATACAAATAACGTATTTCGTTTACCATCTAATTTATGTTGCGAAATGAAGCCATTCAAAGAATTCCAACCGCATTACCATAATAATCGTGTACATTATCTGATTACTGTGTACATTTTTTTGTGACTCACGTATGCATAACAATAATAAATTTATTCAAATGTAGGTAATTGAAACTTGACGTAGAAACTAGTGGCATTTATAAACCGTGCCAACCCCTCTGGTTTACCTAAATAACATCCTCGCAATTGCGGTGAGTATTGAAGTGCGTATTGAAGTCTTCGGACGTAACAAGGGAATTTTGAGCGACACCTGCAATTCTGCAATGAAGGAGATAACAGAATTATTGCGTACGTACCATTCGTTCTCTATTTTCGCATCTTAGTTTGCCACAAACAACTATGTAGTTGTTCAACAGGCACTTATGACGATTTTGTCTCAAATACGAACTCGATGGGTAACGTCGGCCCCGAATAAATTCTTTCGAGATCGAGGATAACGAACGTAAAACTGTTTGTTTTTTTTTAATGGTGGAAAGAACGGCCAAACGCCCGCAGTTTAGTTTGCAAGCCGTTTCTCCGATACGGCGGCGATGATTTTATCTCAAATATGAATTAATCGGTTTAAGATCAGGCCTATAAAGGAATTCATGCAACGCCCAAGATAAAAACGTAAAATGATCTTCTGTTGGAAGGAAGAAAGTCAAACACAATGCGAAGCCAAACTTATTATGTTGACTCATTTATGTTAAGACCTTCGGATTTTTTGACACGAATGTACAGGGTGCGCCAAAAGTTCTGCAACTTTTTTCAATTCGTCGATTTTTCTTCCTTGTGTGTCAATTTTCGCGCTTTCTTCGTTTGAACATGTTATTTCAGTCGTATTCATGCTGTTTATCTGTTATTCCAGTCGATCCGCTTCCATTTTTGAAGTTTGCCATGGTCTCCGAAGAAGCTCGCCACGCCGTCGTTTCGTTACACAAGCAGGGATGGAAGAATTGCCGAATTTCCAGAACGCTGAAGTTGAAGAAATATGATGTGTCGCGGGTCCTGAAGCGTTACAAGAAAACTGGAAGTGTTGCAGATCGTCCTCGAAGCGGAAGACCCGTCGAAGTGCGTACAAAAGCTATGAAGAATCGAATTCGATGCCGAGTGAAGCGAAATCCGGAACGATCTCTTAGGAAGATGGCAAAAGAGCTGAAAATTGGCGATGGGAGCGTGCGGCGGATTGTGAAGGAAGATCTGAAGCTCGTCTCTCACAGGAAGATCGCTGCTCACGTTTTGACCGACAAAATGAAGAAGAAACGGCTTGAAAACTGCAAAAGGATGTTGGTCGTGGTCGCAAGTCGAGGTTGCCAAAAAATTATCTTTTCAGATGAGAAGCTTTTCAACCTGGAACCCGTCCATAATCGCCAGAACGAACGCATACTGCTACCAAAAGGAACTCCTCGAGCTGTGAACATCGAAAGAAGCCACTTCAGCAAGGATTCCGTGATGGTTTGGGCCGGAATCGCCGCGAAAGGCAAAACGAAACTAATCTTCCTGGAAAAATGCGTCAAGATCAACTCCGAAGTGTACCAGAACGCTATTTTGAAGGCTAAAGTGGTTCCTTTCGCCCAGAAGCACTTTCCGGACGGCAACTGGATCTTCCAACAAGATTGGGCCCCGTCCCACGGATCAAAATCGACTATGGCTCTCTTTGCGGAGATTTGTCCTGCGTTTTGGCCTTCAAACTGCCCCGATTTGAATCCGCTCGATTTCTCGGTTTGGAGTATCTTGGAGAGCAAGGCGTGCGCTACAAAACACGCCAATGTGGAGTCCCTGAAGTGCGCTCTACAGAAAGCATGGGACGATTTGGACCAGAAGACCCTTGAGAAAATCGCGAAAAATTTCAAGATCCGTTTGGAGGCCTGCATCGAAGCTGAAGGCGGCCATTTCGAACACTTGTTGTAATTGTGTAAACTACATGTTGTTTCCATTGTTTACACCAAATTTCGCATAAATCCGTTGAGTTTTCGAGAAAATATGGCAATTTTAAAAGTTGCAGAACTTTTGGCGCACCCTGTAATCCCCACGTAGGTAATCCATAAATTCTAAGCTATATAGAATTTTACAACAGCTAATTAAAAAAACTAAAGAATTAACCAGGTATTTTGAAACGCGCGAACTTGTAAGAATTTGAAAACGTCTCCCCTGTCGGCCGGTAATGAAAAATCTTGTACCTGCCCCGCCCTTTCGGTTCGCGAGAAACGAGAAAAGAACGGACAGATCATTTCTTGAATCGTCACATAGAGGTTATTTCAATTTATAAACTTACATAGGTACCATGAATTGTTTTGCTGGTCCTTTTGCCTTAACAAATAAGAAGCGAAATGTAAAAAACTGACGATCGCGCTCCCAGTTATCCACTGGCGAAATTCTGTTCAGATTCTTCCCATTCGCGCAGTACTGTGTTATATAAGTAAAATGAAAAATGCGAGGAAAATAAAAATCTACATAGATTACATTTTGATAAGATTAATTAGCCGATAATTTAACCACGGACGGAAAAGACTCCCTTAAAATTAAAAACTAAATAATTTAGCACACCAAAACCGCAGTTCACACAGAATTAAGTAAATAAACTAAATTTACATTAAATAATTGAAATTTTAAACAGAAGCAACCGACGCGACGCGGCGCGGCGCTGCGGTAGGTAGGTAATTTTAAAAGCGATGTCTTAAACAAATGGAAAGCAAAACGAAATTTACATTCCTCCAACAGAATTAATTTATTCATATCAGAATTATAATAATAATATTACGTACCTACGTATCGCGTATGAAATTTTAACGCAAATAATTTAAAGCCGTTTCGCACGCCCACGTAGATATGTAATTTCTTAGAAAATTTCCCAAGTCAATATTATAAGCACGCACCCCTTAAAAATACATCTATGTACTACTAAGTATACCAACCTACTTAATTTAATTTAGTTTAAGAAAGGCCCGAATTTATTTGCTTTTCGAAAGGGCAGAGAGCCGCTAGTTTAATTACGACCTATTAAATCTTACTACGTAAATAATAATTTCGCATTAAAACTTATGCCCGTAAGTGCAATTTAAACATATTAATTTGTTGCTTTTGCAAAAACGGCATTAATAAATTAAGACAATTCCTAAACTCCTCTTATTCAAGACAAATCTGCGTTTCATTGGAGGGTCCGCACGTACTTAATGAAAGCATCATTTACAATATGGTCGTGCAATAAAATAACCAGCAGGTAAATTATAAGGCACTTGTTTTGTAAATACGTAGGTTAGTTTTAACCTAATCTAGGTTAATGCGTCTTTTATTTCTAATACGATACAAACACTTATTTGAAATGACATCTCGAAGGTGAACTGTCGATAATCGGAAAATCGAAATATTTTCTGGTAAACAATTTTGTTTTTGTTTTCACTTTCCTGCGAGGAAATGCAGTAGGGTATAGGGCGAGTGTCATCTCCACTAGGATGTTATCGGAAAATGTATATTTACTTATAAAGAAATGTAAAACGCCCGAGTGCCTATAGGGAAATATATAGAAACAAACGACGACGAAGAAAATTTAAAACAAATCGTAGAACACGACAATTAATGATCAAATGAACAAAATAGAAGTAATACAGATATAAAATAATGTCAAATAAGTCTAATATACGTTCGTCCTTGTTGGGCTAAAAGCTGAAATAATGATAATTGTTTATCGATTAATTAATAAAAACCTATCTATTTTTCTTACATGCAAAAGCACGGACTGAAATAGCTTCCACTAGTTCTTACACATTTATAAAATTTATACTAATGTAAGTCATATTTAAAATTTATTAATACTGGTTTCTATCGCGACACGCGACCCTCCATTACAGTGACAAAACAAACAATACACAATTTATATTAAATATCATGCTGATGGATATGAATACATAATGTGCTTAGCATACATGTTATTGAAGGTATTCATACTTTATCGATACATAATTAAATTGCCAAACACAAACACCACAACAATTTACGAGCAACACCATTACGCGTTGACAATATAAATTAGATAACCGGAAGAAATGACATTAAATTACAAAAAAAAAAACGTTTATACGATATGCACTCAAAAAATTACAGGTAGTATATAGGGTATGTGTGTATAAAAGTAGTCCCAAAAGTCGTACAGTAAATTTGCTACTTTAAAAGAAAAACGAAGATAGCGTCTAGAATTTATGTTTGACAAAGTTTGATACGAAGAATATGCCCAGGAGGCGGGCCGCGCCATTTTCAGTTTTGCGTTTTCGTTTTCGTTCGACCAAATAAAGACGATATAACGTCGAGTTTAATCAATTTTCGTACATTTAACTAACTAAGCGTTAACGTAACCTAAGTTTAATATTTAATTAAAATTAGCGAATACGTGTATAAATCGATTTCAGTTTAAATCTACCCCGCGGCCTAAGTTCAAAGCCAACACAAATCAGTACGATTTCCCATGTTACAACCAGAATGCGAAACCGTACAATACCTATAGGTACTACCTAACGGATGAAACTATACATATATATATATGGTATAATGTATTACGTTAATGTAAATTAGCTTTTTCGTTATTTATAAATATAGGACAAACTGGCTGAATTTGACAAGGACAAAATCTAAATGTGGGCTATTTACGACGTTATTAATAAAGGAACAATTTTCTTATTTGATATCGTTTAGATACAATATGGCGATTGATATGACATTCAATTTGTTTTCGTTTTTATGTAATAACGAAATTAATATTTAATGACTTATCGTATAGATTATGTAATAAAGTAGGTACAGATGATAATAATCAAACCTAATAATGTTGTTTGCCTTACTTATTGATCAAGTTTACAATTGTAATTAAGATAATTACATATAGGTTCGCAATTATATTCAACGTATTTTTTTGTTTCTATTTGTAATTTTTACGGCCACGAGACGATTGACGAAAACCGGTTTGGAAGTTAAACTGCAAAATTACGCTAACTAACATGATCTACAATTGAATTAAAAAATACAGTGGACCCTAGACATTCGCGGTTTCGGCGACCGCGAGTTTAACTTTCGCGGGCCGACAAATGTAGAGATTGTTAACATCCGCGAACTTAACGTTCGCAATTCATCAAGGTGAGGGCTGAAGTACCTGATAATAACGAATATTTACTGAAAAACACCGCGCCGCATTAGATATTTTGACCTATAATTACGTCTTTTTTTAATTTTTATTCCTTATTTCTTGGGGTAAAAACATGCCGAAGATGCCTCGCTGCTCGTGGTGTAGGTATCTTCGCCATTTATGGTCCTATTTAAATCAACAGAATTGTTTTACATACGGAGGTAAACATCGGCGTCTTCTGCATATTTTTACCCTTAGTTTATGAAAAATCAATTTTTATAGATATGCACTTACAAAATTATTTATTTGCACGATTAAAAATATAAAATACCCATTAGGTTGCCTACCGTTTATTCTTTAGAAGGATTCGGAACGAAACAAGAACGAAGAATAAGGTTACAGGTACGTAAATAGCTAAATTACGATTCAACATTTACACTTTGTCTTCGTGACATAATATAAATTCAATTTGTGTTCTAATTATTTCCGCTGCCCCGACAAAAATAGATATATCCGAAACCTATTATTAGCGCACAACTAAATTTTACAGAAACACTAAAATATTTAAAAATTAAAACGGGAGAAACGCAAATAATCGTCCACGTTCAACAAAACAAAAAAAAAAACAAGCGGCGACTTTTTCGCGAGCGTACGTCGCAAATTAAGCGGTCGTCGCAGTTAGGGCAGAAATCAATTTTCAAAGAGACGCGACAGCACGAGACCGCAACAATAAAAAAGTAAAAGGGGGCGACGCGAAATTTTAAGGGTGGCAGAAGTTCAACGTCGACATTACGCGAGTACACCTACGCCTAATTCTTGATAAGAAATTTTACCTCTTAAGGGGATACCAGCGGCCGTTTAAACTACAATCTCGTTATAGAAATATTGAAAATAGGCAACAAATATTACAAGAAGGCCGTGCAAATAATTAGTTAGTTTTTTCATCGTCACCGCCTTCTTGTGTAGTGAACCAATAGAATATTATTTATCCCATATTAGGATAATATTTAAAAATACTTGTGCGATTTCGACGCGCCGAGAATGATAGAAGATCTTTTTACAGATATTTTCTTATAACGAAACGGGTAACGTTTAGATACTACCGCAGCTTACTTAGCGAATTTCCTTTGTATTCTATTTATTTATATCTATAAATACATTGCGTTTAAAAAAGTTCTTTCCATATGAGAAGCTCTATTTATTATTATTTATAGTGTTTTGGTTTATAGTTGATGTGATAAATACTTCTTTGTCGTCGCATTTTATTTTACATTGTCATTGAAACTCTTTATTTAAAAGTTTTTATAGTTTAATGCATTTAATTTACGTTATTTTCTAACCCTGTTCGTATTATTTAATACAAGTCAATTTTTTGATATAATAGTCTATTAAACATAAGAACATAAATGAAATAAACATGCAAGTATTTTACTAACTTTAACAATATTGAACATGACTAATACCTATTATATACAATACCTATTAACAAAAATTATGTACCTATTTCTACTAAAATATTTAAAAAGGTGCCTATGTACAGTTATTTCTTACAGATGAATGTACGAAATAAAAACAATGTTTAAATTACTTACATATTATAGCTTATCCAAATCTATATGATGTTCACGTCATCGATACAAGGTTACTAGATGATGACGTTTCACACAGTGCTGTCACTTCATACCTCGTATTTTGACAGTTCTAATAAATTGTAGTTTTTCTTGATAGTATCTAATATGTGCGCAGGTAAATCATCTATAGAATATGTCACTTTCCAAACTTTAAACCGAATTATAAATAAACAATCTAGTAACTTTTTGTTGATGACGTAAGTTGCATGTAGGTTTGGATAGGCCATACCTATAATGTAGCTATAGTATTATTTTAAATAAACATTTCTTAATGGAAGATTGCGACTTCTTCTAGAATCAATTATTTCTGGCAATAACGCGTTCATATAAAAATTTTCTAGACGCGCCAACATTTTTTGACAAAATTCGTCATTTTTGAGTATGACTTCCACGCTCATTCCCAAAGGAGTCCATACCACAAAATAACATTTATCTAATCCTGTTATCATCAGCTGACCTTGAACTTGATACATATATAAATTAGAACATTTTAATGACAGCTGTCCATTCTGAATAGTACAAAATGTAATTTTTCTCTGTCGAACTGCGTCTTCTGGTGTTAAATTTCTTGCAGTCGACGGACATTTAATTTCCACAAGAGAAGATTCCGACAGTAGAAAGAAACGGTTTATTTGGATAAATATATAATCCAGACAATCTTGTTTTAATCCCTAAGTGCGTCTCGAAATCATTTACCGCCTTTTCCTCATTTTCTAATCCGTAACGTGTATGTTTATTACCCAAAAAGTGTTTATATAAAAATTGGTCGACAATTTTGATCGTCGACGTGGTCGGTCGTAGAGAGCAAATTCTCCCGAAATTAGACACTGTAAGGCGTAATTTCCTTTCTTTCACCCATAAAGGTGAAAGAGATTGCTCTCTACTGTTTTCTTCCACTGTCCGAAAATCAATTGAACGTAGATCTTTTAAAAATGATTCTTTCTTTGTTTGAAAGTCGTCGTTGTTTAAATCAGGATAATCATCTAGATTTAGTCCATAATCGAAGTCGGCAGCAGCAGGTACTGTCGATCGCACAGATTTTGGTTCTACAAACATTGAAGTAAAATGTAAGCAATGGTTAATGCCATTGTCACTTACTTGGTTTAGATCGAAGTCTTCTCTTTGCTACCTTTGAACAATAGTTTTAATAGAATAGTAGTAATAGTAGAATAGAACAAAACGTAACGAACCCCGGAGAGAGTCCTCCGGAAAACCGGAGGTAGCAACAAAGTCGCTGGAGTCGTTGGAGTAATAATTATCAATTTTAACTATTAAAATTCTATTAGTAAGATCCAAGTCACGCAAGAAAATATCCATGAAACTACAGAAGTTCGCGTTTCATTACTGAAAATTTACTTGTCAAACGTTTTACTTAGATCAGCATAAATGGCATCAACTTGAAGATTGTCACTTTCGAGATTATTAGAAATGTCATTCTTATCAATTAAAAGATTTGTATTACCGAAGGCCTTCTCATAAAACCATTCTGTGCTTGAGAAATCAGTGGTTCGATGAAGTGTATCAATTTTGACAACACGATTTTTTCAAAAATCTTAGGTAAAATAGATAATTTTGATATAGATCTATCATTTTCAACATTCTTTCTATCTCCAGATTTAAATAATAGAATAAAATAAGATTTTTTTCAAAAATTAGGAAACACCAGTATTTAACGATGAGTTAAAAATATAAGAAACAGGTTCAGCAATAGTATGCGCTAAAGACGTACCGCGAAAGTATCGCTGGTTATCCATCATGGTCCTGTACCTTTAGAAATATCAAGACTGTATAATGCATTGTAAACGACATCAACTTCGATCATGCAAGAAGAAAATCAATGAAATGATTAAATTGCAATTAAATTGCAATTAAAAAAGGTCTAATTCCACACTATCAAACAACGCAAAAAAATGCCTAGAAAATAAAATTCACAACTTAGCTCCAAATTTGACAAATTCATCACGTAGATAACACACATCAGGATATTTATTAGCGCTTCTAAGGGAATGTACATAATTCCAAAATACCTTCAAATTATCAGGAATTGAACACTGCATATAAATAATTAATATAATTAGAAAAATCCAACGTGAATTTCATTTTACATTATTTACGCAGGCTTTTAAATTTTAATAATTGTATAAAAACACGAGTAAAAACATAGTATCAACGCAATCAACAGAATTTATTATGCATTTATTAATTTATAATTTATTCAAATTATTTATTTGATTTATTTATAATTTATTCAAATTATTTATTTTATTTATTTATTTATAATAGGTATACATAAATATAGGTAGTATAAGTATTCGTATCAATTATCCTGTTTAAATAGTTTTTAAATAAATTTTCGCTGTCAATTACTTCGCTACACGATAGAGATAGTTTACAGATCTTGAATCTAAATTTAGAATTTACCACTTCTCTTTCAATTTTACGCCTTCTGAAAAGAATACGCCTGTCTTGTAAGACTGCCATCTTTTCGAATAGTACTGAACTAAATACTGATAAATACACAAAATAACGATATTTCTACATCGAAAAAAACGCAGTTAGCATCAAATTAGGTACATTATTTTTTTACTATTGATTAATCTCAGCATTACCTATCGTATACAGCAATATTGGAGTTATAAATAATTTTTATTTGTGAAATAATGAACGTTTTCTTTAAACAGTAGTTACCAAAAAATTAATGAATTATACAAAAAACTAATCATTCGGCACCCTCCATCTTACTTTTTTTTATAACTGTATAAAGTTTTATAATTATCAGACATCATTTAACTAGCAAAAATTGAAAAATAATTTCCATATTACTAGTTTTTCTATGGACAAACTTTTATTTATAGTTTATCGCTATTATAAACCGATCAGCTCATGTAAATACGAACAATTTGATATATAATTTGACTTAGTTTAGTTACAGGAATTAAGAATTATTGCAAAAATATGATTATAACGCAAAGACTTCCCCCCCTCCCCCGACATTTTTACAACATTAGTCAAATTAAATATTAGCGTGTCAAGAAAAATTTCATAATACTTTACCATTTGTTGATTAAAATTTTACGCGTACCCGTATCAGTGTTTCATTACTTTTTTTTTGAATTTCATTAGCGAGAGAAAATTATTACTTGTGCCTCCAGAGAATGCGAACGAGGAATTTAGCACCGCAAAATAATGCGCCGGATTCTTAACTCTCGTCATTTTCCGCGTCTTCTGCCTTATTAATCTTTTTTCAAGTTTATCGCGAATTATTTATTGGAACGGCACTTACTATATTTTTTTTAAAGAGGAAACTGGTCGGAAGAGTTAAACAGTCAACAAGCGCAACAAAAGGAAACATGCGGCGCTGGGTCTAAATTATTCTACGTTTTTATTTTCGTATCTCGAATTTCTAAATGTCATTTTGTCAACCTGCCCGTTCGCACTTTATGGAAAATTTTACGTATTCTATTTATTAGGTGTTCGTTCATATATTTCAAATTAATTTAATAAAAACAAACAACAAACTATTAAGTAAGTAAGCGATTTAAGGTGCAAAACGGCCTCGCCGTTAAAAGCTTAAGCAAACTATATTTCGAAGTCGATTAAACAATAAGTCGAGTACAATAAAAGTGTAACCTATTTTTATTTAAGAAACAAAAAGGCAGTTGTCTGGAACAAGCGCTTTTTTTTTAAAAACGTTCAATTTATTCTATTACATAGGACAGACGCAATCGCGATTTATATTATTGCATTATACAATTGAAAAAGATTCAGTCAACCATCAAATCAGGAGAAAGCCATTATATAAACATGAAATTCAATTGTAACATACAAAAACGGTACTACACTGGATCATTGTTGGTCCACAAAAACGAAGCGACCTAATGTTGCGGAAAACGCGAAACCAAAGCACTTATCAAGTAACAGCGTGGAAAGTTAGAACGGTATAAATACTAGAACAAGCAGTGATCTCATCACAGTTCGTTAACCAGCTCGTAGTTCGATATGCGGGCGTTCGTAGTGTGTTTAGGGTTGTGCTTGGCCGTTGCAATCGCATCGGCAAGAGTAATCAACGAGGAGGAGGAGGAATTAGTCGGAGACCTGGAGGTGGCCGCCTCCGGACACGGAAAGCACCACGAAAGCGGCGGCGGCGGCTCGCATCACGCCGAACATCACTCGAGCCACGGTGGCAAAGGAGATAAAGGATACAGCAGTAAACATCACCACGACAAAGGCGGACACGGCAAGCACGGCAAAGATCATCACGCCGGCCATTACGGAGAAAAGGGAGGACACAAGAAAGGACATCACGACGAAGGCCACCACTACGGCGAGCATCACGAAGCCGGTAAGAGTAACAAGGGAGGAAAGTTCGGCGAAAAGAAGGGGCACAAGAAGGGGCATAAAACGTCCGGATTCCATCACAAGTCGCACAAGGACGATTATCATAAGGAACATAAATTCTACGACGATTTCCATAAGGGCGGTCATCACGGGAAACACGGCCATCACGACAGCCACCACGGCAGTAAGGAAGGAGGACACAAAAAGGGAGGCAGCCACAAAAGCGGCTATCATGACGATCACTACGGCAAGAAGGGACATCACGACAAGGGACACTACGACGAAGATCATAAGGGACACAAAGGACATCACGGCCACGAAAGCCACTACGCTCATCACGACGATTATGGAAAGAAAGGGGGATATTCCGGGGGAAAGGAACACGGTTTTAGTAGCGGACACGGCGGCGGACACGGCGGCGGAAAGCACTAAACTTTTTCTAGTTTCGCTCCACAAGCAGTTTTCAGCACCGATTGCGGAACCCGCGGCGATTGATTTGTTGCTAACTATAACTACTATACCCTTCTCGAATACTGTTTGCTGGAGCACTTCGTTACCTTTTGTTATGTTATTCACGTTCGTTGCTGTTGATTACCGTGTTCTCTGTTCTGATTTCTGTTATCAAATACAATAAAATAATTCGTTTAACTTTTAGTTTGTTACCTATTTATTTGACGACATTTGCGCCCCAGGTCGTCGCCCTTTTCCCAATTTACAATTATTAAAAATATAATTTTAATACGACGAGAAATTAAATTGCGTTAGATTATTCATCGCATAAAAATACTCCATCTTTCGTAAAATATTGTTGCAATGAATTATGAGCAAATGCAGGGAAATGTGACATTCGTAACCTTAAACGGCGCCTGTAAAAACCCAAATAACCTTTATACTTTACGGTTTCCTTTTGCAATAAATATAAGCGCACTTATCGCGTGCATACCTCGAATGAGCGATTCTACGTGGTTTTTTTTGGGAGGGAGGGGGGGGGGAGGTGTTCGGTTATTCGAAATCGTTTTTCCATTTGTTTCGAACAAAATATATTACGTATTAATCCACCGGTACGTACAATAATAATCTGCCGATATTTCGAACAGCGCGGCGCTTACGGATTTTAAAATGTAGACCAATAAAAATGCCCGATTTAACTAGACGTATTTCGAAATGACGTAGTACAGCGCCATCTTATTTTTACGGCTTCAATTTATTCGAGTCGCCCTCTCTCCACGCGCACCCCGAATATTTTTTTAACCAGTGTTTCATACCTCCGGATAAAACATTAGCGGCTCCCGTTATTATGTAAATGAGAGTGAAGTTCCATTTTTATATTAGACCTGTCATTTTATACGAAAAATTCAATCTTCTCTCTGCTTCGCTGCTTAATATAAAAGAAAAGTATACATTTTTGTATTTTCTTTATTAATTTTTTATTGCGTGAATTGCGTTAAATTTTTTTTTTATCTAGATGTATTTTGTCATTTGGTAAACAGTGCATAAATTAGAAGTAGGTGCACGAAAGTAACGATTCGCGACCAAAATTAATTAATTAACAATAAAAGAACTTTGAAAACTTTCAAACTTGCCGAATTTATAATTAACAAGTTAACAATTTATTAAGCGGTCATGCGCTTTGAAAGGAATACTTCGAGTGCATTAAACACAGTAATCTCATTCAGCTGTTTGTCAAAAACAGGAACGAAAACTCCTTGTAAGTTTCATAAACAACGGGGTTTATTTTAGAATTATTGTAGAACCCATGATCCGAATCCCGGTAATATGCAGGGATGAAAACCGTATAATCGTTCAGGAACAAACCAAATAGCAAATTAAATGGCAAGGATTATCCAATACGTTTTTTTCTCCGGGTGCGAAATTTCGCGAATGATTAAAACTGTTGTGTGATACACATATATACACGCGCGTTGCTTTACGCACAATTGCTGCGCGGAATAATAAAATGTTTACGTTGATGTTTTATAAAAAAAAAAGCTAATAAAGATTGATTAATAAATATGGTGCTACATAAATGAATTCTTGTATCAAAGAACAATAAAAATTGATTTTGAATATAGGGTAAAAGCGATAGTTTGTTTAATAATCGTTAAATAAGTGCGTCGACTAGTCAATAGTATAGTGATGCGAACTGATTTATGTCTTTACTCGCTATAAAAACATTGTTATTCTAAGTAAAAACAAACAAAAAAAAAGATTTTGTATTTTACCCTAGTAAAATATTTGCGTTCCGATCAGAATAATATATTATAATTACGTGTTGTTTTAAATTATAACTTCGGAACTTTGCCTAAACGCATAAATAAACGTTTTATTTATGCTGTTGCAGACTACCACTTTGCAATGTTACACACTACGGTCGTTTATTCCTTACCAATAGGATAGATGGCCAACGGTCGTCAGTGTTACCCGCCCAACTTTTTTGTTTCTTTTAAAAATTAATGTAATTGATGATTCGTTAAAATACGTTAGATACCGAAAATATTTAACATTAAAATATCTACGGCCATCCAATCCGCACCTCGATGGATAGATTGCCAAAAAACATGGTTTTAAGATTTCAAAATTCTCGATTTACTGTGAATTAATTTAATAAACAATCTATCACTATGATATTAAACAAGACCTTTCTAATGGTTAGTTAAAACTAGGTATATTACAATCATGTATTCTCCTGTGTGCGCTATCTATCCCGGGTTTACCTTATAATTTCGATATTAAAATTAAATATTCAAAATTTAAATAATATGGTATTATAGTCGATAATTTAATAATAGGCAAGTACTTATAATAGTTCAGAAGTAAAATATTAAAATATTACACCAGTGTTATAACTCCTGGTCCACATTTACGGCGCTCACACTTGGACATTAACGAAAGCAAAGATAGACAAGATCGCCAAGGCACGGAAAAACGCGAAACGTCAAATGTTAATTATATAAAATTGAGTGATCGAGAAAGACTTAATTGGATTCGCCAAAGAAAATCAAAGTCGCAGATACTGTCGAACATGTACAGCCTCAGTAAAATGAAAATTCTGTGGTCATACAATACAATTGGAGACCACGAGTAAGATGGACTGATGATATCAAAAGGACGATGGCGGGCTTAAACGGGGGAAATAAAACGCAAGATAGGTTGGAAAATTTCCGGGAAGACCTTTGTCCAAAAACGGACGAAACAAAAAGGCCAAAAGAACAAATGGTCGCTTCGAGTTGCATTTAAATTTGCGTAAACTGTATCTGCTAATAAAATTTTTGGGTGCTAGTAAATGCCAAAAAAAAAACCGCCTGCTTTTTAATAAATTGGAAACGATTTCAATTTCAACTAATTGTAAGGAGAAAAGCTCTTGTAGCAATTGTAATTTAATTTTATATTGTTATAGCGCAAGGCCAGTGCAGTACAAACCGAATGCATTCCAGACAATAGATATTTAGTCCAGTGCAGTCACGATTTTAATTAAACAAAAGTTTTTAGTGCCAAACTGAGCTGAACGACATAATCTCGTGGAAAATTCTATTCTGGGGGGTTGCAAAGTAATAGTGGTACGTGTGGCGTTTAGGAAATGTTGCGAAATTTTGGAGGCGTATAAATCGCATCAAAATAACACCATAACTTCTCAACAAACATTTTTCCTACGCCACCGCCCTCTGCCGAGACGTTCGCTCACAAAGCTACCTACCCACCGACACCTACACGCACTGCACCTCTAACACGTTCGCAGTGCGATATTTATCGGACACATCGAAATTGGAAAAGCGAACCTTTGTTTGCGTTCAAATGTTTGGAGAATCCGGAAATGCTATTAAAAATTCGAAAAACTCGACCCACCGAATGTTAGAGGTGGATGGAATCCTTGTCCTCTTTTTACCCTATTTTAAAGACTTCCATTTTACTACACATGTAAACCAAAAATTATTAAATTCCAATACGAAATAGAAATGTTGACCTGAAAAAATTGATTTTCAATTTTCAACTTTGTGGTTGAATATTTTCAGCAAAGCGGCGTCTTAGGAAAAAATATATAGGAACTATGTGATTGTAGTAAAACAAATTTTCTGGAATTCGTATATTTCGATTATAACCCCTCCCCCCCCCCATATTTCCGGTTCCATTGATTTGAACCCGAAACCCTTCTAGGTTTTGTACTACACCGGCCTAGTGTTGTAACAATATGAAATTAAATTGCGAATTTGGGTGGGCTCGCAAGTGAAATTCTCCGTCTAACAAGGAAGGTTAGGTAGGTAGAAAATTCAGAAAAAATTGAAACTTTGCAGGATTGTAGTAATAGTCAACCCTAATCAAGAACCGTATTTTCCGTTCGTGCCCTTATTCGGTTTAAGGGGGCGAAATCCACCTTTGAAAATTGGAACTTTTTTTGATTTTACTTATTATCTCTGGAACAGCAAGAGCTATCGCCAATAAAATATATATTTTTGTAAATGGCAATTCAAGACCTACATTATGATACAAAAATTAGGGATGAAAATTCTAAGGGGCGCCATCTCTGCCCCCAACCCTCAATTATTTTCGGTATTTTTTGAACGCTCCAATGAATTGATAGATTATTAAAATAGTTATTCATTAAAGTGTATCACCTTACATTTATTTATTTGTATTTGTGCAATTGCACCCTTTGGTAATAATATCCGAAGCCGCGTATCTCTTAAACGATAAGAAATATCAGCAATAAATTATATATTTTTGTAAATAACTCTTCCAGACCTACATCATGATACAAAAATTAGGGATAAAACGCCTAAGGGGTTTCATCCTTATCCCCCCAACCTCCAATTATTTTTAATTTTTTTGTGTACGCTGCAATGCATTTTTATAACTTATCGGGATAATTATTGATTAAAATGTATCACCTTAAATTAGTTGATTTGTATTTGATCAAAACCACCCTTTGTTAATATTTAATATGCAAAGTAACATTTCGCCGAAACTTATCTCTTGAACCATAAGAAATATCACACACTCACGGTGTCGTAGTGTGTATATTAACCGCCGTTACAATAATAATATGGATAACTAAAATACAATTAAATATAAATACATAAATACAGCAAATGTTTATTAACTAACTGTTACATTCACCATCTCACTTCTCTTTGTCAGTCTAGGAAACATTCATTATTCCTAATAATTATTCGCACACTTTAGGGCTTATTATAATAAGGATATTTTGTTGTATATGTTGTTTATTTACATATCTACATATTTCATACGTCAGTAGGTAGGTAAATTATTCTCTAGTATTTTTATTTATGTGTACATATTATGTATATATTAACAGTTCTAAACTAAATTACAGGAATACAAAATAGCATATCTGCACTATATAGATTTCAGTACTATAATAATAATTAGTACACCTTTCCACTTCATTGCTGGTGAAATTACCCGAATTTTTGCTTGACCATTCTATATTGATACTATGTAGTTTATGACAAACTAGTTACACAAATACATAAACTTGAAAAACACAAATTTCTTATTGTTCAAGAGATAAGTTTCGGTGAAATTTGACATATGGATATAGTTTATTTGGATATTAGATATTAACAGAGGGTGGTTTTGATCAAATACAAATCAACTAATTGAAGGTGATACATTTTAATAAATAATTATGCCGATAAGTTATAAAAATGCATTGCAGCGTACACAAACAAATTAAAAATAATTGGGGGTTAAGGGGGTAGGGATGAAACCCCTTAGGCGTTTTATCCCTAATTTTTATATCATGATGTTGGTCTGGGAGAGTTATTTACAAAAATATATAATTTGTTGCTGATATTTCTTATTGTTTAAGAGATACGCGGCTTCGGATATTATTACTAAAGGGTGCAATTGCACAAATACAAATAAATAAATGTAAGGTGATACACTTTAATGAATAAATCTTTTAATAATCTATCAATTCATTGCAACGTACAAAAAAAATACTGAAAATAATTGAGGGTTGGGGGCAGGGATGGCACCCCTTAGAATTTTCATCCCTAATTTTTGTATCATAATGTAGGTCTTGTATAGCCATTTACAAAAATATACAGTTTATTGGCGGTAGCTCTTGCTGTTCCAGAGATAATAAGCAAAATCGAAAAAAGTTCCAATTTTCAAAGGTGGATTTCGCCCCCTTAAACCGAATAAGGGCACGAACAGAATACGGTTCTTGATTAGGATTGACTAGTACTACAAACCTGCAAAGTTTCAAATTTTCCTGAATTTTCCACCTACCTAACCTTCCTTGTAAGTACATATTTTAAGATGTAAATACAAGTACCTGTAGTAAAATTTCATTATTTCTAATTCGAGGCAACAAAAATTGTTTCGGATAATTATAAAGAGCTATATTAACAACTGAAAAATAAACAGGTTTTTTTTTTCGGAGCTAACGGGAATTTTGCGTTATAACCATATATTTCAGTGTGAAAACGAAGTTATTAAAACCGTCAAGGTATAAACCTCATTGTAAATCCTAGCTGTTCCGGTTTAGAAAAAGTTAAATGGATTTATATTTCTTATTACCTTTTCCCCTAGAATACGTCTTCTTTTTGCAATATAACACCGTATACCCTCGGCCGAAAGACTACTCCTCGAACTTGCACTTTCATAACAGAATCTACCACGAGCAACGAGGCTTCAAAGTTTCGTACTACAAGACGTGCGCCTTTCCAGTAAAGCCCGGTAGGTCGATTATACCGACTTTAAATCTTGGGATAAAGTTTCTACCCCATTTAACCGAATAGTCGAGTACAGTTTAAGGCGCGGCTTGATTGCATTCTACCATTAAATTAAGGTTAAGACAAGGTTAAATGAATTTCAGATTTCAGGTAGTCTTTCGAACTTTTAATTAGAATAAAATTAGACGACAAACTTCGCTAGGAAATTCTATTGGTGTTAATCGTCGTTTTCGTAAACCACTTATCGAAATAATGCAGTGTCCATTATTACGTATAATGTACTTATTCCCGTAATACTCATAATTTGTTAGATATTATACAGTTTTAATGTAATAGTATAAATGTAATTATCAAATTTTATGACCAACCACTTTACAACTAGTTTCCGCTAATATGGCATAATTAGCTTAATAATATTCACTAGTACACATAATGAAGTGAAGTTTAATTCGGGAAACTTGCGCAAGTATACGGAGATGAGCCACCGCGTGGAATCTCTCGGGGAGTTGATTAGCAATTTATGCGAATATCAATAGCTGTAGATTAACTAACACTTGTAGCTACATCCACAAACTTCAGTTTCAAAATAGAAACTACAATTTGGCGTGCAAGTTTAGTGTAATTTCGAACAATTAATTAGCAACTCGGAACATTACCGGCTCCCCATGAGCCAATAGAAGACTGCGAAACGGTCTTCGTTGACTCGAACTAGGCCACTGTTGTTGATAAATAACGGCCATTGTCGTTAGTAGACCTTAATGGCAGAAAAGTTACAAATCTAAACATTACGACCAAGAAATACGATTTTGCCGGGTTATAATTACATTTAGGGCAAAATGTGGCCATAAATAAAATTTCTTTTTAACCTGGACGCCGTTCAATTTTTAAATTTCAACGCAACCGATTCCGTGCCGACGTTAATTTTAACGAAATTTAATCATTGTTTTCATTAACTACATCAAAATAATTAAGTTAAAATTTATTAGATACACCGGCAGCGAAAACTTTTTAGATAACATTATTATTTCTTTAAAAACTTACCCAACGAGTAATTAATAAATGTGCGAAGCTTACCTGTAACAAAAAAATAATAATTAGTATATTAGTTTAAACGAAACGCGGTATTTACAAAATTTTCTAACGCAAGCGTCCGAAAGCGATTGTTCAATTTAAACGGTAGTTATAATTATGCTAATTAAATCGAGGATTTAATAGAGATTTTTATAGACGTTTACTATAAAACGCCCCCCTGTTCGGCAATAAAACCGCTTGTGTGCGCGAGACATTTCGCGTACCCGCCGATTAGAAAGTTCTTGACTGGCTAAACGGCGCAGCGTGCGAAATGATTTCGCACGGGCTACACGACGTTTTTAATCGATTAACGAATTTTCATTGCAATTGTTTGAAATGGCCAACTTTCACGCCTATTTTTCACATTTAATTATTAAATTATTCGGACTGGTAAACCGGTAAATCTGGTAACATTTCGATTTGTATTTCCGTGAGTACGTGGAAACCGTGTCCACTATCTTAAGTATTTTGCCGTGCATTCGGCGTTGCCACCAGCCGATATTCTATGGCACGTTGCCGTTACGTCCAATCGCCATCGCCACAAAAAGCAGTCACACAACCAACGCCCGAGTACGTTTAATTCTCTATACGGAAGTTGCGTTTGTGACGACGTAAAACAACAATCTCACCCTCGCCCTCCGTACAATTCCTTTTTTCACCCAAACCAGTAATTGCATCGTGAAATAATTACGTTATTTTATATGAGCGTGCCCGGCATTACGCGGTTTCCAGGAGGTATTCGCTTACAGTTAAGCTACAACGCAAAATTCGCTTTTTGTCGCTTAAGACGTTTTATCAGAACGTCGTCGATGTACTCCCACTGTTTAACAAAATGAGATAATTCGCAACCTCAAACGCAACGTTCGGTTTTGACGCGTTTTCGTCGTTTTTCCCGCCACCTCGACCGGTTTCGTCTACTAACCGAAATAGATTTAATCGTCGGCGATGTGGAAAACGTTAAACTATCGAAAACAAAACTTTATCTACCAACGTTCAGCTACAAAATCAGTTTAGCCGGATTATTTTATCTTAAATATTAACAAAACTTTACACTTGACGCATTTCCCGGGTGGAACTTTTCTAATCTGTTAGGAAGTTCTGAGTATTTAATAAAATTAATTTTCTCGGCTTTTCCAAATTTCCCTCTACTCAATTAAAATGTGAAATTATAAGGAAATTTTAACCGAATTTTCAAAACTTCAATTATTACAACTGCCAGGTATAATTGGCAATAAAAGGCAAAAGGGTAATTGATCGATGCGTCTCCTGCACTTCGATAACGTTTTAATTTAAAAAAAAATAAAGCTAATGATGCCCCGCGTTTGGATTTGTACAACGTTTACGGTGGCGCAATTACCTGCTAGATGCGTTCGGATAATATGTAAATTAAAAGATAACGAGAGTTCAACAATGTCCAATTAATGATTAATTTCCTGTATAATATGTTTGAATAGAAATTTAACAATGGAAATTAACATTATTATGATTTATTTTAAAATTTTACTCGAGCATTCAAGGACGTATATTTAAAATAAATTCCTTAAATATTTGAATTGTTGTAGGGAAGCAATGGATTTATATGTAAATATCAACCCTATTCATAATCAAATAGATCCCGAATTTAAAACGCCGCTTTCATAGACATTACCATATGAATAAAGTTGACATAACACCTTGTTTTTATTGATAAAAATCTGGTCGTAAAATAAAATTGTTATTGTATGCCTACAAAAGGTTTACGGTTCGAGATTGTGTTTAAGATTTCCCGTTTGAATATATGAAAAAAATAAAACGGAGAAATTCTTTTAAGTTCG
Source organism: Rhagophthalmus giganteus (assembly GCA_036326145.1). NCBI lineage: Eukaryota > Metazoa > Arthropoda > Insecta > Coleoptera > Rhagophthalmidae > Rhagophthalmus > Rhagophthalmus giganteus. Next base: position 7,278,013 of record JARFJA010000036.1, read on the forward strand.
CTGTGTACTGGAAATCACGTTTATAAACATTATCGGTATTTATTTGCATAAATAAACAAATAGCTAGTAAAGCTTCCCAAAAAAACTTCGCATGTCCTAACTTCATTATCGTTTCGCATTATTTGTAACGGCGAAGGCGAGCAATCCGTATAAGAATAAAATACCTATAATCAATCATTAAACAAAAACCGCGGGCATTTTTCACTCTGTAGGTACACAAACTCGGATAATCAAAAATGTGACATTTGTAAATTTCACCGTACGGCTACGTTAAAAAACTTACAAACACGCATACTATAAAGCAAAATGGTCGAATTCGTAATTTATTTAAGCTATTTGACCAGAGGCTACCTTATATTGTGCTAAACGCAAAAGCGAAAACATTCGACATTAATGGAGATCAAACGGTATCCGGATATATAGGTATAAGTACCCTACACTACACGCGCATCGCGGTGTTCGCCAATAAAATTTATTTTACGAAATCGAACTAAAATTGCTTGTCACATTATAAACTTAAAGCCCTCCGGAAACATCGTTTTAGATAAAGGTAAAATGCCGCAATATGGATGACGTGGAGATGACGTGACTAGCAAGCCAACATCATCTATCAGTGGATCCGTAAAAATATTGTACCCTTTGTCTCGGAAGACGCGGTGGAAAAATTTAAACCGATATTTTCAGCTTAAGTCCGTCCCATCGAACGTTCTTGCGGATTAGTTTAAACAACGGGCGCCGCCAAGAACAATTAAATTCAATTGCATAAAATCTACGACGACGAAATCTCGATCGGACCTTACTTGTAGAGCCCTAATAAATAGAGAACGATCAAATGAGGCAAAGCCAGCGAGTGCCCTTGTGCATATAGGGATGTTTTACCTCCCCCAACAAGAGCGTTGTTCTAACATAAAGGCGGAGCCATAAATACTTGTTACAATACTGTTCTAGAGAACTCGTAAAAGCAGACTGCCACATTGCTATCGCAATTATATCCCGACTATAAAAGGGACAAAATGATAAGGGCGGTCATTGTGGCGTACACTTGAAAAGGTTATTACTGCCTAAAGTGTATATTTCATCTTATACAACGTCGAGATGTCGATGCTAATTTAGGCAAATAAATAAATAAATTGCGACAAGTACATAAGGTTGAATATATCCCCCCAATTATCGACGTTTGAAAAGGGATTTCTTTGAAATTTCAAAACTCGCATGTATTCACGGACTGCACAATTCCCGCGGGTCTTTATTGCACTTTATTGACAATATCATTGTATATGGCTTTTAAACTAAAACTTGAAGTTTATATTCACGCGAGGCGTTCCGCGTAACTTCAATATTTATGATTTATTTTTCTAAAATTTTGCGATAATATAAGATTTCTTTTTTTTACGTATGTACCTACTATTTGAATGCCTTATAACATGTGTTTTAACATGTATTTTTTTGTTAATGGAACGTTACGTTCAGGAATTTTAGTCATCGTAAACAATTTACTCGCATCACAATTGATATCGGAATCGTTTTTTAAAACATTCCACTTCGAGAATTTGTTTTAGAATTTGATTCATTTTCGCGCGCCCCATCGACGCTTTCATTCCGATTATCATTAGATTACTTGTCTATTATTTTTCGAATTAAAAAAACACATTCGAGATCCATTTCCGAATTGTTAAATCGTTTAAAAAAAGCTCGATAATGTTTTTCACCTCAGTAGTCGAGCACATGTTTAAAACGCAACAATAAAAACTTCTGTTAGTTTGTTATGTAAAAGACTTTCTGGTATTTATAGTTTTTTAACATTCAAAATAAATTTTAGGTGTTGCGACTTTATTGAGGCCGTCCGTACAAGCCAAAATTGGGAAAATGTGACTAAATGTGTTAAAAGCATGATATTTTATACAATTGTTGTTAACGACAAGACGATTTGAACCGCAGCACACAAAGTTCTGGTTCGTAGAGCTTATAGTCAGATTTACTATATTTTTAAGCTTATAGGTTGCCGCTGTTTTAATTACGTCGCGATTTTTGGCACTCAAAAAAGTCAAATTGAATTTTTAATGTCAAAATCGAATTTAAAAGAAGCAAAATAGTCAGAAATGATACCGCGCATGACCATTTTCAGAAGTTTACGTCAAAATAGCGGGCAAGATCCTAAATTTTCAAAATGGCCCACCTAGGGCCAAATTTATGACCTTCGGAGTTTTGATGTTAATTTATTTCACTTTGTCACGTTAAGCCGCTTTCTACATAATAAAAAAAAATCAAAATCTGTCGTTTTAAAGAATTTTAAGGGTTTAAAATTTGATGCGACCTCAGGGGGCCTTACGAGCCAGAACTTTGTATGCTGAGTAAACAGCGTAAACAGCTGTGTAAAATTTCATACTTTCAGCACAAATCGCCACATTATCCGCCATTACATCGCGGTATTTTCGTAAATATGAAATTTGCTACGAAGGTCCTCTGAAAACGCCCCTCCGTCTACCCCTTAACAGGAATCGTAAGTTTTATATAACCGTACGTCTGTCAACATTAAAAACCATTAATCCGTAAAATTGAACGTACAAAGCGTAATTTTTGCACGATATTTCACATATATTTTAGTTGAAATTGAAAACAATCCCAATCACCAAATTTGCAATAAGTGCGCACTTTCTCGTTATTTATTTTTTAAAGAAATCGCCATAAGTACGCCAATTAAACTTTCCCTTGAGTTTCCCTTTCGAACATGAATCGCTCAAAATAAAATCCAATCAACCATCTAATTAACGTTTAAAATAAACAAAATGAAGTTCGAAGTTTTTTATTCGAGAACGGATTAAATCGATACCCGCTAAAACCAAATTGAGTTCAATTATTGAGAAAAAAAAACAAACAACATCCGGGTGTATCTGCATTTCTTCTAGAAGTTCATTTGTTTAAAGTTTTAAATGAATATAAAACGATCGCTCGATTTATCCTACAAAATGAAAGGAAAAACCTGACAATAATACTGTATTTAAGTAATTTCTAAAGATTCTTAAATTTGTAAACCCTGTTATAAGTCTATCTGACACATTTTTAGATCGGATCGAATATCTAACCACTAAAAGTACGCCTAAAACTATTTATAATAATAAAAAAAACATGGTAATTTATTGGTTTGGATAGTACCTAGAGATTTCGTGGAAAACTATAAAAATTTGTAGCGCGGAAAGGTTTATTAACAAAACACAACCTCTATAAATATAATAAGAGTGGGTACGTAACTCTGAAAGTCATTATCTCTACTGCGATTCCATTCATTTCGTCCATGAACCTGTTGTAGCAGTTGCCAAATAACAAATTTATACAATAAAATGTGAAAAAACGACAAAAATAACTTACACATAAGTATCGTCGGATTTAATTCATTTTGCTTTAAATTAACTGTAAGTAGGTGTTAAAGTAATATCTATATCAATAATAAAAATTCGAACTTTTCATCAATTCAATTGTAGATTATGTAAAAAGCACATAAATTAACCCATTTGCATCACTTGAAAATGAAAAAACCCGCCGAATTTTTTTATATCAAATTAAAAATATGTGTGTTATAAATTAATATTTCAGTGATTTCTGAAGGATCAAAGTACAGATTACATCATGATAATAATAAAAAGCTCTGCGGGGCCATTTCATGTCAAATCGCCATTTCTGATTTTGATCTTTGACACAGAGTCTACATATAGACTAAGGAAATATAAAATTTTGTTTGAAAATACGATTACGTGAAGTTCCTAAAAAAACCTAAAAATCGTATAACGGGCATATTTTTAAATTTTCGTACGCAGCAGTTCCTCCTCTAATTAACGTAGTGACATTTTGTAGCGTTTTTTCTATCCTTTCTTGTGATATATAACGCAACAAGGGTTGTGGGGAAAGTTGTTTTTTTTTAATTTGAAAGTGAAAATTTTAAATTTTGAAAAAGGCGCATTTTCAAAACTTTTCAAAAATAGCAGGTACCTTTTTTATTCTAAAATTCTTAAAGAGTTTGCAAGAAAGTCTACTAAATAATTGTGGCAATTAGATTAAGTAGTTACCTACATATGTAGTTTTTGTCTTACTCGAAGCAGATAATTAAAATTGAGATTTCTCCACAACTTTTTCATCGAGGTGCTAAGTCTTGGTTATGTCAGTTTTTTTTTTATTTTTCGGGATTCCTAATGATATTAATTAATTGTTCGTTCAATTAATTGTTCGACAAATCTGGTATCACTTAAAACATCTAAGTACTTAATTAAATATAATAATAACTTAATGCTCTAAAATTATTATAATAATACTGTAAATATTTCCCCATTTTCGTATTATTGATTTTCACCTTAAAAACAAGCAGATATTCGTACAGAAACACCGTCGTCAGAACAAGATAATTCGTTTTCCCTTTTATTTGAATATTCGGGACTACGTTTTTATCAAAGTTACTTTTGTCCGCATTTACTTTTTTAGACTACTTTATTACACACTGGAATTCGAAAATAGTTTTCCCCAATTAACGGCGACGTCTTCGTTTTTAAATTGAACTGCGGTAGTTTTGGTGTGACTATACCTATTACTCAAAACGATTCCATTTAAAATTCTTCATAAAGTGGTTTCGTGGAACATAAATTTAAAATATAACGAGGTTGGTAATATTTTAAATGTGAAATTCAAAAAAAAAAAAAAGGATCAAATCTTTGGATGCCGAAAAGAGATTTACTTTGCATTTTTAAAGCCCGCGAATTAAAAACAGGATTTCGTTTCATAATAAACGAATATGAAAAGATTTCAGCTTCGTAGAAATTAATACTTCGAGCTTATTTTGAACAAAAAATGTCTAAAAATAAAAGCGTAATTAAAATCTAAATATTGTAAAGCTTTCGGAACCGTTATCGAATTCATATATAAGAATTTAAACTGTCCAAGTTATTGTTAAAATACGATAAGAAATCGAAGAAATTACTTAATTAATAGTTAAATTACTTGCGTTTTTATTAAATTAACAAAATAATATATAGGTATATAAATTTCTCTCGAGAACGGCGCATGTTGAATATTATATTTATTTTTCGACGTTCTGCTTGCTTAACGCCGTCGAAGCTCGCGAAAACTGGAATGATATCATATTCAACGCACGGAAAAACTCGGAAAATTGTAAATAATGGTATAGGCAACTTTTAAAACTTTTTTAATACCTTACATTTGGAGTTTTTGCAACGTCATCCGACAACTATTTCACAATTTATAAATAAACTTTAAACGTTACCGTCGTTGTTCAAAGAACGTCGCAAACAGAATGAACTTAATAACCCGAAACCGTCTCTAATGAAGTTAAAGGTTGATTTATCCCTTTACAATCTACTGTCTCTCGCGAGTTTTAATGCCTCGCATACTTTATCGTTTCGAAACAGGTCCCTCGTGCAGCGCTCGCATACAGCGTAATAATAAAACGTTCAATTGTGTGAAAAACTATGTCGCTTACAGTTAACGCGGTTCACGTGTCGTTAGCGATTCTTTACGAAATTTGAAATTATGAAATGTAATTCGAACAAAATGACGAACACTCTTAAGATTCTTACAAATACATAATCAAAAATACCTATAACAAATAATTTAAACAAGAGTAGACAAGAAAAAATTTCCGGTGTAAATATTATGAAAACAGAAAAATCACATAATTAGCAATTAATCTTGGAATAAATTAAATGAAAATTGCGATTTTAACAGTAGTACACTCCTGCAGTACAGTTTTTTTTTAAATGTTACAAGTTTATTTTATAAATATCAATGCAGTTCTATTCCTTTTTGTTGTAATATTTTCGCCTAATAAATAAATACACATAATAAGAAGTACTTATGTACGTATTTAAAGTAATTTAGAGATGTTTATAAGAAAATAAACGTCGATTTTAATACCTTGTATCGATCGCCATACGCTTGTACACATATTCAATTTGAATCTTGTCGAACATATTGCAACCGCACGCTTACAATCACTTTATATAAGATTACAAATCGTTTACAAAATTTAAATGCCTAACGATTGCAATGCAAACACGCAGCAGCTATACAATCTATTTGAATTCACTAGCAACGCCATCTTGCGAAAAATGCATAAACAAACCCAAAATTATTGCAGTATAAAGCCTGTGAAATGCTGCATTATTTTTAAATGTACGCTGGAAACGACGGTCGTTCGGATTAATGCAACTGCAGCAAATGCATCAATCAATCATAAGGTGTAATGTAAAAAAAATCATTAGTTTTCCGAGTGTGTAGATAACCTAAACGTTACGTTGTTTATTTGAGTTAATTAAACAGCGAAATTTAAATAGTGTCGATAGTGTCAATTTAAGTGTCGATTTAACTCAAATCGACATAAAATCATCTGTAGAATTCGACGTTTACTCATTTGGCAAAAGAGTTTCTGGACACCCCGTATAGGTTTTTTTTTGGTAGAAAAATACATTTAATTTTAAAATTTTATACCCCGAACACGTAATCAGATTATAACAGTTCTGAAAACGAAGTCATAGCCGCGAAATACTTGTTGCTAACAAAGCTGTGATAATTGGAGTAGTGTTTTTAGAACATGTATTAATTAATAATACTAATTAAAAATCGATTCATAATAATATTTATGAAAATAACCCATGAATAATAAAACGTAGAAGTAAAGTTATTTACATGCAAATACAAAATTGTCGCATTGGACAATACCTACAAACTAATATCGCTTGAATAACTTGTTGCTTGCAAAATTTACTTTACAACAACAACGAAAAATTGCATAAAGAAAAAGAACAATTAACGCCAAATAAAGTAAATAAAACGATCGAGAGTGGTCGGAATGTTACATATTTAAACAAACCAACTCCCATTGCAAAAGGCAATTATGAGAACACAATTAAAAGCATCTCTAACAGTATCGTCGTCAAATATTGGATATTATGGTGTATTCGGTTTTGTTTCGACATTGATAGTTCTAAAACGCACGGGCACAAATTTATAAACAAAATTGATATTTACGAGATAGAAATTAACTGAAAATTAAGTAATTAGGAGTTTATAAAGAGCATTCGTAATTTAAAATTAAAGTGCCGATGTTTGTGTTGTTTATTTAATCCTGAAATGTTTGTTCACTATTCTAATCGGGGGGGGGGGGGGATTCTGCGTATTTTATTTAGATCTTAGAACTTTTAACAAAATTCTCAATGAGTAATGATTTTTTTACTATAAAACTAGAGAGTTTTGCTGTAATCCGTAATGTACATATACGAGGTCTGACCAATAAGTAATGAGACTGATTTTTTAGCCGCGCTTGTGGTAACACTGCGAACCTGAAACTTCGGTCGGTTAATCTCCCATCCCTCCTCTATCGATACATGTGCTCGCGACTTTCGTACGTTCGTTAGTTCTCCAGCTGTGTTGTGTTTTCGACAACGTGTTTGTAAGGCGTGTCACGAATATGGAACAACGTAATATTGAACAGCGGTGCGCGATTAAATTTTGCGTTAAACTCGGCGATTCTGTTACGGAAACGTACGGTAAATTGGTCAAAGTGTTCGGTGATGAAACCCTGAGTCGTTCTCAGGTGTTTCGATGGCATAAAATTTTAAAAATGGTCGTGAGAGCGTCGGGGATGAACCGCGAAGTGGGAGGCCGGTCGAAGCTCGAACTGACAACAATGTTCAGCGTGTGTGCAGTCTCGTGCATCAAGATCGGTGGCTAACCATTCGAATGTTGGCCGATGAACTTAATTTGAAACGAGAAACCGTCAGAAAAATTTTAACCGATGATTTGTCCATGAAAAAGCTGTGTGCAAAGATGGTACCGAAGAACCTTTCGGCGGAGCAAAAACACGAGCGAATGTCCATTTCACAGGAGTGTCTACAACAGGTTGAAGCTGATCCAACTCTTCTCGATCGTGTAATTACTGGTGATGAAAGTTGGTATTTTCAGTACGATCCCGAAACAAAACGGCAAAGTCAACAGTGGCTGTCTCCTGGTGCAGCCAGACCGAAGAAGGCGAGAATGAGCAAATCAAAAGTGAAAACGATGATGATTTGCTTCTTTGACAGCAAAGGAATCGTGCACAAAGAGTTTGTACCACCTGGGCAGACCGTCAACCAACATTTCTACCTGAAAGTACTCGATCGGCTGCGAAAACGAGTCATTAGAGTTCGTCCAGAGATTGCCAAAACGTGGATCCTTCATCATGACAATGCTCCATGCCATCGTGCCTTCAGTGTGTCGCGGTTTTTCACCTCTAAAAACATCGCAGTGTTGCCGCAAGCGCCCTATTCGCCGGATGTCAACCTGTGACTTCTTCTTATTCCCCCAAACAAAATTGGCCGTGAAAGGAGCGAATTTTGAGTCCATAACTGACATCCAGACCGCCGTGACGAGGATACTCCAGGACATTCCAGTCGAAGCCTTCCAGAAATGTTACGAAAGCTGGAAGAAACGTTGGAACCAGTGTGTAGTTGTGGGAGGGGAGTACTTTTGAAGGGGATCACATCAATGTACCTTAATTTTTAAATATACGTATTTTAGGGACTTAGTCTCATTACTTATTGGTCAGACCTCGTACATATTTATAAAATAAAAAACATTACTGATATGAATTCGAATCTGGGCACGTTTTCGCCTTTACGAAGGTCTCAGAACGGTATTTCCAGCAATAAAATAAGCCATCGCACCAACTCAACAACAATGCCGATCAACTGTAACAAGTCAAGATTCAGAAACGAAAAAATTGTATAATTAGCCAAGAACGCGTGTCGTTACTTCTCCCTTGTTGCACTATTGGTTGCATACGACCTCACGTTACCTGCGACATAAAATAAGTCCCTCGCTGTTACCTAGCTACTACTTATAAAGCTTGCAAAGAAATGATTAAAATCGGCATAAATTAAACTAATGTACAGAAAATTATGTACTACTACATATTAGCGCCGATAAACAACTGTCTGCATTATAATTTCTGACATTTAGGACCGATCTTTTCATCTACCAATAAATTTTTACCATAGAAACAATTGTTTAAACAAACGTTTCTATAGTAAATATGTGTCAATTAAATTAAATGGAAAATGAAAAGATCGGCCCTTAAAGTAAAAAATAAAATAATCACTCCCATCTTGGGGCAGTATGTTATAAGAAAAATCGGGCTCATCATTCTAAACTCTAAATCGACGCAGGCTAACATTCCGAAATTAAGACATAAAATAACGTGTAGATTAATTTCAAAGCCCACATGATTCCAAATAAAAACCCAATTTCAATTCTTCAACATAACAACAACTGTGCGCATTTTATTGAACGTTATTTGCGTTTGTCGGTTTGGGTGCTTATATAAAATAAATACGGTCGTCATCAGAAATCCACATTTAAAAAGAAAGGCAAACCAGCAAGCGTAAATATTGACTAGCGTAAAATTAAGATAAGAGCGCCTAAAACTAGCTAAAAAAAATAAATAAATAAACAGGCCCCCTTACATCACATTAATTTATGGTTATCTGCGGACTATTCGCTTGTAGATCAAAACAAGCCAAAAAAGACCAATTAATATTTATTTACACGACAGTTTATCTATCAATCAATCTACAGAATGCATTGTGTGCAGTTATTTTTAACGGTTATTTATTTGTAATCAACGAAAAATGTGCATCACGTTTCAAATTTTTACATTATTTATTATTGTTAAGATAAACTTAAAAATTAATTTGGCAGGAATATTAATATTGATAATTGGTATAAGCGTATTAATTCGCTATTATACTACAATAATAAAGAACAATATTAGGTATTATTTATAATTAGGTACATACGTGTCATATTTCGTCAATAATAGAAACCGCCGTTTAAAATAATTTGAAATTGATCTTTTATGGGCTCGCGCCTAATTTTGAAGAAATTGCGTTTTATTTAAATTTACGACCAAAGAAATAAGCCATTTCTTATCGTATTTAGACGTAAGCTAGTTTTTTGGTATCGAGTGGTTATTTTAAATGCGTAAACAGAGACATTAATCAGCACTATGTCGGCTCAAGTCATGGGAACTCAAAACTGGGCCTCGCCATAACGTTAAAGTGTCCCATGCACGGTGCATTTTACTACGCACGCGGCACATTTTCGCATTAAATCAAGTAAAATCGACGCGTTCAAAGCAGAACGGCACAAACGCCAAATTATATGAAAATTAATTAAAACTGCAGTATTGTAAGAATTTAATTCTGCGTCGACCTGTCTACATAACACATTCACGAAAAAATTAGTTTGATCGGAATATCAATTTAAAGTTTGCGCGCAAGCGCCAACTGCCGTAAAATTTACGAAATGGCGCTTGTATCGTTCTGCCTTGAACGCGTCGAAATGTGGAATAACACATACATCGTGTATGGGGGCCTAAAATAACCTATATTAAAAAACGACTTATCTTATTGTTGAAAGAGTCGAGTTAAGTACAACACACTACGTAATTGATACCAATTAAAACCGATTATTTACCTCGATTTTATTTAGGTGTATAAATAATATAGCTACTGGAATTTTAAAAGAAAAACTTTTTGAATAATAATAATTTTGTAGGTACCTAAATATATATTTTTTCGCTCATAATAGTTACCTGCAACTCTTTAAAAGATTAAATGCGACAGTATTTCTTCAAAAATGATAGGAATATAAAATTTTAAAAAGTGCCCATTCAAACGGGGAACAAAATTTCAACGACATCATAAACACCATAGCATTCAAATTTATCGATTCGTTAAACGACGATTTTCAAAAAAAAATTTTACTAATCAGCAATCTCCGTTTTTAAATTCAAGGAGATAAGGGAATAATGGCTGGTTTAATGTTTATTCTCGGCAGGGCATGCAGTTGTTGGTGGTGTTCCGGGCACGTTCCTCATCAAGCAGCGAGGTTCGCACCTCCGAACATCTGCCACCACCGTTCAAACGTTCACCATAAAAGACGAACGCATTAAAAAAATGAAATTAAAATTAAGGGATGGACCCGTGGATTCGTGCGAGTTATCGCACATTAATTTTGAAACGTTGTCAGACTTCGGCAATAAGTGCATTGAAAACTTTTTTGCGATGTTCGTAAGAGTATTATGAACAGGTACAATAATGCGACTTTTTTAATAATGATATTTTCGAGGGTTGAAATGAAAAAGTTTCTCTATTCTCCAACGCGACATTAGAAAAGTCGCATGTTCTATTATAGGCACATAAAAACTGTGATTGTCTTTAAATTATAAGACAAAAATTATAATGAAAATAATGATAAAAAAGCGATTTTTATCGGAAATGATTAATAACAAAATTCTTGTGTGTAATTATAAAAAAAAATATTGGAAAATTTACCAAATTGTTATAATAAAATTTTGGAAAGACTACAATAATTTTTATAAGTAGTAACGATACAAGTTTGATTATCGTATGTTTAAGTAAACGAGTTTGATTGTCAGAACGAGGCGGCGAGCCGAGTTCTGCGGCAATCAAACGAGTTTATTATAGCTGTGTCGGCGAAAATAAGTTTCTATTTTATTATTGCACTACAACCTCGTTTAACCGAACTTAGGGGGTAATTCGGGAACAATCGATTAACGCAATCGTTAAATACGCAATCAATACGCAAAATAGCAAATTAATCGATTGCAGTTAATCGTTAGTTTGCAATCGTAACGTTGTTTCATAAAACTTGTATTTTATATAACTTTCGTTAGTTGTCGTACCTAGAGGTTTTGAATTTCCATTACTCATTTTAGAAGTCGCCAGCATCATATTTATCACTTAGGTACAGTGCTCTTCCTCTACAGTTCCGCAGTTGGGCATGAGGGGAATAACTTTTCTTAGAAATTAAGTCGAACAGAGTTCCCCTACCAAGCGCCTTTCGTAGCGCTCGAACGAATTCACTTGCGTCTTTCTTAATAGTTCCATCTTACACTCGTCCTAATAAAATGTTTTTCTTTTGTTTTGATTTCCTACTGATGGTTTTCCTCTGTTCGACAGTTAGTTGTTGTTCGTACGCTCGTGCTAATCTATATCTTTATAATATAAAATGTCACAAATCAACGTAATATATTTTGTTTTTATACTTCTTTTAATAAATATAAATAAATAATAATAATAAAATAATAAATACAATATAAATTACTTAATTTGTGCTATATATATTGGATACACTCGATTTTTTCAAGCCTTACAGCGCGCGGAACTGTATGGAGAGAGCCATTTGAATCTCGAGGTACGCGCTGATGTCTTAAGAGTGGGGGTACTAGTCGAGTCGAAAACTGGGGAAGCGGAACTGTTGAGGAAGGAACTATAGAGGGAGAGCACTGTACATTGTATCATTTAATTTTTTTCAAAAAGTTGAAAAGGTCTCTGTGAATTGATTAAATTTGCCTAAATATTTAAACTCGACAAAGGGTTATACTACGATAAAATACGTTTTGCTAAACAGAGATTTCAGAAGTCGCTCGCTAATCATCAACAATTAATTGTTCCTTAGTCGCGACAAAAATTGTTTATGAATCCGCACCCTTAGTATTAACAACTCTACGCACAGCTTATCATGAAAAACTTAAAAACGAAATCAGAAATATTAGTAAGTGTTTTAAACAAAGTGATTTTTGTGCTTGTTTGTTGTGGAAACGGTTCGATTTTACAATTAGAAAAAAAACAGCACTCGTTAAGAACACTCAAATCAGTTTGATAAACAGCCGACACCGACGAAGATAATATTAGGTTTTATGTCAATTATTTTTGCTAATCGTCAAAAATAAGAAAATTTTATTACCGTCATTAATACAAGTTTATTGTGTAAACGCTGAAGAAGTCTTACAACAAAACGTCGAAATATATGTTAAAGTATAAAATAATTTATGCGAGGTATTAAAAATAATTAAATAGGTAATTAAATTATATAACGCAAATGTTGTAGCCGGTTATGCCGGAATTAAAAATAATTTCCAATTTTGGGTGCCGTTAATACTGAATTCCATAATTAAATCATATTCCGATTTTAAATTTTGAAAAATACGACCGAAAAATATATCTACCTACGATAATAACATTTATGTAAATGCATAAAAGATTGGCAAAAAACATTAAATATTAAATAAATTAATTATCGGGTCGTTTGAAAAAAAAAGTACCCAGAAACAATTACTACGACTTATCCTGATGAATCAGAAATCATTACAATAAAAACGTTTAAGCGTTCTTATAAATTCAGGATATTGTCAGAACTGTCGCGAAATTGTGTATTTTAGTGTTTTAAATGACATTTTTTAAGCTACCGTTCCTTAAAATTTGTACCACTACTTAATTATTATGTTTTAAAAGCTCCATATTTTGTCTACTCGAAACTTTGATTATGAGAAATGCGCGAAAATCGATTTTCTGAATTTTCTTTAATTTTATTAACCTTTCTGGCGGTAAACTCTTGGAAAATTGAATACATCGCGCATACAATACATAGATGCGCGAGTACATTTTAGTCTGCCGATGTTTTTTGTTAAAACAATATAACGGCCGCCCAACAAATACATGTGTAAATCATTTTTAGAAACAAACTAGCGAAAGCTTTATCGCTTTTTTTTGTTTTTTTTTAAATAAAAACGCTTAGATATTTGCACTTTTTGTTATTTGTCGCGCGGGCCAATGAATCGTTCAAAATTTTAGAAAATAATTTGGAACACGACAAACGTTCGTTTAAAACAAATTAAACGTCATTCGAATAATTCGCAAGCGATTTTTTTTCCAAGTATGCACGAACGAAATTAGCATTATCAAACAAATGGTTTAATATACATACATACGTCGGTCAACTTCAATTTAGCAGCAAGTGCAAAATGTTTACCAGAAGAAATCAAATTCGGCTGGAAATTCCCTGAACGCCGTCAGGCGATTTAGGTATTTAACATACCCAACATGAAGAGATCGCATTTCACATACGAATCGCTATTTCCGAACAAACAACGTCGCATAAAAAAATGATTTAATAATAACGCAAAAAGGTTAATCGACAATTTTCTCGGTAAACAAAGTTCAACAATATTTTTTTATTGTAATCGTTTCGCGGAAAAACTGTAAAAACGCAGGATGTAACCAACAATAGATCAAAATCAAATTACCCCGTTTAAAATATACATGCATACATACATACAAGTTTTATTAGGTGCGCGTTGGAACAAATGGCGCAAACAATGTTTAATGTCAATTCAAACATTTTATTTATGGAAATCTGCTTTTTCATTTAGTAACAAACTAAATTGTATTCAAACGGCAGCCTGCAGCCGAACTACTGTTCCCAATAAAACACAAAGAATTAAAGGGAAAATAATTAATCAGAACGTTTCGGTAACGAGCTGCTTTGGCTTGGTGATTTATACGCGCGTTCTGTTGAACATTTTTGACTTTATTCTCTATTAATTATTCACTGATTAGTGACGGTGTGTTTAACACCAAAAAAAGAAACTTATTAGGTACTATCTAAACGGATACGCCGTCATTTATTAAACTATAAACCGTGAACTGAAGACTTCCAAAACCAATACTAAGAACAACCCAAAAACAAATTTCTGGAATAATTCAACTCGAACTCGGATAAATAGTTTAATTTAAATAGGGGGGGGAATAGTTGTCGCGTTGACTCCGTCGATATTTGATTGGTTTTCCGTTTAGCTATTAGGGCCGTGTTTGCTTTAAAAAAAAAACAACAACCGGTGGACGTAAATTGAATTTGGGCATAAATCAATGTTTGCTTATATTATCTAGATAGCTTGGGCTATGCGGTTATTAAATGAAATACCAAGCGTATAATAATATACGACGCACATTATAACACGGTCTAATGGGCCGCGATTCAACAGATATTTACAAAATATTCCCCCGTAGATTTAAGAAACACATAAAATCCTACCTTGCAGTAAAACATTCAATATGCATAAAACTAATTTCCAATCCATGACTTTACGAAATTGCGAAAACATCCGCATGCCGGACAATCCGAAAAAAGTGTTTATTTTTAAACAGGTTGCTCGCACTTTTGGCACAACGACAAAAAGGCCAGA
The DNA here is from genome assembly GCA_036326145.1 of Rhagophthalmus giganteus. Taxonomy (NCBI): domain Eukaryota; kingdom Metazoa; phylum Arthropoda; class Insecta; order Coleoptera; family Rhagophthalmidae; genus Rhagophthalmus; species Rhagophthalmus giganteus. Next base: position 7,293,098 of record JARFJA010000036.1, read on the forward strand.
CACATATGTAGGTTATCTATGCACTAAACTCGTTATATTACTACAATTATTTGCAGTTCGGATTATTATTAGTTAATCGTTTTTTTTTATCTTTTCAACACAATTAAGGAATTAATTGGATTAATTAACGTTTCGTTACACTGACGCTAACTCTAAAATTTCGATCGAGCAATTCGAATGTTTCATCCTAAAATTATTAATTTAAATATTTATGGGCCGACGATCGAAAGTCTTTCGACGACGTAAGGTAATCCGTGCACAACATTTTCTTAATTAAAAAATTGAATAATTCATAATTCGATCCAAACCACCGAACAGTGTTCCCCTTTACACATTAAAATTATCAATTTTTAATGGCATTTAAAGAATCGACGTCGAGTTTCGATATCCCCAAAAACGACGGTAATAAATCATGCACGAGAAGAGCAGCGCGCGGAAATTCCGCGTTTTGCGATACTTTGAATCGTCAAATTCACGTGCACCGGCGTCTCGACGTTCAAAGGCGAACTAGGCGCCGCGCATAGTTACTCCCACTTACCTCGAAATTTCGGGAGCGCGCGCGAAAGTTCGGCGTTGGTCGGGGCCCTGCACCCTACCGCATGCCCTGCAATTAATATATTATGATTAAGTATTTAATTACACCCTTAATATGTTTTAATAGGTTCACTGACTCATCGTATTGGATTTTTTAGAAAAACGTCTACCAGCTGTCATATAATTTTCGTCCATTTATATTGCTAGTTACCAGCATTTCAACACATTTAACAAACAATCCAATTAATATAAGTGCTCTATTTTTACTCGAAACTTAATTTTTTAATTTTAACTCGGGACAATTTCATTATTGCGCGCCACCTTTTGCCTCCGTTTACGTTTCGCGCAATTTTGCAAAATTATTTTCTCCACGTTATTTTATCAAAATGTGTGTTTATGTTATCTTAATAATTATTACTAGAGCCTGTAAACCGACGAGAATTAAATTATTCCGAAGCGTATTAACTTTAAAGTTTGCAAATCCCGAGCCGTTGATTTGCATAAGTTTATGTTTAGTTAGGATAATCTATAATATATGATCGAAAGAAAAAAATTGGTAGTTTCGGCTAATTACGTTTTAAATCAACGCGACTCGACATTAATTGCATTAAAACAAGGTAATAATGGATAAAAATTTCTATAATTTAATTTAAAATTATAATGCATCCATATTACCGTAACGAATTTATCAGTCATTAGACTAAAATTTATTTATTTTTTTATGTTAATGACTGCAGCTCCTTGGCTATTCGCCAAACGGCGTCGGAATGCTTTTGTGTGGCGATGTACCCCTCAGGAGAATAAACACCTGGGTACTCGGCACTTATTTACTAGGCGTTAAACACCGGTATTGGTAATGTAGCGTTGTATTTTCCTAATTATATATTTTTAACAATCACAAACATCCATGATTGTAGCGGGATTCGAACCCGCAGCCGTGAGTGTGCTAGAAGGCCAGTCGAGAGACAGACCTACTAGACTATTACCTTCTATTAGAACTGTAATGATACTGTTTTATCGACAACGTGTATTGGAACCTATCTTGGATAACATATGGTATCTAATGAACGCTTATTTAATAGTAATATAGGATAGTGTCAAACGGTTTTACATTTGCCTTAAATATACAAGGTAGTTCCAAAATGCTGCACCAACTTTACAGTGCATTGTTAGTAAAGGAGTCTGCTAATAAAGCATAAGAAAAATAATTAAATACACTTATCTGCTATATTTTGCTCTCATTCCATTCCCAAAATCCGCAATAAAAAAAAGCGTACGAAATATTGTTAATCCATAGACATTGATAATAAAGGAAAAACGCACATACAATTAATAATAAATAAAACACCCACATATAGTCTACTAAAAATATATATATATTAGGGAGCGTTCAAGTATCACGTAAGCAGGCTTATGGGGTGGGGAGAGTTAACATTTACCTTATTTTACTGACAAACGGAGAGGGGGAGACAAAAATCTTACGTGAGGTAGAAAATTAAATAATAAAATCAATTTAAAATAATGATCAAATATTTGAAATTTCTACACCGGCTTTGTACACGACCAAACGTACACCGAAAACGGAGTTGGAATCGGAAAAATGCGTCCACTGCGCGTAGCTGCTCGGCGAGCACGTGCACAATAAAGTTAAAGATGCGAACGAAAACGAAGATGTCGAAGAGCCTAAGAGAGGACGACGTCTTCGTTCCAAGCGAAAAAAGCTCAAGCCAGACATCTCAAGACGTACCCCGCCTCTATATATAGATTATATTGAAATACTTGGATACAGAGTACGTGATCTAAAGATGTTTTATAAAATTTCAAAATTTGAAATAAGCAGTTTTAATAATGATATAAAAACAATTTATAATAAACAAATTTTAAAAAGTTGCTTATGTCTTATCCTTTTCGGGAGGGAGGATCTAAGATTTTCTTATTTTATCTTGCGGGGGAGGGGTCTAAAATTAAGGAAATTCTGCGTACGTAATACTTGAACACTCCCTTAATAAATTACAGGCTTTACCAATAAATGTTTAAGGAAGATATACAATAACTAATCAAGAGCTACGGGGCAAAATCAATCAAACTTTGATAATTGCAACAATTAGAGAATGAAAATAAAGATGGATCGGACATACATTAAAGAAATCAAGAAAGAACATTACAAAATAATAATTTTGTGAATATTGGTACAATATTTAATCGCCGATTTTCTGATTTAGCAATAGTAACACCAACCACAGATCATCTGGATATTCAACAAATCCGGATAATTGGTTTCTCTTTTTTCTATAAGCCAAATACGTAATTATTAATTGAAATGAGGAAATCTCACTTTTTCGTTTATCGTATTTTATTATAACAAATGTTGTAGTTTCAAAAATAAATTACAGAATTTTATATACGTAAAAATACAGCAATACGAAATAAACGAAATAACTAAAAATTGTTACCTAATAAATAAATTCGCAAAATGTCGATTTTTCTTGATCCGGGTAATTTGTGTTATGCTGTACTGTGAATAAAAGCGATTTTAAACAAAAATTAACATGTTTTAAGTATAAACTTAAATAACGAAGTTACTTTAAAAATCATTTCACGATAGTTTAGGCGTGTTGTCAAGTACGCCCCCTCCCCGCGCCCCGCGAGACCCCAAAATGCGCCCCACGCACCGGAAGCTCGAAATTAAAATTAAATATATACAGTAAACCCTCCACGTTCGCGGATACCCCAATTCTATAATCGGGGGTCGTTGAATTTAACGCACGTTTCACGACTTTTACTGTAGGTACTTGAAAATATTTTTGTTAGCGAAATCTTTTTTGTTTGCGGTTCGCAAACTGTCTAAATCTGTATTTAGTGGTACCCTGTACTTATGTCGGCTCGACACCATCTCGGTTTATAGTACAGGTATTAGCGACAGTTTATTTAATTTTCGAATCCTTTTGTTTTTTGATAAAACGTTTTCACCTCGAACTATAACGTTCTTCTCGGCACTCGCATAGAAAAGACATTTGTAAACTATTTTGCAATGCAAATGCTCCCCTCTATATAGTCGAATTTTTAATGGTATTGCACTTATGCGATCTCAAAGCATCAACTGGCAGTTAGTCCGAAAATCGATTTGAAACTAGAATCGTGCTAATTTTCGTTGCAGGAAAATCATGCGGAAGCCAACGGCGCCTCGTGCACTTTCAAACGAACAATGTTTAGTGATTAGTCGAAGCGCAAATAACGTGCACGTTAAAAAACAGTTTTTAAATGGATACGTAAAACGATAAAAGTATAAATACTTATGCGCCCCTCTATAGCGTTAGCTGAATCTAAATTTATGTATTCGTTTCCCATCGATTTAGTAATTTTCGAATAAATCATATAAAAATGTTTGTGATGGTGCTTAAAATTTATGTTATCTTATACATAGAGATACATCGTTAGTGTATAATTATTTTTTAATGCAAAGGGTAAACCGAATTCTAAATAAATTTACTTATTGTTAGGTAGGTATGTCAGTTATTTCCGATTTTGATAAGTTAATTTCTCGCATAAACTAAAATTTAGATTACGTAACAAGACGATACGGAATCGCAACATGTGTCTGTCGGATTAGAGAACATTCCGGATTACCAAAATATACAAATAATTTCAAAAAAAAAAACAAGTAACGTAATGTTTGTTTCTCGTCCACCGCTTCCCGAATGAGGCCGTGCCGGATCACAGGGGGTATCGGACTGACGAGCGTCGGATTAACGCGGTTCCACTTTATATTTATCTGTTTTGTGCGTCTTGTAGTTTTAACGACGATAACCTTCAAGTCAAAAGGAATTTTCCTTATTAATTCGTAACAACGTAAATTACTTCGGAAAACCAAGGCCGAAGCTTTACAATTAAGTAAGCTTGAGGAATTCTTTTCTTTTACGTAAACTTTGAACAACGTTATCCTGGGATCGCATTGTTTAATGTAATTTGTAGTCTTTATTATGTAACCCTTCAGGATTTTGTTTCCTATTTGTAGACCTGTTTTCGGGATTAATTAGGAGAATCCCTTGGAATTATTTGTATTATAACAACGTTAATTAATTTAACAATTTCCTAAAATTTCTCGAAAGAGTTATTAACGTATTTCTAGATGAGCATGTGGCGTATAATCACATCTAATTAAATTAGCATATCAACCACTAGCGTATTAGGAATAAATTAACGTTTTAAGCGTGTGCGCTCTTTGCCTAACTTAATTAATCATTTCATAAGGTAAATAAATTTGAACGAAAAGGGATTTTTTCAATGTTCGAATAGGGCATGTACGTAAGTGCACGCTCTCCTTTGTTAATATTAATTAAATTTTCGACAAACATCTCGCAAGTCCACTCTTTTCTCACTAAGAATTTACATTTTTACAAAAAAAGTAATCACAGTAAAACTTTACTATTGTAGTTAATTCATGAAAATAAGAGAAAATTGGAGGTTTTATTGTACAACCCTACATTTACTTAGGACGGGCCAAAAATACAAAGAACATAAAGAGAACATTTTATTCACGGCGCATTTATCGGGTAGCGACCCATTTACTACACAATTATTTGCTTAAAAACCGTAGTATTGAATTGAAACAACGATACGCATCTCCCTAATTATATTACAAGTTGGAATTAATTCGACAGGGTAGGATAAAATCCGATTACCGTAAAAAGCAATTCGATCCATGGTATATTTTACTTCGACGCCCTCTTACCGATGATTAGTGGGTGATTGGGGACGGTGGGGCTTACGGAATGTATAAGAGCAAGGGGTCCAAGATATGAGGGTGTTCTCTTGCACTGTCAGCGCTTATGAAGGAACTGAATAATGCTTGGGTGGAAAAAGCAATCTCTTAAAGAGTCGATCACTCATATGCACCCCACCGACGGTGCCAATAAGTTACATAGATACATATTTATGAGGACAGTGATCAATTTTAATCGACGTTTACTAATTTTCGCTGCTCGTCTTTCTGGTCACTTTTCATTGTAGTTTACCGGACCGAGCAAACGTTAAGCAATTCGGTTTAAATTGTTTTATTACGTCTGTTTTGTTTAAATTGAATTAATTGTTAGTATCGAGGGAACGCGTGGTCGAATGTGGGCGTTTATATTAGGCACAGTAACTTCGAATAACATATAAATATTTAATCTGGGTTTAAATAAATCTATTATTATGCACACTATTTATTCATTTAATGTGTTGTTAAAGTTTGGGAATTACGAAAACAGAAATTTGAAAAAATATGACAAATAAATCGTAGAGTTTAAGGGCCCTTCTTAATGAAATCGACAATAAATTCCCCGTTATTGTTTAAAACATGTTAAATATTTTATATCAGGTTGGGGAAAAAGTTTCTTCGTATTTTCGAGGTAGATGGCTTTAAGATCGCATAACTCTGGTAGTATTAATCGAATTTAGTAATATTTACATGCAAATGAAAGCTGACATTTCACAGAACAAATTAACCTAAAAAATCGTGATATTTATTCACTCAGTCAAAAGTTATTGTGTTTTGAAAATGAGTGAAAATAAAGAGGAAATTAAATACATTTTGAAATTTTATTATAAAAAAGGGAAGAATGCGACTCAGGCTGCTAAAAAAATTTGTGATATTTATGGACATGATGCAGTATCAGTACGCGTTGCACAAAGTTGGTTCAAGAGTTTTCAAGCTGGAAATTTTGATATCAAAGATGCACCTCGCTGTGGTCGGCCAATCACTGAAAAAGTCGATGAAATCATGAGAAAAGTTGAGCAAGACCGGCATATTAGTAGTTATGATGATAGCAAGGAACTAAAAATCGACCACAAAACAGTTTTAAACCATTTTCAAAAGGCCGGATATAAAAAAAACTCGATGTTTGGGTGCCACATGATTTGACAGTGAAAAATTTAATGGATCGAGTTTCCATCTGCGATTCATTGCTCAAATGGAACGAAATCGAACCATTTCTGAGACGGCTCATTACGGGCGATGAAAAATGGAATCACGTACGATAATAAGTACGAAAAGATCGTGGTCGAAGCAAAATGAAGCTCCGCAAACGGTGGCAAAACCAGGATTGACGCCAAGAAAAGTGATGTTGTGTGTGTGGTGGGATTACAAAGGAATACTTTATTACGAGCTGCTCCCCCCGGTCAAACAATTGATTCTAATCTCTATTGTCAACAACTGGAAAGATTACGTCAAGCAATCGAGAGAAAGCGACCAGAATTGATCAATAGGAAAGGCGTTGTCTTCCATCACGACAACGCCAGACCTCCACATCTTTGCGACCCGTCAAAAATTGAGAGAGTTTGGCTGGGAAATTTTGATGCATCCGCCATATAGTCCTGATCTTGCACCATCAGATTTTCATTTATTTCGATCTCTACAGAACTCTCTTAATGGTGTAAAGTTGATTTCAAAAGAGGTCTGTGAAAATCACTTGTCGCAATTTTTCGCTAAAAAATCACAGAAATTTTATAGTGATGGGATTATGATTTTACCTCAAAAGTGGCAAAAGGTGGTCGAACAAAATGGCACATAAACTTCATTTATAATATAAAAAAAACTTGTTTCATTTTCGTACTAAAATTCGAAGAAACTTTTTCCCCAACCTAATATATGGTGCAGAGAAACCGGGATTCGACTAAATTTGATTTTTTGACAATTGAGGTACTGCTTAGAGTAGTTATTTAAGAACATTTTGCGCGAAATTTCGGTTGCCCATACCCGCGACCCATACACCCATACCTATCGTGAATAACGTCCAGATCAAAAATATTCAAAACACCGAATTTCAGGTCAGTTTTATCAGTGATCGACAGTAATGTCGATAGGGCTGTTTTAGGGTGTAAATAACGCTATGCATGATATATGTAACACTGTTTTCAATTGTCCATTGTCTCTCATTTAAATATTGTATAATCGGTTCTTTTGAAATTCAAAGTTTAATGACTATGAGATCATATCTCTTGACCTATAAAAAAATATCTTATAAGAAATATAATTAGCACGCTGTGGGAGAGGAGGTAATGAGAATTGAACGCAATTACAACTATGCAATTGAACTGTGTCACACCAATTTTTATCAAAATCCGAGGTATACGAGATCGGTTAAATGTATCAAATTTTTACATAATTAAACAAAAAACTTGGAAACTAAAAAAAACAAATACTTTACCTTAGTCATTTTTTAAATTAACATCTTTTAGTAGCATTTTACGAAATCATAATGTATTGAAAGCAAAAAAGTACTGTTGCCCGTGAGATTTGAATTCTGGACGACGGTGAGGCGACGCGCGGCGCCGGCGTCGAGAACGATTGGCAGGTCCTTTTTTATTGTAAATAAATAATACAAAAAGTTTCAGAAATACATATCTATGTATAATACATTGTTTTGCTTTTAGGCGTCAAAATTATTTACGTAAGTAACTATAAATAATAATTTTCAGTTCCGTTTTGATTCAATTTTAAATTTCAATAAAACATTAACGTAGGTTAATCTGTTCATAAACGACGATATGATGTTTAAAGAAAACAATATTTAACTTTCAACGAAAAATTATGTGTAATCATAAAGAAATGGGCTGTTCGAAAATTTGTGCAAAGTGCAACGATAAGTTAAAATTAAAATTTAAGTGCATACCAACTGTATTAAGAACAACGGCATGAATTTATGCGTATGGCAGAAACAGCATGTGCCATTTGTGTCTACGGCTAAATTTAAGTAATATTAATACGACGGTTCAAAAATCAAATTTTTAATAAACGTGCAATAGAAATTTAACCAACTGTCGATCGACATTGCGTTTATTTAATTTGTGTAATCTGCGTTACTGTGATGGTGAAATCCATTTTAAAAGAGAAACGATGGTATTAGATGATTAATTTTTCATTCGAAAATGATGCGTCTTTAGTAAGCTAGGACAACCAACTAACGTGAACCGCAGCTCGAGCTCCAGTTCTACCGAACTACTTCGATTCAGTACTGTTTTTTTTTCTTCAAATTTTGATTCAAGTACATACAACGCGTCATAAATATAATTTATATCTACGTATTTCGAATTTTCCGCGTATATTACGTCTAATGTGAGATCTGCGTAGGCACCTATACAAAAAAAATACCGTCAAAAACTGTCAAATTTCTCAGCAGGGTTCTGCAAATGGGAAAGTACAATTATCCTTTAGGCTTTCGGAAGCTTCAAAAGGTTAGGATCCAGACATTTGAATGATAGTTATGATTTATGTATCACAGCTGCCAACAACCACCATCTAAGATCAAGATTATCCATTTCTTTGTGCTGATATATTCTCTGATACTCGCCTAGAGGAAAAGAAATTGAAATACTGAATAAATATATGATCGGTCGTAAATTTTCCCGGTCGGGGATTTTTCCAATACGTGCAGTATCTATCTGCATGAACGTGTGATTTGTGTTCGTATTGCTGGTTTTTCGGGCGTTTTATATAATTAATTGCAAACAGTGAATTCGGTATACTCGTCCGGGTCGGACATTATCAGCATTATTGGAATCGCGGTAGCGTCGGTGGGGCCGCGCTGTTCGCTATTTACCTAATGATGCAGTAAATTTGTTTAATTTAAATAGTCTCCCCGATACTCGCGGATTATATGAACTTCGCCTTTAAAATATGCGCTTTTATTATATAATGCTCAGCCGGTGTATAAGCTTTACCTTGATTTCAGGTTTTGTATCGCTTTAATATGGCGCTTAAAATTGCTTACTCAAATACCGCCGGCAAAATCTAATCCTCGAATAATTTACCAAATATCTATCCCGAATGCAATGCCTCATTTATGGAAAACAATGAGGAACGCTTTATCGGCAAAAATATCTGCCGTAAACCCTCGATTTGCATATTACAATTTCTAGCAGGTTAAATAAGGGAGGCATCCTTAATATGTATTTATCAAATGAATAGTTAAAATACGTTGCGGATAATACGACCGATTAAAATTGTTCTTTGTAATGTAGTTATTATATATCGCACGTCGAATTTAAAACGATTATTCACTTACAAACTCAACAATAAGTGTCATAAAAGTATCATCAACTAAAACTACTTTCGTGTATTCAGGAAGTAAAACGCCCCGACAATAAAACCTTACAATGGCTCTAAATAACGTTCAATCCTATAAATGCATAACCGTCAGACAATGAAGTTTTTATGATTGAAAGCTTTGAATGTTATTTTTTTTCTCTACGGTTCGGCTGTTAAACAAATAGTCGTTAACGCTCAGGTTAATGAAGCGTATAAATTACAGTCTTTTGTGTAATCTAAATTAATTGACTCGTATTTGTTTCATCTTGCCACTTTTGAATACGACACGTAATCCTCGCCGTTTGGCGGTGCAATCCTCGCGACTGCAGCATCTGCGGAATGTCGAAAATTACTCGTTTCCACTAAGACTTTTAGTTTAATTAATGTTCTGTATGAGCCACCGTCGAATATTTACCATCGTCGCGATTGCGAAAATTTTAAAACAACGCGACAAAATTAAACCTCTCGTTTTCCCATATTTTTCTAAAACGAAACAATATCGGCGCGTTTAAAATAAAAGATATAAGATTTTCGCGGAAGTTACGATATTCAGATTAATATTACGAGTCGTAAACTTGTAAAAAAAAATGCTAAATATTCTCTAGTATACCGAAGGTGGGTAGGTAATATCGTTTTGTAACTGAAAAAGAATTTTATGTTTAGAAGTTTGCTTAAAATTTGCGAATTGCTCGTTTCGCGAAGGTTTTATTGAGATATACGGCTTAGATATGCGATAAAGTTCATGGTGTATTGTCAGAAAGTTTTTTAAATTTATGGAGATCTCAAAACGAGCTCTTAAATCGTAAACATATCTAAACTTTTATTAAGAAAATTATTTGGCCATTTCTTAATGTTTTATTGCCGAAACTTCTGGAATCGCTTTTGTTGATTAAACTGCAAAGTATTGGATTTTATCGAACAATGACAAATTCCGTAAGTGATAATTATTATTTTCGTACAATTATTTTCAACGTCCGTTGATATTTTATTTTGACATATTTTAATCGTTCGTCATAACATAGTATAGGTGCACGATTTTATGGTCAATTAAATTCATATTGACAGACGTTCCTATGTGTTAGACGCGTAACATGACAGATATAAACATTTTTTTAATAATAGGTGGTTTGTTCGTACAGTCGAATCCTGAATTATTTCAACTAATCAAAATTTTAGATTTTGACGGGTAACTCTATCGCTTGTGAGTGCATTCGTGTCGAGCATAACGTAAGCGTACCTACACTCAAAAAAATATTGTACATAATATTAATGAACACCAGTTATTGACTTTTTTGATCATTGATACAATGAAAAGTTCATTAATACTACTAATACACTGAAGAAAATAAGTGCCTAATTATGCAATTAAAGCGATCGTTGTATTTACGAATCATTTATAATTTTTTACCTAATAACTTTCTTCATACCTACAATGAAAATTTTTATCGAAATAACGAATTTTTCGTTACTTTTTAAGAGTTATCTAATGTACGTTTGTAATGTACTTTTATCTAATGTACGTTAATACATCGGATTATTTTTTTTGAGTATACTGACGTCGACGTCTACAGACGCTGGCCATGTAATTTTTCGACTTCAAATGTTTAAAACGTCACGCGTAAATTTACGCAATTTTTCCATGTCAACTATCAAAAATCAAGTGTCATTCGATCAACTATCGAAAATGTCCTGTTTGCCATCGTTAACTTGTCGCCACGTTATGCAACTGACACGCTGAACGTCTATCAATATGAATCGACCTTTAGGAGAATATCGACTTTACATTTTTTATTTGATTCGACGTATTAGAACGTCAGACATTATCACCGCTCGGTCACGAGTATACGCTTGCTCATTATTGCGGTTAAAGTAATGTATATCTATAGTAAAACTTTGTTATAACGCTCCCGATTTCGGAAACAACGCACCGCTTATAACGTTCAAAGAAATTTTCTAAAAAATTCTCACCAAATCGACCAAACCAAGCCAAACCAACTCATCACGTAAAAGATAGAATAAACTCTTCAAAATGCTCTTCTTCTAATTGAAGATTTGGCGAAAAGTCTCCAAGATATTATTCACGTTAACTGTGAAATACTCGATAAGTCTACAATGTTACTCTTTGTCGCTGTTTCGTGACCATTTTCGTAGATATTTCGAACATAATATGCTTATTAGGCTATCACGCTTTCTCCGAGAGCCGTTAAATAACGTTATAACGAGATTTTACTGTAAAAATCGAATTTCCATTTGCATTACAAGCAAAATCAGCGCCTTACTTATTCGATTATCATTTTTAGCCCAGTCCAAAAGAACCAATCTGGAATTTTGTATATTTACCAGTTAAGTATTAACGTTTTAAATAACGTCTCAAAAGTCCCAATCGATACCGCGTGTGCAAAATATTTTACAGGATGTTGAAATGAAACGACTAACAGTTTTTTTTTACAAATATCTGGCAAAATATTGATTTTTCTGCAAAAATGGCTCGGACGTAATTTGTAGCTTATAAAATTTGCTACAGAATAGGTAAACTAAGACTTTGACAGGTGTCGGCCATTCGTTTGATCCAACACATTTCTTAGCGGAAATTATGGAAATGAAGGATACGGACACAACAACCATAGAGATTGAGGAAATTCGAATAGAAGAAGATATTATAATAAATAATAAAACTGAAAACTAATACTGTTTCTCTTCAAATAACAAAAACAAACGAATGGCCGACACATGTCAAAGTCTTATATTTTGCCAGTTTTATAGTAAATTTTTTAAGCTACAAATTACGTCCGCGCCATTTTTGCAGAAAAATCAATATTTTGCGATATATTTGCAAAAAAAAACTGTCTAACTGCTAAACTGTTGTGCTATCGATGGGTCTTTTGAAAGATTTTTTAAAAAGCCAATATTTAAGGTGCGTGAAGTTGGCACGTAATTAAAAGCACAAACGAAAAAAATTGTGCCAATCGTTTGTGCTTTGTTTGTGCACGTTTGTGCACGATATAAAAATTTTGCACGACACGCCGTTTTTGAGTTATTCAAAAATCAAAATGACGTGCCAACTTCACGCCCAGCACGTCATTTGGAAGCACAAACGAAAAAAATTGTGCCAATCGTTTGTGCTTTGTTTATGGACGTTTGTGCACGATATAAAAATTTTGCACGACACGCCGTTTTCGAGTTATTCAAAAATCAAAATAAAAAGTCATTTGAAAGCACAAACAAAAACAATTGTAGCAATCGTTAGTGCTTCGTTTGTGGACGTTTGTACACGATACAAAATTTTTGCATGACACACCGTTTTCGAGTTATTCAAAAATCAAAATGAAAAATCGTTTGAAAACACAAACGAAAACAATTGTGAAATCGTTAGTGGTTTGTTTATGAACGTTTCTGAACATTGTAAAATTTTATGCAAGTTTTCAAAAATTAAAACCTGATGCTTAACACGTTGTCGTTGAAGATACATACAATCAAAAACAATATTACAGCATTCATTAGTAGGTATCTAAATACTTCTTGGAATATTTGTAACTATCAGGAATTTTATAATCAGCACGTCAAAAAATATTAACTATTTATACAAGATCGTTCAAGTTATGTAAACGTACTCTTCTACTGAAAGTAGTTGATTTTCGTACAAGTACAAGAATGCAGATCATATCATATCTATATTCTTAAAACTTGTATGTAGGTATACCTACTGTCTTTTTGAAAGGAGATCCTATTTTGAATAGTAACATTATCTTTAAATTTTAAATAATCAGGAGAGAAACTGGAAATTTTAAAAACAATATAAAGTAAGATAGTTCAGGACTATCTGGATTAAGTTAAAAATAACGTACAACGATTAATAATTTCTAATAATTTAAAAACACTCATTATATAAACACTTATATTTACCATATAACTTAGGTACAAAAATTTATTAATATTAATGATAAGATTAAATCTAAATATAAGTTACTAACGATAAGATGCACTGTTCTACTTCATTCTAGTCTGAGAAGATTTCTAATTAGGTAGTACCTATAATCAAAGGTAGTACACATACCTATAGTCTCGACATCATACTGATTATTATATTTACTATGTTCAAATCTACTTGTAATAATAAAATACAAAAACAATGAAATAACTACCTACAACATAATTAAATATCTAACAAATAAAAAAATATATTTAACGTAAAAACCATGCATTTATTATATGCATAAGTAGATTAACTTATTAGGTGTACAACTTTGCTTCCGCCGTTTTTTTCCGAAATTCGAGGCTTTATTGTAATAAACTGGTTATACATTTATGATTCAAAGTATTGTCCATCGCTGGCCACTACTTTCTCCCATCTTTCGGGCAGCGTACGAATCCCTCGTTGCAAAAACTGGTCATCTTTTGAAGCGATCCACGAATCGATCCAATTTTTTACTTCTTCATAAGACCGGAAGTGCTGGTCATCCAGGCCGTGTGCCATTGATCGAAACAAGTGATAGTCCGAGGGAGCAACGTCTGGAGAATACGGCGGGTGGGGTAGGACTTCCCATTTCAACGTTTCCAGGTATGTCTTGACCACTTTCGCAACATGGGGTCGAGCATTGTCATGCTGTAAGATTACTTTATCATGTCTCTCGTTGTATTGCGACCGTTTGTCTTTCAATGATCGGCTCAAACGCATTAATTGCGTTCGATAACGATCGTCTGTGATTGTTTCAGTCGGGTTTAACAACTCATAATACACTACGCCGAGCTGGTCCCACCAAATACAGAGCATGACTTTGGAACCGTGAATATTCGGTTTGGCCATCGACGTGGAAGCATGGCCGGGATATCCCCATGATTTTCTGCGCTTGGGATTATCGTAATGAACCCATTTTTCGTCCCCAGTCACAATGCGATGCAGAAATCCCTTCCGTCTTTGCCTTGCAAGCAGCTGTTCACAAGCAAACAAACGCCGTTCAACATCTCTGGGCTTCAACTCGTACGGCACCCAATGTCCTTGTTTCTGAATCATTCCCATGTCTTTCAGGCGTTTTGAAATGGCTTGTTGCGTCACTCCCACAAATCCTGCCACTTCTTGTTGCGTTTGACACTAGTCTTGCTCAAGTAATGCCTCCAATTCTGCATTTTCGAAAACCTTCTCTCTTCCACCGCCATGCCGGTCTTCGACGTCAAAATCACCGTTCTTGAAGCTTTGAAACCACTCTCGGCACGTTCTTTCACTAATAGCGGCCTCACCGTAGGTATTTGAGAGCATTCGATGAGCCTCAGCCGCAGATTTCTTCATATTAAAACAGAAAATTAAAACCTCCCGCAAATGACGAGAATTTGGCTCGTAAGCTGACATGTTTAATCGAGAATAACTTTATGATGCAGACACAAATCGACTAATATTTCGATGGCGTTATATTTACAAATACCTAACCTTATTGTATGACAGCTACGATCTATTTATTTCGACTACCACTTACCGCTACAGCCATTTATTGCAAAACGGCGGAAGCAAAGTTGTACACCTAATAATATTTACTTACAAACTAATAAAATTTAAAAAAAATTAAATTTAAATCGACGTTATAATATAATTTTGTTTATTTATTATCAATAGAACTTGAAGTTTGTTCCAACACATCGCCAATTTGCAAACCGTCCGACACATGCTTTCAACCAATTAGAATTTTAGAATTTGACAGTTGAGTAAATTCTAAAATTCTGATTAGTTGAAGGCATGTACCAGACAGTACGCAAACTGGTTTGGCGGTGTATTGGAAAAAACCTGTATCTGTACCTCAGAATAAAAATGTACTAAGGGCCGATCTTTCCATCTCCTGATAAATTTATCTGACAGATATTTACCACAGAAACGTTTGTTCAGACAATTGTTTTCATGGTAAATATCTGTTAGATTTTAGCTGAAAATAGAAAGATCGGCCTAAGTCATAATTTTAATTATTACATAAAACTGTTTGATTTTAAACTGTTTTGTAACCTATCTTAGGTGTTTAAACCAGATAAGTAGGTTGTTTAAGCATGTAGAATTTACATCTATTTCTATCTATATCTGGACCACATTGAGCTCATGATAAGTTATCACGGGCCGCATATAAAATCTAACATTTATTAATATACCTACTCATTTGGTTCTTCGTCGTCTGTATTTCGTCTATATTGTTTTCGTTCTAATTTTAAGTACCTATACCTCTATATAATGTAGGTATGTGTGTAAATAAATAGTAGGTAGGCATCATTGAAGGTTAGTAAGATTTGTCGTAAATGGCGCGATAGGTATGTGCAAGTTATAACGCGCTGGTAGGTCCAAAACGTTGATTTTCTGCTTTTAAATTTTGAAAATTGCTGTACCAGTACGATTTTTCTTAAAATTTATCTACCATCATGTAGAGCAAAACTTAAAATATATATCCTAAAAATTTCATACAAATTAGTTCATTAATAAAGGCGCAAAATTTAAAATAATTTTGCAGCTTTGTATATTTCCCCTTATTAAGCAATGAACAGAATAGTTACTTTAATTTTATTCCCGTATTATATCACACTGTACATAAATTACATAAAATATCACAAATATCTATGGCAAAAATGAAATAATAATTCACCGTATTTCTATATCAAGGAACTTTCCATTACCGCAAAGGAACACATACAGACGAAATAAAAATATACGATTTTGATAGGTAGATGTATCTTTCATAAACTTGCTTATCAGTATCAGAAATATCAAATAGAATTTTTAAAGATTTATACAATTGTAATCTATATCTAAGAAAGTTGAATGTACACTGCTTAAGTAGATTTGTTAATTTTTAATTTCTAAAATTTTAAAAAATGGTAATAGTCGGTACGGCCATACTACTCAGTACCGCCTAAATAAACGGCCTACCATGCTAAAATTCTTCAATGATTACAAATATTACAAAATACTGCAATATTGTTTTTGATTGTACATACTTCCGACGACGACGTGCTAAGCGTCAGGTTTTAATTCTTGTATAACTCGAAAACGGCGTGTCGTGCAAAATTTTTATATCGTGCACAAACGTCCATAAACAAAGCACAAACGATTGGTACAATTTTTTTCGTTTGTGCTTTTAATGACGTGCCAACTTCACGCACCTCAATATTTAGCCAAAAAAATAACACAAACAAAATCCATATAAATACAAAATTTATACAAAATCCAACCAAGTGGGAATTTTTTCGCAGACGAATACCAATATGAATAAAACAGTGTATGAACATCCATAATAATTATCATATTACTCGTAAAATGTATTACATTTCATAGGATAACATTCATTTTATAGTTACGATCACCTATAAAATAAAGCGCCGATGAAAACTGTGTTTAAGTAAAACCACTTCGAAACTCCCTTCTAAATCAAATTAGGGCTTGAAATTTTCTTTACCTACTTTAGAAGAAGTTTCAATTATTAATATTGGCTTCGTGAAGGTATAGATATTACAGTCCTACGCGAAATGTATCAGTGCTAGACAATCGTAAATAAAACAAAAAAAAAAGAACAGCCCGTTACTTTCTTAATAAAAACAAACTTTCCTAATCGTCCCAACGAATGTCTCGACAATCTAATAATACTTGAATGGATAATCCCGCAAAAATGGACAATAAAAAAAAAGTGCGACAGAACAAAGTTGCAGGGCTCGCTCGTCTCAAGTTGCTGCCATCTGTCATGCCACGCCTCATTTCGCCGCCGCTTCTTCACTCTGCACGGAACCGGAAGGAAACCAAAGAAAACCCACACAAATATTCATCTTTATTACCTCACGCGACTTTTAATTGTCTTCCCTAATCTCCCGGTACAGATCATTACACTTGCACGACCACGAAACCAGGTCCGGTCCCGAACAATAATATACGACTATTCCGAACTGCACAACAAACACATAAAATACGTCGTCCGGTATCCGAAAATACCCCCGCGCATTAAGTAGTCGAAAATTATTGCGTTCTAGAGAAATTTCCGCCCCAAGTTAGAAATTTAATGGGAGCATTTCCGAATTGTCCATCCCTGGATTCGTAGCTGATGAATGTGACAATTAGCAAAGTTCAACAGTAATGTAGTCGGCGCGGAATAAGGGCTTTTGACATTAAGAGGCGTTCTTTAATTGCGGCGCGTCTTACTCCGAACAGAAATTGGAATTTATCAATTTCGCGTAGATTAAGGGTTTCTCTATTTCCAAGCTTTCGTCTCGAAAAATTACGTGACAGTGTTTTTTTTTGTTCGTTCTCGAAAAACCGATAGTATTAGGTACTATTCCGCGATTATTTAGGAACGCCTGCTCGATTTCGCCGAAGCGGAATCTCTCGAAACGTTTGCATTTATGCCCGCTTAATGCACGAAAATGCAATTAGAAAACCAGAATTTACCATGCAAACGATTTGCTTTGTTCGCGCGTTGTTCGGGAACTAAAATTATCTCCGCCGAAATTCTAATATAGATATATTTGTTATAGGGGGTGTTTTATATAGTAAATATAACCTTAAATGGAGGACGCCTAGGCAACGTACGTCTAACAAAAATGAAAAAAATATTCAGAGTGGTTCGAAACTTAGGGCTTATGAAAGAAATGGACGAAATCGATAAACCCGCTGTAGCTCGGTCCAATCCGAGGTCCAATAACCATTGTAAGTGTCCTCTATTTATAGTTAACGTATGTACATTTACCTATGAAACGCCCTGTATAAGCACGGTTATTATAACACACAAGGATGAAGCAGTAATTATTTAATTTAAATAAAACCGATCGCGGACTGGCGCGGTTACGTATAAAAATGAAATTTAATCGGAACCCATAAAGTTTTACCGCAAAACTCATAAATATTTAGTATGATAACTACTTTGTCGCGGATGGTTTTAACTATTTTGGCGTTATTAATATTAAATTATTTCACGCGGGGTCGAAAAGCGTAGGTAAATGCCGTTGTGGTAGGTAATGATATTTTATCTATATTAATTAGAAAATTACGACAAGGCGATAAATAAAATTTTACGGGCGAAATATTACAATAAATATTAATTTTAAATTGTACGCGATCTAAAATTCAAATGTTTGTTATTATGAAAATAAGTATAGGCACGTATTTACCTACCTAAAAATAGATAAGACCACTATTTTGTGGCCAGTTTAATTTTTTTTTAAAGCCAACTTTTACCAAAGTACACCTTACGAAAATTTTATTCAATTAAGTAATGTTGGTTAATTTTATTTTATTTTTTTAATTGAAAAACTGAACCGGTTTACCTTCAGTACCGGTTGACACTCGTTGAATGTACGATCGATATAGTTTCAATTTTGAACTAATTTTTGGTTAATTTTGGGAAAATGTTCGATATATTAGAAATTGTGAAAAGTTGCATTTAGGCGAGAGCGTTGTATTGTTGCCTGTTTGTATTTGTAATAAGAACAATGTGAATATAAAAAATGAATATTATTTATTTCATTTTTCACAAAAAAATATAAATAAATATTAGTAAAATGAATAAAACTTAAATCCGTTAAAATGTCGAGTTTTGTTTCATAAGTTAGAACAACTAGGGGTCCAATTCCCAAATCATTGACTGTCATAACGTATGCGAAAATGACGTCACAACAAACAAATTTCTGTAGAAACCCATTGTTATGACGTCATTTTCGCATACGTTATGATAGCGAATGGTTTGAGAATTGGGCACTCGAATCATATTTAACGGTGTAATCACAATAAGAGTGGCCAATTGAGGTCAAAAGCCAAAAAGTGCCAAAAAAACAATGCGCTAGTTAAATCAAAGATCAAGTATAGGTGCACTTTAAAATTACCTTTAAGTTGATGAGTTATGTATTTGAATATGTTTGGACGAACCTCAATTTGTAAAAGGGTCGACTTAAAAACTACTGAAAGTTTCATCGCATTATCGGTTTCTTAATGGACCGGTCCCAAACTCAAATGTCTGAAAAGCTTTACGTATATTAATTTTGACTCACATCTGGTGGAGACATCCAATAAGTGTACAAATTATATTTGTTGTGCCTATGTACATAATTATCATGCAGATCTTAACCCCAGATTTATACTTTAGATTGGCTGGAGGGGGTATACCTGTTGATCGTTTAAACCGCCAAAAACGATATTATCCATTATTAAATTTAGTTTATCTACAAATTTAATAGCGGCTTATCAAATTTTGTGCAAACAACATTTAAATATAGCCCTTAATTAATGTGAAAATTACCTAACACGTGCAATGAAAATGTCTAATAAATTATTTTTGCGCTTTGAAAACTTTTTTTCATTATTTCGAGGCGACGCTCGCCGACGTGACGCCACTTCATCATTATCCCGATTATAATAATAAAGTTAGAAGGTGCGGTATTGTGAAAGTGCCCTAGTATTTGCTTTAGAAATACGCGCAGGGTACATTAACTTGCATTCGTTTAACTGATCAAAAGCATTAGGTAATTGAAAAGCAAAAAAGAAAAAAGAAAAAACGAAAAGATTACCACAACTATTCATTTTCTTTTAAAAAGTTGAGTAATAATGCGCGTGTCGGAGCGATAGCGTATAATATTAATATTCATGGCAGTGACATCCCAATATTCGAGAGTTAATCGCAGGTGGCAATGATTTATCTGAGCTGTCGGTCCCGATCTCATGACTCCGTATTAATATATCAGATGCAAAGACGCCTCTAGATATATCTGCGATGAAATTCAGATTTCCGTTTTCGCCCCCAAAATCCGGTTACGGATTGCATTTCGAGATGTCATCTGGTGCATTACACGCCACCGCCAGTGTTAAATCCGAATTAAGACCGTTTGCATTAAAATTAACCAGGTGCATATCCGCTCGCCATAAATGATGCAATTCGTTAGGGAAGATTTATTGCGTAACTGCATAGGGTTACGAATATCGCATTCCGCAAATGAGTTGCTTTTGAAAATTTAAACGATACACGGCGGGGGGTGTTTGTTTTACAAAGGTAAAACGGAACTCGTCGCTATTAGTCCTCTGTATTATGGTTCGTATTTATGTGCACGAACGATGAACTGCCATTAATGTAAAACTTTTAGTACATATTTGCATTTCAACACGAAACAAACAGGTGTTTTCAGCATCAATATTATGTATGTATACCTGCGTCCGTATGGATTTCAAAATGTAGTGCACTCAACATAATAACTTTGAACTACGTTGCGGTTTTTGTATTACAAAATAACCCGGCAAATTACGTGCAACTTAATATATTATTTTCGAAAGTACTTGAGGGTACGTTATTTTTGTTTTTTGAACGATAAAGAGATAAACATCTACTCAAAGAAGTTAAATTAATTAGCGAACGTATTATACATTTTTTTAATTGAAATTCAATCAAGTTTGTGGTAGATTTCTACTTCATTTAAATTGAATAACTAAATAATATACCTACATATAGTAAATAATATAATAATAGACGTATTCGCAAAACGTACGAAAGACATACACGACTTAAATTTTGATGTAACGCTGCTTATTCGTTCGAAAGATACGTTTGTAGTTGTACGATATGCGCCAAAATATACAGTACTGAAGCTGTTATTTTGTATTATTTCTATTTTTATTTCTATAGTATAAATGTTCAAAATAGGCACTGTTCATAACGCTCACGCAGATTATCAAACATATTCTCGAACACAGGTTGCTGCAGATTCCTGAGAACCGTAACGATCTTCTCACGTAATGTAGGCACAGTTCTGGGTGGATTTGCACAGCCGAACACTTTCTCTTTCAACATTTCCCATATGTAGGCGTCAGGTGGTGTAAGATCGGAGGAATGTGATGGGTAGTTGAAATCGGTCCCACGGGAAATGATTCGTCCTGCAAAGATTTCCTGCAGCATTGTTAAAGACTGTCGAGCGGTGTGGCTGATCGCCACACCTCAATCCTCAATGAAATACGGACCAATCGCACCGTGTGCTGACACTGCACACCGTATCGTCACACGCTCACCATGTAACGGTTTCTCGACGATAACGTCTGGCCGCTCGAAACCAAGGAAGCGAATTGTTTGGCGATTGATGAAACCGTCCAAGCGAATGTGGCTTTCGTCGGAGAACCACACATTGCGCAAGAAATCTGGATCCTCGTACACAATGGCCAAAAGTCTTCCACAATACACAATCCTGGCATGCGTATCTTGGTTCGTCAATGGTTGTCCAACCTGAATTCTGTACAGAAATCCAACAATCGGCGAAGCGACATATTGCTGATGTTCATTTTCAAGGACGTTCGTCGAAGACTCCAAAATCTGATCGGGACACGTCCATAATTCTCATTTGTCGACACAGTTACTGGCCTACCAGACCTTCCCTTCCGTTAACGCAATACACTACCAGTACGACGAAATTTCGTAACGATAGATAGCATAACTGTGTTGCTTGGTGCCGCCTTATTAAATTGTTCGCGATATTGTTCCGCCGCTAACTTCAAACTCGGACTGCCTGGATTGCCATTTCCGTACGAGCGCGAATAATACTCGACAATGAAAACTTTCTCCTCCGTCGTGAGACCCATTTTCAACTCAATCTCACAGTACAATGATCTTTGCACTACTAACAACAAGTAATGATGATGCAACAGTACGCCGATGAACGGACATGCACACGAGAACTGCGCGAAATCCAGTACTGTATATTTTGGCGCATACCGTATTTAGAAATACACATATTAGCCGCTTACTATGTAGAACGACGAAGGTCGCCGCCCGATCTAATACTGCGCCTCGTTTTAACAACAACGCATTGTATAATTTATTATAAAAGCGTGACGAATTACTATTTAAACAAAATAATGATACATTTGTCGTTCAAACGTGTAACTTTATTATACGCACAAATAATTTTGTCGTTTGGTGCCAGACGTTGGTAATTGCGATGGTTCGAATTCTATCGTCCCCCAAAGGCACATTTAATTAAAGAAATTAAATTCAAATTTCCTTACAACAGATTTGTTCCAAGATTGAAAACTTCAAAACGGCTTTACGTACAAAACTGAAATTTTCACCAGTGCAATCACAAATATTGTATAAATACCCGGTAAAAATGTTATGTTATGTAATTTGACCCCCATCAATGAATAATATATAGTAACCTATATCTATAAAAATTACGTGGTTGTCTAATCTTTTTTAAAAGGTTCATTGCAGATTAGACAGATAAATAAATTATTCTTTTTATCAAATGAAACTTGAAATTTAAAAAAGACCCCCCGCCCTCCCGCTTTATTTTAATGATAGTAAATTTATAGTAATTCCGTTGCGACGTCGAAGATAAGGGTTTTTTTTTTAGTTTTTGCGTAGAAAATCGATAATGATTCTATCGGCGCCCTTCTTTGATATTTCTTATTAAGCCTCAAAATAGAGCTTTTTATATAACACTTAATTTTCTGTAGAATATTATTTTACACAAAAGAGGCCTAATAATTGATGATAAAATTTTAAATATCAATTAACCGCCACACTTTAATTTTTCAAGGGGAGGCAACTTAACGATTTTAATTAATATTCGACGACGTTTATTTATGATCGAACGTAAAGAACGGGGCGGAAAAATAATTACCGACGTATGTAATTTCGATATCGTGTCTCAGGTGAACAATTATACCGCGATATTTGTTTATATCTAACGTTAAACACAAAGCCAAGTAATCAATCACGAATGTTGCTTATAGCGTTGCGATTCCACGTGTCAATGTATATAATTAATTAGCCGTGCAGTGCTTCCGGATATCCGGTTGTCAGATTACACTGCATAGTTTCGTCGATAGTACGTTTCAATTCTACCTGTATCGCACCGTGATGGAACTATAAATTAATATGACAATTACCTAATTAAACTTCTAAAATCGCAAACGATTTTAAAATTTTTTTATATGGACGCACAAATAATGCGAGTCGACGAATTAAGATAAAAAAAAAATTGACTTTTACTAAACTAATTATCACCTTTAGCATTTCAAACGTAAAAGCGAAATCTTTATCGATAACTGCCTCCTTTTTTTAGCCGTACATCTTCCGCTTTTTAAGTATTCGAACTGGCTCCATTTATCAAAATCAGAAGTATAACTTTTCACATAAAGCACAGAAAAAAATCTTTGATATATGTGTTTGGAGAGAACGCAAATACGATCAAAGTCGACTAAAAAAGAAGCATCAGCAATTTGCGAGTGAATCGACGGAACCAAAAGCTGCGGGTCAAATTTCAGATGTTTTCGTACTTCTCTTTGTGCCGTCGCTTTGGATACGAAAATAATTTCGCTTTCATGTGATAACGTATTATTTACAATGAATGGAATTATTATCATTATAAATAGTTTAGCGTATTCCGTTACAAATTGATGTACTTTTACGTCGTTTATTAAATTTAATTGGGATAGGCGTTAGAACGGCCATCGCAAAAATACGTCGATCTCGTCATTTCCTGTTCGTAGAACTGCTCGTTCACGTGACGTTCCATATTTAATAAATATGTATATTATACAGTGCGCGTCAAAATGATAGGTTCACCTGTATTTTTGCGAGTTCCGGGAAAACGTAACCTTATCACAACGGGCCACTATTTTATTCTGAAAGAACGCACAAAATAACCTGTTTTCCCAACTTTTTAGCGAAATTCGAAAATACGGTTGCGCAGGATAACTTCATCCAACAGGACCCATTTGCGGTCGCGTCAAAATGATAGGTTTTGAGTTTTAGCGTTAAGTTTTTGTATGTTTTTATCTGTTATTTCTGTTATTCTGTTAAGCTCGCTGATCGCGAGAAAGGTCAAATTTTGGCTTACGATAGTCAAGGCTTGCCGCAACGTTCCATTGCTGCTAGACTCGACCGTTCACAGAATGTAGTGAAGAATTTTTTGAAGAACGAAGAAAATTACGGGTCTAAGAAGTCTTCTGGACGTCCAAAAGTGCTGACCCCTCGCGATGAACGTGCTGTGCTGCGGGCTGCCTCCAATTCTTTTAACTCAGCTAGCCAGATTAAAGAAACTACGAACGTTGCGGCGAGCAAATCCACAATTTTGCGTACTCTTCATCGCTCAGAACACATTATCCGACCAAAAATGATGCCTTTCCCGCGATTGCTGCCGCGCCATATTGAAGCTCGTAGGGAAACTGCCCGCCAGTGGATGAGTTTTGGTGACAAGTGGAATCAGGTTTGCGATTTCCATGCTTAGGTAAATTGTCTTTTGGATATTCGGTTTTAGATCGTATTTACTGATGAAAATAAGTTTAACCTTGATGGCCCTGACGGTTTTAACGGTTATTGGAGAGATTTGCGCAAGGAACCATTGCTGTTTTCTAAGCGAAACTTTGGCGGCGGATCTGTTATGATTTTTGGCGGCTTTAGCTCTTTCGGTAAGACAACACTGGCATTCTGCAGCACTCGCACGAACAGTGAAGATTATCAGAAGATTCTTCAAGAACATATCGTCCCGTACATGTCACGTTTTCGCCGAGCCCGGCTTATCCTGCAGCAGGATAATGCCGCCATCCATGCTTCCCGAAGTACTCAAAACTGGCTTCAAGCAAAGAAAATTCCTGTTTTGCCATGGCCCGCCTGTAGTCCTGATCTGAATCCGATTGAGAATCTTTGGGAGTGAGTTTATGGTGGAGGGCGCCAGTATCAGACAGTTCAAGAGCTGAAGCATGCCATCCAGAAGGCCTGGGATGACATTACTCCAGACATCTTGTTGAAGCTCATTGACAGTATGCCAAACCGGGTCCATGAAGTCATTGTGAAGAAGGGAGGTGTGATAAGTTACTAGACAATCATTCTAAGTGTTTGCTGTGGCCTAATGTAGACATAAATTCGTGGTATTCTTAGGTGAACCTATTTTGACGCGACCGCAAATAGGTCCTATTGGGCGAAGTTAGCATCCTGCGCAACCGTATTTTCGAATTTCGCTAAAAAGTTGGGAAAACAGGTTATTTTGTGCGTTCTTTCAGAATAAATTGTGGGCCGTTGTGATAAGGTTACGTTTTTCCGGAACTCGCAAAAATACAGGTGAACCTATCATTTTGACGCGCACTGTATTATTATACAAATCAAAAATGTACTTGTAAACAAATAAATTGGAATATTAGGTTTAATTTCGGTTATAGAAATCAACGCCGTGAAGAGTGTCTAACTTGCCCCTCCCCCCCCCCCTTAACCCAAAAATGCCAAAAATTTAAAAATACAATACGAAATAGGGAACCTTTATATCTATTTACTTATTTTTTTTAGTTTTTACATTTTTACGTCCCAAACCTAATTGCGAATCATATTACAATAATCTCGATAATAATTATAGGCATTTTACCGATTTTACTAAACAATAAAATAATTTAAATACACGCGAAATACAACGATTACAAAAACTAGAAAAGAAGATACACAATAATAATAACAAAAACTTATGGCGCAACTTTGTATAAAAACGTTACAATAAACGATCTTCTGTAGGTTAACGACCGCGGCGAAATAGATATTTGCGTCAAAAAATTCGCAAATAAAAGTCCTTTGCAAGATCGAGAGTCTAAAAAAACAACGTGAACAGTTGCGCGCGGTTAGGGCGTTAAATTGAACAGAATGGGATCTAAACGTGACAATTGTTTGAAATTAAAGAAGGAAAAGAAGTACAAGGCACAATTTTTTTTAAAGGTTACGTGTCCCGTTTGGTTGCATTTGCGAAGTACGTATGTTATATTACAATCTAACGGAGTTGCGGATTCTTTTCCTACTTTTTTGTGCTGATTTTTGTGTCGCCATTTGATTTTTATATCTCATTCTGTGTGAAATTGAAATTAAAGTTAAAACGTGAACACGTCCAGCAAATTGTCCAACAGAAGCCGTAATGATGACTGTTTTTTTTTTGGTGCTAAGGACAAATTGAACAAAATTCGTCCTTCAAATCAAACCTTTTAGTTACGCCGTTGGTAAAACATTCATTTAACACCGTTAAACTAGTGATTGAAAATAATATTATAACAAAAAGTAACAAACACTTTTTTGGCTCAATTTTGAAATCGCGGCCAACCTGCCCTCGAGCTACAGTTTGCATTCGTAGTTGTACACGGCCAACCTACCCTCCTTCCCTCTACTTATTGTTAGTTATGTGTTCATATGCTAGAGTTCGATTGATGTCGAAGAAAAGTAGAGAAAGTTCTGAGAAAACCTTCAGTGAATCTATTTAATGACTATACAACTGAAAAGCAGTATAATGAAAAATAACGTTTTTCAATGCAAAATTCTTTCTTTATATTATTAACTGAAAAGATGTGCGTTTTCATCATTATTTTATAAGTAGGCAGGTATATTACTTATAAATACCCTACTAATAAAATAAATACGAAAACGTAAACACGAAATTTGCAAATAGATTTGAATATACTTACAACATGGAAAGTATCTGCAAGACCTTTACAAGGAGCAGATAATAACCGTATTGAAGAAATAAGGCGCTTTTCAATTGAACATTCAACGCTGACAGCCGTGGGTGTACATTTACAAAAAAAAAAGGTAATTTTCCGAGAAGAACACAACCAAAGAGAAGTCATCAATTATTTGTGGTTTTTATTATTCACGGTAAGGCTAGAATTGCAACCCCCATGCGAGTTTATAAAGTTTCCGAGAAAATAAGCTCTTGTTTGGGTTCAAATTTTAATTATAATATCTATTGTAATATAATAATCGTTTTGAACGTAACGGCCACGTTATAATCACAGCGAGGTTTCCAAATAAAATTAAAACGTATAACGAAACATAAAAACGACGTTCTACTAAAATAGTCCAAAACATACCTATACACTAACAATTTTAATTAAAAGTTTCAATATTGTACGCAAGTGCCTACGTACATTTCGAATATCTGTAAACAAATTTTTAATTTGAACGAGTTTTCTTTCCGACCGCACAGATAAACGGTATGCCGCAAAGTTTATTGTAAGAAAGTTTACGCTAAAGTATGACCCAATAATGAAGTTTGAGACGATTCCGTACGCCACTTTGGAGCCTCCGATCCCCGAAGTCCTTTAAACCTTACAGCCACTATATGATGGATGTTCGGCGAAGGCCTTTCATCTCAAAAAATGCGCTGACCGAATTTCAGTTTATTTCTGAGGCCGGGATAAATTCCGATTTCGGTTAATACACGTACGCGTAATACCTAATTATTTTGCCGGTCGTCATTTTCGAATTTATTTTTCGACGAGACGGGAAAATTCGAAACGGCAATTTACTTCAACTAGGTTTTCGAGCGATTTTCGAGTAACTGGATGTAAATTTAACTAATCGAAACATCAAGCTCACGTTGGAATATTAAAATTAAAGGATATTAAAGAAGTTAATTGTAAATCAAAAATAGAAAGCTAATTTCCGCTGCCAACTGTAATACAGGAAACGGGTAGTCTTTCGAAAATTATTATAAGTGAACACTGTATAGCTCACTTTAATCAATTTTAGATTGAAGTTGATTATATAGTACAGGTCGTTTGTTAACTTACAACAAAAGGCAAAACAGTTTTTAAAGCGTTAAACGTTAGAATGAATTTACTAAATAAATAGGTAAGCGTGCGTAGTACTACATATAATACGTATAATAAAATATAAGTGTAAGTATATAATGTATATCGAAAAGTAATTTACGATTTAAAGAGTTTCTCATACAAAAAAAACAATGCGTGGAACGCCTTCATCATGCATGGACAAAATTAAATATTTATAGGTAGGTAGGCGCGTATTTTTTGCGTTTCAAAGAAAAACTCGAATTAAGAGAGTTTTCAAAGTAGTTTTTGCCGTTTTAGATTCGCTAGTTTGCGCGTCAATTAATTTTTGTTGTAGCTTCTCATCACGTTCAATTGAATACGACCGACAATCGTGTCTCGCTATCGCCGATGGATCGATAAAAAAAAATAAATGATAGTTTTCCGTAGATATTTTAATTTAAAATAGAATTGATTTATTCAAGATCCGCCGAGAAGTGGATTTTCGAAAAACTTTTCTTGTTGAATAATTCAAACGACGATGCATTTGCTAGATGTAAGCGAACGACACTTTTTAATTCTCAAGATGTCGGGAATTACAGCGAACTCGTTTGTGATTTTGACTTTTATAACGAACATTCCTAATACGTATTTTCTATTTTCATCAAGTCGACGTGAACAGAAATCGACGAAAACCGGCGGTTTAAATATGCTAAAACTTCTTCATCGCTTTTCTTTTGTTTTTTTAGGTTAGTTATAATTTCCCTCGTACCTACCCATTTTTTATTTACCTCGCACCGTCGGGCCAGTTATTGTTTGAAGAAAAGTATATTTTTTTAATTAAATAATATGAAAACCCAACCACCTACCGCGAGGATTGCGTATTGCGCGAGAGCAATTATTGTTAATCTAGAGATACTAAAGGAAATCGATGAAAATGTTTTTTAACGTATTTTTAGGCGATTCTAAAAATGTAAATCTTTAAAAAATCCATCCGATAGTTTTCAAAATGGCTGACTTTAAAATTTTTAAACGACAGCCATTTTAAACTTTTTGAAAATTTCGACTTTTTGAAAAGTTATGGCAGTTTTAAGAAATATCCATAAGTTCGATTCGAAGCATTGTATCGAAAACATTTACTAAAAGAAGTTGTTCACATTAAAGAATTTTATCACCCATATTTCATTGGTTCAAGGTAGTAGATACATCCTGTAGATGCACCGAATAAAGAAAAGAAGTATCAAAGCAAACAAAGATGAAGATCTACAAAGCAACGTACAGATCAATTCTTACGTGTACGGTTGCGAATCGGAGGTATATTGACGAATCAAGAAAAAAAGTCAAATCAGAGCAACAGAAATGAAATATTTAAGAAAGGTAAAAGGAGTAACAAAATTGGACAGTTCGACGGGTGAATCCAAAAGATTAAAAAAGAGGCACGCGAAAACAGACGTGGGACAACATAGTGGAGAAAATTCCGAAGAAAAAAAATTATAGTAGCGTGAAACAAAGGAGTTTGCACAAAACGGAAAGGACTGGAGTAAGTTCGTGAGAAACTAGGAAAAGAATGGCGTTAACTACCACCTTACACCCTATGAGTAGAAATGGACTGATTAGATTATTATTGAATATTATTATCAAAGACTATCATTTCATCACTTTTGTTTCACATTTATTAATTTTAATTATATTTTTCTATTATAAAGTACCTACTGCCCCATTTTATTTATTAATTTTTTTGGTAACATTAAGGGGATAGTAGACGCTCGAAAATGAATACTTATATATGGTTTTTTTATCGTTGGTAACAACTTTGAAAAGTTACTTGACGTTGTAAATGATGTATTTCTTATAATTATTTGATATTCTGTAATAAAAATTTATTGATCTTGATAACAAAGATCAGTTTTTAGATATTTTCGCAAAATCTATAGGGAATTTATAACATATTTTTACATTTATAGAATCTGTATTGGTTTATCTAGGTGATAATATCGATAAAAATTTAAACTTCCTTTTAGTAATCGCACAATTTCAATTTTTATAGACGTTTTATAATTATTTATGACGTGTGATCATAAAACGTCTATAAAAATTAAATTTGTGAGATTACTAAAGGGAAGTTTCAATTTTTATCGATATTATCACCTAGATCAATCAATACAGATTCTATAAATGTAGAAATATGTTACAAATTCCTCGTAGATTTTGAGAAAATATCTAAAAACTTATCTTTGTTATCGTACAAGATCAATAAATTTTTATTACAGAATATCAAATAATTACAAGAAATACATCATTTACAACGCCAAGAAACTTTTCAAAGTTGTTACCAACGATAAAAAAACGATATATAAGTATTCATTTTCGAGCGACTACTATCCCTTTAATTAATAAAAATTAAATTAAAATTTGATAAAAATAACAATTTTTTTTAAATGTTTTAGGAATCTAACGACATGCTGTCATATAATTTGATTGGAAAGCATAAGAGCTGATGATATTAATGGATGTCACACCGCGCCTTACAATCACACAAAAAAAACCTCGACGTCGGAAAAATAGGGGAAAATTACGCGACTGACTATGCCACTATAAATAATATATTTGTTCGAACACAATTAAAAATGCAATTTTATTAAAGTACCTATAATCGATTCAATCACGTAACGCACTGTTTAATTTTATTAAAATGTTTATCTTCAAAAGCTTTTTACTTATTGCCCTAATATTTTATTTTTCTTGTGTAATGTACTGAATAAAAGAAAATTAAAAAAACTTGAAAATTAATACGAGTTCAGATCAAAGAATTTCTCCTCGTTTACGTTGAAGTTTAATAATTATTTCTTTGTTACCGCATGACAACAAAGATTACTACGTAAACAACGGTACTGTTAACTGCAGTATTGCGGTATCTGTGGGTATTGCTTTATCGTTCGTTGTTTTAATACATTTATCTCGCGCATTTGAAGGCGCGAATAAAAATATATACATAGGTAAATTAACCAAAGCAAACTTCGAGAAACTAAAAATATTTAATAAAATGTGCATTAGCGCCACGAGCAATAAACTTTCAACGAACTGCGTATTCTAAAAATACAAACTCGACGAGAAAAATTTTGAATTCAAAACGGCGTTTAAATTCAACTTATTTTTAATTTTTAACCGATCGCAATAAATATTCCTCTATAATTTTTTGCCCATATTTTCGAGTTGTATTCATTTAAGTCCTAATAACGAATCGTTGATAAGCGGAAATTTACCAGATAATGTAACTCGTAAAAATAAAAGATATCAGATATCGCAGGCCCTAAGACCCACTTAAACAAACCCGGTACTACTATTTGAAATTCAAAGTCGCCGAATGCCCGAGAAAACAAACCTGCGTTCGAGCGCTTTTTCATTTTTATTTTGCCCTTTATTATCCTTAAGGAAATTAAGGATTCTTAAGAGGTAAAGCAAAACAAGCCACTAAAGTACAAAATGGGCCATTTTATGGTTTAATTTCACCTCTAATATAAACAAAGTTTCATCATAAATCGTCGACACACGTGAACCTCTGCAAACTTACACGCTATCTCTGCAATATTACGTTAAATTCCTGACATATTCGAGAACTTTTTGGTTGGAAAGCAATACCCCCGCGTTTATAGGAAACTGCCGGAATTAATCAAATAACAGATTACACCGCCAAAGCTAAATTTTAATTATTTACGATATCCAGTTTTACACCGTATACTTCGGTGCACCGCTAATTAATTAAAATATTCGGCAATTCAACTTTTTTTTTAATTACGAGCATTTCCGCGTTAATAGAACCATCCATTCTGATTTTCTGTTCGTTTTGTAGTGACACTACATTCGCACTAACAATGATACATCGTTTTCGGCCATGCAAGTAAAATGCATGTAAATAATAGAGTTAAGCCTCGGTCGCGTTGCATTTTAATAATGCAATTTCTGTTAGTGCACTTTCAACAACAAACCGATTGTTGTCGCAGTTAATCGATAAATAATTAACGTGATAAATTGAATTTTGAAATAATTCCCGGATAGCCGTTACGGCGGCCCACTTAAATTTCTAACAAATTCGAATTTAATTTAAACGAAATCGTTCTTTAATTTCCTTTTTGAGGGGGCGAGAAAGAAAAATCGAATAAGTTAAAACGCTCGTTAGTTTGATGTTTCACTTGGTGGCGTATACTGTCCGAATTAAAACTTTTGATAATACCATACTGTCGTTTAATTTAACGCGTGAATAAATTTAATATTTTCGTAAACTGTGGCGTATCTATGTAGTAGGGAGCTCTCCTCCGGCAACGGAAAAAAACGATAATTCAACGCCAAAAAATAAATTAATGAATTAAGACAGATCGTAAGTGTATATAGCCCGACGTCGACACCTACAAAACTATTCGAAATTATCCCTTTGATATAGAAGTAGATTTATGTTTATAAATAAATATCTCGAAATCGAACGAAAACGTTATAAACTCCGAAAATGTGTTCGCGAAAAACAAAAACAAAATCGCCGGAAATGTTCGACTTTAAAACTTTAAACCGTGAATGTCTGAAATCAAATATGAAAAATAAAGGAAGGGACACGAATGTAATATTGAGGAATTGACAAATAATACAAGCCTTTCAAGAAATAGATCCATCTCGGGAGCGTAGCAAAAATCGGATGAAAAACAAAAGCCTATGTAAATAGAAACACAAAAGCAAGGTACCTCTACAGTGAATAATTTAGTTTAAGTGCCGGCTTTTCCATTTCCCAATAAATTTACTTGACAAATGTTTACCACGGCAATGTTCGTTATATTAATTATTTCTATGGTAAATATCTTTCGAATAAATTGAACGGAAGATGAAAATATTGGTCTTAAAAGTTAAAAAAAAAACAAAGAAGAAAATTATTCCGTGCACCTACGTTTAAAAAAAATAGGAAAATAATAGCGTGAAGTTAACAAACCGCTACGTAAAAAATTTACCGATTACAACCAATTTAACCAGTGTTTAGGTGGTCGATATTATAACCAATCGCGCCTTTACGGTCTCCGTTTACGTTTACGTTGTCAATAAATGAACTGTTATCGATCTTTAAGACGATTTAGGATGGAATATCGATGTTATTAGTTTATCGGTGATGTATAATAT
Organism: Rhagophthalmus giganteus; assembly: GCA_036326145.1. Taxonomy (NCBI): domain Eukaryota; kingdom Metazoa; phylum Arthropoda; class Insecta; order Coleoptera; family Rhagophthalmidae; genus Rhagophthalmus; species Rhagophthalmus giganteus. Next base: position 7,326,361 of record JARFJA010000036.1, read on the forward strand.
CGCAAAATTATCAAATATCGCATAAACGTTGAAAGTAATAAGTACACCGCAAAGATTAAAACTGTTTAATTGTATTAGGGGGACCGGAAAGTAATGTCGTTTCTGCGCATGTCGATATTTGATTGTCATTTGTCAGCTCATTGTGTATCTCGAAGACGTGCCAAAGTCATTTTAAGGTTATTGTGACTTGTTCACTTCTAAATAATTCAATATTAAACTTTTTTTTGCAATTTGGGGTGAAATAGCCAGCCAAATACCAGAAGAGCATATCCGGCATCGTATGCTTTTTGAGTTTCGCAAGGGTAGTAACGCAACAGTTGCGACCAAAAACATTTGCAATGTTTATCCAAGTGCATTAGACGTTCGTAAATGCCAAAGATGGTTTTTCAAGTTCAAATCCGGTAATTTTGATCTCTCCGACTCCTATCGATCAGGAAGACCAACAACATTAGACAACGACATGCTAAGGGCAGAAGTGGAAGCAAATCCATGTCAAACAATCGAGGAACTGTCAAACACCCTTAACCAACCTTGGTCGACCATCCAGGAACATTTACAGCAGATTGGAAAAATAAGCAGAGCAGGTGTTTAGGTCCCCCATAACCTGTCCGAAGAGACCAAAGCCAACCGATCCATCACATGCAACGTATTGCTTCAACGGCACCACACAGAACCGTTTTTTGATCGTTTGATCACTGGAGACGAAAAATGGGTCCTATATGATAATCCAAAACGCAAAAAGCAGTGGTTCTCTTCAAATGAATCACCACGAAGTACTGCGAAGCCGGGTTTACATCCCAAAAAGGCGCTTCTGTGTGTTTGGTGGAGTATTCGCGGAATTGTTCACTTTGAAGTGCTGAAACCTGGACAAACTGTTAATGCAGACCATTATTGTGAACAATTGGATCGAGCGAACCAATCTTTAATCGAAAAGTATCCGGCGATTGTCAACAGAAAGGGCGTCATTCTGCAACACGACAATGCAAGACCGCACCGTGCAAGGCGAACACTGGAAAAAATTAATGAATTGGGGTGGGAGGTACTGCCTCACCCACCATACTCGTCCGATATCGCACCCTCGAATTTCCATTTATTCCGATCTCTACAACATTTTCTTAGTGGCAAAAAATTTGAAAATTTGAATGATGTCCAAAATGCCATCTCGAGATATTTTACTCAAAAACCAATTGATTTTTATCGGTCCGGGATTGAAAATTTGCACACTAGATGGCAAAAGGTTGTTGATAACGAGGGTGATTATATAATTGATTAAAAATAAAGACTTATTAAAAATTTATTCGTTTGAATTTAATGTGAGAAAGCGACATTACTTTTCGGTCCCCCTAATACAAACTAATTTTAACTTGAAATTATTTTTATGGTTTATTTAAAACTGTGATATGTAGGGTACGGTCGATTGCACGAGAGTTGATCCATGCGTCACACGTAGCGACTGTGTGTATGGCCTTGCGCCATGCTTTTGGCAATAAATATGGTGGCAAATTAAAATTTTTTTGGTACGCCAGCTATATTAGTAATATGGTCCGGGGGCCGAATTCTCGAAACCGAGGTGTAAATCTCCAAAAAAATTATGTACACAAGACTTCCAACGACTAAACACTTTCAGGGACTGCCAAAGACTTCCAGAGACTTTTAAAGACTTCCAACGAGAATTACCCCTCTCTCGAACCACTCGCTAACATAACGTACGGGAGGACGACGTCATAACAATGGGTTTCTATAGAAATCTGATTGTTGTGACGTCGTTTTTGCATACGTCACGTTAACGAATGGTTCGAGAATTTGGTCCAAGGAACCTAATAAGACACAATCTTCCGAAATAATAAAACTGAATTTTTCGGATCGACAGCTTCATTTTCTCATTTCGATCGACATGCGAAAGCTCCCCATAGATATCGTTCCGGCGTTACCAAATATAAAGGTCGAAGATAACAAGAAATGTGTTTTTCCGAATGTCTCGCTTCCTACGGGTCAGAGGTTATTGTGAAAGTTGAACACATCTCTCAAAATTCTCTAAGGGGTTTTATACATTGTTCACGTACGACGAATCTTCTTCTTTATCTTCATCTTCAATATACCTACATAAAAATGTAGCGTGACTGACCGACTGGCCGACATATCAACGACCAGCCCACAACCACTGCGATTTCGTGTGGATATGTTCTTTTTACGATGCCACACACGCCCACTAAGAAAGGATTCCTCGAAATTCCACTCCTAAGGGGATGAAACGGGAAATGTATGTTTTTTAAAATTTGAAAAATCAACGCCCAGCAAACTGGTCCTAGAAACGTGAAAGTCGTGGACGCATAAAAATCAGATTTATATGTTCCGTGGCTTGTGGTAATTGCCATGGGCAATATCATGCCTTAGTGCTACTAATCATGCTATTTCTGTTAATTCTTCCGATAGTTTTGACAGCACTGAATATGACGAAATCGATCCCCTTTGATCTCTTAACGCAAAGGATGAGAATCGAGAATTTCAAAAACACTACGACGAACTGCGAATGCAAGAAATAAACGAAGACGAAGTGTAATTTTTTTGCATTGCATTTTATTTACTTTGTATTTCGAAACCGGTTCGTTGTACGTGACAAATGTACACCTGCGACTTGTTTGATGTTTAAACGCAATCGACATTAATGACGCAGGGGTCAATTCTCGAGCAATGTACTTTAGATACATTCGTAATTGTGAGCGAATCTAAAATAAATATTTCTAAATATTATTAAACATTTAATAATAGGCATTCGTCGTTGGCGTATAAAAGTTAAAATAGGAATTTTTTTTTAAAAGAAGAGCTTTAGTTCGTTACACAGAGATTGTAAATTTTGTAACTGTTCTTTTTAAAACTCGGTTCGTACTTCATAAATGTATTTTTTATCGTGTTTCGTTTGTATTGCATACATAAAAAGCCGAACGTATATTTTTAGAAGTGTGCGTGATTTAGACCCCAATAATTCTTGGACAAAATACAACGGATACAATAGTAATTGGGATCAATGTAGTTGACTATGCAACGGTGGTCGGACGTTAACATTTAAAAAAAAGGCTCTCTCTATTGATTGAATACGCGCGCCATGGTTGGTGCACTTCAATATCAAAGAGATACAACCTAACACGTCGAGTTGCCCCGGAACGGAGGCCCTGGCAAATAACTTTACGCCATTTTGCATAAAATGACAGTAAATTCGTATGAATACGAGATTTTTTAAATTTTAGCCCTATCAGCTTCCCTATAAATATTAATTTGTTTATCTCGTAAAAAAGTCGTAAGTTTTTGGCTTGCTATTGCGGATTAAGTAATCTCCCCATATTTTCCCTTATGAAGCTGTCTAACGTATTTCGAGAGGATTGCATTCACGACATACACGCTGGTGTTAGAAGCAAAAACTGCCGCCAACTTAATGTACCAATTTAAATTCATATTGGTTTTAAACTTCGGAGGATTGTTTTTAGAACCTAATAGATGAAATGATCGAGGTGCAGCTTAATAACATTAAAATAATTGTTATTTTTTTTCCTGCAAACATTTTAATTTGCATTTATAAGCGTAGAATTTGTTTGGTCGCAACATCGACAGTTTTATATTTTGATAATTCTAGAATTTAGAACGACGCATTTATTCATAGCCCTTGTTAGTTTGTTCTTTAACCTTTGTAATTCGTTTCGGAGTTTTACACGGATCAGTATATGTCATCAGTTTTACAGCTGGATTATCCTTTAATGGGCTTCCTTGTCTGGGAAGCGGTAGCTTTTTCCTACTGCATTTTATTTTCTTATGTTGCGTTTCACGTAAAGCGATATTATTTCTGCCACTGTACAGTTCTAAAAGGGCGTTATAACTAATTATTAAATCTTCGGCGTGGTAAACTAATATTTATTAGGACTTTCCTTATCACCTTCTGTTTAATACATGGAAGTTCCTGTTTGTGTACGTAAGATACAATAAGGTAAGATGGGTCCGAGATAAACTGATCCTAGCTGAATATAGTGGTTAACGATGCCATATTTAAGGTAAACACAAACTACTACACGACAATACGTCCAACTAGAGATAGGAAATAGGCATTACATTGTTGTCTATCGTTGTTGTCCATTCCTCGCTTTAAACACACACACCAACGTAATTGAAGTTAAATATATTATTTAAATTTACAAACGATCGCCAGGAACAAATGCGAGCCAACTAATTAATTATCTCCAATAGCTTTAAAAAAATAGACATTTACCCTACGTGTATTTGACGTTTACGAGGAATAATATTGTGAATGTTACGTTGTGAAACAGACTTGCGAAGTAGTTTTCCCAAGTGTGGGCGTCGAAAACCAAGTTTTAATTGCGTCGTCTTTAAACATATCACGAATAAGTTTACAAGGATCTTAGCAGTTAATTTTTTTTGTTCTATAAGATAATATACAGGGTGTTCGGTGGTGTATTTGCAAATAAAAATCCGAATGTCCGATACTATTTTTCGCTTCGCAGTTACAGATTGTTTTTGATTTTTGCAAAAGAAAAACGTAGGCGTTCCAATTTTAAAAAGTGGCGCATTCGTTCTATAACAAGTGCCCCTATTCTGTAAAAGTTAGTTAACATTATGTTAACGTTAAATTATGTACATAACATCTCTCTGTTAAGTGATGTGCAACATTATAGCATTAAAATCGTATTCTGTAATTGGCAATGTTGAAATGCTTTTAACATTTTTACTAAAAGTTGAAAAATGTATATTTTTGAACCAACGGGATTTATCACATGCGCAGTGAATTGTTTTCATTCCCGGTATTTTCGAATATTGTTTGGATTTGTAAGGTTATTAGGTTATGAGGCTATAAGATTATGTCATGTATTAAGGTTATGTTATGTACCATGTCCCAAAAAATGAAGTGTAACTAATATTTAGGAATATCCAAAACCAAAGTTTTAAACACATAGGCACCCATATGATATGTTAATTAATGTAATGATAATTACCTTCAAATATGCAAGAATAGCACTTGAACGGGCAGTAGATAAGTAAGGTTTCAATCGATTAATTAACATTATTGCTAAGTCTTTTGTAAAGCGAAAGCTTTTTTTGAAACACAAATCTGATAACACTTCAAACGGGTTTTGCGTTTATATATATATATATATATATATATATATATATATATATATATATATATATATATATATATATATATATATATAATCATTTATTTACATTTGTACCGGTAGGTTTTAAGGACTATTCCTAACATGTCATTATTCATGTACAATTGAGGAGCGTTTTTTTCAAAAACGATCGTGTCCAAAAAATCCTTTTTGGAAAAAACGCTCTTGAAGCGAAAAACCGTTAAAATACGAAAACCGGCTTTGATTTAAATGTTCATGTGACATGATCGTTTTTAAAAACACGTTCCTCAATTGCAGTTTATAAAGAAATGTAGTTCCTATAATATATATACGAGTTACCTTTCTTCGTCCTCTTCTAGTAGTATATATGTCATTATAACAATATTATCATCCATCCCTTAAAGATCAACAAAAACTATTGACACAAGAAACGAAAATTACCTGCCAACATAACCTTACAAACCCAATGTAAAATTGTTACATTCACGTTTTACCTCACTGTTATTTTACAGTGAATTTTACTAACATAATGTTATTAACAGCGGACATTTTCCTTATAGAATTGCATTTTCGTTGCATACTTTAAAATTTTACATTTTTATGTAGTTAACATAATGTTAAGCGTAACATTTGCTTACAGAATCACAGTAAAATCACTTAAAAGCTTATTCAAACAAAAATGGGCGATGAGAATTTGATATACCGCCGTGCTCAAAAAAATGTTCACCGCCGCATTTTCCTTGTTGTTCAAGTGGCCAGTTATGGCAAATATTTACGTTTGACATTTCATATTTCATTTCAAAGACACTGTCAAAAATTTATTACAGTTTCCTTCCTTAAAAATGTAATTTTTCTGCAATAGCCAAATTAGAGGAGGGACGGTCGTTAAAACTTGAAAAAATTAATTTTATTTTAGAGCTCGTCCGGCGCAGAATTGCAGACCTGCCAATCATTTTCGACTCGTTCGCTTACAAAACGTACGCGAAAATGATGTCGTAACAAATACATTTCTGTGAAAACCCATTGTTATGACATCATTTTCGCGTACGTTTTGCAAGCGAACGGGTCAAGAATAAGGCCCCCAGCAAAAATACGTCACGGCGTGGTGCCGCTCGATTTTAGGGTGGTTTGCCGATTGTGAGTTCGTACACGACCGGACGAACCCCAGCAGTCGAATTTGACGAGAAAATCCTGATTTACACTAAGGCAATCTTTAGAAAACCAAAAACCCCGATACAAAAACATTGAAATTATTTTTGACTGCAATAATACGTATACGTTATAGGTTCCAATCTCGTCATCAACAAAATCTCGTATTTTTATAGTACAGATTGTAGTCTTTCCTTGCCATATCATATGTGCGCAGGTAAATCGTCGGTTGAATATGCCACGTTCAAAACTTTTGAACTTTTGAATTTTTGAAGAATCAAATTGCGTAGAAAAATGTCTGAAGGTCTACAACGAAGATGAGATACGATACTGATTTACTTGCTATAATACCACGACAGAGCGTTTCAACTTTAGTTGTTACAATGACGCGTTTACCTTAAATCTGAATTTTCAAAAAAGTGATTTTATGAAAAAAATTTATTATTAACATGCATCTATAGGCACAATTTTATTTAATTAAGACTTGGATTATTTCGTTGAAAGTTATCGTGGAGTAACGCACATTAATTTCTTATATATAGGCATATAATGATTTCGTTTCCCCTCTAGATGTGCGCGACACCATATATAGTTTATGCATGATGACGCACCCCTCATCATTTTAGATAAATCACGAAAGATTAAAGGGTGATAGCAAAAGCGGCATTAGTTCGATAACAGAATTTTGCAATTTAAAAGATATGTTTAGCATTTATTTGAGAAGCGGTTAATTCGACAATATTTATATAATTATGTTAAAGTCGCTAGTCAATAAAATACTATATACCTACGTGTTATTTATAAAAAAATAATCGTATTCCCGTTTATATTTGCTTTAAATTTATGCTTGCATGCATATGTGCCTACAGTAAACTCATCATATTCGTGGATTCTCTATATTCGCGTTTTTTTTGTATATCCCAATTCTATACTTGCGATCGTTGATATTCTAGTTATTCCTCCTGATAGATCAAAGTTAACCCGCGTATTACGACTTTACCACGAGCTAAGCAACTTTTTTAGTGAAGCAGTATAGGGCGCAGTATTGTGTTCACAAGAAAAATTCATTAAGTTATATGGAGGTATGATACAAAGGCATTTTTCGACGACCACCATAAAAAAGTGCATTTTGCACCGTTACATCAAATGCTGCCGAAAAAGTTGAACATTACAAATAGGTCGACTGTGCGTAAAGAAACTCGTTAGACAATGGTCGCATTCAGGGAATTGTAGCATCGAAACGCTGCAGCGCTGTAACGCTTTATCTTGCCTGAATAAACATTTTTGGTACTGTTATTTTTCAGCTTTTAATTCTTAGGTTGGCAATTTTGTTTGTAAAACACTCAATTTTTTATGTAAAAATTACCTTGTAATATCTTCAACCTTTTTTCTTACGTTACTGCAAGGGAAATGACTTCGTCTCCGAATTGTAACGTTATAAGCCATCTTTATTTTTTGCATAAACCAAAACATACACAAGCAACATAATTTGTTAGGTTAGAACGCATGGATGCGTCATTGCTTTATTTAGTTATAAAGCGTTAAAGCGGAATATTTACATGCTTTAATGCTTTACTAAAGCGCTGCAGCACTGCGAGTAAAGCAGACACCATTCAGAGCATCGCTTCGATAAAGCGCTACAGCGCCTACCATTCCCTGAATGCGACCAATCATAAACGTCGTGGTCCACGAGCAATCATTGCGCACGCTACTCATCGCTACAATAGAGGTCGCTTTAAAGTGTCAAACGTCAAAATTCGAGCGTCGCCCGCTTATTCGCGGATTTATAACACATTTACATATTCGCGGTGCTTCACGGAAACGCATTACCCGCAAATATGAAGAGTTAACTTTAGCACTTGTGTTGGTTATTAAAAAAATCTGCTGCTTCATGTTTAGCGTGTCTTTTCTGTTTAGCGGCCTTTTGCAAAACGACGTGCTTTTCTCCGATAAACTGATGAATAAACTTTTTTGCAACACGACTAGAGGTTTTCGGTATTTATTTAATAGAAACATTTACAAAAATTCAGTCGTTTTGTAAGTCTGGTATTGTCTATAAAATCTGAACTCGTTTTGATTTATTTTAGAAGAGGAAATAAATTTGAATTTGAGAGATAATGTTTTTAATAGTATAAATGTTACATGATGTTAGATAATATTTAACAGCACCACGCGAAAGTATAACCAATTGTGCACCAGATAGTGTAAAAAGCCCAGATTGGGCTAAAAATGTCACTTAGGAACTTCTTGCACGAAGCTCTTCAATTGTCCACAATAAGCACATTTACGTTTCGCGTGTGAATTATATAGGCAACAAACACTAAATATCTAAAAGTAAATATCATTAGCCAGTACGTTAGCGTGCATGTAGCTGTACACGTGTAATCTTTACTAACGTTTATTCGTTAATTAACGTTGACAACTCGTTCATTAGCGAAACGATTTTTTGTGTTTACTTGTGCAATCAGCTGCATAAATATTATCGATCGCCTCGCCCGCAAAAAAAAAATACTTCTCCACTTACACACGCAACAAGTGACGATAAGTTTGTTTCAACATTTACCTAAATCACAAGCGTTTATACGATACAAAATAATAATCCGGAAGAAATTGTTCTTTTAATTATCGCTAAGAATATTACTTATTATTTTCATTAAGCGCGTCCTCAAATTTCGAATATTTTCCTTTGTAAAACGAAAATTTAATTTCGCCTCGACAGCCTTAATACGGATATGATAAAAACTCCAACGCAAACAGTATAATAACTTCATTAAGTTGAGCCAACGCAATATTTTATGAAATATTAAAATCTAAAATAGAAATGTTTAAGTAAACCAAACGAATGAAACACTTTCGTCGTTTTTAAACGCATTTAAAAACATTTTATCTAAGACTTTAATTATTTAATCAATCGACGTGGGGCTCGACGTTTGTTCAAAGTTTTCAAATTATTAGACAACGGAAAAATCTGTAGGTAAGTATAGGTAATAATTCCGAAATTATTAGCTTTCTGTGCTTCACAATTTTTAACAATTGAATGAGAAGCTTTTAAAAAACACATTAACTTATTAAGCTCGTATCGTATTACTTAATGGATATTTATTGATTTAATTACAGCGACGCCGCATTAATTAATTCTTTAGAATATTACGCCCCTCGGAACCCCGTTTGCTTGAAGCAATTTTTCTGACCTATGCGTAAAACATAAACGACTAAAACGGTTTCTCGTTTCATATTAACAAAAGCGTAGACTTTCTTTGTCGCACAAAAGTCGCGAACACGATTGCGTCTCGAACCTGCACAATTACATCGAGGTGGTCGAGGTGACAAATACGCCTTACGCCCGAGGTGTATTAAATTAATTTTTTCACGACAAAAATTTTATATTGTGGAGGGTTTACAAAGACAAAAATTAGAAATTATTATAGATAATAATCGTAGCAGGTAAATTCGTCTACAGCAATTCATCTACTAACAAGACAATTTATCTACAAAAATTTGTCAAATTATTTTTTTTTAGTTTTCGACTTAGCGTAATTAAATACCAGTTTTAGATTTTAGAAGTGTAGGGGCAGAGGGGAGCCGGACAACTGGACGCCAAGCCATCTGGGCGTCGGTAAAATTTTTACGATGGATTTGGATTGGCAGACGAGATGGGCTTAGGTTAGTGTAGATCTAATGAACAACATTTATGTCACAATGAATCCCTATTTGTATTGAAAAGCTGGTTAATGCGTTTTAAATATCTAAATAAAGTTCTTGCAATTCGTTCTAAAATTCGTTAAGTACTGCTAATTTAATTTTATTAATTGTAAGGAGAGAAAAAGTAAATAAAACTCGGCCAAAATATTGTAGGCCAATAAAATTGATCCGCCTATCGTATACAAGGGAGGAAAAAAGTAGGTCAAAAAAGTAGAAAATGTTTTTGAAACAACTGACCATGACTTCGTATTTGACATCTTCTGGCAATTCTAAAAAACTATTCCAAATAACATTTTGGTGTATTTTCAAAACTAAAGCCTCTTGAACCGATTTCATATTTTTTGAATGTCTTCGTGTACGAATTTTGACGTGCGCATTTTGGATTTTGAACTGCGCAGAGATTTTTACGAAGAATAAATTTTTTTGAGAAATTCCAAATAAAAAGGTTTTTCAACTTTATGCTTGTCACTCGTATTTCCGATTCCACAAGCTGAAACCCGAAACCCTTCTAGGTTTGCATTACTTACGACTTGTCTTGTTCTAAAACAATATAAAATCTGAATTACGAATCTGGGTGGGCGCACGAGTGAAGCTCTTCTCCTAAGCTCTTATTTTTACGATTAAATGTAGGTGCTTATTTTATAAATTGTATTTTAAGAATTCTGAATAGAATTCCAGTAACGTCTAGAAAAGTCGAGTGTGTCGTTTAAAAGGGAATTTTTCCTAAATTAGGCCAACTTCTTATTTGTTTTTAGGAATTTTATTTTCCCATTTACTTGTTTTTTAACGTTTTGGAAATTAAATGCGACAACGTCCACAACGCAACAACTACACAAATTGGTAAAATTTTATTTTGAAAAGCTTATGACCGCCATTTTAATGTCAGAAATACTCTCTCGGAAACAATAATTTGTCACTTGATTGAACGTTTTCGGCAAAGAGGGTTTCGGTCTCGTGAGTAACTCGACGCGATTAACAGAACAACAGATCAACATGTGAAAAACAACGTAAAGATATTATGACCAGTCGAGTGTTCCTCGAATATCGCTAAATCGCAAATTAAGACCATTTATATTTTTTTCCATACAAAATCTGATCGTTAACAGGTATCGTTGTAATTACAATTAAAATGAAAACCGAACGAATTATCGGAAACGTTTAAAACCGTCTGCGTTTAACAATCAGTTCAATAAGTAAACGATCTTATTTTCAAACGTGTAATAAAACGGCTTACTTTTATCTAATTTCTAAAACGAAATTTTTTTAAATATATACGAGAATAATCCGTAACAAACCCGTATTTTAGCTAATAGAGTTTAAGATACACTCAATCAAAAAATTACGTAAATACAATAAAAAAATCATTATATTGAGAACTGGCGTTCATTAATTTTCGTCCGAAGTACGATTTCATCATTACAACGTATGTCCAAAGATTACTTGATATTCGAAACCATTACCCAATGAACGTTTATTGGTATAATGACCTTATACATTGCTACATCGAATGCAGTTCATTGCGTTAATGAATAATTTGATTGCTCCAATGAACAAGCTTTCTTTGTTTTAATAAATTAATACATAGATAATATGAATTTGATTTATAGTTTTATCAATATTCTTACATAAATTCAATAAATTATTCCACTGAAATGCAAAGTTTCTATAGCAAATTTATTTTTTCTAATGTTTCAATTAATTATCGCTCGAATATACCTACATAGAAAATTTGATTATTAGTTCTTTATTGTTCAATGTTGTCGATTGTAGAAAATACAAATCGATTTTTCCGGTGAAAAAAATCGATTTGTACACGTTTCTCTGGAATTTGATATGTAATAACAAACACAAATCGTTTTTAGAAATATTTTCTATAACAGTTCTAACATAAATATTAATGTAAATGTCGTGATAATTTTTTTTCGCAATTATTTAGTTTGAGTTTTCAAACTGAACTGTCTAGAATTTATCCTGTTTCTGCGAAGCCGTTAACATTCCTAGATTGTTCTATATATAGAATTAAAAAAATACATAATCAACTGTATTTATAGTGTATATTAGTGAACTTAGTCATAGATACGATAAATGTAGTTATTATTTCAAAACAACCTTACATTAATATGATATTTTAAATTCATAAATTTTTAGTTATGATGCTAATGTAGAAATTCGTAGATACAATCAAGTAATGATTGGATTGATGAAAAAGAGTCGTCGAAGCAATCAAGATATCCATGAAATTATGAAATATGTTCATCAGTTTCTAATGAACATAATAACATTGGGACTACGAACATGTAAATTAAAAAATGAACATCTATCAGTAGTATTAATGAACTTTTCATTGTATCAATGATCAAAAAGTCAATAACTGGTGTTCATTGATATTACGTACGATAATTTTTTGAGTGTAACGAGTTTTATTTACTATGCAACACGTTTTTAGGAAAGTCTACGAAACAACAAACGATATAAATTAATAAAATTCTAACCTTTTCGTCGTAGACGTCAAAATTCCGCAGCGAGTAGATTATCGCCAGTTTCATACCAAAAAGTCCCCCGTTAAACACAAAAATGTTCCGTATAAAATCCGAATAGTCACGTCGCGCGCACGTCTAAAACACTGAAACAAAGATAGATTTTAATTTATCAAATTTTAGAAAGGCCACCTTATCAATTACAAATGCTCGCAGGTATACGACTATCGGCACATATGGCTATTGTAATGAGCTCGATATCTATGCCAGACGACAACGAGGTGTGCATTGTAGATATTCTTATCGGCCAAATGTATTGATAAATACGTGTGTGGTCGCATAGCTGAAGTCTTTTATCGCGTTTATTTATTCGGTATGTTAGGCGATGCAAGCGAAATAAGTTCGTACAGTCAAATTTGAAATTACACCCATGTATATCGTACAATTTTGTAACGAATTAGCTCGATTGACGACGATATTCGAATTAGATTTTTATTGACCCGCAATATGCACGAACAGTAGGTACGAATAATCAAACATATGCAGCAATAAATTTTACCTCAACACAACACCTAACTTGTGTAATTACCAGCATATACAGCACGCTAAATAATTACTTTTATATTAACACGCTTTACGGCGAGACGTTTTACGGAAAGCCGAGAAAATAATTAACAATTACCTACTATTTAAATTAATTAATCTAATCATGTTACGCACCTATATCAAACTCTATGTAGACGATTCCGTGACTGCAATTCCAAAAAATATGCACAGAAAAGTTCAACCTGTAAAGGTTTAAACGGCACCCGCGCGCGCGTCCCAACACTCCGATGAATACGACTCGATTAAAGAAAAATATACATAAACACTCATATAGGCTGTTATCGCGGTCCCGTAAAATACCGAACGCCTTTGTTTAATTCTTAAAACGATCGTTTTATCGGCAACTAATGCCTGCAAGTTTACGATAATCAACATACTATACGTATGCGGGCTATGAATTTTGGTCTTTACGCGAGACGGCGAAGTGTGCCTACTAGTACTCTTATCGCGCCCCACACGTGTTCATAACGTTACGTGGTATTTATCACGATTACTTAAATTAAAAGTTGTCGTTAAAAAATTCGAGAAAAATTGCATATTATTTTAAAACGTCATTAGCGAATTTTCATAGAAATAAAGCTTTGATGACGGCGCCCAGACGTGTCCTTCCGGATTTTCTCCGATCTATATCACGAAAATGTAGGTGGCTCGTTTTGGGTCGGTCATATCGATGACGTTTTGCCAAAAGGGCGTAACCCACATCTTATGCATTCAAACGAAAGACATCGTCTGTTTAAAATCTGGTAACAATATTCCGATTTTTTCCACCGGAAAAATCGATTTGTATTTCCGCGAAACGTATCTTCTTATAGCTGCTACGCGGCGATAGAAAATGTGCTCTCGTGTAAAATTTACTTTTTGTGGGTTACGCCCTTCTGGAGAAACTGCGTCGATATATTCCGGTCGCGATTTTGATCGTGGGAAATTGAAATTTGGACGGTGTTTACGAAAACAATAGAACAGTTCGTCAAACCCTTAAGTGGTTATGTCGTATACATTCGTTATGTTCTCTTGTATTACGTAGCGCTTATGGCGGATATATTCGCATCACGAATTTACATTTTATTCTTAATGGTTGTGTCGAATATATACGCGTAATCGTTCCTACTAATAGTAGAGAAGAGATAGGGGCATTGCAAGTTCAACTTGTTTAGGCGCCGTGCTATTTAAGATGTAGAAAACATAACCTGAACAACTTCATTCTCTTTTTGCTCTTCAATGCGTTAACTTGGTATCAACTTGGTGCGAGGAGTATAAAACGGGATTATGTCTAGCTCCACGTTTTCAAATTGATTATACCAAAGAATTCTATGTTATCTAATTTGTTTCATTATGAATAAATATAATATTTCCCACAAAATATAAATATAATTAAAATCCTATTTCCTCTTTGTAACCTTTATTTCAGTTTTTATAAGCTGTTATAAACATAAACTAAAATAATAAAGATTAAGTTTCATTGTTTTCAACGAATGTCAAACAAAGGTTGTGCAGAATGTAAAACATCTTCATAAGAAATGAATAAAATGGATATAACGGGCAAAAAATAATAATTTAATGGATATGACGAACACGAAATTTCATCTGATGGATATGACGATATACGCTAGCGACAAAAATACGTGGTGACTAGGAGAGCCACTACATACAATGCATCAAACCGCTTAAGGGGTTAACCAGTGCAAATCGACCGACCCGTTTCAAAATGACGGCCATTTGCAAATTTTAAATAGAGTTATCTCCGTTATTAATTATCGGATCGGCAATGTGAAATATGTTTTGTAATCGGAATAAAATTCTCTACTCACCATGTATCTTTGCAATTTTCGACAGAATGCACCGTTTTCGAGATAATCGAAAAAACGTGATAATTTTTTTTTAATTCTTGAAAATTTTTCTCGTAAATGTTATTTGTCAAAAAATGTATTTCTTTCGAAATAAATTTTAAAAAAAATGAGTTCTTTTGACATGCGACGTGGAAATTCGATACCGAAGCTTGCGCGCGGTCGGATTTTTTGTAATTAAAGTATATAATATAAGTACCTACGATAAAATTTGATTGACTCGTTGGTGGATCAATTTAATTTCGAAAAATATGCATCAGTAGGTACCTATTACTTAAACAATATTATAATTTTGGTCTTGTTTTTCTTTCTAAATATATCCTTCAAAAAGATTTTTTATAAACGTGTTCGATCGCGAAAAGGTAAAAGTAAATCCTATTCCCTATGATTTCTTCAAAATTGAGACCGAAATACGCAATATAAAGAGACCGCGACGTTCACGGATGCCTTGATCCCCAAATTGATCGTTTGATAGCTAAAATGGCAAAGTTACGCTTTGAAATTAAGGCCTCCAATAAAGAATTCGGTTTGCTCTAACTTTCACGTTTATCAACATTTTACGAAAACTTTTTGTACCTTCTGATTTACAAAATTTAAGAGATTTTCTTTTTAAAGAATTTAACATATAGGTACAATTTCGTTTAGGAAACTTTCGCAATTAAATTTTTCTTTGTTGTCCATATTCGAATCTGCTTATTTATGTTTTTCGGCATTTATCGCGAGCCCTTTAGCTTTATGATTATTTTTGTTTTAGTTCAATCCTTACAAGCATATGTTATTTTAACATTTCAATAAATAATTAATGAATAATGAAAAGACTCTTGTTTTACTGTTACTGTAAATATTATTTTTAGTTTCCGAATACAAATATTTTTATGTCAATAGATAAATATTTGTCTAAATATTTGAAGTAAAGAAATTAAGCAAAAAAAAGATGTCTGTCGCCACCTATCCGTCAAGCGTAACACTTTTGTTGCGCCACTGCGTCGTGATCATGAACGTTACAGAATGCTTCGTTTTATTTCCTTGTAATTTCACTGTTTTACGATAGACTAAGCTCACAACAATTTTTACGCAAGATTTGAAACAAGATAACTCGACATTTCAATTCCAAGTGGAACATTACAAATTTATTTGTATTTCCCAGGATAACATCATAAAACAAAGTATTGATACGTACTGTGTACCTACACAAACAGTACATGTATGTATTTTCAAATTTTCCAGAAACGGCTTGAAAAGAAAAATCTACTCGATCGATGTTTGTTAATAACTTCAATATTAATTATCGCTTTACTAACAAAATCAAATTAGGATACAATTTTAATATCGTTCTCTTAATAAATATGTACCCACATCTCTATCAGTAAATAACAACGAAGAAAACAATCTTAATTATTTTAAGATAAAATACGTAGGTTTACTTATTTACTTTTTTTTTCACTTTCCGTGCGTAAATTGAAATTGTTAAATAATAAAAATGTATTGGAATATTTTGTATTTACATACAAGTTTGTTGTAAAAATACATATAAGTAATTACGTGACTGATACCGTTCCCGTTCGGTTCAAAGTATCAATAGTTAAGAAAAAATGTGTTTAATTTATTTTGTAGCGTTCGCAGTTTTCCTTTGCTACCGTGTAAAAATCGATTTTGTACGTAACAAAGAAAAAAATGTTTCACAAATAAATAAATACAGAGATCGCCGCTTATTGTGTTCACTGGTTATTAGAATCGGCCGCTTAATACGTTCATTATACGTCACACGTCCCAAAGTGATTCTACAGTTTATGGATATCGTCGATGTTATGGAAAGTCGTTCGCATCTCTGACTAAGGAAAAAATAAAATTTTCTGTTAAATTGTCGATCACTTTGTCCGTTAAAGACCAATAACGAATAGTATCTAATTAATAGGTGTTAAAAGACTAGTTTGCACTCACTTGACAAGCATCGAACACTATATTTTACCTTGGCAGCAAATAGACATTTTCAAATCAATATTTACCTAATCTATAAACTTTTTAATTATTCAACAATAATAAATTATCTTCCGGTACTATACCTATATATTCGCATTTTTACATAAACGCTTCTGTTACAGCGATATATTCTTGTATCGACTAAAGTTTGTTCTACTTTTGTCAGAAACTTGCTGTTCAGTTTCTATCCTGGGATATTTTATTATTAAACAATGCATCACTTCCTTGACAACTTAAACAGGTTTTTAGTTAGCTGTCGATGTTTGTTAAACTTGAGGGAAAAATCGAGTAAAAAATCTACCTTACGCTAGCTATAAATAATTAAAAAAAAGTTACGAACAACTTTTTACTGTATTTTGATTATCTATTGACGTCAATTGTTTTAAAAATAAAATTTAAATTATTAAATTATTAAAATTATAAAATTAATTTTAAATAATTAAAAATTATCTTAAAATAAAGGTATAGAATTTCTTGGAAATTTTGGAACGTAAGTAACGATAGAAATAAATTAATGCTATAGATGATAAATAGGTAACAATTTTTACATCAAAAGTGACCTTTGATACCTGTTGAGTTTTCGAATTAGAATTTCACTTTCCGCATTCACTGCAAACTCGTTATCTAATTATTGTATTAGCAAATTTTCATGGCAAATACAGCTATTGCAGCCTGTCTGACGTCGGGACCCAAACGTGCCGTTATGAATTTTCCCCGATCTCGACCCCTAAATCACGAAAATATAGGTCATTCATATACTATAAACAATCAAGACTTATAGACATGATTCCGGTCGCAATTTTGATCGTAGTAGGCTGAAATTTGGACAGCATATTACCTTTACGAAAACAAAGGACGAGTTCATTAACCAGCGAAATCGACCAACCCGTCTCAAAATGGCGACCGATCAATAATTTAAAACTAATTGTGAATTATCTCCATTATTAATTATCGCATCGATAATGTGAAATATATTTTCAAATTGACGTAAAATTCTCTACCGAAAATGTCTCTTTGTAATTTTCGACAGAACGCATCGTTTTCCAAATAATTTGGAAAAAGTGATAAAATGTTTTTTTTAATTCTTATAAAAATGTCTCCAGCGAATGTGATTTTTCAAAAGTTGCATTTCTTTCGAAAAAGTGAAAAAAAATGAGTTTTGAGACATATTACGTAGAAATTCAATAACGGGACCTGCGCGCGGTCGAATCTTTTTAAAAGTAAAGTACCCAGCGTGCGATTCAATTTTTATTTGCGCGTAGACGACATTTAAGTATATTTACTATTACAGAAAAATGAAAAATGAATACATAAATGCTTACGATCCCTGTCCTCTAGATATCGCGATAACCGACCGATAAGCGAACAAATGCTTTGAAGAGTAAAAATTGACCTTTGTCCCCGATTGACTTTTATGATGAATCTATAAAAAATCTAAAGAATTACAAGTTACGCTCATGTTTCATTTTCGATCGTAACGAAGTTCAAAGGCCGCTGTTAATTTTGATAACGTTTAAAAACGTTGAAGATCGATCTATTATGGTAAAATAATTACAAAAGAGATCTCGGCACATGGACGCATGTCGTCGATGCAATTATTTCAATGTCTCCGCATAATGTTTCGAACTGGTTTAATATGCTTATATTTTTCCCCGAAGCTAAGTAAACTCGATTGGGCAAAAGCGAGACACTCGCCATGCGAGTTGGTTATAAACCAGTCAAGGTAAAGCAATTTGTTCGTCCAAAAGTAGCAATAAAGTATTGCCGGTCTCTTCTGAGAAGTATAATAGTCGCTTTAATAATCAAAATTTTAATATGCGCTAGATGACTGCACTTGTTTTAATGTCAAGAACACAATATAGGTGTAGAACTTAATTACATACGTGCTAGGTATTAATTTTCTAATAATTTAGTAGCGATTAATTATGAAAAATCAATCAAGAATTATCATTAGGTACCCAAAAATTTTTGTTAAAAATTCCATCAAATTCAAGTATCTAATATAATAATGTCAGTCTGCATTCGTGTACCTATTATTGTCACACATTCACATGTTGAATACAAATACATTTACAAGGACGCGATATCACCAACTTTCGATGTTGTCAATTTTGTCGTTTATTAAACAAACATGTTTTATTCGCTGCATTACACGACGATCGAAAAATTTATTTGATTTTGAATTAAAAATAACTTTCTACAAGTATGACAAACATTATTATGTAGGAGTATTAAATATTCAAATAGAACTAATTCATACAGTTATTGTATCGTTTGCTAAAACAACCAATTAATTAAATATCTACTTATTTTCTGAAAAGTTTTACGGAACATTCGCTAAAGTTTACAGCCGAAATAATCATTTTTGAAATTTTATCGTTGCTCCTAAGAGACTTTAAAGGACGTGTACTCCTAGTTTACTTCTATAGTATTCGTAATATAAGAAACCAAGAATCAAAGTCCAATTATTTCAAGTTTATGGGGCCTATTCTAATTTACATTATTAGAGATGGCTAACATGTTCCGAAGAGGTCAAAACCTTCAACAGAAACCTTCTGAATTAGAGCAAGCTATTGTAAAAAATAAAAACGTTATGGACAGGGATTTACAATATACCTGTGTGAAACTTAACAAATGATAATTATTCTTAATTACCTTAATGCAAGAGATCATTTTATATTATTTTAAAAAAGATACAGCTACGGTGAAAGTGTTCTTATTATAATCAGTACGTTGTGAAATAAACTCCCCCGACCTATTTAGTGCGCTTTAATGTAAAATTTGATAAAAGAGATCCCATTGTGCAATATAAAAATGGAAAAACATTTTGAAACCGCTCGCCAACATACAGTCGTGGTCAAATTATTATAAATTTTCTGAATCCTGTATTACGTTCTAATTCCAATAAAAGTCTTATAATTGTTACATACGTGTGAATTTGATTACTTTGTAGAAATTAATTTTTTAACTCAAATGAATGTGTCAATATTTGACCATTAAAACGGCCTCTATCTGTCATACCTTCGATTAAACGACGACAGTGCGTTGTTTTAAAATCGAACAGACAAACGAACAAAATAATGGAAAACCATTTTTAGACTTAAATGTTATGGACTATTAAACTACACATACGACCTAATCCATAATAATTTACCCATGACTGTAGCGTATAATCGTAAAACTAACGTTTCGCTACGTTATACCCTAATTCGAAAATTTCTGCAATTATCATAATTTAAGCATAATTAGAAACACCTCGAAACTTGAGTATACTAGATGAATTTTTCGTAAAACTTGTTTTATTGAGTTGTAATAGTAAGAAGTTTAGCCTTTAAAAATTACCGCTATTTCGAAAATCCGAAAGTTTTTCGAAGAAGAATGAATATATAAAAATATATACGTTGAAATGTAATAATGTCTACAATTGAGGTGTTCTAAAATGGAAAAAAATAGGATTCTTATGTGGTTTTCGGGATTGCTGAATATATGAATTTGATTTAAAAATAAAAATAAAAATATTTGATACAAAATTACAAAATCTGTATAATTCGGTTAAAAGTAAATAATATCAAAGTCAAATAATTGCCAAAATGGAGCAACACAAAATTTCTTTAGTAGGAAAATATTTACAAAACAAAATTGACAATTTTATTGCTATAAAAAAGTAGGTAGGTGCCTACCTAATAATAATAAAAACGATATTTTTTTTATTAATTAATATGCCATACCATCTATGGGTTTAGGCACATGTTATATTTATATTATAATTACTGCATTAACCAATACATGATTGGTTTTCTCTTTAAATCTGGTGAATCGGTCCTATCGACCTAAGGAAATCCAGTACTTTTGTCGGATGGTTTTCCAGAAGTTCGAACAGTTGTAAATTGTTTATCCGATTTGTTGATCTTTCAAGGGAATATTTGGGGCATTCAATGAAGAGGTGTTCGACTGTTAGTCCTACATCACACGAGTCGCAGATTGGTGTTTCCGTTCCCCTCATCAGGTACTCGTATGTCGCCTTGGTATGTCCTATTCGAAGTCTTGTGATTATGATTCTTTTCCTACGCTTGAGTGGTTGTCCTGGCGTCCACGTGGTGCCCAGTTTAGGGTTGATCTTATTTAGGTGGTTATTGGGATTAAGTTTATTAAACTAGCTAATAGGTCGTCTATATTAGTGGTGAATTTTGTTGCTACTTCTAATAAGATTAGTAGGTTTGTTTTAGTATGTAGATTCTTGTGTGGAAGAGTGTTCTTGGTCATCTTGACATTAATGCTTTTTGTAAGTTGTTTGTTATCCTAGTGAATCGATATCTAATTTTCTGATGTTTTAGCAAACTGTATAAATCTTTTAGAGTTGCAATGGCATCTTCAACGTTATCCATGAAATTAGCTGCTACTTGAAGGGGTGTGGACGTTTGAGTGATTTCGCTATAAAAATTTTGAAATCTCTATAGTTAAAATTATACTTTAGAGGTTGTTTGTTTAATTCTTCTTCAACTGGTTCAAGTAATTCGTCTAGTGTTGGTTCGAGACTTTCGACTGATTGATTTTTTATTTTGGACTGTGAGAGTGAGTTATTTCTGGTTCGAGGTGGTTGTGTGGAGGATCTTGAGTAAGATTCATCAATGTTATAGTCGGAGTCTTCAGATGAACTGCATTTCTCCAGTGTGTGTATTATTTTGATGATTTGATTTTTTATGGTTTGTTGCTGAAATAATAGGTATATATCTCGCAACATATTAGAGAATTCTGTGGGGTCGTCAGTATATGTAGTGATTAATTTTTTGATATTTTTGTTTTTTATAGGGTTTTCTATAAGATTTATAAGGTTGTCATAATTTAAAGGGAAGTTACGATATTTTTCATCTTCCAAGTATTGTTTGATTTTGTTATATTGGTCAGGTTTTTTTGAGGTTGATGCTGTTGTAGGAGTTTCGTCATTTTTTTTCATTCTTTCTTTATTTTTGCTTTTTTTTGGGGGGGGGGGGGTTATAAACTCGAATTTGTTTAATTGTGTAGGTATGTCGTTTGTTTGTTGTATATTTGCTGATTTTGTTTTTTGAGTCATCGGTTCACTTTTTTTAGGGATATCTGTGTGTCTTGAGACGTAGATAAAGTTGATTCGGCTGATGTATTCGAAATTTGTCTTTTTGTTGAGTGATTTATCTCTACTTCCATTTGGGAATTTGTTTCTGTATTTTGTTCTTGCACAATGTTTATGTTGTTATTGGTAGTTGGTGTCAAAGTCTGTGTTGCTTGACTATATGTGCATTCTATGGTTTTATGTCCTGTGTTTTTGCATTTGTGACGCATGTTAGGGTCTCATATCGATAAGTAGAAACGGTAATCAGTTTCATCATAATTTATTATAAAGGTTGATGGTATTTCCTTGCTTTCACTATAGAATTGACGCAGTTTTGTTTTGATTATGAAGTGTGGAATTATTGAGTTTCCTCCGGAAATAATTATTCTTTTGGTTGGTGTTATTAGTCAACGAATTAGTATTTGATGATTTTGTACTAGTAGCGTTTTGTTATTATTTATTATTTCGTTGACGAGTTCTTTATTTCTTAAAAAAAAACGCATATACGATTATTGGAAATCCTTTCGCATGCTATTATGTTGTTTGGGTTTATTATTTTAGCTATGTTTATTATGTATTCCTTAATTGGAATTCCTGATTCAGGTGATAAAATGATGGCTTGTTCTTTTGTAATATTATTGATATAGGAAGTTGTATTGGTTTTGTTAAGATTGTTTGCATTTAGTATGTTTGCGTAACTGTTGTCTTGATTAGGAGGAGTTGGTGGATTATTTGGTTGGATTATATTTTGTGTGGTTGACATATTTGGTTGTTTTCTATGAGCGTTATTGATAATTTTTATTATTAAGTGTCTTTTATCTTTGTATGTTTAGATATTATTAGCATTGTGTATGAGGTTACGGTCGCTCGCGATACACGAGAAAAGGTCACTAAACTACGATAAAATACCTGATGATGCGAAAAAACACAAAAAACTCGCACTTAATCACAGTGCATAAAAACACGTCTATACTCAACGAGAAAACTCATATGAATCAAATGATATTTTTATTTTAAATTAAAATTATTTTTCCTCATTTTCCTCATTCTCGATTTCGTTATTCAATATCTTTTGGATCAATATCTTTCAACTTTGGAAGTGAATATCTCGGCAGGGGTGCATCGTAGAAAACAATTTGTAGCAACTTATAGTATTATTTTGACGTTATCCATACACTCCTGAAAGACTTCCTATCGTTTCCGGACACCCCACACAATATCCTGATTTTGCAGTTTTACTTGCAGCAGAAATACGCAACTCAAACTTTTTACTGCACAGTGTACTCTCATAAAAGCGAGAAAAGTTTAAATTTTTCAGGGGGTCGCCCACCAGAGATATTTACCGCTAAAGTTTATTTACGGTTGTGTACTTAAAAGAGGACATCAGAGCTCTATTTTTTATTGCCTCAAACTACCCTCGCATAAGTATTTGTTAAAAAAAAAATTTGAAGCCCGACGGTTTAATCATTCTCTAAAAATCGCCCTTGCGAAGTTTGAATTGTTTGTAATCGCAAACGTCAAGTTTGGCACACGCAAATCAATTAATTACGGTTGAATGGGATCAATTTTTACTAAAAGCGATAATACGACAGGGTATAACATTATAAAATTCATCTTTTAATACAATTTTGTACTTCGAACTTTGTTCGACGATGATAATTATGTCAATGAAAACGATTTATACTATTTTTGAGATTACGTTGTATTTTTATTATAACGCCGTTAAATTTTAATCACACTTTACGACAAGTTTATTTAACAGGTCGTTATAAAAATTATTAGATAGATAATCCGCGTTATGATTAGTACTTATTATTAAGCACTGCGATTTATTTGAAATAGTTTTAAGGCGAGATCTTTAAAGACATTTAAGTCGAAACGTTTATGCATTTCACCACAGAATAGTTATATTATTTGTCGTTACCGAGTTTTCCCGGCAACCTCAAAAAATGTCGCATATAATGAAGAACGGCGAAACAGTAAATAAAGCGTTTAAAAATATTTAAGTTACGGATTATGTGATTGTGAAAGTTGTACCTGTACAACTTTAAAGAAACATTACGTAAAACGCATTATGTATATCAATATTTATTTCAAGCTTATACGGTTAAGGAGTTCCATAAACGAATGTGTATTTTATTTATCGAGCAACGTGTGCCAATTTAAAATGAACGTAACTAATAAATAATACGCCTAAAACTCGTTTGTTTTTTTTTTGAAAAAACTGCGCCCGTTTACGTGGCCGCCAAATCTTTCTTTAAAATGTTGTAAATTAAAACCTCATTTACGGCTATCGCGTGATTTATATGGTAAGTAAAAATACTCTTCTAAAGCGAGTTCATTACCTCTGTGTTATTATTAAACGTGCCCATATTAAACTAGAATTTACCTAGTTGTTCTTTATTTAAATAATTGTTTCCTTTTAATTTTATCATTTGTTTTTCTATTTTTTCTTTCGTCTTTTAATTATTATACGGTTATTGCGAAAATATTCGTGCTTCATCAAAATGTAAAAATGATTCCCATTTTATTAAATGTATTAAAAACATTTACTTTTCTCGTATTACGTATCGGGTGCAAAATTATTGTCGCGAATAACGAGTATCGGGCGGGCAAAATACGCGACACAATAAACAAATTTTTTATTTAAATTTAAATGTTTCTGTCCTTAGGTTAGTTAGATTGAATTTAGACCGATCGTAGACGTGCAAATAAAATTGTCTAAAAAAATCAAGTAGGTTATAAAAACTTTTCAAAATAATGTAAGTGTATCAAAAATCGATAGGGGATACCAAAACAGTCAAAATATATAGGGTGTTTCGTTTAAAAATCGATAGTTGAAGTCGTTTCCGACGTAACCGGAAATGTAACAGTAGTTTTCCAACAGTCGAAATATAGCACCGATGTACTATATTACTCGCACAAAAATTCAGACCGGTACCTTTTCGTCGTCGAAAATAAAGGCTGTCGTCTAGTGATCTCGATTGACGCCCGACATACGGGGTGGAATAAAAGAAAGGAAACACGGAAAGTAAGGAACACTGTCCTGTTCGAACGGTTCGAGATTTTTTGCAGTACGTTTTTGAGTAAAGTCGCCGTCTTGCGTTTTTGAAATTTTTTAGGTCCTTCAATACGTCATTCGAAGGCTTATTTTTGCGCCTTTATAACCATTGGAATTTTTTATAAGGTTATATCACAAAAAAATGCAATAAAAGTTATTCGAATTCTACGAATGTTCTAAATTTGTGCGAATAATCGTGATGCAATTTTAATAATTTTCTAATTGCCGATTGTGCCTAACATTACAATTGTCCGTTTGTTAACGTACGTCAAGTGACAACTAATTTTTAGCGACTCGAGATCGCATGCAATTAATTGCCGCAACAAAATTGCATAGGTGTGAACCCGCTGTAGTCGGCGTGAGATAATTTAAACATTTATTAACTTTTATTGTTTGTATAACCCTATAACAGATTCCAATGGTTATAGAGACGAAAAAAATAAGTTATCCGATGACGCATGAACTTTAAACGCGTTCTTAGATGCTCGATAACAAATGCATTTTTTTATTGAAAAATCACAAAATCACTTTTAGTTTAAACGACGACTAAAATTTTGTGTAAAATCGTCTTTTTAGAATAATTTACGTGATACAATTTTTACTACATAAAAAAAAACGTAAGCGAATACTGTTATAATCGGTCAAAACAAAGCGTTGAACTTTTCAAATAATCGCTGTACTGGATTATTTCTTCGATTTTTAATTTAATCTTAATATGGTTTACGATACATGTGGTTTTAAAACCATATTTAATTATAATCGAACGAAAAGATAATACTTATCAATGTGTGTTTTAGAAGTAAAACTACTATTTCCTAATGTAACCGACATAAAAATATTTGCATAATTTATTTATTGGTTTATTTTTATTATATCAGTTTGTTTATAGCAAAATATAAGTATACATATATAATCAGTATGAGCTAATTTGCCTAACTATGAGCTAATTTTATGAGATCGTACATGTTAATAATACTTGCATATAATTAAATTAAAACCTGATAATTATTTATAACACGTAAGCGGAATTTCCATAATTTAAAAAAATTTCAAAATTTTGAATATGTGCCTAGTTCAAAAATTAAAAAAATATATATATAGGTAAAATTCATTTTTGTTACAATGTTTCTTACGGTACTTCCTCGATATATTCGATTTATCTTTGTTAAAAAGTGAATAAGTTTCGATTACAAATAACGTAACAATACCGCCCGCGGACTTTACTCGCGGTCCAATACAGCCCGGCTTTGAAATCTATATAAGAGCCTCATCTCTATCGCGGCTTGTATTCATTACAGTAACGTCGCGGTGTACACGCTTTCCGTTAAAAAGTAATCGACACATGGTTTTGTTTTAACCTATTTAAACCGTAACAATGGAAGTTGTTCTAAGCGAAGCCGCTAATCCGCAAATTACGGACGGACCGTGTCAGACGTGCGGAAGAAGTGATAGTGACAATGCTACCGTAGAATCTAGACTTGTAAATAGTCCGGTTGAAAATCGAGTGTGTTAAAACGTTTAGTAGATTACCGCAAAAAGATCCCATCGATATTACGTTCGAGGATATCACTTTTACGGCATCGTTGGGTTTTAGAAAAGGTAAAAGTCGTGTTGTGCCATTTATTTGGTAACGTTCAATACTCGATTGCTCGAAATGCGGCTCAAAAGTGGTCGTGGATAGAATATTTTTCGGTAACGTCCTCCTCCCGTACGGAATTTATTTAAAGAAAAATATGGCGATATCGATGTTTGCACATTAACTTTCACTTTGTTGGCAAAACGTAAAAATTGCCGACGACTGCATCCGCATAGTTATCTGCGTATGTTTTAATTTTTAAAAACGCTCATTAACGAGCCCTTATTATTTTCAAATCTACGTGCATTTATTTTCGTAGTTAATTGTAACAAACATTGTCAAATTTGCGATTTTTAAAATTCACACAATCAGGCATTACATAACAATTTGTTATCAAAAACACATTCCGACAATTTCGACAGATACCTATGCATGTTGTCCGTAAATTAATGGTAAAACGTATACAATTAGCGTGGAAATGATAATTACTTACGTATACACTGTTAATATTCTAGTTCTCAGATCCACTCTTGAATGTACGTGTTTCAAAGTTCGATATCGTAATTGCTTAAAGATTAAATTAATAGTTCATTATTGTTTGTTAACGATAAAAGTTCAATGCTGTTTTTCAACGAGCACTTTGTTTTGAGTGCGCTTTAATTTTTGCTCGAAAATAATCGATAAGTATTAGGCATCGATAACGTATTGCCAGGCATTTATTATTGACGCCGAAATTTTAGGACAAAAGGAAATCCTTCACAGAGTCAACGGAAGATTTCCGCCCGGACAGTTAATAGCGATTATGGGCCCTTCGGGCGCGGGGAAAAGTACCCTTTTGGACGTGCTCAGCGGATACCGAATCTCCGGAATCGGAGGCACGGTCTACACAAACGGAGTAGCACGCGAATTGAACGCGTTCAGGAAGATGTCGTGCTATATCACACAAGACGATCGCCTGCAACCCCTACTGACGATATGGGAAAATATGAAAATTGCGGCGGACTTAAAGTTGGGAGTCTATATTCCCGTCGAGGAGAAAGAGGAGATTGTAAGTCAAATAGAAAGGAGAGCGCATCTAGTTGTAATAATGTAATCTGAATGTCGAAAATTTGTTGGTAATTTGTGTGTCAGAAAGATACGAAATCGCCGATTACTGAATTTTTAAACACAATAACAACAACACGAGTTCAAAGACGCAAATAATTTAAAATTAGATAATCCTCGACCCATTGTGCATCCAAAACGTCAAATGTGTAACGTACAACAAACAAACGTCACATTATTAAAATTAATTTTCAAAAAAACACTATACGTTAACTGTATTATTTCTAACAATTATAGGGGGGTCTATTCTGCAAGAAACCCGTTATTTTTAAATGTCCGTTAAAAAGCGAACAACCAATCACAATCGAGATTTGGCGATAACGTGTTAACGTCGGGGCGTTAAAATTGACAGATTTTTACGGAATTCTTTGGTTTGTACGTAATTCCAATTAAATTTGCGCACCGATACGTCCATCGAAAGAAATAATATTGTTATCTGAGATGTTTTTCGAATATTAAAGCGCAAAACTTGTTCAAAATTATTCAAAAACTTAAAATATACAACTACGTTTTCTTCCCGATCGGCGATTAATAAGAAACAAATTATTTGTTTCGTATACATTTTAATGTCATCGGCGATACTCTTATCTCTTTAGTAATTTGAAGCAATTCATTAATTATAATATTTCTCATAAATACACCTACTACGTAAATGTTTAAATTTATTTTCAAGAGATTTCTCGCAATCAGAAGTTTCCGTTTATGTAAAAAAATAAGCGTACATAATAAAATTACTCAAAAAGATTAAAAAAAAAAACGAAGTAAATCCGTAGACATCTACAAATAAACGAATCTTTATTCCCGTTAACGTACTTTATGTAGGTATTTCTCTTTGACTTTCACTGTGCAACACAGTAGGTACCACATTATGCACTATAAAATACTGTACGATGGACTTTATCCTCTCACACTCATTCATTTATTAATAAATTAATTTTTACCGCAATTAATAATAATTTTTCCGGCGTCCTAACCTTTAAAACCTATTTAAACAATACGCGTTCGACTGGGACGTTACAAAAATAATAAACAGTCTAATTTTTTAACATTCTTCAAATCGAAAGGACGTGGAATAAAAACGGTTTCGCCTAATAGTCCATAAGCAGCGACTGCGTCAAACCCTCCCCGATATGACGGAAAGACGATTTTTTTTGGAACCTACAACTTTTTTCGCGTTTAAAACGGCACTGAAACTTGACCGAAGTATTAAAAAAGGGACTTTTCGACTACTTATTCTTTGTTTAAAATAATGGCCTTTTAAATAACAAAGCAATCCGTGAAGGGTTTCGTGCACGTCAGGAAAAAAACCGTCACATACTTGCGGCCCTTCACAGATAGGCATTTGTTATTTAAAAGACCATCATTTTAAACAAAGAATAAGTAGCCGAAGAGCCCTTTTTTTTAATACTTCGGTCAAATTTCGGCACATATAGAACCCTGCGTCAGGGTTCAAAATCGTCCCTTCGTAATATCGGTGAAGGTTTGGCACAATATAAGTAGGTGACTACCACATAACAAATTAAAATTCGCCAAATCGAATTTGCGGCTAAACCACAAATACGCGCGTGTATTATTTATCAGTACATTTCCTTATCTGACCCATGACCGTTGACATCTACATCAGCTGTACAAGTAGGACATTCGGAATATTTATTTGCATGCAAAATTATCGCTAAAAAAGTTTTGTTTGCGGCATTTAGGAATTTTTTCGTTCCATTTTTGATTTCGAATAACGTTCCAGATCAGAGATACGTTGGAAACTTTGGGACTGGACACGGCAACGAACACACAAGCCGGCCGCCTTTCTGGCGGTCAAAAGAAAAGACTTTCGATAGCACTTGAACTAATTGACAATCCGCTGGTGATGTTCCTAGATGAACCTACGACGTAAGTACCTAAACCAAATGCAACAACTGCAGATGCGCCTAAAGACGTTAACTAACCGTCCTTCGCAAGAATTTGTTTATTAAATATTATTTTTTGATTTGTTGTTTTTGCGCTATTATTACTTACGTCAATAACATCTTATCGTCGGAACGCGCGCACTTGCGACAATTTTTAAAGTTAACTTATCCCACGTTTTTCTCGTTCTCAGGGGCCTCGACAGCTCGTCGTGTAGCCAATGCGTAAGATTACTCCAAGATCTTGCGAGACAAGGAAGAACGATCGTTTGCACTATTCATCAACCATCCGCCTCTCTCTTTCAACTATTCGATTTAGTATACGTTTTATCCGAAGGAAATTGTTTGTATCAGGGCGCGACGGATAATCTGGTACCATTTTTGGAGGCGGCTAACATGCCGTGTCCCATGTATCACAACCCAGCAGATTATGGTGAGTACCGTTCGAGGCAGCAAAGAGATATACGAATTTTATTTATTATTGCGTCAACTATCTTCTATTAATATTTTCGTCTTTGACCAAACCGATTTAATGTAAATTACGTTACGACAACAGTTGTTCGTTTTTGCCTTAAATCGAGCCCAAAGATTTGTTAAATATCCTCTGCAGAAATTTTAACAATTATTACAAGTTCTATTAGCCTTACAAAAATGACAATATTATTTTCGCAGCAATTGAATTGGCTTGCGGCGAATACGGGGACGACAAAATCACTCAAATGGTGGAAGCGACCGGGAACGGGAAAAACGTCCAGTGGTTCGATAAACCGGAGTTCTTGCCGAGTTTAAAGAAATTACGAGGTTAGTGTAAATTGCAAAAGTGTTGCCAATTCGGCGGATAGTTGTGCTCGATTGAAAATTTCTAAAACAAAGAGCGGATTAGTCAAATCACAATTTAGATTGTGAATATCGTTCGGGTTCGGTAACGAACCAATTTAACTTACGGTTAATTATGTTCGCGCATTTGTCTTTTCAATACTTAAACGAAACAATAACACCGTATCATTTTAAACAGAAACGCACCGAGCGATAATGCAAAAATCGAAGAACACGCAGCTCCAGAGCACGTCGCAATGGAACCAACTCAAAATACTTCTTCGACGAGGATACATCAAGTCCAGACGGGACGTTGTAAGTGAACGGCCGCGTTTTTCCCCGACAAAAATTTAACAGTTCCTTTCCAGACGATGACGTACATGAGGATTATAGTCAACATAAGCGTTGGCCTTCTGTTTGGCGTTTTGTATTGGAAATCCGGCAGTCATGGCGGAAAAGTACTCGATAACTACAATTTACTCTTCTCGATTCTAATTCATCACATGATGTCGCCGATGATGCTGACAATTTTAACCTGTACGTATTTTATAATCTATCAAATCCGAAAATATTTATCTTCGAACGTTTCAGTTCCCAGTGAAATGTCCATATTGATAAAGGAACATTTTAATAGATGGTACTCGTTAAAAATGTATTACGCCACGACAACGATAATAGATCTCCCGATATCTGTGAGTTATATTAATTGTTAACCTAAACTCGGCAATAATTCTCGTTTTTATTTTAGTTATTTTGCTGTGTTATATTTACCTTCATTACGTATTGGATGACCGGACAACCATGGGAATGGCAAAGATTGGGAATGTTCACGTCAATAAGTATTTTAACAGTTCTCGTTGCTCAAAGCGTCGGCTTGATGATAGGCGCCATATTTAATGTTGTGGTGAGCGTCAATTTTTATAAAGTTAATTCGTTTTACTTATTTAAACCGGCCGCTTTTTTAGAATGGCACATTTGTTGGTCCCGTCTTGTCCGTGCCGATGATGATGTTTGCCGGTTTCGGGGTCACACTTCGCGATCTTCCAAGTCATCTGTACTGGGGTAGTTATGTATCGTATCTACGGTACGGTTTAGAAGGCCTGGTGGGCGCAATATACGGCTTAGACAGGCCCGACCTTTGGTGTCCCGACGAAGATTATTGTCACTACAAGTATCCGCAGAAATTGTTGAAAGAGATAGCGATGCGAGGAGATCAGTTTTGGAACGACATAATCGCTCTCGTTATAATTCTATTCTTTTACGAACCGTCGCCTACTTTTTATTGCGGTGGAAATTGATGGCCGTCCGATAATTTCGAAGCTTTATTTTTTATTACCTATTTATTTATTAATGTGATAATACTTGTTTTGTAATAAAAGTTGTAGGTAGTAACTCGCAAGTCAGAGTTATAAGTGCAGTCGGGTGCAAAATTAATGTCGCGAATCGCGAGGATTGGACGAGTAATACGCGGTACAACGAACCAATCTAGGAAAAACACTTACGACGAGCGAGTCTTAGATGTTCCGATTATAATTTGTTCGCGTCTGCCCGCGTAATTCTCGCGATTAGAATAATTAATTCTGCGCCCGACTGTACGTACAAACCAGTTTAGGGTTATAGGGGAAAATATCGACGTTCACCAAATTTGCTCGTGTATTTATTAAAATGGTCAAAATGCCATTTTTATTTGACTTTAATTAGCTTTAGTTTTAAGAATATCTTTATTTAATTTATTTAAAACAGCAAGTTTTACGTAGTTGTAATAACATTTAGTTACTGTCTACCATGTTACGATTAACATTTTCGAAAGTAGATTGTGACGTTGGTAATTGCAATGCAATTTTTGTATATACATATTTAAGACAATAAATTATTATCTATAGTTTTTAATTAAAATCGTTAATTCCGTTTATCATTTTATGATAAGATAATTTAATACAAAAGAGCAATTTATAACTTTATACGCATACATTATGTACAAATAATTTAGTAGTACCTACATGTTTTATGTATTGAATAAAAATAAAAATGGGAGGCCCGTATCGATCAAACAATCAAACAACCAGAATAATAATTAATTCGATGTTTTGGAAATTTTTAAAATTAAAATTTTATTTTAGGTAGGTATTCGGAAATTTCCTGAAGATGAAATAAAATTTCCCGAAACGTCGAACTAATTATTATTATTGTTATATAGTGAATACCTAAAACGTCAGCGA
Organism: Rhagophthalmus giganteus; assembly: GCA_036326145.1. Classification (NCBI taxonomy): domain Eukaryota; kingdom Metazoa; phylum Arthropoda; class Insecta; order Coleoptera; family Rhagophthalmidae; genus Rhagophthalmus; species Rhagophthalmus giganteus. Next base: position 7,359,023 of record JARFJA010000036.1, read on the forward strand.
TCTTAATTTTTATTTTTAATAAAAGGATATGTTTAGAAATATATACCTACTAGATTAGTTGTGATATTTATGTACATACATATACTTTTTTAATTTTTAAATGGCTCTATGGTTACTTATATCGTTTTTGATGTTTAATAAACATCGCCATATTAAGTTAATATAGCTTATTTTGTTTATTTTTATTACATTTTGTTAAAAATTCAAATCGGAAAAATCTTTTAGGTTCTTAAATTAGTATTTTAGAAAGCGACATTTTCTTACTTTAAGTTACTCTGCGTTTGTAAATAATGTTTATGGCAACTTTTCGAGATTTTTAAATTTTAATTATTTTATAGGTCGGTTTAATTCCAAGGAAATTGTTCTACGAATTGGAACTTTATTGATTGAAATAGCGGCCCTTGCAATAACAAATTATGCGACAGAGAAAAGTAAAGTTCAAGAATTAGTATGACCATCAAAGGTTGAATTTTAAGCACTAACCTTAAGTATATATATATATATAGAGTAAAGATAAATTTAGTTTGTAAATAATTAATAAACCTCTCGTCGTCCATTACAATCCATTATAATTAATAGAAACTACCTAACTACCTATGTATATTTTTTTAAGTCGACAATTACTAATTTTAATTGCTCACCTAAGTATATCAAATGCTTTCACGAAGTCTTAATTTAAAATTTTTGAACGAAGGTTTCTAATTTTAACTACCTATTTATATTTTCTAATCGATTTATAGATGCTTAAAATCTCTTCCTAAAATTGATTAAAGCATTAATGGTAAACCTAATAAAATAGCAATAAAAATGCCTTAAAATTTAATAAACCAAACCTAGAAATATTTCTTAAACATCAATTAATATCAAAGTACTTGTATGTAAGTGTACATATGTAAATACAAACGCCGTAACGAGAACGTGGCGAAAGAAGTGCCCTTTGGAGAGAAAAAACCTAAAAACTAAAAATAAATAAAAAGATACAAAAATTCACTATTTTCTATTGTATTTTTAAATTGTTGTCATTTTTGTGTTGGGTGAGGGGGCGCAAGTTAACGACTTGCCACAGGCGCTTTATACCCTCGTTACGACGCGGGCGTTGGTAAATACCTACGTAAACTTTGATCTTGGTGTATAAAAATTTATAAAACTGTTTTGACTTACTTAGATTTATTAATTAGTTTGGATTGGAAAATCTATCATTTAAATGTTCAAAAATTAACAGTTTTCTTATCGAAACAGTACCTATAAGCTCGCCGTATCAGTGTATTAGCAACAGCAACCATTTAATAGTTCAAAATAAATAATAAAGAAAAGAAAGTTATTAATATTAGAGTAAAATAAAATAAATAAGATACTTAACGAAATAAAGATGTTAGTTTGAAGAAATGCGACATTATTACGCACTCACCGCAAACAATACGAAAAGATTGACTGGACCTCAGTTAATTGGATCTCTTTTTGCATCTTTGTAAATGACGTTTTACACTTATTAAAAAGTTTGAAGAAAAAAAACGACAAGTTATTTTTTCCGCAAAATGTTACGCGGAGGAAGTGCGCAAGAAATTAAAAGCAATAAAAAACCATTAAAATGTACCCGGTGGGCGCGTACTTTAAAATATTTTTGGACGGAGAACCGGGGGTTCCATAAAAAAAATTAAAAAGAAATATATCAGTTCTGAAATGTTTTTTAATCGTGAATAATCGCGTCCATCAGTGACGTTCGTTATGCGCAGAGGGGTGAAACCCTTGAGTGCATCGAGTCCATTCGACCTCATTGATATGCCAATATTTTTGATAAATTCGGTGTAGAAGCGAATAATGTAAATAGTGAATTAAAAACATATCTGTTTGTTTCTAATAACGAGCACACGCTACAGTAGTGCGGGTTGTCTATCGATAGAACATTTTATTTAAATTTTAAAGCATAATAAAAATAAATGTATATTATGGTTATCTACAATGCGATTTTTAATAATTATAAATAAATTACTAAATAAACAACGACATATACTGGTTTTCGCAGAATTTCTTTGACACGCGTTATCTCCATTATTCAAAAAGATAAAGAGTTCAACAAATTGTGATTTTCTCCTTAAAAGGAGCCGAACTATATTTTTTTTGTAAATTGCGCCTACCTGTTATTGATATTATTAGACAGATAATATGAAATTATGGTGTTATATGACATGTTTTCCTTTACAAAGAACCTAGGACTACCCTGCGAGTTGATCAACGCCCTCTCCTAATGTGTTTTCGCCGAATTATTTCTTATCTCCAATGATCTGAAAAACAAAATCATTCGTATTTTGTAAAGAAAAGTTTCAAATGTCGCGTCGAGTTTTTACTCATTTCATTTCGAAATTATCTAAAATTAACAATTTATGGTTTATTATTGCAGGAACCGATCTTGGATTGAACCAACGATAGTGCTTGGAAATTTTTGTCAATTTTAACCTTTTGCAGTCTACAGCAAAAAAACAACACAACACAAATGTAATAACAGCGTAGGATTTGGAGTAAACGTTCACTTTATGTCAAACAATAAAAGTTCAACGGAACAATGGCCGCATATAATAATTTGCGCAGTGTGAAATGAACTTTAAAACTATTTACCTATGTAAGTAGGTTCACCGGTTTGTCCCCTATACTAAGGCCTATTGTAAGCCCGAAAAAGTAAACTTAATAATTAGAAATTACTGTTTGTTAAAAAAATGCCAAATTTCAGTGCAAAGTTCGTGTTTACGATTCAATGATTCGCAGGTGTCGTGCTTGTATTCAGGCTCAAAGGACACGTGTTATAAATCGTAGGTTCTCTTGCGTTTTTAAGTTAAATGTTAATTCTTAGCGTATGTGTTGTTTTTTAAAATATAATTAAACTTCTTTGTTACCACACTAATAAAACTTTGATCTGTTGTAGTTCTGCAACTCGTTGAAATATGACCTATGTTTTACTCGAAATGCTGAAGTTTGTTACACTCATTATGAATCACCCTGTATACAATTTATAAGGTAAACCTTATTTTATCGGCACTTTTCGGCATTGTCTTTAAAGTTGATATTTTACACATTATGTACATGATCCGCCAAAAAGTATTAGACAGTTTATTTGCTAAATAATAATGTATCGATGATTATTACAAATCAAACAAAAACTAATTATTAAAGCGCATGGGGCGCATGGTTTTATTTATGAAATATCGTACGCTTCGAGCGACCTCCATCATTTTCAATGCATTCGTTTAAACGCTCGATGAAATTGAACATGACCTTTTTAAGTAATTACTGTGAACCGTGAAATAGCTTGAATCTCTTTCTCGATGTTTCTTTTCACTTCATCGAGGATTCGTGGTTTTAAAGCACTGTTCGAACTGTTATGCCGGCGACCTTGCGGGCCAATTCAATTCGCCAAAGCAACTAAATTCTAGCAGTATGACTGGTTGAACCATCTCGCTGAAACCAGAATTGATTTCTATCTTCTTCGATTTGCGGTACGAAAAACCTTTGAAGCACGAAAATGATCCAATTATTCTTCTTGACGATATTGAACACCAAACTGTGACTTGGTGAATGTTGTTGTTTTTCATGAATTTCGCAAGGATTATCGGCGGACCATTAGCGACAGTTTTGCCTATTCACATCTCCAGTCAGATGAAAATGAGCTTCGTCGCTCACGATTCGATGTTAATATTGTTTTTATTTGTCTTCGTCCGATTTTTAATTCAACTGTTAAAAGTGGCGCTGCCTTCAATTCGGAACATTAACGTGAAAACCTCTGTATCAATAACGTACATAGTTCTAAAGTACTTATTGAAAATAACTATTGCCTACTTTTAAAGCGGAATATCCCAAAAAACAAATTTTAACAGTTTATCGATAAGAAAATGTGAATAAAATTTTTAATATTTTCTGTAGTTAGCCCGATTTAAAATTGATAGCAAAAGAAAAGATAAAAATAAATTAGTTTTAAATAAGTTGTTTTCTATAAGGCTTCATATCAAAGCGATTTTACATAATATTATAAGAAAAATATTATGCTCGATTACAAGTCACCGATGACTTTGATTTCTTGTCCAGGCATTTTCATCCGTCACAAGTAACGTTTGAGAATTACTAAATTAAATACCAAGAAAACTTCGATTAAATCTATTTTTAAAAAATATATATATACATAGATAAATTTTACAGAAGTGAAAATGTATAAGATTTTATAATTTGCTCGATACACCTTCAAAAATAACATACAAATACAGAAATGCCATGTCCAATATTTTCTAGCAGACATATATTTTGCTTATTGTTATATTCAGATTGCAAAAAGTAATTAAATAAAAAAAAATACAGAAATAACGTCGCTCGAACATTTCTGAAATTCTGCTTTACAATAAAACAATTTTCTTAATTGTTTAATTAATCTTAATAACGATATTTATATGACATTATAATGTCGAAATGTCGTAGATGCGATGGCCTCCTTTTACATTTATTGATTACCAACATTTTTAAACCCTTTCGGCTATGTTTCGATTGAACGTTTCAATAAAATATAAAATCGAATCTCGTGAGACTCGTCGACCAAAAACAAATGTATCGTTTTAAATTTAAAACCAATCTCCGTAAGATTGTAAATTGCAAAAGTATTATTTCGGCGCGAGGTAATCGCGAAAATTAAAATAAATAGTTACTTAGGTACGTATGTTTAAACAATTTTTAAATGTGAACGTTCCTTTGTTTCGAAAATAAATCAGTAAAGATACGAGCCTCTGAAGGTCGTTTCAAGACAAAACACGGAAGTTTTTCAGCTCGATAAGGAAATAACAAAAAGTGGATTCAGCTACTGTTTTAATTACCCCATTTTCTTATCTTTCGAGCACACATGCCTAATGAACTTGACGACGCGTTAGATTTACAAAATAAATTTTAAAAATAATTGTTGTAGAAAAATATACAATCTTGGTGCACAGAAAGTTTTAATGACTGACGCGCGAAATAGATTTGGTACTTTATCTCGATTTAAAATTAATATGTCATAATATGTTATATATTTGCAGTGCATTGTTTTAGAAACGTATTATTTTTAAATAATTATGAATGCATCGAATTCATTGTTCTTATCTTGTGCACATTTCGATGGCGTATTTCGTTGACACGATTAATGCCAGTATTGATCCTATGATCAATGACGTTACGCGATCATCGTTAAAAGATGACTAAAATGTAACCGTCCGCTTTAAAAATGCATATGAATTAATTATGGCTAAATACGCACCTACTTAAATGATTAGAAAATTTACGCGAATTTAATGAAAATAATTAATAAACAAAAACCGTTGCGAGGCCGGTTACGAACAAAAGTGGAATATAAACGAATACGAACATGATTTCATTATTTTATTTACACTTGCAAACAACGCGCAGTGCACCTACATGTCCTTTGTCCAATTAATTTACGAATTTAAATTATGCCTGTGCATATTTAAACAACTATGTAAACTTATTTCATATTATTTAATTTACTTTAGAAATCGATGAAACAGTTCATACTTTATATTAAAAAAATATGGTACATTTAACATCGTAATCCCAGAACTAGATTCACAAAGAATTATAAAGTTCTTATCGTGGACTTTACCCATAATTTAATCTAATAAGTTTTAAATAAAGTTCAAGCAATAATCGTCAGTATATAATATTCTGTGATATAACACTGCAAGATACGGACACTTTCATGTTTTAATATAATCAACTGGCTCAGTTGCACGTCGGTATGGAGGTTGTGTTAAATTTAAGCAGTGGTAGTCCCACGTCGAACTATTACACCAAGAAGAATAGTTCCAATAAAGAAGAAACAATTTTCGAAAAAATATACAACAATATTAAAAGCAATGCCGCTATTGTTAGCGAGAAAATAGATAAAATGGATATAATTTTTGAAAACGTAACATACTCCGTGTCGTTGGGCTTCAGAAAAGGTACGAATTTTATTAAACGCAACGCCAAGTAATGCGATTTGTCGAAATTTCAGGTTTAAAAACCATATTGCGCGACGTGAATGGGAAATTTTCTTCCGGCCAACTCGTTGCCATAATCGGACCTTCTGGCGCCGGCAAAACGACGCTCCTCGACATTTTGAGCGGCTACCAATTTTCCGGTATCGAAGGAACGGTTTACGCTAACGGAATAGTGCGCGACATAAGATCGTTCAAGAAGTCGTCGTGTTACATTACTTATAACAACCACCTGCAGCCGCTCCTTACGGTTTGGGAAAATATGACCATCGCCGCCGATTTAAAACTTGGACGCGACATTCCCCGCGAACATAAGGATGTTATTGTAAGTTCGTTCGTATCTACGAATTAAACGATTTTGAAACTGTACAATAATTTTTAGATAAGGGAAATTTTGATAACTCTATGTTTGGACGCAGAATTGAATACTAGGGCCGCTTGCCTCTCTGGGGGTCAACAGAAAAGACTTTCGATTGCGTTGGAATTAATCAATAACCCCTTGGTCATGTTTCTCGACGAACCCACAACGTAAGTAATTAGAGCAAAAATTGTTTTTGAGACGGTACTGTGTAATGAACTGAAGATAAGATATGTACGAATTAATGCACATATTAATTTGTTTAAAACTGAGCGATAACTTATATATTTAATTGGTTTATATTTATATTAGCGAATATCTATAACAAATAGTTTTTCAAGTTATGTAACTAAATTTCGTACACGTGGTAGACCGTTTTTTTTAAAGCCTCTCGTTCTTATTCGTGTTAGCCCGGGCAAATTGGACGTAAAATGACCTGGAAATTTTTGGAAAATCGGGGACACGTTCAGTTTGATGTTCCAAAGAACATTCTAGATTTTTCGGGTCGTGCGCGCGTCGCGAGCTCACGGAACGAGGGAAGGAAAAAGATGCTTTTCAAAACGGTTTTTTGGCTCTAACTCGAAAACGCTTATTGATATCAAAATTCGATTTTATTAGAAACAATGTGTTCCCTTAAATTTTCTATAAGTATAGTTCTGTACAGTTTTTCGTTAGAACTTACGAGCAATTAATAGTATTTATTAAGCTGACAGTTGGTTTTCGAGACTAAGTTCTAAGACTAAGATTTCTAGTTTTAGTTCCATGTGAATAATAATAATAAAAAATTAGTATTTACACGGAAAAACGATAAATATCTAACAATAAATAGATACGGTAGGTTCCCGACCTACAAAGTTAATTCAAAAGTTTTTATTTCGTATAATTATTAAGAAACGCGCCGTATTCGAATAAAATAATGGTCGCATTCAGGGAATGATAGCGCTGTAGCGCTTTATCGAAGCGATGCTCTGAATGGTGTCTGCTTTACTCGCAGTGCTGCAGCGCTTTAGTAAAGCATTAAAGCATATAAATATTCCGCTTTAACGCTTTATAACTAAATAAAGCAATGACGCATCCATGCGTTCTAACCTAACAAATTATGTTGCTTGTACATGTTTTGGATTATGCAAAAAATAAAGATGGCTTATAACGTTACAATTCGGAAACGAAGTCATTTCCCTTGCAGAAACGTAAGAAGAAAGGTTGAAGATATTACAAGGTAAGTTTTACATAAAAATTTGAGTGTTTTACAAACTAAATTGCCAACCTAAGAATTAAAAGCTGAAAAATAACTAGTACCAAAAATGTTTATTCAGGCAAGATAAAGCGTTACAGCGCTGCAGCGTTTCGACGCTACAATTCCCTGAATGCGACCAATGTTATCGCAAAGAACGGTTAAAAAATTTAAAATACATATAGGTATACTTGGTCCAAACCTATACGCAATCCACGTCATCAATAAATGGGTTACTAGATGATGACGTTTCACACAGTGCTGTCACTTCGTATCTCGTATTTTGACAGTTCTAATAAATTATAGTCTTTCTTTATACCATCTAATGTGTGCGCAAGTAAATCATCTATAGAATATGTCACTTTCCAAACTTTAAACCGAATTACAAATAAACAATCTAGTAACTTTTTGTTGATGACGTGAATTGCATATAGGTTTGGATAGGCCATACATATGTTATATTTACCGTAGATACCTCGAAATGTATAGGTTTCAAATTTCACGTTTCCAGGACCATTGGGCGAGGTTGTCGCCTTACATTTTTATAGAATGCTATAAAAGGTGTTTCGGGTAAGGTGTCGCCATTGTTGCCGAACACGTAATTAAACAAAAAATGTTTAAAATTAGGTCAATAACAAACATTTTAGTAAAAAAGTAAACAAAAAGGCTTTTTATAAAACATTGAAATTATACTGCGAATGGTCCTTGTTTGGTCACAGACAGCAAGTTTTTACCGATCGTGTTACTATTTATTTTGAGATTCTTCGCCAAGTTCGCCTGAAACCCGGAAGATTTTTCGCTGGCTCACGGAGACGTTTATATTTGGCTTTGAAGAGAGACCAACGACGACGTTGACAACGACTCGATCGGACGACGTTGCGGTAGATTTGGCGAATTATCGGGTTTGCTCGCAAGTGCATTGCGGACTTTTCTGCGTCCTTGTTTTTATACCAAGCTCGGTTTTCGTCCTTTGGACCGTGGCGATTGATATCGCGCTGAACTACGCACGGACGCCGAAGGATCTTTCTGCGATCGACGCCACACGGACACGTTTTGGGAACGGAAATACCATTTTACGGAAATTTTCAACACTAAGCACAAGACTTATTTCTACACTGAATAACCAATCAAATGACATAAACATTTAAGACCTATTAGTTATAGTTGTTTCAAAACAACGACACTTCGCCGGAAACATCCTCTATATATACCTGAATAGACAAATAAATTTATTATTAAAATTAAGTAATAATTATATAAAATAAAAACATTTGAATTAAGTTTGTGGGTCGTGGACTTACTGTACTTAAATATTTATCGTTTTCCCGTGTAAATACTGTTGATTGCTCGTGTTTTTCCTGTACAATACAAATATGCTCCTATTCTAACCTCATTTACAGAGAAACTATCAATTCTACCGAAAAACTGTATAGAACCTTTTTGTAGAAAATTTAAAGGGCTACATGGTTTATAATAAACTCTATTTTGATATATTTAAGCGTTTTCGAGGTAGAGTCAAAAAACCGTTTCGAAGCACCCACTTGGCGAGTATTCCGCACATTTTCAAAACTTTCCAGGTCGCGTCCGCTAATTTTTCTTATTTGACTGGGCGTGATGGGGTGGGGGGTGTATACCGTTCATTTAAAAAGCGCCATCCAAGCGTGATTTTAATAAAGTCTTATTTTATATTTACAAATGTTTCCATAATTACGGAGATAAATTAATCTTATTACTTTTATGTTAATTTATTTTCAACGTCGACGATGTTCGTTTTTAAATTACCCACGCCCGCATTTTTCATGCAACAAAAATTTAAACGAAAAATAAATTAAATAGAATTAATAAGTATAAAGTTTAAAGTACGGTTTCTCTTTTCAGGGAAAGTGCTAATCGGAAATTATTTCCAGGGGTTTGGATAGCTTATCGTGCGGCCAGTGCTTAAAGTTACTTAAACGACTAGCAAAGCAGGAAGAACCATCGTTTGCACAATTCATCAGCCGTCCGCGAGCCTTATAGAACTTTTCGATCAGGTTTACGTGTTGGCGGAAGGGAAATGTCTCTACCAAGGCACCCCGTCGAATCTCATCCCATTTTTAAACTACGTCCACTTGCCATGTCCGAAATATCACAATCCCGTCGATTACGGTAACAAGAAATTGTTGCGTCTATTTCTTTTTTTGCTAAATTTAAAAAATGTCGCCTTTTATTATAGTTATCGAATTGGCATCTGGGGAAAATAAAAACGTCTACATATCGAATATGACGGAAGAAATCAAAAACGGACGGAACGTTCAGTGGCTCGCCGATTTAAAGTCTCTCGACGAGTTGAGAAATTCTAAAGGTTGGTAGGCGCGCCGATAGTCTCTAAGGCTTTATATAAAAATTCAGTATCTTACTAAAACGTTTAAATAGAAAAATAAATTATAGCGATACAAGAACGTAATGAGAGTCAAATAAAAACGTGTAAATACGATAGGGCCACTTCGTACGAACAGTTCAAGATACTTACGAGGAGGGCTTTTTTAAATTATCAAAGAGACATGGTACTTACTATATTTTGCGTAAAAATATCTTCATGTTTTAACGTAGACGTTTCGTTTTCAGAAATTAACGTATATGAGATTAATAGTTAATATTTTTATTGGATTACTTTGCGGCACGGTTTATTGGCAATCAGGAAACCACGGGGGAAAAGTCCATAGCAATCACAGCCTGTTATTTTTCGTCGTTGTTCATCACATGCTGTCCACTATAATGATATCGATACTGACATGTGAGCTTTTTTCATGTATAATAAATTGATGTTAGATTGAACGGTAACTTTTCAGTTCCTAGTGAGATGTCGAGATTGACCAAGGAATATTTTAATAGTTGGTATTCGTTGAAAGCTTATTTCGCATCCGCCACAATATCCGACGTACCAATATTGGTAATTATGTTATTTTAGCTAATATACCCCTAATAATTTATTTAATAGATCATTTGCTGCCTGATATTTACCGCAATCGTGTATCCGATGACCGGACAACCCTTAGAATTCCAACGCGTCTCTATGTTTATCACCATTAGCATTTTAATAATTCTAGTAGTTCAAAGTTTCGGTATCATAATAGGCAGTAGTTTCAACGTTATGGTAAGTGTTGTAATTTAAATATACGTCGCGCCTGCTGTGTTATAACTGTTTTATCTACATAGAACGGAACGTTCATAGGATTTGCTATATCGACAACTATGACGCTACTTGCTGGTATAGGAGAAGACCTCAAAGGACTTCCCGTTAACATTCATTGGCTCGCTTACATCTCATATATGAAATACGGCTTTGAAGGGATCGTAGGTTCTATTTATGGTTTTAACAGACAACCAATATATTGTCCAGAAGATCATTACTGCCATTACAAATATCCAAAGAAATTCCTAAATGACTTGGGGATTTCTGGAGATTCATTTTGGACGAACGTGTTAGGTTTATGTTGCATTTTTATAATTTTAAGATTTTCCGCGTTTTTTGTACTGAAATGGAAACTAAATAATTCTCGATGAATATGACTTATTAAAATAGTGATGTGTATTTTCGGTGTTAAAGCAAATAAAACGAAGTACTTATGTACATATTAAATCTGCAGATACTAAAGGAATGTTATTATTACCTATACATATTATATTGTATCGTAACAGCAAGTAGCACTTAATTACATCTATCTACTCATACAGGGTGTTAGGTTCCTAAGTGTACATATTAATATGGCTGTTGGACGATCTCATACGAATAAAGCAACTCAAACATCTGAAAGCTAAAAATTTATAAAGATACGTATCTATAGTTTGTTTTTTCTAGCGAGTAACTTAATTTTCCTCTATCAATAATGAAAACTTTAACACTAAAAAGACGACAGCGACCAAATGACCGCTTCGAGCAAACAGAACCGCTATTTAGAAACAGTAGATATTTAAATCCTTTCGTGACTTTTTCTATAACATCAATGACAAAGGAATTTACATCGAATTACCATATTAAGGGAAGTAGAGATTACTTTATCCAGAAAGACCGCTGTTTCTATTTCATTAATTTTAATCCATAAATCCATTCCGATTTATTTTTGATAATTTTGAAAATCAATATACGAGGTCTGACCAATAAGTAACGAGACTGATTTTTTAGCCGCGCTTGTGGTAACACTGCGAACCTGAAACTTCGGTCGGTTAATCTTCCATCCCTCCTCTATCGATACATGTGCTCGCGACTTTCGTACGTTCGTTAGTTCTCCAGCTGTGTTGTGTTTTCGACAAAGTGTTTGTAAGGCGTGTCACGAATATGGAACGACGTAATATTGAACAGCGGTACGCGATTAAATTTTGCGTTAAACTCGGCGATTCTGTTACGGAAACGTACGGTAAATTGGTCAAAGTGTTCGGTGATGAAGCCCTGAGTCGTGCTCGGGTATTTCGATGGCATAAAGATTTTAAAAATGGTCGTGAGAGCGTCGGGGATGAACCGCGAAGTGGAAGGCCGGTCGAAGCTCGAACTGACAACAATGTTCAGCGTGTGCGCACTCTCGTGCATCAAGATCGGCGGCTAACCATTCGAATGTTGGCAAATTTGAAACGAGAAACCGTCAGAAAAATTTTAACCGATGATTTGTCCATGAAAAAGCTGTGTGCAAAGATGGTACCGAAGAACCTTTCGACGGAGCAAAAACACGAGCGAATGTCCATTTCACAGGAGAGTCTGCAACAGGTTGAAGCTGATCCAACTCTTCTCGATCGTGTAATTATTGGTGATGAAAGTTGGTATTTTCAGTACGATCCCGAAACAAAACGGCAAAGTCAACAGTGGCTGTCTCCTGGTGCAGCCAGACCGAAGAAGGCGAGAATGAGCAAATCAAAAGTGAAAACGATGACGATTTGCTTCTTTGACAGCAAAGGAATCGTGCACAAAGAGTTTGTACCACCTGGGCAGACCGTCAACCAACATTTCTACCTGAAAGTACTCGATCGGCTGCGAAAACGAGTCATTAGAGTCCGTCCAGAGATCGCCAAAACGTGGATCCTTCATCATGACAATGCTCCATGCCATCGTGCCTTCAGTGTGTCGCAGTTTTTGACCTCTAAAAACATCGCAGTGTTGCCGCAAGCGCCCTATTCGCCGGATATGTCACCCTATGACTTCTTCTTGTTCCCCCAAACAAAATTGACCGTGAAAGGAACGCATTTTGAGTCCATAACTGACATCCAGACCGCCGTGACGAGGATACTTCAGGACATTCCAGTCGAAACCTTTCAGAAATGTTACGAAAGCTGGAAGAAACTTTGGAACCAGTGTGTAGTTGTGGAAGGGGAGTACTTTGAAGGGAATCACATCAATGTACCTTAATTTTTAAATATACGTATTTTATGGACTTAGTCTCATTACTTATTGGTCAGACCTCGTAGCTACTTTATAAACCATTTCTAATTCTACGTAAATGAAAGTTTTTGAAGGTTTTCGCACATTTGTAACTCTAATTCAGAGCAAAGACGTTTACGTTTGTAATTTGGCAGCCTTAGGTTTGTGATTATTATAAACTAGTAATATTTTTACGATGTCTCTTAAGTGGCGGTCTTCTAATCTGCGTCGTCAACAAATATTGAAAAATATTAGAAAAATAAATGATAGCGGAAACAATTCTGATTCAGAATTTAATAGTGATAGCGATAAACTTCAAAGATCTCGATCATTTGCACATAAGTAAGTAGCCAGGTACCTACCATTTTTACAATACCTACATAATTATTGTTTTTTTAAACTATTTTCATGATGTTTATTAACGGTATTATTTTTGCAGATGAGGGTCACTCGTCGTCGTCGACAATAGTGCGTGTATTGCTTGAATCTAAAAGAAAATGGAACAATTTTACTAAAAAAGCAGGACCATCATACCCTATACCCTACAATCATTCAAAAAAAAATCAAATCTAAGGGAGGCGATGTTCGGAAAAAAAAAGAAAATTCAGAACTTGTTTCCCGTATAACAGTATAAATCGATGTATTTTGGATGAACAGATCATCTGCAATCATGGACGCCGTGGTGAACAAAATATTTTACGAGAACAATCATTTGCTCGAAATGCCCTCCGTGTCTTTGTAGTTCACGGGGCAAATTCATATTAAAATTATATCTCCATAAATTTTTAACTTTCGACTGCCTTATAGATACACTTATGAACCTAACACCCGTATAATATTTAAACTCAATCTGTACTTAAATAGCTCTTGTTTTGTTTAAACAATTTTTAAAAATCTCAATATTTACCACGACTCGACGGTGACGACTCGGCGAGTAGGTCAGTTTTTTTCAATCTATCAATTGGTGTTCTTTCGCGACTGATATTTATGTGTACGCGTCGCAATGGCCAAAATTAAAAGGTTGGAACGCAAATATTACGTCTCCGTCCGTATAATAAAGGGTTTTCGAATACCTATTACACGTGTTTTTAAATGCGGCGAAATTCGAGACATTTGAAAACTGTTCGAGAGGTGTTCGCATTAGAGGGATTTTACTGTAGTTACGAAAAACTCGTACCACTTCTTTTTATCGCGATTAAAACGAGTATTGCTGGTAGCCAAAACGTTTCGAGAATAATTCGGTCGTACAGCTGAGAATTGTTGTGGTCGAGCGGATGTGTTGTCGAATAATGAGATTTCGCTAATCATAGCGTTGTCTAATGATACTGTCCTCGTTTGTCGAAGGATAAATGAATTCAGTTTGTAATACATGGCCAATTCAAGAAGAAATCAGGTTGTGATCTCGTATGTGTCCATTTTTGCGCTTATTGAATATGCAACGAGTAATAATTATTTTATAACATGCTCCTATTCAAGTTATAAATTGGGCATTACTTACATAGAAATTAATCTTTAAAAATATTAGAAAGGCGAATTTCTAAACAAAACGAATGTGTTAAATGGAAAATCAAATATAACTTTTAAAACGCTTTATAGTGTTTCAGATTTTATATAACGTGGCCGATTGTAACTAAAAATTATTTTATGTGAAATGTAAACATATTCATGGTTTTAATTATTAATATTAGTCATAGTTTTTATGGTTTAATAAATGCTCCGGCAACGTGATCACGTTAATCATGTCGCGATCCTTAGTTCGTTAACAAAGAACAAAAAATTCAATTCGTCTTTTTAACGTCGCATAAAACATTTAATTATTATGATTAATGTCTAACGTAGAGTTAAATATGCAAGTTAGCCGAATTTTTAAGACGAAGATTAGTTATTAGTAGGCGTACTCCATAATGAGAATACCATAAACACTTTACGGTTTAAAAAAGTTTAAAAACATTGACGGTTCGGTTAGATGTTTGTTTTTTAAATCGTGAAATGTGGACATAATACACATATTATTTCATTGTCGTTTCTTATTAATCAATGCATTAACCGAGTTATTAACCCTGTTTATCTCTACTCCTCCATTTTTTTTTCTTGATTTAATTCAGGTTTAACTCGTTCGAGAGAGGATTTTCAACTTCATCAACTGGTTTCCTATACTACAGCTTCCAGGTTATAAAAATTGATTAATTGTTCAATGTCATGGTTGATCGTATCTGTTGTTCGCATATCTACAGGGTGTGCAGAAACTCTTCGGCCAAATTAAAATGTCGAATTTTAGAGATGATTATATGTTGATTTGAGTTAAATCGCCCCTATATAAAGACGCTTCCTAAGCGACTTAGAGCGGTTTAAAGATGGCGCCTTGTCATCAATTTCTTTCAAATATCTTCAAAACATCGATTTAACCCAATTCAACATAAAATCATCTCTACAATGCGACGTTTTCGTTCGGCAGGGTAGTTTCTGGACACCCCGCGCGTAAGGAATAATTAAGACGATTATTCGATTAATGGATCTTATTAAGGTAACCTATTCATAGAACAAAGTAGAGGTAAATTAATTTTACAATATGTTACAAAAAAAATATAATAAAATGACGTCTTTGAAATTTTGAAAGACCGTTTTTCTAAGACAACAATCAGTAACTTATTCATTAAAAAAAGAAGATATATTTGTAAAAGGAGTTTGACGTTGTAGCGTTAACGTATATATGTAGTAGCTTCACAATAACACTTTTTTCAAGTGTTACATAATAATAAGCATAATTAAATACAAACGTCAAAACTCTATTTTGTGCAGTAATTAAATTAATAATATTACAAAAATTGCTTTTTTTATTTTACTTCGTTTTAATAAAAACGCCGCTTTTGTAACACACGCATATGTAATTAAATTGGAAGTACAACTAATGCTGCTATATTATAAACTACTGCTTTTAACAACATACATTGGGAATAATCAATGAAACGACATTTTAAATTAAAAAGAATGGGAACAAGAAACTTGTACAAGTTATGTGTGCAATAAGCAATGCAGTAGAAGTTGAAGTAACGCAGAAATAAAATACATATAATAAAATATTAATGAATTTACTAATGACATTTAATTCTGCTTTACGGCTAATTGTTTTAATATAATCATTATTTTCGACTATAACTAATTGTAAAATACTTTTAACCTTGAGGTTGTAACCGAATTCGGCTAGAAATGCATCGATAGTTGAATGGATAGTTGAATTGCAATATAGGTCATTACCGCCGATAATGAAAAAATTGTAAAGTTTTTAATACAGATACCTACAATTCAAGGAATTACTTACTACATAGCCATAGTCAGATATCAGAATTGACTATTAATAGGTATTTTGGTAATAAATTGTTTTAATTTTATAAGACAAAATTTATTTATTTATCTGCATAATGTAAGACAGTAAAATGTTAAGAGACTTCATTTTTCATATCTAATTCCTTTCTATTTTTTTTTAGTTCGATTACTTATACTTTTAAATCATTACGCTTTTAAATGCCGATATTTTCATATTTAATGGTTAATCTGTCGGAACATATTTTGTACAAAAAAGTGTTTTTCGATCTTTGTGACTTTCAAAAAATAAATAAGTGGGGGCGCGTTCGGCCGGGCTCATCGCTGAAACAGCGAAAAGTAAGTGCTACGTTATAGTAGCTGACTACGGCTAAAGGACCTTAAGTTATTGTGATAAACTAATGTCATACGTCAACTATAAAAAAAAAATTGCAAATAAACAACAATTCGATCAAACCGCTGTTTCAGCATCAAGGCAGAGCTTTCCCGGCTGAATGCGCCGACTGTTAGTTACAGAAGGTTGTTTACAGAGATGTCACGTAACGCGAGCGACCACAAAGAGCATTCTGTTGCTAGCCGTTCGAATAATCGGTTGTACTATACTTCAATTGTCTATGAAATGTTATTCAATATTGACTTACCTAGTTGTTGTAATTTGTCTATTAATCTAATATATTTTTTACTAAAATCTTTAACGTAAGCTTTTTTTATTATTCGTGACCTTTGTCCTTTAAATTTTAAATAAAGGATTAAATAAGTAAATCAGTTGTTACCTCGTCGTAAATTAAAACACGGTTCGCATTAAAAAATTAAAATCGAATATTTAATTATTATTATTCTTTTGCACAAACAATAAAGATGCTTAAAATAAAAGTTATAGCTATCTGCCCATTATTATTACTAAAATAAAACATTTTTTTTTTCAAATTAATAAAGTTTAAAAACTAAACAAACAATAATATAAACAACTATTAAATAACGCTTGAATTGTGTAAGCAACAAACCTGTTTCGGAACTATAAACTATATCTGCTATACTTTTTTTAAACCATTTCGAGGTTCACTGATGAATATATAATCTAAAAAGGAGTTCAAGTTCAAGACCGACATGCTAAATCTAGATTCGAATATCTACTATTCATTTTACCACTGTACGTACACAGTGTGTCCCAAATTGAGTAGTATACCATTAATATCTTTCTCATTATTAAAATGAAATGTTGTGCAGTTTTGAGCGGTGATTTACATCCCGTTTAGAACTTAATTTAGCATTTAATCTACCCTTATCAATTGAAAATTTTAGTAAAGAAATCTCAATAATAAAACAAATTGCGAACAATAACGGGAATAACACAAAAATAAATTAATTAATAAAAAAAAAAGAAATTAAATGTACTATAAATTTAATTTTGCCTATCATGAAATTTCTTAAATTAATTAAATTTAACAACATATGTTCCATTTTTACAATAAATAATCATAAGTGTACGTAGAAATTCACTAAAAAAATCGAAAATGTTTGATAACTAATCAACTTTGTAGTTTAAGGTTGTTATTTAAAAAAATATTATTCTCCTATCTATTATTATCTTAAAGCAATTAAATGTACATTTAATGTAAACAATTTAATTACGAGCGTCCTTTCCATTTATGCGCCCGTCCAACTTATTGTTTAAATACGCAGGTAGGTATTTAACGACGTTCTTTAAAAACGATAAAACATAAATCAAGAAAGCAAATGATTAACGCAAGGTAAATTATGGCGTTATGGAAACGTTAAAATTGTAGTAAATAAAAAAGCGTGGTATAATTTTTTTGTAATGCAGGTATATCCGACAGTCGCAGTGAACAATACAATTAATTTCTAAATCTCAACGAAGCATAAGACATCTATTTGATTACAAAATTATGAAAGTTTTATGATTATTATCAAGCCGTACGTAACATTCTGTGACTTTTAAATTGCTTAATGTCATAAATTCTATTTGAATTTGGCAAAACGATTAAATAGAAACATAATAAGAAGTACTCGTTTCATTAAAAAGTAAATTAGCTTAACAATAAAAATGATAAGATACATACAATATCCCAATTAAATTTTTCTTACTTTCCTCAAGTTTAAAGGTGTTGAGGAATTAAAAAAAAAACTATAGTTATCCTAATTCGTAATACCTCATTAATTCATTTAATTTGCATATACACCGTGTCCAAGATAAGAATTCACAGCATGGGGATCTTGAAAACGGTAGAAGATACAGGGTGGCTTAAATTAGAAAAAAGTTGCGCTATTTAGAGTATGTTCACATGCTGGTCGCAAAAGTTCATTATTGTTTATCGTTTTCAAAATTCTCAAAAAAATGTGATTTCTTGGATTTTCGTTTCTTTTCATTTTTTTATTTATTTTAAATGATATTAAAAAACTACCGGCACTTTCTCATTGCCACTTTTTAAGCTCTACAAAATGGCGTGTTCAAATTTTTAATCCGACGTTTCGTATCCGAGAACCCATCATCAACTTTATTTTTTTATATGGCCACAAACAAAGAGACACCGTGTATTCGGTAGCATTATTCATTACAAATTCAACGATGTATCACACATGGTTTTGAAGCCAAAAAAGGGGAAAAACGTGAGTTATAAGGTTTTTTATTTTTTAAATTAGTAGGCGCTGGTACAATAACAGAAACAAAATGTCAAAAAATTATAATAATTGCTCAAATAGGTTGCCATTATTTTCTAGACACAAGTATGCTCTGTCTACAGAAGAATTCAAAACATGGTCTAACATTTCTGGTGTGATTGTATTAACTGCCCCAGCGCATAATTCAAGAACTGTGTGGGAATATTTGTCCCAGAGGTTTCCTGAAAAATGCATTGGAACTCACAGTGAAGTAGCCTGGCCAGCCCGATCACCTGACTTAACTCCGTTGGATTTTTTCCTGTGGGGTTATTTAAAAAACCAAGTGTATGACGCCACTTTTGAAACTGAAGAACAGTTATTGGCATTGGTTTTAGCAGCAGTTAATACAATCACACCAGAAATGTTAGACCATGTTTTGAATTCTTCTGTAGACAGAGCATACTTGTGTCTAGAAAATAATGGCAACCTATTTGAGCAATTATTATAATTTTTTGACATTTTGTTTCTGTTATTGTACCAGCGCCTACTAATTTAAAAATAAAAACCTTATAACTCACGTTTTTCCCCTTTTTTGGCTTCAAAACCATGTGTGATACATCGTTGAATTTGTAATGAATAATGCTACCGAATACAGGGTGTCTCTTTGTTTGTGGCCATATAAAAAAATAAAGTTGATGATGGGTTCTCGGATACGAAACGTCGGATTAAAAATTTGAACACGCCATTTTGTAGAGCTTAAAAAGTGGCAATGAGAAAGTGCCGGTAGTTTTTTAATATCATTTAAAATAAATAAAAAAATGAAAAGAAACGAAAATCCAAGAAATCACATTTTTTTGAGAATTTTGAAAACGATAAACAATAATGAACTTTTGCGACCAGCATGTGAACATACTCTAAATAGCGCAACTTTTTTCTAATTTAAGCCACCCTGTATCTTCTACCGTTTTCAAGATCCCCATGCTGTGCATTCTTATCTTGGACACGGTGTATATAATTATAATTTCTTACAAAATATATTTATAGCAATTATTACCATGGTCACCAGACGAACATGAGCCACGCGTGCACTCTATCAGGAAATAATTTTGATCGCCTAATCTGCGACATTGAATTTAATACAGGTTTTAGAAGTTTTTGAAGGTTTAATTTAAAGGTTTCCTAAAAATTTAGAAATTACAGTTTTCGTAGAAAATGCATTGATCCTCCGTAAAGCTCGACTGCTTTAAATTATACGTTACAGAAAATGTGAAACTTGCTTCTACATCGACAATTCCTGAAAAAGTAGCGAAATCAATCAACCTATATACGATGTTAATAATGTTGCATTAAATAACACTAGTTGAACAATTGAAATTTATTTAAGAAGTGAAACGTGAGCGTCGGCATAATAAAAAAACCTCGATTTGGTGTTAACATCCAATACAAAGTTCGTCTTTATCTGATTAATATGGTGAAAAACGCAATTTAAACGAAACCGGTTGGTTAACTAAAAGAATTTTAGCATAACATAGGTTACCGTTTTTTTTTTTAAATTTTTCTAAGTATGCTATTTATTGATTATAAATAAATGTCAAGTTAAGGAATTTTTGGGGGACATATGTTACCTTGATAATTTATCATTGCTTTTCAAAGAAAAGTATCGGGAGCGTTTTCATTCAATTATTTTCTTCGATAAATTCTAATTATCAATTAAAAGAAATAATTGAATTTCCTATGCGAAAACAATTAGACGCAATTTAAATACAAAGTTGAATGTAAATTAACAAGTGATGTGTGTAGAACGCCGTTCGAAATAATACCGCAATAAAACTTTGTCAATCTGAAAATAAAGGTCAAGGATAACAAAAAAAAACAACAGTTTATCCATTACGAACTACTATATCTACTACTATAAAAAGAAAATTAGACAAGAAAATTAAAATTTAATCCTATTCAATATCACAAAGAATTCAGTGAAACAATATAATGACGTAATAGAATAATTCCCGCTAACAAAAACATGTTCGAAAACTAACGAGAGAATACCAAAAAAAAATTATTAATTTGTAAAACACTAGTTATAAACGCAAAAGCCACTAAACACAGTTTTCGAGAATATACGGGACGCAGACAAAAAAAAGTTCTCGCGTAAAACTCCGTTTTATTATATATATTTTTTTTAAATTTCATTTTATTTCAAGTACTTACTAATTAATAAAATTAACTTTAAACGCGCGAGCCGAAGCTTAATTTCCAACTAAAAAAACATGAAACGCATTTTTTTTTCAATTCGCACAGTGACTTTGCAAATATTTTCTTAAAAGTTGAGGATGGAAAAACATGTTTAACAAATTAATTTATTATTATTGCAATGGGTAGTACTAAACACAGTAACTGAAACACTAAGTCACTTGTAAAATACATAGTATCTATGCCTACAGGGTGTTTCTAAAAATCCGGCCAAATTAAATAGGACGCGAGAGGAGCCCAAAACTATTTTTTTTTGTTAAAGAACGTGGGTCCGGAAAGGTCGCGTTTGGGCGCTAGAGGACGATCACATCTTCTGTGGCGTAAGGCGCCGTTTTCCGCTCGTTTTTTCGACGGCATGCGTCGCTACACGACTTCGAAGTGTGGGGCACACGAAGAGGGGATGTTCTGGAAATGCCTGAATTGTTTTGGACGCTCTTTTGAGCGCCCACCGTACACAAGGGGCTGAGAAAAAGTTGTGCAACGCATTTGATTTTGCCCATCGTTCACGGTGCTTTCCGCATCTTGCTTTAGGTGCCAGTGCTTAAACGCGACATTTTCACATCTTTCGATGCTTATTTTGGGCCCTTCTTCGCCCTGTACAATTCGGCCAGATACTTTGGAAAACGCTCCCTGTACAAAAAGTGCAGATAGATATTAAAATAATATTGTCTCACGAAATAATCTATTATGCAATAACAATCGAGATTCTTAAATTTTATTACTTTCGTCTAAGGGGGTCGATTAAAATTTTTTATTTATAAAAAAAGCAACCCGGGCGAAAAAACAGATTTTTTTTGGTTTAGTGGTTTAACCTGGCTGTCACGGCTCCATCACATTTTTTTTTTATTTAAGTACCTAAACATTTTTTTTAAGGGATACCTATATTGAATCGTATTGAACCTATTTATATATATATAAAGCGATTCCGTTGAATTCCATTTTACATTCATAAGTACAATAATGTGATAGTTTAGATAATGTTCAACAATGTTTCTAAACAGATATTTGTTTAGTCAAGGTTTACCTATAGGTATTCGATCAACGTCAATATAAAATATAAAAACGTTTGAAACGCCAGTTTCAAGTTGAATTAATTGTAAATGAGATAATTATTTAAAAAAACGGCAAATTTGATTAAATAATTTATTGTTACATAATGTTTGTTTAGATAAACTCACCAGATACATCAGTAAATAATACTCCTAATTAATAAATAAAACAATGTAGTATGCATTTGAATAATATACATAGATATTGAAAATATTTTCTGTTTTCAAATAAAGAATAGCGGTAACAAGATGATTCAATATAAGAACCCCTCTTTTTTTTCGATTTTAACTGATGATCCGTTTTCATCAATTCTCGAGTGACACAACGGTGATCGCAATTTGAATTTGAGAACGTTGAAATTTTAATAGGTAAGTAGTAAATTATGTTCTAGAATTACAAATTCTTGCCCATAAAAATTGATCTAGCGTTTTAAAACTTAGCAAATTTGACCGCCGCGCCACATACCGGCGTGTTAAAACTGAACGGAACTTCGTGCCACGAATCCACATATTTAGCCGGCTAGTTAAATTTTAATAAAATTGTTTAGACTAATTTTAAATATGACGATTACCTATTACGACAATCGAGCGATACACGCTATGCTGCATTTTGCAAAACAAAAAGCACTTCACGACGGACGTTTGTACAGGATGTATCACCTTGTTTGTATAATACGACGTCAGGTGATTCTTGGATCAGAGGCAAGCAAAAAAGGCTTAATCGACATAAATTCGCAAATGCGCAGTTTCGGAGATAAACACTGATGATAAAAAGTTAACAACACAAGTACTAAATATAATAAACAATAAACTAATGTGTGTTTGTGGTTATGTGTAAAATCATGCATTTGCGAATATAATATATTTATTATGCCTTTTTTGCTCGTTCTCGACCGAAGAGTAACCCAGCTGGTAAAGCACTATGCAAATCAAAGTGGAACGCCCTGTATACGTTCATCGTAACGAACCGATTAAAATAGCGGATGGTCCAAAATTTCTAACGCTTAGGTAATAATTAACGAATCGTTAACATCAAATACGTTCTGGAATTCCCATAAATCCGTTAAAAATATCTCTATATGAAATTCGACGGCATGTACTTGTTGTTTCTGAGAAAATCGAAAAAAAAAAGTGTTACTGAAGTTTTACTTACGTCTATTGAGAAACGTTTCGTTCGTTTGTTTCACTACTTTTTTGTTGTTAATGTGTAGGTAGGTACTTACATTTTGAGTTTCTCGAAATGTTTTTACGCTGTATTTTATTTTCGACTATTAATCACCATTAACTACGTATAATACATACGTATAACTATTATGACACTTAAAATATTTATTTTGTATCTATTGATTAACATTTAGAAACCAAAATGCTTATATTATATTACATTTCGAAATTGAATAAGTAACAATTAATTTTACAAAAGCGTAGATAAATTAAACATTACTATATATATTTTTCTTATTTTTTTTACATGAACATAATTTATAAAAACTATTACGTAAAATTAATTAAATTACGTCACGTTTCAAAAGTTCTGGCCTCTTTTTTAAAAACACGTACCTAACAATTATTACATGAAATAAAATAAACTAAGAAACATAACATTAATACAGTCATTTCTACATAATTTCGCAAATTTAATAGCTGTACGCGGTAATACCGGACGTCTAGGAAAAGATGAGAAATTTTTCGGGTACGTTTTTCCTACGACGCTCTCTTGTCGAAATATTCACCCTCAAAGTTGAAAGGGAAAAATCAACTTGTAAAAATAATACTTTTATTTTTTATTAAAATGTAATCGTGATGATTTACATTTCTAATAAATAAAATATTATTTCGAAACAATTTCATCGATATTTAGCTAGGTACCACTTTAGGGGGAACAGGGATATACCTAACCTTTCTAATCAAATTTTCTTTCAGAGAATTAATTAAAAAATGTTTTAGCTTCGTCCTCGGATTCCCCAATCATTTTGAAATAAAAAAGGTACTCTCGCCCACTTTCCATAAAACGAGCCATATTCGAGAAAATCGTGGTTAAAGAGTAACAGGTGCATATTATACTGCTAATTATACTGCTGCGCACGCCGTGTACTAAAGAGGGGATTATTTTAAATTAGGAGGTGATTTGCAAAGGGCTCTGACGTTTATTGTGGTTGGTATGGGGTATAGAATATACTCCTAAATTTTCATGCTTGTATCACAACGTGCAGAAGTCGGCATTATTTTTTTTTACACTAACTATAACAATTTGGACTACTTGTCATGTCATATGTGTGTTCGAAACTTTAAACTGAATATTACAAATATGCAATTTAGTAACTTTTTTAAGAATATTTTTTTTAATAGGTAATAATGATACCTACTATTAAAAAGACAATTACTGATTAGGTACCTACATAATTAAAATCATTTATAGATTATTGATGGAAATCGAAACGAATTTCACCGCCCTTATAAATAATACCTAAACCTACAAACGAATTCGACAGAGGGTTGGCTTGAAAGGTATTGAGCGGTTAGTCGGCGTGTACAGTCCATGGTCGATGTATGTTATTCGGCAACCGTGCTCTTTAAAGATCGTATATTTCGTTAACAATTAATTATTTAAATAATCTTTACAAAGTTACGCAACTAAACGATTATTATTTACTACTAATTTGTGTAAATTAAACTACTAACAGGTACTTTTTTTAACTTTTTAATGACAAAAATGCGTGCCTTAATAGCTATAATTATTTATATTTGTTACGTAAATGATGAAATGTGGAAATTTTAAATGTTAGCATTTGACTGTGCGTCAGTAAAACCATGCACTGTTTTATTTAAATATCTGCGATTTACCTCTTTAGTGTAATTTAAGTAACGGTTCTAAAAATTTTTTTTAGGTTAAATATTAAAAAACACACGAAAAAGCGGGGCCCATGAAATTATGAACGTAAAGATTTTAGTCTCTTCGTGGTATAAAAATTAAAATTCTCCATAATATAAGTAAATTAAATTAATTAGAGTTAAAATTTGTTTTGTTATACTTTATGTGATCGTTAATATAAGCTAATCAACGTTCATATTAATAAAAAAGCAGGTACGTTACCTTGAACCTAAACTGTTACCTTAAGGGGATACCAGCGGTCGTTTAAACTACAAATCTCGTTATAGAAATATTGAAAATAGGCAACAAATATTACAAGAAGGCCGTGCAAATAATTAGTTAGTTTTTTCATCGTCACCGCCTTCTTGTGTAGTGAACCAATAGAATATTATTTATCCCATTTTAGGATAATATTTCAAAATACTTGTGCTATTTCGACGCGCTGAGAATGATAGAAGATCTTTTTACAGATATTTTCATATAACGAAACGGGTAACGTTTAGATACTACCGCAGCTTACTTAGCGAATTTCCTTTTTATTCTATTTATTTATATCTATAAATACATTGCGTTTAAAAAGTTCTTTCCATATGAGAAGCTCTATTTATTATTATTTATAGTGTTTTGGTTTATAGTTGATGTGATAAATACTTTTGTCGTCGCATTTTATTTGACATTGTCATTGAAACTCTTTATTTAAAAGTTTTTATTGTTTAATGCATTTAATTTACGTTATTTTCTAACCCTGTTCGTATTATTTAATACGAGTCAATTGTTTGATATAATAGTCTATTAAACATAAGAACAAAAATGAAATAAATATGCAAGTATTTTACTAACTTTAACAATATTGAACATGACTAATACCTATTATATACAATACCTATTAACAAAAATTATGTACCTATTTCTACTGAAATATTTAAAAGGTGCCTATGTACAGTTATTTCTTACAGATGAATGTACGAAATAAAAACAATGTTTAAATTACTTACATATTATAGCTTATCCAAACCTATATGATGTTCACGTCATCGATACAAGGTTACTAGATGATGACGTTTCACACAGTGCTGTCACTTCGTACCTCGTATTTTTACAGTTCTAATAAATTGTAGTTTTTCTTGATACTATCTAATATGTGCGCAGGTAAATCATCTATAGAATATGTCACTTTCCAAACTTTAAACCGAATTATAAATAAACAATCTAGTAACTTTTTGTTGATGACCTAAGTTGCATGTAGGTTTGGATAGGCCATACCTATAATGTAGCTATAGTATTATTTTAAATAAACATTTCTTAATGGAAAACAAAAATATCAAATAATTGTAAATATATCAACCAAAACACTTTAAAGTAGTTCTGAACATATAAAATATGTCCAAAGCGAAACAGTATTTGTTGTATAATTGTAAGGCCCTGGGTAGAAATGAGTTCAATGTATAGTGTCTTTTATACTCACTAATATAGAATAACGCAACCGATATAGTTGCAATAGGAACGCGAAAACCATCCGAACTCTGAAGATGAAAACAATCAACGTTACCTTTCATTAAATCGAATAATAAGTCCAACACTATTCTTCTGTTGACACAAGGTAATAATTTACGGTAGTTGCGAAGTAGAACATAATTAATATGATCCCTAGGAATACATAATTTAAAAATATAACATAGTAGAGTGCTCAGCGCCCCGAAAAACGCTTAGAAATGACTTTCGTGGGGAGGTCGGGGTTACAAGCTGAAACCTCGGCAGATCGAAAGAGCGTATTTTTTTATTTAAAAAGCCAAAAGCCGTCAAAAATCGTCCAGTGCAAAAGGGCGCTATCTTCACCGAAAGAGTTATTCAGCGTACGTATAGAAGGAAACGTGAACTTTCTTTTGCCGTAAAATTCGTAATTGGCTTTGTGGAATTAATCGTTTAAAAAATTTTGGAAAAACGCAAAATACACGGGCTCTTATGGAGAAAAATAACTTTCGGGGCCGATATCTCGATTCGAACAGCTAAAAAGTTCACTTCAATTTCGCGTTTTTTACCGTTTATACTGTCATAACTACAAAACACTACGACATATCGAAAAATTTTATTCTTTAAAAAAGTTTGGTTCGTCCTTGTCGCATCCGATGGTACAAGAATTATATTTTTGCAGGGCTTTATAATTAAGATAAATAATTAAAAGTGAAAACATGCGAAAATTGCATTTGCGAGAGTCGCGCTCTCGAGTGGGCGCACGCGTCTCCCATCTCACTTTTTCCCGTAGCTCCCTCTCATTCTACACGTAATTCAAAGAATTGCGACATACTATGATTATTATTGTAAATACACCTTATCCGTTATTTTAATAATTAAGTACATAATATAAGAAGCGTTTTATATTAAATAAATTTACGAAAAGCTCCTATTTCATAATAAAACTACAGCGACTTTAAAATTTAATGTCTGCTATTGTTATTCTTCTTTTCATAAAATTGTGGTAATAAGCCAATAACAACAATTAATTAACACCATATATTTCAACTCTGTTTAGAGTTATCTTCAAGTGGTAAAATTTTATAATTTCCACAGTAAAAATCAAAAATTTGGTGCAAGAAGGAAACTCCTGGTAGGTATTAATTGTATCCTTATTATGGTAATTTATTAGGGCTATTGGCCCTAATTGTAAGTGTATTAAATAACCACAAGTTAATCACCATTTTTCTACTACAGTATGCCAAATGTGCCTTACAGCCTTAAGTTTGTTAACAAATTTGGTATTACCTATGTTAAAAATCAAATTTAGGTAACCATTACATTATTTTGTACATTAATTTTAACGATATTCGAAAAATAGTGGTACCCTCATCTTAAGATCATATTATCAAACTAAAGTTTTGCTAAATTCATTACAACGTAACTGATTTTGGGTGGAAAATTGATTTGGAAGGAAATCTGATACCTATACTAAGTACTCTTCCATCCTTCCAAAATAACCTAAGAGTGTTAGTATCGTGTGGTTGTAACAAAGGTATTCTTCTAACATGCATTATTTGCTGATTCATAAATTTCGTTTCATTATGTTTTCTAGATTGCAGTAGCAAAGTGTGCAGATGTAGGAAAATCGAATGAGTTGCATTGGTTTCTGTAGATTTATGGAACAAAAATGTACCAATGCAGTGACAATTCTAAATGTGTCAATGTATGATGAATAAGGTGAGTGTTAAATTATTAAGGGTGTGTAATATCAAGGCTGTTAATTTAAACTGCGAAAAGTACAATTTTGAACGTAGTAATACCAAATTTGTTAACAAACTTAAGGCTGTAAGGCACATTTGGCATACTGTAGTAGAAAAATGGTGATTAACTTGTGGTTATTTAATACACTTACAATTAGGGCCAATAGCCCTAATAAATTACCATAATAAGGATACAATTAATACCTACCAGGAGTTTCCTTCTTGCACCAAATTTTTGATTTTTACTGTGGAAATTATAAAATTTTACCACTTGAAGATAACTCTAAACAGAGTTGAAATATATGGTGTTAATTAATTGTTGTTATTGGCTTATTACCACAATTTTATGAAAAGAAGAATAACAATAGCAGACATTAAATTTTAAAGTCGCTGTAGTTTTATTATGAAATAGGAGCTTTTCGTAAATTTATTTAATATAAAACGCTTCTTATATTATGTACTTAATTATTAAAATAACGGATAAGGTGTATTTACAATAATAATCATAGTATGTCGCAATTCTTTGAATTACGTGTAGAATGAGAGGGAGCTACGGGAAAAAGTGAGATGGGAGACGCGTGCGCCCACTCGAGAGCGCGACTCTCGCAAATGCAATTTTCGCATGTTTTCACTTTTAATTATTTATCTTAATTATAAAGCCCTGCAAAAATATAATTCTTGTACCATCGGATGCGACAAGGACGAACCAAACTTTTTTAAAGAATAAAATTTTTCGATATGTCGTACTGTTTTGTAGTTATGACAGTATAAACGGTAAAAAACGCGAAATTGAAGTGAACTTTTTAGCTGTTCGAATCGAGATATCGGCCCCGAAAGTTATTTTTCTCCATAAGAGCCCGTGTATTTTGCGTTTTTCCAAAATTTTTTAAACGATTAATTCCACAAAGCCAATTACGAATTTTACGGCAAAAGAAAGTTCACGTTTCCTTCTATACGTACGCTGAATAACTCTTTCGGTGAAGATAGCGCCCTTTTGCACTGGACGATTTTTGACGGCTTTTGGCTTTTTAAATAAAAAAATACGCTCTTTCGATCTGTCGAGGTTTCAGCTTGTAACCCCGACCTCCCCACGAAAGTCATTTTTCGGGGCGCTGAGCACTCTACTAACAGCATCATCTAAGGTTCTAAGGAATTCATGGTTTTAAATAGTTTTAAGTCATCTACAAACATTAATATATTAATATCATTGAAAAAAATTAGAAAACGTAACGAACCCCGGAGAGAGTCCTCCGGAACACCGGAGGTAGCAACAAAGTCGCTGGAGTCGTTGGAGTAATAATTATCAATTTTAACTATTAAAATTCTATTAGTAAGATCCAAGCCACGCAAGAAAATATCCATGAAACTCCAGAAGTTCGCGTTTCATTACTGAAAATTTACTTGTCAAACGTTTTACTTAGATCAGCATAAATGGCATCAACTTGAAGATTGTCACTTTCAAGATTATTAAAAATGTCATTCTTATCAATTAAAAGATTTGTATTACCGAAGGCCTTCTTATAAAACCATTCTGCGCTTGAGAAATCAGTGGTTCGATGAAGTATATCAATTTTGACAACACGATTTTTTCAAAAATCTTAGGTAAAATAGATAATTTTGATATAGGTCTATCATTTTCAACATTCTTTCTATCTCCAGATTTAAATAATAGAATAAAATAAGATTTTTTCAAAAATTAGGAAACACCAGTATTTAACGATGAGTTAAAAATATAAGAAACAGATTCAGCAATAATATACGCTAAAGACGTACCGCGAAAGTATCGCTGGTTATTCATCATAGTCCTGTACCTTTAGAAACATCAAGACTGTATAATGCATTGTAAACGACATCAACTTCGATCATGCAAGAAGAAAATCAATGAAATGATTAAATTGCAATTAAAAAGGTCTAATTCCACACTATCAAACAACGCAAAAAATGCCTAGAAAATAAAATTTGTGAATTTTATTTCAAGCTGAGTTGTGACTCAGCTCCAAATTTGACAAATTCATCACGTAGATAACACACATCAGGATATTTATTAGCGCTTCTAAGGGAATGTACATAATTCCAAAATACCTTCAAATTATCAGTAATTGAACACTGCATATAAATAATTAATATAATTAGAAAAATCCAACGTGAATTTCATTTTACATTATTTACGCAGGCTTTTAAATTTTAATAATTGTATAAAAACACGAGTAAAAACATAGTATCAACGCAATCAACAGAATTTATTATGCATTTATTAATTTATAATTTATTCAAATTATTTATTTGATTTATTTATAATTTATTCAAATTATTTATTTTATTTATTTATTTATAATAGGTATACATAAATATAGGTAGTATAAGTATTCGTATCAATTATCCTGTTTAAATAGTTTTTAAATAAATTTTCGCTGTCAATTACTTCGCTACACGATAGATATAGTTTACAGATCTTGATCTAAATTTAGAATTTACCACTTCTCTTTCAATTTTACGCCTTCTGAAAAGAATACGCCTGTCTTGTAAGACTGCCATCTTTTCGAATAATACTGAACTAAATACCAATAAATACACAAAATAACGATATTTCTACATCGAAAAAAACGCATTTAGCATCAAATTAGGTACATTATTTTTTTACTATTGATTAATCTAAGCATTGCCTATCGTATACAGCAATATTGGAGTTGTAAATAATTTTTATTTGTGAAATAATGAACGTTTTCTTTAAACAGTAGTTACCAAAAAATTAATGAATTATACAAAAAACTAATCAATCGGCACCCTCCATCTTACTTTTTTTTATAACTGTATAAAGTTTTATAATTATCAGACATCATTTAACTAGCAAAAATTGAAAAATAATTTCTAAATTACTAGTTTTTCTATGGACAAACTTTTATTTATAGTTTATCGCTATTATAAACCGATCAGCACCCTGGCTTATGTAAATACGAACAATTTGATATATAATTTGACTTAGTTTAGTTACAGGAATTAAGAATTATTGCAAAAATATGATTATTGTGTGCGCTGGTATCCCCTTAAACTGACGAACGTTCTTCTTTGTCCAATTAGAGATGCAGACGCAGTAATTTATCTCCTTACTTGCAATTAGTAATGCAGACGTTCAGATTTCACGGTAAATTAATTTGCGACAATATTACTGATTTGAAGTTTTTAAATCCAATTTAACAACGTGTAATTTCATTAGTATACTAACAGAAACTTATTTTAGCTTGGATTAACTTTATCAAATAAAAATCGAAATTAAAATAGAACTCCTAAGAACTGCATTTTTTTTTGAAAATATGCGTTTCAAATTGCTTTAAAGCAAATACAAAAATTGGAAGTTAATATTCGTCGAAATATAAATAGATGATATAATTTTATAATTCTTGCGGATGGATTACATTTTTCTTGTTTACTATAATAATGTATTTAATAGTATTATCAATATACATACATAGGCAACTAGCAAATAAAAAACCATAAATCAATTTTGTTTATTGTTACTTTTTGTTTATTAAATACACTTTGTAGTGGTATCACAGTTATTAGTAGGGTCATAACACTGTAATCACCAGTTAACTAACTCTAATCAGTTTATCATCATTTGTAAGATGATGAAGATTTAGAATATAATTATTAATATAATAATAATTGTTTCGATGATTGTCTCCATAGTGTTTGCCCAAGGGTCAACGACAGCCGATGATTAAGAACCTGGCCCTTAACGTTTAAGGACATCTAATGAATTGATTACTGCGCTTATTTATAGTTCGCGTCATATAGAACTGACCTATCAATCATTCTCAAGTTCAAAACAACAAGTTCATCTTTAAATTTAACTAAATTACACACAAATATAAATATTTAGTAATTGTCGAAAAACATACCTATATTATTTTAAATTGTCCCGTTTCAAAAATACCGGTTCGTTTAAACGATCGACAGATCCTTTTCCATATGGCGCAAGCTGTAATAGGTAGGTGGGCAATTATAAAAATGGGCGCATTCAGTCGGACTCATCGCTGAAACAGCAGAACGTCAGCGCCACGTTTTAGTAGCTGATTAATGCTAAAGGACCTTAAGGTTAAACGGAACCAACTAAACAAACCCTTAAAATCTTGAAATAGTTAAAATATTATAACCTATTAACTATATCTACTTACAAAAAGGCGATCGATAGCATTTTGCAGTATAATAAACTACCGTGAACAAAAAAATCGACCATTTTCGGTTTGGCGAGATTTACAATTTATTAAAAAGTATACAAAAATGTCGTATTTTTTAATAGAAAAGATTTGATAATGCATTATTCTAAACATATTATATGCTTTTTGCAGTATTAAGGGGATATTTTGATAATTAAAACAAGTATCTATGATTTAAAAAACTGTACGCTCGCCACAGAAAAAATCGGGACAGTAGAAGGACAGAATTTTAAAAATGTTTTGTTGTGAATCGGGTTTTAAATAAACTGTTTGCAAGTACATAAGGATTAAGTCATAAAAGCATTGTTACCTACATAGATGAAGTTCTAAAGATGTTAGGTATCGGAAAAGTTGATAAAGCCTTTTGCATTTTAAGACGAGCCCTACCTTCCAGTAAGCTAACAAACGTCAATGTAAATCAAATGAAAATCCACATTTCGCTCTTTTTTATGTTTTAGAATAATTTTTTTATATGATGTTTAGTACCAAAATCATTAGCACAAAAAAAGAAATCCCAAATCGACGAAATTATCGTAAGACGTCAAAATTAATCAAATATATGACATTTCCTAATCCGTAGTAAAAGAATAGAAAAAGGTTACAAAGAGAACAATGTATTGAATTTATGGGTTCTGCTAGTTATTAGACGAGAACGTAACAGGCAAACTTCACCCAACAAAGTTGCGAATTATGATTTTTGGCATTTCTTTACTTATTTCTCTAAAGTTAATTTACAATGTGATAATTAAATTAATTAATTTGTGTGTGTAAGTAACCATTTTTTTTTATATAAATCTACATGTTATTGGTCATATCGACGCAGATTTTCAAAAAGGGCGTAACCCACAAAAAGTAAATTTTACAGTAGAGCACATGTTATGTCGCCGCGTAGCTATAACAAGATACGTTTCGCGGAAATATAAATCGATTTTTCCGGTGAAAAAAATCGAAATATTGTTACTAGATTTTATCAGACGTTGTCTTTACTTTAAATGCGTAAGATAGTCAGAATAACTAATTTTCACAAAAACTGTGTGTTACGTCCTTTTGACAAAACGCGATCGATATATTACGTCGATCAATAAATTTTTTAATTTACAAAAAGCACAAACTAAACCTTCCTACCACTTGCTTCTAAAGTATTTTGTTGGCAAAGAGTTGTCCACTTTGTAGGTAACAATGATGATTTATGGCTTACAATAATCCCTTTTAAAAATACAAGCATTCTACCTAAAACCCAATTCACAACCAAACATTTTTAAAATTCTTTCCTTCAACTGTCCCCATTTTTTCTGTGGAAGTGTACATTCAATGACCTTGAAAAAATTAAGGCTATTAAATATTCACAATTTCAAAATTAGAACAAAATTGTATGTATGGTTTCAAGAAATTAGTTAAAAATATCTATTTTTTTACTGTTTTTTTTTAATTATACAAAAGTCTAACATACGATTTTTTCAAAAACTTACCACAATATTACAATTACTCGTATTGGTCACTGTGAATGTTTTAAGAATTTTTGAATTCTTTAAGAATAAGACAGAAAAGAGACTTCAATTTTTTTCGCTTGCGAAGACGGTAGATAGCAAAAATGAAATTGCGTATTTTTGCAAAATTATTAGAATAAAGTTGGAAAAAGTCCAAGGAGCCGACTATTACAAGTCTTTTTTCGGTTTACTGTAAGTCTAACAGATCGACAATTTTCTAATCGCAGATAACTTTAAATTTTGTTCGTATTTATTTCAAAACCGATTGGTTTTTAGAAAAATATCTAAATAGCTATACATAAAAATATCCAATTCGTTAATAATTTATCCATGTAAGTACATTGACATTACAAGTTTATAATAATTTATTATTAAGTTATTTCAAAAATAAGTAGATTGGTACTATTTCTCATTACAATAAAATAATGCATATTTAATCTCTATCCCGAGACCAAGGTCATTAAAAACAATTGATAAATATACCTACTCGCCTCATTAAATAATTTTGATAAATAGATGTTCTCCTACAATATCCAATAATTGATACCAAGCTCACAATATTATCATTCAATTAAATACATATGTTTATTATAATCAAATCAAATTTTCCCCACCAAATAACTAATCAAATTTTAATAATTTTTTTGTCTAGTATGTCGTAGAAAAAGACTTTGTTGCGATCATTTAAAAATATTGTGTTTGCATAAATGAATAAATTTAAAAAGTGAACATTATTTTTAAACAAAAAAATTAATTCAAATAAACATGATTAAGTGGCCTTGCATGTAATACTAGATTTCCACCGCATCAGAACTGCCTGCCTGTTTATCTCGGATGAAAGTTCAGATTTGCCGAAATT
Source organism: Rhagophthalmus giganteus (assembly GCA_036326145.1). Classification (NCBI taxonomy): domain Eukaryota; kingdom Metazoa; phylum Arthropoda; class Insecta; order Coleoptera; family Rhagophthalmidae; genus Rhagophthalmus; species Rhagophthalmus giganteus. The sequence continues at coordinate 7,393,895 of JARFJA010000036.1, forward strand.
TAGAGTCCCACCGCTACTGACAAAGACTTAATACTTTTTATTGTTTTTAGTTATGCTTTGTTAAATTAACGACTTATTATCAATTGTAAATTACTTTATTAATACATATATACTGCATATTTATATAATGTGAAAACAGTAACGTATTAATATTATTTATGAATAATTTACAATTTTAACGAGAAATTTTCATAATAAAAAAATGTTTTTTTATTTATTATTTTTTCGCTGTCATTCTTTCGTTTTGTTGGTAGGTATAACAATATTTTTTCTATAGTAGACAAGTAGACACCTCACTTTTTCATTTTAAACAGAGATAATATTTTTAACTAGTATATAACGATGATTTTTTTTTATTAAGTAATGTAAAACATAAAACAAAGGAGTCTGATAATTACGAAATAATTTTATCTCAATTTTCGAAGCTATCTACTACCTACATAGTTTGATAGCGAGATATGCTTGAGGAAGTTGTGATTAAAAACAATTATTAATCAATGATGACTGTTTAAACCGTTTAATTTTTATTTCGTTGCTTAATAACCGCATAACAATAATTGTTCGTTTAATGTTATTACTCTGATTGGCTATAATATTGCACCCGCGACTCTAATTAAAAGAATTTAATTGAATTTTTATTTAGGCAAAATAATTTGGAATCATGAAACTTGAATTAAAATCAAACTGTTTATAATAATTAAATGTTAAAATTGCGCCTTAATTTGTTTTAAACGGATCTTATAAAACACAAGGTCGCTTTTTATAGACATAGAATTTTTGGTAATTGAATGGAAAAATCTAATCAATTCAAGTCAGACGACGTTATTCGTCATTAAATTCGTGTTACTGCAAGATTTGTAAAAGCTCGAGATACCGATCAAATGTAAAAATTTCATCGAGAAAAAACGAACTATCATAAAATTGAGAGCCGTCCATATTCTACAAATACTGCGTGTATTATGCCTCAAACCGATGTGCACAAAAACAAGGAAAAAGTTGATTTTATCTTTAGAAATCGTATTCATTGAGTTCGTAAGCGAACTCGTTTATTAGGGCTTGGAATCCGTTTTATGCAAATTCGTCGTAACTTCCTAAGGTAATTACAGTTAAACTTCTGCATATATGTATATATCTACATAGATGACGAAGTTGATAAATCCTAAAAAAATATTCGCTATAGGGAAATTTTGTTATATAGAAATGAGACCTCTTAGGTAAATATTATTTTAATGCCTCTACAAAAGTTCGTTATTCGCTATATAGAAGTTTGACTGTATCTAGTTACATCCAAATTTTGAGACAACTTTCGGAATTTCTTATACAAATAATAAAATATTCACCGATGATATCGACTGTTGCTGATTTGCGTCTTTTCCTCTTTTTATTTTCGAACGGAACTTTGTTGATTGCGTGAAACCAGTTTCGTGATCTCATTTTATCTTAATTTAAAATTTTAATTATCTAATAGTTCTTTTTCATTTAAACGTGACAATTTAAACTGCGTATTTTGATATCTGTCGGAGCTTTGTAAAGATCGCTTATAGCAAAAGGCAGTCGTTGCTCGGCAACTACAAAAGCTACAACTTTAATTGCAATTTACGCAGCAAAGATTCACAGAATGAAAAAAATAAATTCAAATAAGATTAATTTTACTAAACAACGCGAAACGAATAAAACTAGATTTAATAAGTAGGATAGTTTTTTCAAATTTCTTTAAAACTTGTTATTACACGGTTTAATTTATGAACGGGCACAGTTTTCTACAACCGACCCATGTATGTTAACCGTAACGAACTTGATAAATACATAAACAAAAATGCTTTACAATGCGAAGATTGTAGCGAAGCATTTAGTCCAGGTATCGTGGGAACATTAACGACCATATTATTTAGCAGTAAATGGCACGCAGTCGAAAAAACTCACGGTAATTTACCTACTTATATTTCTTTATCCGCAAAAATTTATAGGTACGCCAGAAAGTCTCATTAAGACTAATTCATTTTTTACGGTTTCTAGGAATCTAAAAGCTAAACGTTCGTTTTTGTCAGAAACGCGATCTTATGCAAGAGTTACCCAATTAGTCCAATAATTTTAGATTTCACTGCCGCAAAAATCCCAGTTAGCTGGATTTTCGTATGCTACACCTTTATTTTGATGTTTTAAAAAAACGTGTTAAAAGTCCCAATCGATATCGCGCCGGCACGGCGCGACGTTGAGAAATATTCGAAATCGTAGGTCAGGAAAAGTGGTTTTTCTTAAATATCTCGCATCCTATGGCCCGGTGGTCGATTGAAGTTATTTATATTATAGATCTGAAATTGTCTACAAAAAAAGTTCTATAGGTACATTTTATTCATACAACCAACTGTTTTCGTGATATGAAGCGAAGAAAGTATTCGTTTGGAGGATAACGCACTTCGACTATGCGTTGTCTGATTGGAAACATCCCGATTTGCACGTATTAGCGCAAGCGTTTCAACGAAAAAATTGCTCTCCGAATTAGTTGTAGTTGTTAACGAAATACGTTTTCTTCTAGCGATGTATGGTTCTCCGAAATTAAAAAATTCAATTGACAATTACATGTAAGTATTTGAACTTTGCTAAATCAACAAGGCTCAACAAGCGGTCAAATTGTCATCATTCATTTGTGTCATTCAGCGTTATAAATTTTATACTTTCTCTGATTTATATAACGAAAACGGTTGGTTGTACGAAAACAAATACATATAACCTTTTTTGTAGACAATTTCAAGATCTACGATATGAATAACATCAATCAAATACGAAGCCAGATATTACTATAATATTAGAATTAAAAAAAAATAGAAAGAAGGATCTAATTTCAGAATATCCTCAAAAAAAACTATGTAAAACACTTTGTTTGTTTAAATTGTTGAAGGTTCGATTGCACAGTTAAGCAGACAAATCAATTCTGCAAATCTACCTATGATCGAGGAACTGATGTCGACTTTCAAAAATTTTGATTAATTAATCGTCAATGATTAAAAATTAATTATGTAGTTGATAAACTCTTTTATTGTTAGATTACGTAATTGAAACTAATTATATAAAAACAATATGCAGGCACCTATTGCTTAAAGTTCTTTTAAAAATTATATCCCCACTTTTGCGACTGTTGATTCAAGGATATAGCCTATGTAGGTGTGTAATTCGAGAAAAATTAGTCAATTTTTTCTTCGCTTTTTTTGCGAGATAATTCAAATTACATATTGCTATGATACGGGAGACCGACAATAAAAATACGAGAAAATTAGAAATAAAAAAAAAGATCAAGGAGACAGTTGAGATGAAGGGGAGTTTGATTGTAAATTTAATAAGAAATGTCAGAAAATTAAAAATATTAAAAAATTGTTATGTAAAAGGGGTAATAAGGAAAAAATAGGAATGGTAATTTTTAATGAGAAATGTCAAAAATAATAAAAAGTTAAGGAAGAATTGTAAGTAAGAAATTAAGAGGGAATAAAAGTGTAAAAGACTGTAAATAAAAGTGTCAGAGGCGTGAAGGAAACTGGAGGGAGCGTGGATGGAAATGAAGATTGGAAGTGGTGAAAGAAAATAACAATAAAAAGGGCGAGAACTATTGAATAAGTATAAATAAAGCAAGACTGTTAATGTGTAGGAGGAACTGGAATTAGAATTAGTATAAAATTGTTAGAATAGCTACGATAGTTTTAAAATAAATAAATAATAATTTATAATTAGTTAAAATATATAAATATATATATATATATATATAAACAAATATCATTAAAATAACAATAATAAATAAATACAACGTGGGGCTATAGCAAATAAAATGACGCCCAACGTAAAAGGCTGGAGATTATAAAAATAAAATAATAAAAATAAATAATAATAAATAAATAAGAATAATCAACATGGAAACTCGAAGCAAGATGGGGAAAATAGACGCGGGAAAATCACAGAAAGAAGAAGGGCGCCATTTTTTTATTAGCTACGGTACAGTCCCACTTTGGTTATTTTAATATTATTATTATTATTTTAATTATATTATATTACCAACACTTAATTTTTTTAAACTAAGGGTCGATCTTTTCATCTTTCATTTAATTTAATTGACACATATTTACTATGGAAACGATTGTTCAGACAATTGTTTCCGTGGTAAAAATTTGTCAAATAAATTTATTGAGAGGTGAAAAAACCGACCCTAATTCTAAGTTATTAATTATTTATATTAAACTATCTTATCTACTATAAATTTAATACTATTTCTATTTCAGTTCCTCCTACACATAACAGTCTTGTGTATAATTATTCAATAGTTCTCACCCTTTTTATTGTTCTTTTCTTTCAACACTTCCAATCTTCATTTCCATCCACGCTCCCTCCAACTTCCTTCATTCCTCTGCCACTTTTATTTACAGTTTTTTACACTTTTATTCCCTCTTAATTTCTCACTTACAATTCTCCCTTAACTTTTTATTATTTTGACATTTCTCATTAAAATTACTAACCAAATTTCTTCCTTGTAACCCCTTTTACATAACAATTTTTTTAATATTTTTAATTTTCTGACATTTCTTATTAAATGTATAATCAAACTCCCCTTCATCTCAACTGTCTCCTTGATCTCTTTTTTTTATTTCTAATTTTCTCGTATTTTTATTGTTGTTCGTCTCCCGTATCCATAGCAATATGTATCTAGATAAATTTCTTAATTTATCCGAAAACACCTGTTCGCTGTTCGTTAAATTTAGGAAGGAATCGAAAGATAAGTATACATATTTATAATCGTTCTTGTTCGCATTCGTCTAAGTACACGTGACGTTTGAATTTACAACAGTTAAATTAAAAAAAAAACAGCTTTTGAAAAATATATGAATATATTGTAAATTAAATAAAATATATTAAAAAGTATAAAATAAAAATAAAAAAGTCAAATAAAAGTCAAATATATTTCATATATTGTAAATATATGAAATTTTTGGTAGGTAGGTTACCTAAAAATAATATACGTAGGTACATTTTCAGAAAGTTGTTATTAAACAAACATTATTATTGTAATTGTGAGGAAGCGAGGAATGAAATGACAATGACTTTTTCACGAAAGAACCTTCATAACCGCAACGTCCACTATTGAGTTTCTTTGTTCGGTGTGTAGGTGATGCATAGACACGATCTCATTCAATTGTCTTTTATTAATTTTGAACTACGTACGTACGATTAAAGTCCACTTTACGTTTATCTATTAGATATCATTCGTGAATAATATTCGAGTTTGAACAATTTAATCGTAATAACAGAAGTTTCGTTTTAAATTTAAAATGTAAACCATGTTATTTATGGGGTTCGGTTCTTCTGAGATCATAATTTATTTAAATGTCCGAATAATGGCAAACGCTATTTAATAACAATAAGACAAAGGTGTGGATAGTATTAAAAATCTACAGTGAAATCCAGTGGTCATTAAGAAGTTACTGAAGTTACGCTTAATAGCCTACTAACGTTTAGTTGAGACAATATGAAGTATTTAAGAACCACGTGACCGTATCAACAAATAAAACAATATTTCAATTTTTAAAGATTTTGGAAAAATATTTACTGTAAATATAGCGCAAAAGTGAATTAAAAAAAACGTTTTTTTTAAATATCGCAGGCGACATTTTTGATTAGTATTTCGCTTCCAGAGATAACAAATAGATCAGAATGCGCGGTACAATTGAAATCGATTATTATTTTTTTAATAAGGTGATGATTAGTAATTTGCAGGAAATCCTTAAATTAAAATAAGAAAATACAAGATTAATAAGAAAAGTCGATAATGAGCTATCGAAGATTAAATTCATTATATTATTTCAACTAATACAATAAGATCGACGCCGACGGATTCTCGAACTTTCTCGTTTTTCAAAATAATAAGACGTAATTTAAACAGAATTAACCATAAAGTTATGCCGTCATTTGAAACACCAAATAACTGGTTTTACTGGAAACAACAGTCGAGTTTTTACAAACGGTATAAATTTTATGATCTTTTTTATGTTTTAATTTAAAATAACCGAAGTGGGTACGTTGGTACACAGCTTTATGGAGTGCGAGCTCCTGGACAGTCTGAGAAAGGGGGCTTTTTGATTGTGTCGAAACGTACATATGTGTATACTTTTTAATATTAATAAAAATATTAAAAAAACAATAAGAATTAATTCCCGAATTTAAAATTAAAGCAAGTTCATATGACCGATGATATAAACAAATACAAAATAAATCGCCTAGCTAACAATTTTTTTGACAACTGCACGTTACAATGCATATTCGAATGTCAGATATAACGCCAGAAATTTCCTACACTTATGTCGTACATACACGGTATTACAAATTACATTTATTACATTACAATTAAAGCTTTTTCTAACGTATTTACGAAGGGGGCAATATTTAAACAGCAGATAAGTATTTACCGGAATTTATTCTGAAGGTGAAAAGACCGGCTCGTGGCAGCGCGTTAATCGCCATTAACTGGTCCGCACGGTTCTACTGTAAGGCGTTAACTTAATTATTATTATTAATACGGCCGCGACGATTTAAATTTCGATCGGAATTTAAACTGGAATTAAAAAACCGGTCCATAGACGAGTTAAAACAATTATCGGAGCTAATATTAATATTAACAATGTGTATTTGTGACGCTTTTACGTACTTACTTGGTAAATTAATTTTTGATTAATTATGCATTTTTTTACAAAAAAATTAATGTTATTTTTTAAGTGACGTCAATGAATTTTAATTTAAAATAATTAAGTGTAAATAGGTGTTATTGGAATCGTAGGTTCCCTGTTACACGGTTCAATTTTTATTTTTCGAATGGATCTATCGGACACACAAGTGAAGAAGATATCGTTTATTTTTTAGTTATAAATACTATGTTTGTATGTCTAATCTAATGTAATTCAATTAGATAATAGATAGCAATAATTATACAATAAACCGTAGCGAAAATACCTATCCGAAATTTATCAAAATTGGTACTGAATTATACAAATTTCAAATCAGAAAAACCATATACGTTTTTCGAAATTCCTCAACACCAATAGATACTTATGTTTTTACTAACATAACATATTAGGTAATTAATTAAAATATAGTACGCAGTAGTGTACAGTTTAATTTTTATCAAATCCTTGTAGAAATGCCGAATTTTTTTATTGAAAAAAAAGGTAAATATGCAGGTATATGCATCTCTAAATATTTACATTTAGATGTCTATGTGTACGAAACGACTTTTAAAAAAACGTAAATTAAAGGTAAAAGAAAACGACATCAATTTATCAATTTTTTATGTAAGTTTGTTCACATGTAGCCACAAATAAAATAGGTAAACTAACAATCAATTTAAAAAAATTAAATATACGTACCTAGCAGTTTGTTTCAATTCATGGCTATTAACTGATTAATGTATTCTTGTTGATCTTGTTCGTACGTATCTTTTATTCATTTCCGTTCTCGTATAAATGAATTATTTATTTATTTTTGTATCTATTGATTTAACGATCGTTAACTAATTATTCTATAATTATTTAGTGTATAAACAACGTAAGATTTATATCTTGATTCGCTTAACGTTATTTGTTTACGGCTACTTACTAGTACATAGTTGCATTAATTTATGTGGTTAACTACTTAAATACAGAGTGATTTTAAATGATTGACGAAAAAGTGAGAAATTTTGAATGAAATTTTGGGAATTTGCTAATTTTACGTTTTTCACTAAGTGCATTGTCTAAGTTTTACCATTGCTGTTCGTTGCGTGTATTTTTGTGGTCTTTATTTTCTTCTGTTTAAAAATGTATTTATGTTCTTTTTAGAACTGTTCTGTATTACATAATTGTTTCGTTGGCCGGTAAGGATTACGACCAATATTTTGCAATTATTGCTGCACCACTGAAAATTTTAGAGATATTTTTTACAGAAATTATTAGTACCAATGTGTACATTAAGTTGCCTAAATCAGAATCATCAGACGTTTACACTCACTCCGTATGTATATCTAATATATAGCAAAACATTTATAGTCGGGAGCCTATGTCGCAATTTGAACAACAATAATAAACAGCTAATATCTGACAAATATCATTGAGTATAGGTAATTGTAAATTAAGGGTATTTAAACAAATATAATGAGGTAATTATGTAGGTAGGTATGCATTTTACCTTGAGTTTTACATTATCGATTGTATAATAAAATGGTTGTAAATCTCAAAGATTCCGTAAACACATAAAGAATGTATGATATAACATTCGACACAAATTAATAGCCAGCTTGAAACAATGTTTGCATACATTTTGTATCTACTAGACGTAATCTTAAAAAGCATTATGCGGAAATACAGGAGAAATTGTGGACGACCCAAATTTTACAACTGATAAATGTTAAAGAACAATTTTAGGGTGATTTTGCGTTGTTAATTCCAAATTTGCTATTAGTTTTATCGAATTGGCTCTTGTTTTTAAGCTAATACTGTTTTGAAACAATATGACAACCAAATGGGCATTAGATACTATGCACTCAAATTGTTGACGTTTGATAGTGACACTCTGTCTCTCTGACGACTACTCTACACGGAGGGTGTTTCATTTGCACTTGAACCAGTAGAGTCCGACCAATTGGCTTTAAGACGGTCCACAAGCAAAAACTTTATACGTATTATGGATACATAAGTCCTAACAGGGTCCAGTTGTACTCGCCGCGAATCAACTGGCCAAGAGATTCGATTTGTCGCGAGAGGCAAATTTTCAGTTTATTAAAATTAGTGTAGGCGAGGTAATCTTAGGTTAGTGTAGTTGAGGCAAGTTTAGACTAGTGCTCATCTACACTAACCTAAGCTTACCTCGTCTGAACTAATCCAAACCCGTTAGTCTGCCGCCACAAATTGAAAATATTCACATAGGTACATCTCACCGTCGTAAACATGATGCTCGGAAAATACGCGAAATAATTTTAAAAAATTTTATCGATAAAACATTTAGCGCCATACAATCGTCAAGGCGGGATAAACTAGTTTTGCAGAATTTTCGTTAAAAACCCGTTTGATCTATTAGTCAAAAAAAAAATCAGTACCGTCTCAGAGACCAATAAAATCATATACTTGTACGTCGATAGAGGCAGGTTTGTAACCCCCACTTATTAAATTGCAATGTTGCGTTACAACATAAAGTGCTAAATACAGGAAAAAAGTAGGTAAGATAAACATTTAAAAATTACCATACGTCATTTTTACTAGTAGTTAAGGCATTTACACACAACAGGCCGAATTAACGGCAAACTTTCACTAACGACGAAAAAAAAAAGATAAAAACAACAAAAATTACTACCAGATTCAGACTTTAATAAATCAAGGTCATTAACTTTTTAGTTCCTGATTACGAATAAAGCCCCCCATAAATAAATCGCTTTTGATGGTGGCCGAATTAACCGTGTATTATAGTACGGCCTGTTTGGACTTTGTTAAAGTAAATCAATTTATCTAGTCGCGAAAAATACGATATAAAACTACATAATTACCCTATTAACAGCTGTCGATTTGAAAATCGGCAATACTTTTTATAATTCCAGCATAATTTTAACGATTAATTTATTAGACCGCGTATTGTAGTATATAACCTTAAACGAATAAATTGATTGACCCCATATTCAGAAGGTCCATTGACAAGCGCGGCGAAAAAAAGAACGTTAATGATCGACCGATTGAAGAAAAACTTGTTTTAAAAAATCCTGTATTTGATTTTGCCAATTCTTGAATAATCTGTGAACTTTTATCATAAATAAAAAATGTAAGATTTTACATTCAAATGTCTTTGTTTGTGAGCGTGCAGCAACTTTTTCATATATATGCATATAGGTGCAGTCGTGGACACAATTAATGTTCTTAACAGTGTCGCAATGTTGCTTGTTAGTATCAATTTGCTTAATTTCTTATTATTTATTACTGATATTGAACATTGCCGGCGACATTCATTGTGACCATGACTTTTATACATAAATATAAAGTTCAGAAATTTCCACATGTAGGCACCGCAACACAAAATTAACGAATACGAATCAAGTATTAAAAAAAAAGGAACATTTTACAAAAGAATATCTAAATAAAATTTATCTTCACCGTGTAGGATAAAATTAATTTTTCATCATAACGTAAATAATTCGTTTTCAGCAAATTTAAATTCGAATTTAAAAGAAAGTGTTAACTATTATCAATATAGAAGCAATTTTTGATCGAAAAAAAGTGAATTTGTACCTATGCACGTTGTATTACGATCGGTGCGAGAGTGAAACCGCTCGAGGTTGACAGCTGTTATCGTAGTGCTCCCCTCTATATAACCGTTGAATAGTAATTATGCTCGGTTATTTCTCTTCAAACTTGGTATACCGCGAACGTGAATCCCTCCGGTGTTCTCATAAACAGTTACGTTAAAAAAATGACAAGTACAGTGCCGTTCTCTAGACGTTAATTGATAAATCGAGTGGTGATTAATTATTAATTTTTGTATAATATCAATGCAAATATGTCGTCGATTAAAGAAGACAAAATTAGAAGTTCTAGTCCATTAAGATGTTGTCAAAGTACGTCGTCTTTAACGTCGATATCTAACGATAACGAAACAACTCTTGTTCAAACAAGATGCGAAAATCCCTCGGAAACGTTAAACAATAATTATCGTTTCGATAGCGAGAATAATTTGTTTAAGAAGCACGTGTTTCCGAAACGTCCGCCCGCCAATGTAATCTTCGACAACATCACTTATAGCACGTGGACGTGGTCCATGACACAATTTCGAAGAGGTGAGTACCTACTATAAGTTTCTATATACTTTTAGATTTAAACGGAACCTCAACAGCGATGACTATAAATCGCGGTGCATCGTAAATTAATTTTTGAACCCGCCTTCGTAAATTATCTTAATATTAATCTTATAATTAAATATGCGAACGCATAATACTTATTTGCTACCTATTACAATCAGATTAAAATATAATCGAGTATCTAATAAAGAACGATATCTAATCTGAAAATTAGATAACACCGAATAATCTTTGTACCGATTCAAAAGTCCTTCCTGAGTATGTTTATCGATAAAACAAATCTAAAAAAATATCGTGTTTACTCTTCGATCGTTAATTGGACAAAGTTTAAAAATACAAAACGTTATTAATCATCTTTTGGTTGTTAATGAGAAATACGAATTATACACGTAATCATCGAATAATACAAATTTCGATTTACGCCATAAATACGCGATAAAACTGCCGGTCTTATACTGTTTTTCCGGCATCATAACAAGAACATATCACAATTTCGTTAAATAAAACCAAAAAAAAAACAACTGTCTTCGCTTCATTATCTGAAGAAGAACGCCTAAAAACAAACAAATATTAGGAAGATTAATGAACATTTAGCTAATGTTAAACAACAGAAGGTAATTAAAATTATTCCATCTTAAACCAAATTCTGTCGACGTTTCAATTAAATTGGTAACATTTAACGGCTCAAAAACCGTAATTAAATCTTCGTCTATATATAAAAAATGCGCCCGCTTCGAAAATTATATTTCAGAAAACCACGGTTTAAAAACGTTCGATTGGACGCGATTTTTTTGTGTTTACGATAATAAAATTTCTTACACGCACAGGTCGTCCCACAGATTTAGGCGGTCGGACATAAAAATTGAATTTGAAAATTTTCCCTTATGCGTCTTAAAAATAAAATAAAAATCCGATATTATTTTTTCAATTGCATTTTAACTATTAATTAATTAATTTTTCGTTTTAAGAAATGCGTTCTTCTTCTAAAATCCGAAGTCCTAATTGTCGCGAGAGAAAAATATTATTTATGTATTTGTTTGTTTTAATCTTTACCAGTTTTCTAAGTTTAAGAGCTGATATATGTATAAGAAAGGATGCGTTTAAGGATATAATGTCGAAGGAAATTTAGCTTACTTCGAAAACTTAAATCTGTTAAGTTTGGCCGTTTAAATCTAGGACGTCGCGTTTATCTGAAATAAAATGCATTAAATGAAACCAAAATTGTTATTCAAACTTCATTTAGTATAGATATTTAAATATTTGAGTATTTTAATTGTCGGAACATTAACTACGATTGTCTACAAGTTAACATTTAAACCCTAAATAGAATTTTTCGTTGCCACATATTAAGGTTATTTATTGTTGGTTACCTTTGTAATAATAATGCACGTACCGCTGCAATCATAGATAATTATAAAAAAATAATAGTCGTGACCGAACTCCGGCACAGGGCGAAGCTTTAAATTAACAGTCATCTGGATTCGATACATACCTTAAAAAGGATACGTTAACACCTAAATTCTAAAAATATAACTTCATAATTTTTGATTTAAATCAATTGTACAAAATAATAAAATTTATAAACTATCTTGATATTTATAAACAACATTGTGATTAAACTAATTGAAATTGATAATGTTACGAAAGAGGCTATCAATTTGTTTAAATATAGGGTTTTCCATTAAGGGCGCTCGAACTTTAAATTTAAATAAAACAAGTTGTGTATGTGATATCATTAATTTTTTTTTTACTTGAAAGGGTATTCGATTACATTATGTATGGAATATAATATCGGCCAAATGGCCGCCGCGGTTTCGCTGGGCGGCGCGTATCCGAGATGTTCAATTTTCGATGACTCGACCGCATAAATCGGGCTCGATATCAGTGATGGCATTAGTTATGTTGACTTTTAAAGCATCAATCGTCTGCGAGTTATTCGCATAAACCCGTGATTTAACGTAGCCCCCCACAAGAAAAAGTCTAATGGCGTTAAATCACACGATCTCGGTGACCTGTTGACGTTGCCAAAACGAGATATGACCATGCCGTCGAATTTGTCGTGCAGAGGATCCATTGTTGCATGTGCTGTGTGGCAATTAGCGCCGTCTTGTTGGAACCACATGTCGTTGAGATCCATATCTTGCAATTTAGGCCACAAAAAATTGGATATCATCGACCTGTACCTCTCGCTGTTGACAGTTATGGCGGCGCCAGCTTCATTTTGAAAGAAGTACGGGCCAATGACCCTGCCGTTCCAAAATCCACACCAAACAGTAACTTTTTCTGGGTGCATTTGCAACTGATGGGTCTCATGTGGATTGGGATCTCCCCAAATACGACAATTTTGTTTATTGACATAGCCATTCATCCAAAAATGGGCCTCGTCGCTGAATATGATTTTCTGTCCGAAATCGGGGTCCACTTCCAACTGCTCTAGAGCCCAGTCAGCGAATGCTCGACGCTCCTGGGTCAATTGAATTTTGTACGGGTGCAGGCCTAAGTCTCGAGGCAAAATTCGCCAAGTTGAGGTCTGCGAAAGGCCAAGTTCTTGGGCGCAACGAGGAATTGACTGCCTCGGGTTATCCTGCACGCTCTCGATCAACTGCAGCAATGTTTTCTGCAGACCTCACGTTTCGACGACGTACGGGTGTTGTTTGATTGTTTACTTAACCGGTTGATTCGAATTTGTTCACCAAACGATGAATAGTCGACTCAACAGGACGATTTTGTGCACCGTAAAAATCACGTAGCGCACGGAACGTAGCTCGAACTGAGCACTCATTTTGATAGTAAAGTTTAATGATTTGCACGCGTTGCTCAAGACTGTATCTTTCCATGGGGATTTGCCCAACATTAATTACTATAACCTCCAAATTTGACAGCTGCAGCTTCACCAACATGGCCGCTATACACTGTCAAAGTTCGAGCGCCCCTATTGGAAAACCCTTTATAAGCTTTATTTCACACAGTTTAATCTCGTAATTTCACAGCAGTTATACTAATGGATTTTATTCTTTTGGCGTTACAATAACAGGCTGATTGTCTACTCAAAAATTTATAAATATTGTAATTGCTGCGTGGAATTTTATTAATTTTACGATTTTTTTTGTTATACTACACTATCTTATATCGAATTATTATTTTGACCTATCGGATAAGATCGATGTAAGAGGAAAATTTTGCATTATTTAATCAGCTAAATTTGGGCTGTATCGGGAATGATTTTTTTAAACATTATTGAGCTATCTTCATTCTCATGCACGTTATCGATAAAGGGCATTAGTTGATGACGTCAGTAAATTATTGATGTTCAAGGTCGTCTTTAATAAAAATTGTTTTAGACATTTTAACCTTGAATTCATAATAAAATCATTTTTACGATTTTCGAAGTCAAATAATGGTACAATTCAGAATACATAACGGACGGTCTGTAACGAACGTTATAGTGTACTTTTATACACATTGACAAATGCACATAATTTTCTACATTATTATTTTACTCTACACGTTTTGGCACGATTTTCTTTTATTAAAATTATCCTTTCTCGTCTAAACATTTTATCGAGATATTTTAATATTGATTTCATTATTTATAACGAGTTGGCGTTTAACTTTCGGAGAATAATGACAGGAAATCGTTATTCGTGCTAAACGACATTACACTATCGTCGACTCTATCTTGATTCGTGTGAATCAAGTTCTGGGATAAATAAATCAAAACTTTATTATTAGGTGGAATCGGCCTAAGTCAAACATGTATGTACGTACAACCTTTTTTATGATTATTAGAATGCGCCAGTGGCGTATCTTTTAACAATACAAAATCTATAATTTCAAAATAATCAACAAGAGGTACAACAATTTTGGCAACAGACATTATAGCAAACGAGCTACAGTAACGCACCGCAAAATATAAAACGCGGCATAGACACACATACATACTTGCCTTAAGTTTTACCTATACAGATCTAAGTCTTAATGCAAGACTGCATAAAACAATGCGAAAATTTGGGCAAAAAGTAACAAAGGGAAAACCAACCTACTTGCAGAGTACTTGACTACTATTTTTCAGCCAATAGACTACGAACCAGATCAAAAATCATTTCTCCAGAGTCAGTACGAAATATTAAACCACTTGCCAACCTCCCCCCTCACCAATAACTGCCGAAATAAAACTGCTAAATCCCAAGAAGAGAGCATAGTGTCGTTAACCTATACTTATCTATAATACCATTCCGAGACCTGTATATTAGCCAAAACATCTCAAAGTTACACAAACGATAACGATCGCCAAATCAGAAAAATAACGGAACAAGTTGCATCGATGGATGCTGACCTCGTCGTGCCATTCACTTTATTAGTGCACCTAACGATCGTCAGTTCGCAACTTATAGAATGTATCTTATCGCTAAATAATTAAAACATATATGTATTTATAACGATTTTACATTAGCTATGATTTTGTTTATCGTGTCCGTCTCAATAATTTCAACTTTCTTGCATAAATCGTCCAAAAAATTGGACGATAAACTGAACTGACCAAACGATAAACAAAACAACGTCGCCTCCATAGGCACCCAATGAACTTTTCTCGAATAACTTGACTTGTTTCCATTTAATGCAAAACCGGTAACTGTATTAATAAAAATCACAAGTCGAGATTCCTCGCAACGATTGTTTTCGATGCAACGTTCAGGATTAATTGACGATTGAAGAAACGGTCCTCTAGATACGATTGTTTCCTTACAATTAGATTATTTTATACTTATTGTTAGCCAAGAGTTAAGGGGTTATTAGTTTGCGTCGCTATTATACCAATTTTCAAAAAGTTCTAATAATAATTAGCTTATTTAATATTGTTTTTAATACGTTTCGTCAATGAAAATTCTTATTTTTTATTTTGAAAACATACACCTACAGTACAATCCTTGTAATCTGGATTCAGTTAATCCGAAACTCCCAATAATCCGAAACGATTTTGAAATCGTTTGAAATTTATTTTATTATTGTAAGGTATAATTATTTTTTTAAAAAGAAAGGAAACTTTCAGTCTTCTGTTTTCATCTTTCAGTTTTTCTTTATTTCAGTTGAATACTAGCAGTATTGTACATAATAAATAATATAATATAATAACCTGCTAATCCGAATCGGCCGAACATTTATTATTTCAGACTATCGAGATTGTACAGTTGCGAGCGCGAATTGGTCGACACTTAATTGTAAAATCACTAAGTGTGTTGTAAGTCAGGCTTAGAAACGAGGCGCACTTTTACCGAATTGGTTATTTTAAACAACCATAAACAATACAACGTTTTGAACAATAATTCAAGTAGTCGTGACATTTACGTAACAGTTAATAGATTTCCACCGTAATTGTACTATGATCCGCCTTAATCCCACATCACACGATGTAAAATTATGTAAAAAAAAGTATTTCAAAAGCGTTATCAATCAATTCGCGCTCGTAACTGTGCTGTATTTCAACCTTTTTATGAGGGTCTTCTTTGGTTCATTATTTGTAAATTATTAAAATTATGTCAAAAATAACCAAAAACAGTTAAACTGTCATTAATAACAACTTACAATTAAAAGAACAGCGAAGAAGACCTCAAAAAAGGGTTGAAATATATGTTTTCGAAAAAACAATAAATGATAACAAAATAATAAATTAATTTAAAAAATAAGAATTTTCATCGGCGAAACGTATTAAAAATAATTAAATAAGTACCTGCCTATTTTAAAAAACGCCAAAAAGAATTCCAAACAGCTTTAATAGTTAATATTGTCGACTTAGTATGTTAACCAACTCAATTTAGGCAACTTAACTTATCTTACAAAACGCCCGACCTTGAATCTTGCTTAAATATTTATATATTTCTACTCAAACCGAAAAGAATTAAATGCAAAAAAATAGAACAAAAATCGATTTGCGGACATAGCTCGTTCCCCATTATTTGTTACCGCGAAAAGTCTAGAAAAACGAGTTGTTGCAGTTACAAAAAAGTTTCTTTGAAAAACTCGGGATGATTAATTAACTTGGCGCAATGCGAGGGCCTTTGCAGCTTTGCATGGCGTCCGTCACGTCTCCATCGACTATTTTGAAAAAAATCACAAAAGACAATACCGTCACATTAATGAGTAATAAATAATCTAAAAATTATAAAAGGCTTAATTACGACTTAATAAAGTCATGAAAATGGAGGTTAACGAAACTACATACTGTAGGTGGTCTGTCGATAAAATTTTGATTATTTTAATTTTGTTAGTCGAATAATTGGTCTCTTGCGTGGAAGACAATAGAAATAGTAGGCGTGCGTCACGTGCAGAACGTAAAACGTTAAGTATTACTTAACTTTTAATTATCCTTTTCTAATTAAAATGTAAATGACTGTATTCTAAGTATGTAAGTCCTATAAGTAAAAAATTGATTTGAAAATACGCGCGATTATATTGTTTCATTTAATTTTAAACAATTATTAAAATATATGTTTTGCTGTAGGTATAATTTTGGATTTAGGAATGAATTTAACTATATAATAGTAGATAGATACATAATGTGTACCTATATAAAATACGAGATGGCTCTTTTTTTAGAACATAATATACAAATTAAGTTAGGTAATAAATTACTGGCCAGTTGAATATTTTAGATAATAAAAAATTCGCTGTATATACGAATTAATTACGGTAATTATAATAATCAGTATGATTAACATTGAAAACTGAACCGACGTTTTAAAAACGTCTTCAAACAATGAACTTTGTAACTCGCATACATCTGCAATAGAAGGAAGGTTGTTTCTAAACGAGATTACACAGATAAGTTAAATACATACTGGCCCTAATTTTGAACGTACAGCGCAATAGAATTGGGAAAAATGTAGATTGCTATTTAAAATTACCGAGATACTGATATTTTTGTTTGATATTTAAGTTTGGCATTTTTTTCTGAACATCCGGTGTTATTTCGTTAAGTTTTTAGTACATCGTTCGATACGGCATACTTTCTAAAATGTTTAGCTAAAATTTTTAATCTGCCCATGCGTATTATCTCAAAAATGTAGTTATCTGTAATAGCCTGTAATTTTTTTTTACAAAACATGTCATAATTCCAAGAGGGCTAATTTTAGAGACAATATTTATTGGAACAAAAAATCGTCCGATTGTCTCGGAAATACGACTAAATAATAAAAATTGAGGTGTTCTATTTAAAATAAAGAAATTTAACCGGAAAAAGTGGAAATCTAAAATTATTTTAAATAGAAAGGACGTAACCGGTAACCATTACTTCCAAAATTTCAAATCGCAACTATTATTACTTTCCCATAGTCTTCCAAACAAAACTCGTAGTTGCAAAACAAAATAATTAGGGTACCGATTGTGAAAAATAAATAGTAGGTATCCTAAGGTACCTATGTATATAATTTTAAGCTGTTACGATACCTTTTTTTTATTGATGGTCGGTTTAGCTCGTTTACGTCATTGAAAATTTCTGATTGCGTGACTACTGGCTCGAATGTTTGAAAAAAAGTAATTTGTTAATAAAGCAGTCGCAAAAAATTGGATTTTAAAGGGGGCAGGCGCGTAGGAATAGTTTTGCGATGAAACGATTATTAGTGTTACTCAATAATTGCATAGATAATTAATTTTCTTACAAAATAATGGGACGCACTTCAGAAGTTTTATAAGCAAAAACTATCGCGATAATTAAGTAGATATGTATATGGGAGAGTACAAGGCTTTTGTAACTGTAACCGTGTGGCCCCCTCTGATAATACCTAATATTGTGAAAGTCCGTTATCCAGAGAATTAACAACGAGGACATTACTAGGCGATGTATTATTTTCTACAGGATACACTTCGTTAAATTCAAATAAATATTGCGGTGTATTAAAGATTGTACTCATCCCAAATGCGTCTCGCCTTTGTAATATTAGTAAAACAAAAAAACTAAAATAAGTTTTAGCGTGATTTATCGTTGAAACGTAACATTGTACTATTTACATTATCGTAACACATTTTTGAGTCACGGTTAATAATCAAAGGTCTAGCGCTGTTGCTTCGTCATATCCTGTAAGTGTATGTACAGTAAACTAAAAAACACTATTACACACTTGCCGCTTTCAAGCAACATTGAAAAGGTCACTTTTTGGACTGTATTATAGCAATTAAAGTACGTTTATTAAAATAGTTTGTATCTAAAACAAATTTGATTAAACTCTAATTAACCCCATCGGACGTCAACACTAATGAAAATACGTAATTGATTAAAACTGATTAAAAAATTAACGTTTGTTCTTTTGTCGGCACCTACTTATTAATCTTAAATTAATCATATCTAATTGATTTTGTTTATTGAAGAGGAATAATTGATGTACAATCAACGGTTGCTTCCATAAATCATTGTTTTATTAGGAAATCGATTTGTCAGTGTGCCTAATATAAAAAATTCTAGGTGAAGGTTGCTCATTAACTATGACTACTTTCGGCTCCAGGTATCAACTAGTACATATTTGTAGCTTTATCATCTTGTGACTGTATGTATATTCACGTACAACAAAGAAAATGCTTAATTTATTGGTAGGTAACTGGTTATTCATATCAACGTGATGGAGTCGGTTTATCAGCGGAAGGACGACACATTCGAGCAAACAATAATAGATTTAAATAGGCCGAATTAGTCATTTAGTATAATCGAGAGAAAAAAAGCAATTTTTATAATCAGCCGAATAACACGACCATAAATTCGTAATTTTAATTAAGTTTACATAATAAATAGGTATACATATAAAAAATATAGCCTAAAGCTATTTTGTAACTTTTCTTTATTAATATAATATCTAAATTGCTCGATAATTATTATTGTTATTAGTTTCATAACTAATTTAAAAGGACGCTGAGTTGGTATTATTTAAAAATTGGAAAAAATTATGGTAATAAAAAATACATAGATAGGTATATTAAATCCTTTAAAAGTAAAAGCAAAATTATTTTAGAGAAAGTTGACCGTGACTTTGTCAGATATTCGTCTTTAAATAAGACGATCTTCTTAGAAATCGCCATTTAAAAAATTATTACCGAAACCGCATCTATTATTATTGAAATTTCATTAAACGTACCTAGGCAAGGTAATCGTCGCATCCATTGACTTGTGAAAATAACGATTTCCTGAATTACACAATTTTTACAAATTCAGGTCGATAATCTAAAAAAAAACAACTTTACGTATAGGTATTAGATACTTCGTTGTTGCTTAATAAAAAGTGAAATGTGTTAAAAATTTTACCAATCAATATCAATTGCAGTCGATTACGTTATTAACAATAGATACAATAGTCGTTCGATCCTTGGGATGCTTTGCACTGTATAATACCAGCTAACTGCAAGGTATGTTACAAAATGTATACAACGTAACACAATTTTTTCCGCTCTTTTTAAATATGCAAACGAATTTTAAAAATTTTGATGTAGATACAGGGTACGTATCTAAAGCTTCATAAACAACACAATATTCTGACCTAATTATGGACCTGTAATTTTACTTTGGAATAGTTTTATGTCGTGAGAACAATAACATGTGTAAATTTAAAAATATTTAATACGTCTCAACTAAATATTCTTAATTAAACAACAAATTACGTATTATTGTAAATTATATACATAAATTTACTTTGACTTTAAAATGTTTGTACTAAAACAAAATGCGCACTTACAAAAAGTACGGATACAAAATCTAAATGGATTCAAAAAAATTTTTATATACAGAGCGTTGTTTTTGGAGTTCAAGAGTTTGTTATTTATTTTTAAAACCGTACCTGGATTTGACGCAGTAACCATAGGTTATTCGAAATCATCTAGATGTTCTCTATTTACAGTTAACGTATGTACATTTATTTATAAAACACCCTGTATAAAAGGAAACAAAATCGTCATACGAATACTATTTTGATATAATAACTATTTTGAACATTCAAGATCAACCATTTGATACTTTTAAAAATTTATATACCTACAGGAAATTCTGCAATTTAATTTTGTGTTTTTCAGAGGTACATCCCGTCAACACTTTTGAATTTAAATTTAACTGCGTAGCAGGCCTTATAAGTTCCTCATTCAGCCGACATATCAAACTAATTTCTAAATATTTCGAAAAAGAACAGATTAAAGCAAAAAACAAAAGCGTAACAATAAAATAGAATGTCCCCGCATTACAATAAAACTGTTTTCAGTTTGTTTAGCATATTTTAGCATTTTACGTGATCAAGGTTTGTTTCTTGGAAATAAAAACAATTAACCGTGTTGAAAATAAATAGTTATAATTTATGTATCGCATGTTTCATAGTATATCAATAAAAATTATAGTCCAAAAACTTAAATGTGGTCAATTTAAAAACGTTTAGCTTTTTATGATGTTACGTATTTATTTATTTTAACAAACTAAACTTTTCAGTTTAGTTTCTACGTCATAATGTAACAAACTAATTTTATTAAAAAGTTTTTAACTAATCTTTAAACTAATCGAAAAACCAACGAAAACATGAACATCGCAAAAAACGCCGACATCATTAAAAATGTTTGAAAAAGTAGTCTTCTAAAACATACAGGTTTCTAACATTTTTTTGTCAATTTTAAAAATCACCGAAATAAATAAGCTGTTTTTCCATATTATTTAATTGAAAATTTAATTACTGTTTATTCGTGGTTCTGTACTTCTTTTCGTCGATGTGAATTAATTATGCGAGAAAACAAATTAGGTAATCAATAAACATAGGTGCCATCATTTTCAGTTAGCGTTCTACTCAAGAATTACATTCTGTTTATAGCAGTTATCCGCAATTTTCGAAGATTGCAATAACAATGGTCCGTTCGATAACAATTATAATTTTTATTTTCAGAATGTAAGGAAATTCTTCATGGAGTATCTGGTGTATTCAAGTCGGGAGAACTTTCTGCAATAATGGGACCTTCCGGAGCTGGAAAAACGACATTACTAAACATCCTCGCCGGATATATGTACGTATTTCTTTTTTTTTATTTCTCTAGTTACCTACCCCCGAATTTTATTCGATGTATTCCCTTAATGGAGAATCACTATCTTAAATATACGACCACTCCTTACCATTTAATTTAAATAAAATAATATTTGTTACAGAACAAAGGGTAGTAAGGGCGTAGTCCGAATAAACGATTCGGTGCGAGATAAAAGCCTGCGTTTCCGAAAATTAACGGCCTATATTCCGCAAGACGAAGAGCTGAGGTTGGCTCTAACGACGATGGAAAATATGGAATTTGCTGCCAACTTAAAATTAGGCTACACCGTGTCTCACGAGTACAAATACGAGCAGGTGAGATTTTCTTAGTTTGTTTGGATAAGTTACGGTTAATTTAACCGGAAGCATTTCTAACGGAATTTTTCTAAAATTATCACAAACATTAGTAGATACTTGAAACCATTCACTGCTTAAAATATACCTAGACTTTCGTTCGGAACGTTGTTGATAAAATTAATTTTACTACCTCAAGGATAGATATTAAAATAGGTGTAATCGCTTATACGACTATTAAATTACTTACTGTTAGAAATAAAAATTCTTTAAAATTTAAATGAAGATAATTTATAAAAAGATCAGCTAACTGCGTTTGTCTAATTAATCCAAAATGATTATTTTTGTCTCTAATCCGGAACTTCGATGATCCGGACCGGTTCGAGTTGCTCGTACGAAAATTCTTTTAGGAAAAATAATATTGCACTAATAAATATCCGTCTAGGGAGTAACTGTTGTACAAAATTTTATGTACAGTAAGTATAGTGTTATAAATAAATTAATTTTACAGTATCTATTGTAACGATATAATAATTCTGTATTAAATACACACATATAACCGCAATAATCATCTATACCTATAAAAAGGTACGTTAACTTGCCCCCACTTGCAATTTTAAGAAAAGGCGTTTTGCGCTAAACGCACAATAGCTGGCGCCCAAAAATTAGAGCTAGCGCCATAACGGTTACGCCGTAAAACGATATTACAGTTGGGAGGCCAAGTTAACGCTAGCCCCCATTGCGAATTTGAAACGTTTAAAGGGCACATTAGATAGCATAGGCCTAGCGCTCTTTAGCTGACCCAACGGTCAGTTTCACTTTCCGAGTTCTTAAAAATCTTTAAAGGGAATATACCCGAGTAAGACGATTATCAAATTAATAATAGCAATAATTCGAAAATTATTGATTTTAGGAAAAATTTTTATTTAGGTTTTTTGTTCGTTTTAATCTTATCTATCCGTAGTTTTTTTCCGCGATGTTTATGTTATTTGTATTATTTCGGGCACATTTTATTTTTATTACTTCACAAGAAAATATTTTCGGACAATAAATTATTAGTTTATTATTTTATGGTGGAAAAACAAAAAGTCGCCTTTTTGTTACAAATGCTTCCATTACAAAAAGGCTAGAGGTGCGTAGTCGTATTACGGAAAAGCTATGAATTATCAGCCAATTTCAGATACACACATTTTTTCGACAATAAGGCGGCGTTTTGTAAAAAAGCTGATTTTTACAATTAACTTACGACATATACATAGACATATATTTATTTAAGATTGAATGTCAATAAAATAGGCACAAGAACTAAAAAAAGCTATTTCTTAAAGTAAAAATAGTTCTTATTGCAAATATTTGATTATTTCGGTTTCTGTAACGGCGCTAGCAAAATAGAAATTTGCGCTTGCTGACGCTAGGTGTCAACAATAATAATCCGTAAAAAAATCAAAAAAATCGAACACGAAATGTTTCGTTAACTTGCCCCAATTGAAATGCGAATAGTTACTAAACCAATTTGGCGCTAGCTTTTTGCGAAATGGCGCTAAAGAGCGCTAGGTCTATTCTACTTAATGCGCCCTTTAAGCATTTAGAATTCGCAAGGGGGAGGAGCTAGCATTAACTTGGCCACCCCCCAAATGTTTTTTGAAATATTTCGGTTTCGGTAGTGGCGCTAGCTAAACTGAAAGTGACGCTAGCTGGCGCTAGGTATGGTTGAGAAAGCCGACTCGGTGGTCGAGTGGTTAGGAGACTAACTTCTCGCCTGACGGGTCCTGGGTTCGAATCCCGGTACGGGTGGTGAAATATCCCCCTGGTAGGCATGGATGTCCCGGGGGGCACTAGAAGTAATGTCTAACGGCGGTTCCTGGCGTCTTTCGGGGTGTGCTACTAACAAAAAAAAAAGGTATGGTCGAGAATAAACGACAAAAAAAATTAGAAACTCAAAAGTACTTAAAACCGTTAACTTGCCCCTCCCCCCACCTTTGACCTACAATAACTTCAGAACCAAAATAGCGCTAGCTTTTTGCAAAGTGACGCTAAAGAGCGTTCGGTCTATGCTATCTGATGCGCCCTTTAAACGTTTCAAATTCGCAATGGGGGGGGCTAGCGTTAACTTACCCCCCCCCCCCAACTGTAATACCGTTTTACGGCGTAACCGTTATGGCGCTAGCACTAATTTTTGGGCGCTAGCTATTGTGCGTTTAGCGCAAAACGCCTTTTCTTAAAATTGTAAGTGAGGGGGGTCAAGTTAACGTACCTCCTATAATATTGCATTATACCTTGTTTATTCGCAATAGTTCAATATAGAGAAAAATGTGTTTAAAATCACGGATAATACGACTATAAGCAAACTTATTACAAAGTACTACTTATTAAATTTTCTCCGGATAATCCTGACTTTTAATAGTCCGGACCGGACACCTCAGCGTTGGATCAGTGAGAGTTTAGCGTACCAAACATTTTATTTAAAAAAAAGCACTTATAAATGATACAGTGCAATTTTGTTATTAATTAAGAATTAGAAAATGTCACTGTTGAATGTGGAATAACCGTGTTTTATGTAACTATTCGGCAAGTTACGGTTGCCCTTCGTTTAGCTGGTTTTGGCATAATTAACTTAATTAGAACATAATTTGACCCTTTTTCGCTTTTCGTTTTTGTCAGATTTCCTACAACGTTTCAATCTACATATTTAAAGGTTATGAATGGTAAGAGTAAGTTTAATTTTGAGCAAATAGTTAGAAGACAAATCGTCCCAAATTCCCGTTTAAATTCCCATTTAAATGAATAGCCGATCAGTTATTTTACATAAACTAATTTTAATAGGAAAACACAAGTCGGTTATTGATATAAACAAATTAAAAGCTTATAAATTTTCGTTTGAAAAAATCAATTAAACTATAAATTTTATAGGTAGGTACTGTCTTTAAATTATTTTAATGATACTTTATTTTTTTTTTTATTGCTATCAATTCTTAGATCAATCAGTTCAACTAAATAAAATATAAGTAAATTCCAGAATTAAGAGATGCTTATTGAAATATTTAGAAATTTTTTTTGTCTTAAAATAACCTATTAATTACTTTTCATTGTGTACAGTCAAACATTGTGCGTCACAACAAAACAGACAGATCGGTATAAATGAACCGATAATTAATAAATACGGATTAGATTTTTCCATATCTTCAGTTGTAAAACATTCGATCTTTTAAACGATGCAAATAATCACGTATTTCATTTCATATAACTTCACTTTAAAACAGAAACAAGTCATTAATTTAAAATATATTACTATTAATTAATTCTGAAAATCTGGATTTACGCACAACCTTGACTTCGTTGCACATTCGTGCGTTAATAAATCGAAATTGATTTTCTGTAGTCCGATCGCTTATTTACTCGTTAATAATAATGTATTCGTGTAATAATGTATGGTTTCGACTATTTCAGTGTATTGGGCTTCTTGAAATGCTGGGCCTCGAGGACTGCTGTAACACAATTACGGGCCGTTTATCCGGAGGTCAAAGGAAAAGACTCGCGATTGCTTTAGAATTAATCAGTAACCCCCCTATTCTGTTTCTGGACGAACCAACTACGTAAGTTAATTTATATTTAATAAGGATTGTATTTAAATACCTACAGTAAAATCTCTAGAAACGACCACCTCTAACAATATAATCGGTAATTCAAAGTCAGTTCCAAACTATGTATTAGACACCCCCGTTGTTAATCAGACACTGTCAGTTTCGTGCTGTAATCATAGTACCCAAACATCAATATCTGCCGCACTTATACCGTATGTACTTGCGTAATTTTCCCTTTTTTTCTTAAAATGTATGCACAAAAAGTCGAGAGATGAAATTATGCGATTCCGTTACTTGTATAATGTTCCTACCTGAAGTGGTCACAGAAAAGAAACGAAAATGTCCGAAATTTCGACTTAAGGGCTCGCCGTTTTAATGTAATTTTCAAAGTATGCCTTAAACACTTACGGGGGAGGACTTACGCGATGGGGGCAATCGCACGCGTAACTTAGTATTTTCTTTGTGCATAATAATGATGATGATGATGCACATAGTGGGTTTTCCCACTAAGGTTGTCTAGTCTAATACATATGGGCACGGCTATATGTATGTATTATAAGAATTACAGTTAGTAACTTTTACTCTTTAAGGCGACCCATCTCTGCAAATGATCAAAAATATCTAGAACCAACAATGATCGATTTAGAGAAATTTTACTACAATTGAAAAACTTAGTTTAAAGTTCACGTTTTGTATGTATATCGATTAATATTATATTTATAAATATACGGACATAACAGACTACGATAAATTGCAAAATTAAAGTACATGCATACACGTTATTACCGGTATACCTAATACATAATAGGGAGTTTTTGCACATTTACGCTAAATGTCCCGCTAACGCTAAAGTCATGTGATTTACGCCCGGTTCCACCACTGCATCTTGAGCTAGAACTTATCTAAGTCGAACTCAAATGTAAGCACGACTCAAGACAGAAATGCGTTCCACCACGCTTTTCAAAGCACGCCTTGGCTAAGTTGTACGTAAATATGACAACACTGCAGAACTTGCTCGTGATTGGTTCTTTCCTTCAGTTTTTGAATATCCCGCACTGCGACAGTAATACAGAACGTCAAAAAAAATGAAATTCCCTAACCTAACCTAACAAATTGCCCGTTACTGTTGCGACTGTTTGCGACATTTTGTTCTCGTTTTCATGTTATCCATATTATTATGGACAAAATGAAGCGGTGCAATTACACCAGAGAGGAGAAGCACCTTCTCACCTCACTGGTTGCAAATTATAAAAATGTAATAGAATGTAAAACCACAAACGGTACAACAAATAAAGAAAAAGATGCGGCGTGGAGTAAAATAACGTCATTATTCGACGCTCAGGGGAAAAATGTGACTAGGAGTAATGATTCATTGAGGAAACAATGGAGTAATATGAAACAAGAGGCGAAGAAAGGCAAAGCCAAATATCGCGCAGAGTTGTACAGAACTGGCGGAGGACCATCAACAGTCAAATCAACCGATGATTCGCAATATTTGATTCTCTCAGTAATAAATGATACGACAGTAACGGGAATTATATTAATAATATCCACTTCCATAATAACTTTAGTAATCAAAGTAACAAATTCTAGTCACTGTGACGGACTTGAGCAATGTGAGGTTATAAACATGATCTCAAGCTCTCATTATTCACGTCTCAGATGTAAGCTTGACTTAGCGAAGTTAAGGTCTGGTTTTACGTGGTGGAACTGAATTTTTCTGTCAAGTTCAGCTTAAGCTCTAAGCAGAACTCAAGGGGAGGTGGTGGAACCGGGCGTAAATACCGTATTGACAATTCCGTAAAGATTGCAATGTATAGTTTTTGCGCGACCATTGCGTTAACGTCAGAATTTAGGTTTGACGTTTTGCACACAAATATAACCTTAAAATATAAGATACCATCAACCGGGGTTACTTGATTGCGACTTTGAGATAATTTTCTACTTTATCTTCGAAAGAATATTATTATTGTCAATAAAAAAATGTTATACTAAGTCAAATGGGGCGTAGAATCCACTTATGCGAATACATTTTTTAATTTTCAGTAAGAAAATGTTAAAAATATAAAATATGATTGTTTCAAGTAACCCCGCGGTTGAGGTCACTTGAAACAGGCTATTTAAAGGCACACAAATATCAAATTAAGTTTATTGCGGGGTTTCTTGGAACAAAAGTAACATTTTTAAAAATGTGTGGTTTTTAAAAATTCACAATATAGGTATAAAATATACAAAGATAAACAGAAGCATGACTAATAAATAAAATGAAATTATTAAAAACGAAATCTTCTTTTGGATATTTTGATTTCTATTTTCCTTAGCACAGTATTAAATGCTATTTCACTAACATCTTCAATTTGCGGAAAGACGAAAATATTTTCAGCTTTCGATGATTTTCGCATGAAAGCTACAAGCAATCTCATCGCCGTCTATAGATGTAATTTTTCCAACATATTCTTTAATATTTCCTTTCGGTGTTTCAAATTTTACTAGAATTAAATTCTACACATTTACATATACATATATACTTATATACTTACACATATACATTTCTATGTTCTAGCTCTCCTTGTGAATCATTTTCAAAATCTTCTTCGGAAGTCAAAGTTTTGTAATTTTTATTTTCTGCATCATCTCCTAATAATTCAGGTTCCAAGTTGGATGTTGATTGTTCTGAAGAGGTGAAAATCTTCAAAGGGGTTCACCCCCACAATTTCCCGCAGAAGCATTATATCATCCGAAACGAAGCCGTGACTTTTCGGGCGTCGCCATCGGAAGGCCGACTACTGCCAATCTAATTTTTAACTACACTTGAATAGTTTTAGAGGTTATAATTTTACTACGTCAAACATAATTTTACTGACGTCTTTCGTAGGGGCGCCACCACAACTATAATGCAAGTGCCAATGCCAAATTGCAAAAATACCTACATTTTAGTTCCCGTAAACCGCCCGTTATTCACCTCACGATAGCGTGAGCATTATAAGCATGATAGCATTTCAAACAAAATACCGTAAACTATTACGGTAAAGTTACCGTAATCGTGCAAAAACTCTCTAATATGTTCAAGATTTCAGATGTATCGTCAAAGATAATCGAAACTTAAACGTTGTACTTAAAGTTCATTCTTGAAACTGCCGACGCGACGCAACGCACTTTGTAATATAGACAAATAGAATAATTTGAACTTGTTACTGTTAAAACAAAATAATCTGTTATACGATTAAAAAATCGCAATCATTATTAAGTATTGCCTCCACTAATTAGAAAAAAAATAATAATGCGAAAGACGATATATTCAATTAAAAAAATTAATTAACTTAAAGTACTGGGAAAATGTAGAATAATGATAAAGCTTAATTTAACTTACGACCTTGAAAAAATGTAAATAGCCTAATTTAACCTCTTTTCTTTGTAGACGATTATCTAACGACTTAATATCCATTACTCACGGTTACAAAGGTACACTATCAATTTCCTTCTTTTCGTTCATCACTTTATGATTTAGGTTTAAATACATGGGCCGCGAGTTTCCGTGTGCGTGATTTCGTTTTTCGACTGTGCGGCCTAAATTTCTTTTCTCTAACACGACAACCGGATATTTGGCAGTAGGTACGTACTGAATAATGTCTTTAAAAAAAACACACACACACACACACACATTTATAAATTGAGGGAATTAAATTTTCGTCATTTAAAAATCACGCAGCAGACTAGTCGCGCGAAATTAGTCGTCTCGGGTCTAGTTCAACCCTTAAGGGTTCAACTCGCCGCGGTTATCTTGCCGCCGTTCAACCGGACGGTGGATCAATTGATCGCCGAGGTCGCGAGAAACAAATTTTCAGTGTATTGAAATGATACACGTTTTAGAAGTGTTTTTATGTATTTATCTATATCGATTTCCCAGTTCTGAATGGTCATGGTCGATTTTATTTATTAAATTAACCATAGGTACTAATTATCAACTAAAAGCCATGTTAACGATTAACGATCAATATATTATGTATGTACCTATAGTACACTTCTCACAGAAAAAATCGGGACAGTTGAAGGATAGAATTTTAAAAATGTTTTGTTGTGAATTGTGTTTTAGGTAAAATGCTTGTATTTTTAAAAGGGATTATTGTAAGCCATAAATCATCATTGTTACCTACAAAGTGGTCAACTCTTTGTCAACAAAATACTTTAGAAGCAAGTGGTAGGCAGGTTTAGTTTATGCTTTCTGTAAATTTAAAAATTTATTGATCGACGTAATATATCGATCTCGTTTTGCCAAAAGGACGTAACACACACTTTTTGTGAAAATGAGTTATTCTGACTATCTTACGCATTTAAAACAAAGACAATGTCTGATAAAATCTGGTAACAATATTTCGATTTTTTTCACCGGAAAAATCGATTTATATTTCCGCGAAACGTATCTTGTTATAGCTACGCGGCGACATAACATGTGCTCTACTGTAAAATTTACTTTTTGTGGGTTACGCCCTTTTGGAAAATCTGCGTCGATATGACCGATAACATGTAGATTTAGATAAAAAAAATGGTTACTTATACACACAAAATTGATATATATTGAAAAATATTTCGTCTTGTTAATAGTGCTTCCGCAATTAAACTTAATAAATCGCATTTTTGATTTTTTGCCTCGACTTTTCTTTAACAAGCCATAACTTTTCCAAATCGGACCTATACATTGCTACAGCTTTTTTGCTTAAAATTACTTAAGAAACGCACTCCTAACGTTTGGCAGATTCCTCCCGGGACACCTTGTATGTATCCTTAAGTACTATGTGTTATTTAACCTACGAACCTTATATCCAAGAACAAGAAACGATAAATAAAATAATTATGTAAGTAAGTATGTAATCATTCTTTGTGTGTATAGTAAAGTAAAAAAGATACAATTCTTTGGCCGAATTAATATATTATATATTCATTAATTGTTTTCATCATTTATATATTTGTAGCACTAAAGATAGCTCCAACCAGAGCCGAAATATATGGTGTTAGTTGTTCCAAGTTTTTATATTGGCTTATTACATGGCTTATTACTTGGCTTAAGTATAGTAAAGTAAGCTTTCGGTCACTAGTTTTAATTTTAACTTCAATGGAAATCAAGATTTCGCACTTTTTATGTTTTAGAAAAAATTTTTTTTTAATAATATTTGGTATCGAAATCATCAGTACAAAAAAGGAAATTATCCCACAGCGACGAAATTATCATAAGACGTCAAAATTATATCAAAAATATTAAATTTAATAATAAAACAAGGTTACAAACAGAACAATGGATTAAATCTACAGGTTCTAGACGAGAGCGGTATAATGGAGTATCGACAGATATACTGGACACATCTTTCACTGGAAACAAATATTTTGAAATGTATTTTTAGACTTCATCAGTAATTATAATTGTAGAGGAAGGAAATCAATATATAATTCAATACATTGACATTATTGTAGAAAAATATTTAAAAAAGCATCAAAATATCGAGGATATAATAAATAGTAATATTATCGAAATCATAGTTGTTTTCATAACGATCACATTCTAAATTAACTTTAGAGAAATAAGTAAAAAAATGCCAAAAATCATAATTCGCAACTTTGTTGGGTTAAGTTTGCCCGTTACGTTCTCGTCTAACAACAAGTAGAACCCATAAATTCAATACATTGTTCTCTTTGTAACCTTTTTCTATTCTTTTACTACGGATCAGTAAATGTCATATATTTGATATAATTTTGACGTCTTACGATAATTTCGTCGATTTGGGATGATTTCTTTTTTTGTGCTGATGATTTTGGTACTAAACATCATATAAAAAAATTATTCTAAAACATAAAAAAGAGCGAAATGTGGTTTCCATTTGATTTACATTGAAGTTTGTTAGCTTACTGGAAGGTAGGGCTCGTCTTAAAATGCAAAAGGCTATTTCAACCTTTCCGATACCTAACATCTTTAGAACCTCATCTGTGTAGGTAACAATGCTTTTATGGCTTAATCCTTATGTACTTGCAAACAGTTTATTTAAAACCCGATTCACATCAAAACATTTTTAAAATTCTGTCCTACTGTCCCGATTTTTTCTGCGACAAGGGTACCTATGTATATGTATATTACGGCCCAAGCTCTAAAGTGGCCGAAACGGTCGTTTTATTCTTTTGAAATTATTTTGTCGCCAGTTGTGACTTATGTGACTCGATCTTTTTAACAATAAGAAGCGTCGCGAAAAGAAAAAATAAGTGACGACGATAAAACGGAAGATATGAAAGCAAAATTTAACGGTACCTAATATAGAGATTCTATTGACAAAAAAAAGTGAGTGTAGGTGTGGCAAATTTAAACTAGTGCAGACGAGATAAGTTTAGGTTATTGTAGATGAACCCTTGTCTAAACTTGCCCCTAAACTAGACGCTTTTTGTTCATGTTGCGTTACGTGTCGGTCTCTAATGCGGTCCACGTTTCAGAATTTGCTCGTCTTGACAGTCTATTTCCTATATAATTGACAAACATTAAAAATACGTCAAGACGATCGATATTTCGTTGCAGTTATTTACAGATATCTAATAATAAATTGTGCATGCGAGGTTGTTGCAAGTAGCAAACAACATATTAACACTTTGCCGATTTTAAGCGATGGAGATGTCAAATGTTACCTACACTTGCGACTCACGCTCGCTTAAAACTTGAGAACAATGACTTCGAATTCGTGCATTATAATTATTGATAATGTCATCAAATTGTAATCGCCCATAAATTACAATAAAAACAATCGTAATTTTGTTAGCTTAACGTTGATGAAAAAAGAATAACGTTTTTAATAATATATATCTCATTTCTAATATTTACTTTCTCGTTCCCGTATTTAAGTGAAAGTAACAAAAATACCAGTATATGCACTTTTATAAATTAAATACATCATACTTAAAATCGATGTTTCTATGTTTCTTTTTTTTTGTATAGTGGCTTGGACAGCTTATCTTGCAGTCAATGCGTTTCACTTCTAAAACGATTAGCACAAGAAGGACGTACTATTATCTGCACGATTCATCAACCGTCAGCATTGGTATTTGAAATGTTCGATCAACTGTACGCATTAACGGACGGACAATGCATATATCAAGGATCTATTCCCGGTTTAGTGCCGCATCTTGCCACGGTAGGGTTGCAATGCCCACCCTACCACAACCCGGCAGATTTCTGTACGGTTTCGATTCTTATTGTAAATTTAAATATCTAATTTCGTTATTTACAGTAATGGAAGTCGCTATAAAAGAATACGATGTCGATCTCGATCAATTGGCCAGTATCGCTAACTTACAAAGAATTGAGTTGAAAAACAACAAAGGTGCGTGTACCTAGAATTTTTACGTCGTCGTTACACTTTTTAAATCGCAATTTACTCCCGAAAAGTTCTAGTCGATCGCCTATAACGAAATCGTAATCGCGTTTTCCAATTGCACTTTCAAAATCGTCGATCGTGAAGTAACGATCGTTTTTTTTTTCGCAGAAAAAGAAGTTCTCGCGTTAAAAGGCGCTAGCATAGAGGACATAGTACAAGAAACGTCGCTGGCACCTGCCTCTGTTATAATGCAATTTTTGTTGCTATTTAGAAGGAACGTCTTAAGTGCCCGGAGAAATTATGTAAGTGACCCACAGACATAGATTCTCCATTTAATTACCTACCGATAAATTGTTATTTGTTCTGCGCGCAAAACCTGTTTCGTTAATATAATATTTAAAAGCTCGATTGCTTTTTTAATGGGATTATGTAATAATGTGGGCGGTAACGTTTCAAAACCGCCAGGTACGATACGTTTGTTTCAATTAAATTTCCTATTTCAGCTTTACTTGGTCAATAGACTCGTGGCCCATATATTAATCGGTTTCCTGTTCGGTTATTTATACAGAGGTGTGGGAAAGGGAGCCAATACAGCTTTAGCCAACTACGTTTACTTATACGGAACCCTTTTGCTCGTCGTTTATACCGGGAAGATGTCAGTTACCATATCGTGTAAGTATGTAAACTAACTAACGTTTTAAAAAGTGATCAATTTTGTTTCATAATTGATTATTGAAATATTCGAGAAGGTAGTTTTTCAGTTATCTGTCAGAATAAAAATCAAGAAATGTGAGCAATGTGCGTTTATTTTTCAGTTCCTCTGGAGATGCGCGTGCTGAAACGCGAGCACTTTAATCGATGGTTCAGTTTAACGCCATATCTACTTTCTATGTTGGCGTTAGAAATACCTTTTCAAGTAAGTTCAATGGTAGTTAAGTTAGTGAAGATTAAAACCGAACGAACGCTGACAAAATCGCCTTTATTTGTTTCTTGAAATTTACCTACGTAAATCTCTTCCTATTAGCTGATATTTTTGATACAATTGAATGTTAAATACCTAGTAAACAAATGCTGGACACGATTAGTACCCAGGAGATATCCTCTTGGGGAACGCTATCGCACAACGCATACCGACGCCGATGCTAAAAACGTGGATTGGGAAAAATGTGGGGATAGTCGGGGAGATGTGGGCATTAATGGAAAAAAAATATTAGAACAAGCGGTTTAACGAAACGCCACAAACAAATAGTGGTGTATTTAGTCGCTTATTACACTGCTAAACAGAATTTTTGGTTCTTAAACAAAACTAGGTAATCCTTATGTAACTTTTCGCCCTGAATTCAAATCTGCGTTTAAATGTTTTCTATCGCGTGTAGTTTTTGAAATATATGAATTTGAAGTTCCACTGGAAAGTGTAATTATAATGTCATCAGGTAGTTATACAGTTAGCGATAAAAAGTTTTGGGAATATTTAATAAATAAAATATTTTACATGAAAGCCTTGTGGATAGAAACAATATCTATTTGACCCCTATGCATATAAAGTTAGGGCTGATAAAGAATTTTATAAAAGATAGGAACCGTGGTGGAAGAAGTTTTATATAATACATAAAAGAAAAATTTCCAAAACTCAGCGAAGTTAAGTTAAAGGAGGACATATTTACGGTATCCCCAACCATCAGTTTGGATTCCGACAAATGCATTCTACAACAGAGCAAGTACATAGAGTTGTCAACAAAATCAATGACGCGTTTGAAAATAAACAATATTGCTCTGCAGCCTTTTTGGACATAACACAGGCTTTTGATAAAGTGTGGCATATCGGACTGTTATATAAACTGCGATCAATCTTTCCATTAAACTATTTCCTGCTTCTAAAATCCTATCTCCACAATAGACATTTCCTCGTAAAAGTTGGCACTGTTCTCACGAAACTCTATCCGATAAATGCTGGGGTAGCCCAAGGCAAGTTTTAACACAAGTTAAAACCACAAGTTTTAACAGCGACGTTTGCTGATGATACGGCAGTCCTAGCCATTGACGGCGATCCAGCTCTTGCCTCACAAAAACTACAAACTTCTCTGAAATCAATACAATCATGGTTACAGAAATGGAGAATTAAAGCAAATGATACAAAATCCGTACATGTAACGTTTACTACGAGACGAGAAACGTGTCCTCCCGTTAATCTATACAACAAATCATTACCGCAACAGGACAATGTAAAGTACCTTGGTCTGTACTTAGATAGAAGACTCACCTGGCGGAAACACATTTTTACTAAGCGTAAACAACTAGGTTTAACTCTCATCAAAATGTACTGGCTAATGAGCGATATTCTAAACTTAACATCTTAAATAAGCTCCTCATCTACAAAGCTATCATAAAACCAATCTGGTCGTATGGTATACAACTTTGGGGAACTGCTGCAACATCAAACATAGAGATCCTTGAACGTTTCCAATCCAAAGTGCTCCGCATGATGGTTGACGCACCGTGGTACGTGACAAACGCAACAATTACGCACGATCTGCAGATTCTAACGGTCAAAGAAGAAATTCGGAATTTCAGCACAAAATACAAAACTCGACTCAGTGTACACTTCAATGATTTGGTAACAAATCTTATGAATCAACTACTAAATAACAGAAAACTAAGAAGGCTTAC
This sequence comes from Rhagophthalmus giganteus, assembly GCA_036326145.1. NCBI lineage: Eukaryota > Metazoa > Arthropoda > Insecta > Coleoptera > Rhagophthalmidae > Rhagophthalmus > Rhagophthalmus giganteus. The sequence continues at coordinate 7,429,656 of JARFJA010000036.1, forward strand.
GCCCAATGAATTACCAAATAGATATTAAATTGCATTTAAGTAAGTTAGGTTTAGTTTTAGTTGTAAGTTTAGTTTCTAAGTTATTTTCCCATTAGTCTCACCAGGTTTAATAACCTTTATATATGGAAGAGTGCTACTGAGCATTCTCTGGCACGACATAGTTGTAACAGTCAATTAATTTGCTAAATGTACCGATACAGATTGCAAATATAGTGGGACTTCAATATAAAAAAAAAGAAATATATTTATGGTTCTCCAAATTCGACAATTAATGAATGACAACAGCTTCGATGCGGATCTACGTCGAAAAGAAAAGGTGGCGTGGAATTGTTTCGAATCAGTCGTGAACGGCTTTCTAGGCAACAACAAAACGGACAATTTCAAAACCCTCGTCCGCGAAATGTTGACAACTTACCATAAAATTGGATGTAATATGTCGCTAAAGATGCATTTGAATTTTTTCCCAGACAATTTGGGAGACGTAAGTGACAAGCATGGAGAGCGTTTCCATCGAGACCTTTCAACGTTGGAAAAACGGTACCAGGGAAAGATGGGATGTGAACATGTTGAGTGATTACTGTTGGTTCCTGATTAGAGAAGACCAGGATAGATCGTTACACAAAAGAAAACTGTCAAATAGGACATTTTAAAAGGTTTTATGTACATTTTGTAACATTAAATGCATCTAATTACTTGACCGTTTTATTTCGAAGCAAAATCAAGATTTTCTCTGAAACTATACGTGTTAGAGAAAAACCAATAGCAGATTTGGATTCGGTATAACAATACGAATCAAGATCATCTATTTATAACTGGGAACCAGAAAAAAACTTTCAATTTGTTTAGCAGTGTTATCAAACGCACTTTACGTATATTTCTTTGAATATTTAAATATTTTTCAGTCCAAAAAAATGTATAAAAACCAAATTACATTAATGTTGTTTTCTTGTAGATAGCGTGTACCTGGTCCTATATAGCCATAAGCTACTGGTTGACCGAACAACCTTTAGACTTTCGCCTGTACTTATTTGTACTATTCTGTACACTTAGCACGTTATGCGCCCAATCTTGGGGATATTTCCTGGGAGCAACCACGCCGATTAAAGTAAGTAGTACTTAAACCAATGTATATACGTACTTACTTAAATAAATTTACTTCCAGATTGCCGTGTTCATTGGTCCAGTACTGGCGTGTCTTTTCTCGGTTTTCGGATTTTGTATCCGCTATTACGACACCCCCATTATTTTCAGATGGATGTTTCATATCAGCTATTATAGAGCAGGTTTTCATGGTATCGTGAAGAGCGTGTACGGCTTCAATCGAACCGAACTTGAATGTCCAGAAGAAATGTTATATTGCCATTATCGACAGCCCACTAAACTTTTAAAAGAAATGGGAATGAAAGATGTCGATGTAGTGTCGAATATATCACTTATTGTCGGAATTAGCTGTTTAATGCATGCTTGCACGTATATCTCGATATGGTTAAAACTAAAACGATAAAATGTATTACTTAATGGGCGCATTAGGATATGTGATATTAATTTAGATGGACGATATAATATGTAGGTTTCATTAGATAAAGCCAAAGATGGTATTTAGTGCACTAGAAATAATAACATCACTTGTAGATAGGTACTTCTTATTTAAATTAATTCTTTAGAAAATCTTATTTTAAAACATATTTTTATATTTAATCTTTAAAATATAGAAGAAATTTTGAAGATTTTTCAGATAAATCGGGCTCTATGGTAAACAAACACGAAACTATTTTTGTAAAGTAGTATGTCGTAGAAAGTTGTCTAATTATTGCTAGTCATCTGACGGTATATAATTTTAATTTATTAGTAATATTAATAATTAATTTGCACCTTAAAAGCTTAACACTGTGCAAAGGTACGGTTAATGTAAATTCAGAAGAAAAAAATGAAAATTACCTGTAAGTACATATAAAAGGAAAAAACTTTAGCTTTGAAAATGATTGTAAATTTAAAATTGTTTGATTAAATTAATTTTTGCGAACTTTAATTTTATTTCGTTTAAATACAGAAAAGATGGAAGAAATCGCAACAACTGCGTAATCTGTCGGGGAAAAAAAATGTAACAACTTATTCTATTACTTTACTCGTTTTTGGAGACTTTCCTGGAGAACCAATTTCGTAATAATTCGTTTAAGCGATCACTGAGCGCTCGATGGTATTGTGCGACATTTTAAATTGTAAAATAATTACGGGGAAAAAAGCGAACAGTAAGTTTTCAAATAAGCGATTAAAGTTAAAGTTAAACTTATACGACATATTATTCGTAGGCTAAACACGCGTAACGAAGCACAGGAGCGTGAAAACGGAAAGCAAAAAATTCTTGAAATATCGTAAATAAACGTATCGTAAATAATACGTGTTTTAAATAGGAAAGCATTTGTTTTTACTACTTTGCTCGCCGTTTGCGTCGTTGCCTTTTGTTCTCCGCTTCGCTATTATGTTTAGTTTTACCCTTGTTTTACTCACAATGCGCCCACGGAAGTGAAAATAGAATCGCTTACGCATTCTATTGTGTTTATTGACGTATAGCCTGTTCACTAGCTATAAGTTCGAAGTTTTAAAATAGCCTAAAAGTTGATAAGCAACACAAAATGATAATATTATACAACCGAATAAAATTTATATATGCGTGTGAATAGTCGGGTGCAAAATTAATATCGCGAATCTTGAGCTATTGGACAAGCACGATGAACACATCTACGACAAGCGAGACAAATACAAAGTTGAACTTCGCGTGTCCGTTTAATGGTCGCGATTAGCGACATTAATTTTGCACCCGTCTGTACATATACCTACATATAATAGATAAACACTCGCGAAACACGATATCTATTCAAGACGTTATATAAACTAATTTACAACTAAAATAAAAATTGAACGTCAATTACCTGTGCAATCATTATATCGTTTTATTAAAAATCGTGCGTTTATTTTAATTCCTTCAAATTATAACATGAAACGCACGACTTTGTTTCGTCTATTTAGACATTTAGTGTATAAGTATGTACTTAAATAAATAAATAGAATTACGTTGTTGCATGTTACAACTATCAGTTTCCGTTGTAGTAATAGCTGCTAAGTTTGTTTCTAGTGTTTTAATCGTGCTTTAGTTTCTGGAATGGTAGGTTAAAGCAAAAGCACGTTCGTCTCAAGTTCGCGAAAACAATCGACTAGGTAAAATTTTCTGGAAATGGACGTCTGCATTTTTTGGTTTGAAAAAATGGTTTTAATTAGCTTATTACCAGATTACTGTGTTCGAAATTGTAAATGATAGTTTTTAAAATTTGCAAAAATTTTGGAAAATTATCTAATGATTAATTCAGATTAATATCTCTAAAATACTTTTTTTTTAAACATAAGTTACGTTAACATCTACTTTGTACGAGCTCGCAGTTATTAAAGCTGTTTAACCACTGTTTTAGGGAATCATTTGCGAATTTAAGAAAGACCTATCAAGAAAGTTACCATAATTTTGAATTGCCGAATAAAAAAATATTGAAAATATTAAAATATTTTTATTGACTCTTTTATTATTTTTTTTATTAAGTAATAGAATAAAATAATATTGAACACAAAATAAAACCAAATTATTTTGATTTGTTTAATATATTTTTTCGGTGAACTATTAAAAAATAAAAATCACGCAAAAACGACAAAAATCTGAACTGTTACAAATTCTTTGCGAGATCTTGTACGATAAGTTGCCTACAATCAACATAAATATAATTTAACAATAATACCAAATGTGTTCACATTTAATTACTACAAATTTAAAGCGAATTAGTTAATTCTAACTAAATTTACATTCTCGTTAATTTTTAATACGTACGCGATCATAAAAGTAGTCGTTTCACGGCTCGCTTTCTAAACTTGAACTCGCGCGACAAAACACGCCTTAGGAAACCCGAGTGTACTCGTGTCACTCAATTTTGGTGAATTTTCTTTATATTTTTAGATACCCGCTTAATTGTTTTAAATTAACATCCACATTGGAGTTGGCGTATTTAAGCACTTTTTAAAACGTGCCTGTTTTGTTTACGATGGGACACCTTTTTAATTTCCTTAAATAAAGTAATTACTGTATAGTTTCCAACTAGTGACTGCAATATTGAAGACGTAAAAACAAAACGTTATGGTTTTATTCTATTTTAATTTAATTCGTCATTTAATTTTTAGTTCACTTTATTTAATTTTTATACTGATTTTGTACACTTTTTTTACAATTATTGCATAATAGACAAGTGGAAAATAGGTACTTCCTGTCCGTCAAAACCAACAAAGATACAAGCTTTGTTGGTTGTATCGCCAGAACCTACCAGCAAGAAAACGAAACCTCATTCAGATGATTAACGTGTGATGTGTGAATGTGTCAATCGACAACGTCGAAAAAGAATCCACTACACAACCAAACCGTGCCGCACGAGATTGGATGGGTTTGGGGGCGAATCCCCATAATGATGTCCATGAAAAATTACGAGTTTACGTGACGCTAACAAATAAAAAAATTAGGAACAACTGCGACAAAAAATTCGAAACACACTTTGGAAAGTACATTGGGTTTCGGTCGAGATACCGACACAATGAGTCATCGATGGTGTTTTTCGTAAGCACGGGGGAGCATATTAATATCAATGGACGACTTCGGCGGTCCTCAACGACTGTTCGTGAGCACTGCCACGCGACAATGCACGCGATTGGTTTATTTACTTAAACCTTCCAATCGCGTGCAATTGTCGTGTAACAGTGCTCAGCCGCTGAGGTCCGCTGAACTCGCCCAATGTCTGTACACAACTTGATTGGCAGCAAGGAACTTATTACAAGCAGAAGAAGAAGAAGAAGTTAACGCGATTGTTTATCATTCGTCCATGAATGACAGCGATACAGATGAAGAGTTCAGTGACTAATTTGACTTTTTCAAAATGGCGGTCAAACGCCAAAATTACCAAAGGGGCTCCTATGCTAAATTTCATCCTTAACATATAGAAAAATAAAATGCAAACATACAAAAACAAGGTGTCCTCAAAAAACTCGCGGGTTTCGATTAGAACTGTAGTACAGGTAAAAACTTAAGGTAAGAAGGAGCGTGTATGTCGCCCCTTAGACGCCACATTAAAATCATTATTTTTTCGTAAATAAAATTTACGATCCTCGAATAAAAAATGATATAATTTTTGTTTGTATGTATTCTCAAGAAGATAAAATCAAGTACCTATTTGTTTAATGAACGTTACTAAAAATTAATTATTTATCTAGGCACTTAAATATACCTACGTTCGGCTTTATTAACATTAATTTCGTTGATATAACCTATTAATTCTACTTTGTCCTTATAAAGCTTTGTAAAACAAAGGTTTTTTATCTTTAGGTACTCTAAATTTATCGATTCAAGTATACGAGTTCCCACGTTGAGTTATCATTTGACTTTTGCCCTACGTAGGTAGAGCCGCGCTAGCCGTTTCTTGATTTAATACCACCGTGTAGGTTACTGTCTTCGCTAAATTAATTTGTAAATTAGCGTCGGCTGTTAGTACGAGTTTACCAATCCCATTCTCGATTCGCGTTCGAATGAATTTATTTCGAAAAGTACCCTTCGAAAACGAATATCCGGATATCGCAACATAATAATTATTTAAACTATGTATGTATTTTATTTATGGAAGTAAACGATAAACTGTTAGTCACTTAAACCGCATAAATGCAATGAACATCTGGCACGTCTTTGTTTGCGTTTCCGCTGTTCTATACTACGTTGACGTAAACATATTAACATACACAATAATATGGGTCTCGTATTTGAAAAATAATACCAAAAAAAAATAGATAATTGTTAATTGTCTACCGACTAAAACGAACATAGACTAGAAACATGTTAACAGTAATAATTTTAATTACCCAGGTACCGTATTTAAAAATAAATCGGTAGTTACTAATAGAGTAATTTTTTTTTTATAAAGTTATCTTTAAGGAATTTTCCATTCGGAATCGCACACAACTTTTGCAGGTGTATAATAGAAACAACAATTTCGATATTGTCTCGTTTAAAAAACAAAAAAAAACAAAAAAAACGTCATTTCCGATGATATAATAGTCCCAAAAATACAAATTAAAAAGATCTCGAAACCCTACAAATCTAATTAATTTCGTCTCGACAGACGTAGGTACTACACGTTTATCGACGATTAAAAAGGATTCATTTGATAAGGACGGCACTTGCAAGCGGGAGACGACGACTACTAACCTTTGAAACAGTGGCGCGCACGATGCTGAAATAATTAGTAAGTAATAAACCGCGAAGGTGTGAATACACGATGGACGCGAAACTGCCGCAAGACGTGACGAGAGTTAAGTTACAAAAAAGGCCGGACTCGTTAAAAATCGAATTGTTAACCATCCCCGAAAACAGTGTTATACATGCCACCGTAGTAGACCAACAACTTCCGCATCAAGTTAACGTGGGATTTAAGAACTTATCGTACAGCGTTCCCGAGGGCATTTTTCACAGAAGTAAGTGCCTTTTCAAATATATCTTATTAAGGGAGTATACGTTCAAGTGTAGATATCTATTAATGTTTTATTCGTCAAATTAAAATAACAACAAAAGGTAAATAAAACTTGAAAATTTTTAAACTGCATAAATAATTATTTATAATAACACTCGTAAATTTTTGAATCAAAATACTCAAAATCTGAAAATTTTCAACAATTATCGGCCCCAATTTTGATCGATTGCGATTACAGAAACCGGCAGTTTCAAACACGAGGGTATTTACTAAAACGTCCTGTATTTATTTTTGTTATAAAGTAAAATGTTTTCGTTGGGATTAGATAAAATTTTCAACGTCGGTCGAGGAACGAAATGGATGGGACCACGCCTTCGGTTATGATGAAGCCGTATTTAAAACTATTACTTGCTTTATTATTTAATATTTGGCAGATGAAATTGTTCAACGATATTAACATTAACGAATGCACAAGGACGGTCATAAACGTCGATTAAATTGTGACAATGAACCTCGTAATAGAACAAGTCTAATTATAACGCGTCCTTGGCCATCAAATTCGATTTTTTCCAAAAGTGCAAAATTAATTAATTCGGCCCAATCGCCCACTTAATTCCATAATTCGCGGCGTGATTATTTGATTTTTGCCCGAATTTTCCGCGATCTAATTTCAAAAATGCTTCATTGGTTCCAATCTGAGACAATTAAAAAAATTTAAATTCCTTGTCCTCCCAACAATCTAATTTGACCCCTTCGTCTGGCGTAATCGTCTTGAAATCGACGTGGATGTGTCCATAAAAAATAGTAAATGTTCAATTGTTTTTCTATTATTTAGATTAAGTAGATTGTTAAAAAAATATAATAAATAAAGGATAAGTAAAACAAGGTAAAAAATTTAAAAAAAAACTCAGTTAACTTGGTTTGAATTTGACGTAAAAATACAGTCGATTTCAACCAATTAACAAATAATTTCTAACTTTGTTTTTCAGATTTATTTTGAATCGACTAATCGAATCGACTAATGTTATACCAACAAACGTATTGCTTACGATTAAAAGAGAAGAAAATTAATTAGGCACTTATCAATATTAAATTCTAACCGAGCCGACATTTTTATTATGCTCTTAGCGTCGATTTCTTCACTGACGCAATTTAAAATTAAAAAATACCCTAAACTAACGCTCCCTAACAGTATTTTCTAAAGAGATAAAAATAAAATACTCGAACAATGACAGATATCATTATTTTGCTGACTAAACGCTAAAGTACGGAATGATAACATTTGGAATAGGTATTTTGACTAACGACATTCAAATAATGCAAAATACAATCGAACACGCTTATTGCGAGCTCGAGCTTAAAGCTTGCTTAATGCAAAAAATTTCCGTTTACTACGAACTCGGTTTCCGGATATAACGAGCAAAAAGGTTAACAATTGTCACTCTTAACAAGTGATTTACGACGTCTACACAAAAAATAACGACGCGCGACACTCGAGATTAACGACTATAAATATTTTTCGGCCACATAAATATAACAACCTGGCAAGTTTTTATACCAGGAAATCTCCGTATCAATTTCCGTCGTTATTACCGAGTTTAATTGTATATGTATGCATAAATAACATGACGACAAAATGTTGTTGTTTAAAGACAAAGAAAACATCAACATTATTATTATACTTTTTCACGTTTCAATATTTATATTTTTATGCAAACCGATGTTATTAAACTATTTAAGTATTTAATGATATGCGTTATTATTAGCACATTATAAAATCATCAAATACCTAAGTACTAGTAGGAATGCAAACATCGGTACGTCGATATTATATCCTCGAACTTTGATCATACAGCTGTTCTTAATGAGTAACAACAATAAAATGCCCAACATTATTTCTTCGCTATTTGGATTAAATTGTAATTGTGACTCGAATGTTTCAGGACGAAGGAAAATTTTACGGAAAATAAGCGGCAATTTTTACGCGGGCGATTTGACGGCCATCATGGGACCTTCGGGTTCCGGGAAAACTACCCTAATGAACGTCCTCGCGGGATACACGTGAGTATTATCCGTCGTAACAAAGAAAAAAAAACAGTCGAACGAAAATGTAACGATTTTATTATGTACTTGTAAATTCCTTTCATTTATTCGTTTAAAAAACCCGTATAAAATCTCGCTTAGGTGCACGCGCACTTAACTTGCACCTGAACCAGGTAAACACACGAGTGCAAGCGTACCGAATTTGCACCTAGAAGTTTATTGAATTTTGAACGAAGTTTTGTAAACGGTCTTGAATTCTACTACTTGCTATAACGTCGCGTTGCCCCGTATTTAATTATGAAATAGGTTTGTATACGTATATACGTGTATATATTAGATATAGGCGCCTACTACTTTAAAACAACGTTAAATATGTATATATGTATGTAGCACCTAACCTAAATATTTAAAATTTAAAATATATTAAAACAATAAATTATTTTATATCAATATTTATATATGTTTAAGAGAAGATAACATAAATGATAACGTAAATTTTGTTTCTTTGTTTAATAGGATAATAATGATGATAATAAATTCAGTATACAACTTTACGTATTAATAAAATACATTGTTATAAATACAAGAATATTTTGCACAATGCTGGCGTTTTGGTTAAATTATAAAACATTGAAGTATAATTTAAAAATGTAGACGTGTATCAACATATTTTCAATAAATTATTAAATTTTAACCTTGCGAAGTATCCATGCATCGCTTAAACATAAAATATCCACAAAAACAATCGTGCCCCCCCCCCCCAATCAACAAAATTGGTTATTTCAAGCAAAACTGGCGTAAAAAGTCACCTTTGTTCCTTCAGCGCAGCATAAAGTTAGTGAAATTATGAGTTTCTCGCGAATATCTCCTAAAGTAATGAAAATTGGGAGCTCCAGTTGGAGGTAAATTATCAGTAAAAAAAAAATAAATAAAAAATGCGACTATAGGTACTTAATTTAAAAATTTAATTCGTTTGTTTCGCCAGCGTGAAATTGGCGAAACAATGAGTTAATTGCGAATATCTCCGAAAATAATGGGCGCGAATTATTTAATTTATTTTCAGAATTTGCGCCTGTAATTGTTTCGTTAAGTTCGCGCGCCTCTATTGGTATCGTGTTGCGTTGCATCGTTGTATAATACGTATGTCAGTGTTTGCTAGTGCTGAATTTTCCTCTTACTTATTAGGTCGATCGATTAGGTGTAAATAGGTAATAAAAATCAATGCTATCGTCACGTGTTTTTCCCATAAGGTACATGACAGCATAACATGCCGTTGTATACCTATAACTTCTAAAATACATTAGAAATGAATTTTGCACAAATATTGTTACCGATCAATAGCCACCTTAATAAGTAAAAAAAAAAGTTGATCAATTTCGAGCTGGTTCTTTGGCATTCGATCTTTATTAGATACTTAGGTTTTTAGATTTACGTTAACAAAAATACGTTGAAAATAAGAAGCGAATAAAAGTATTTTTTTTGTACGAGTACAAATGGGGTAGCGAAACAGCAGAAACGGTTCGTGAACTAAACGATGGTGGTTCCAAAAATTTCGTGCTGTGGACGAAAACCATGAAAATGAAAAAAATCGCGGGCGTTCTTGCTCAGTTGATAACGAACAACCGACGACGTTAAGTTGAATCACTATCACGCGCAACAATTCGAACGTTTGCATACATAATATAAAAATTAGACGATAGTCATCTAATGGTTTCAGACCGCGTAAGACAGTTAAACCGCATAAACTGTAAATACAGTCATAAACCGCAATTATTTTCCTACCGATCTAATATTTTCTTTATAACTTGTCAACAGTTCAATCGTATATATCTTTGGGGAAGTAAAAAATCAGAAATCGGAGAATAAAAGTTGTATTTAGGACTTACGATCAATAGATAATCTGAACGTGAACAACGCGACGCGACGCAAACAACAATCAAAAACGTAATGGAGATGATGCAACCCCTCTCGTTAAAATATTCGCTATACCTATGAGAAAATTTCGGTATTTAGAAATAACGCATTTCGATCAATATTATTTGGTGCCTCTTTAGTTTAAGGCCTTTTAATATCAACTTAATGTAATTTTAACCTTAAAACGCCCATTTAGAAAAGTTGTGCATCTTGTGCTGGCGATAATGCTAAGAAAGCACCCTTAAATGCGCAATACATAGACGTATACATTTACTTAAAATTTTTTTTTATTTTACGGCTTAAAAATTCGTTAAATATAATACTTAAATAAATACTTCGTTATTTCCTTGTATGGAAATTCCTGTTTCCATTAAAATAGTTATTAACAAAAATATTGTTTTTAGCACGAAAGACGTTAAAGGAAAATTAGAAATAAACGACGAGCCGCGCGACGAAGAGACTTTCAAAAAGCAAATGTGCTACATCATGCAGTACGACCACCTTCAACCCCTACTGACCGTTCACGAGTCAATGATGATAGCGGCGAATCTTAAATTAGACACAAACATTAGTTGGATCGATAAGAAAGCGAAAGTAAGACGAGGGGCGCATTTAAACATTTCGTCGAACTAAGATTCTTTTTTTTTTTAATGCAGATACAAAGCACTCTGGAAGCATTAGGATTATGGACAAGTTGTAAAGTACGAACTGGAGCATTGTCCGGAGGTCAAAAGAAGAGGCTGTCGATCGCTTTAGAATTATTAAGGAATCCTCAAGTTATGTTCTTTGATGAGCCTACAAGGTAATCATTATAAGTCCAGTCTCGTTAATTGTCTTACTATTGGCTTTGACTATATAATAGTGTATAACAGCCTCGTTTCTTGTGCAATAGATGGCGAGCGTTTTGCGCGCCATCTATCGTTTCATTGTAATTTCGCATATAATCTGTTTGAAATTTAATAGAAAATAGGGTAATATTAAATTTTCACATCTCCAATAAAATTGCTTTGAGGTTTAAACACTATGTAGTCAAAGCTATTAAGAAGTACCGACTAGAGAGCTTCGACAATACTAACGCAGCTTACAATTTATTAAAGTAAACAATCTACCCATCGAGGGATCGGTAACTATAGTAAATTTTATACACAGTAATACTAATTCAAAGTAATTCAAAAGTAATTCAAGTAATTCAAAAGTAATTCAATGTAATACAAACTAATACTTATTATGAATGTTTCATATAAAATAAGTAATACATAGAAATAGATGTGTATATGTAAATGCAAACGTAGGTATATACATATAAATACTTATGTGTTCTTTGCACTAAGGTACAGTTGATTTTAAAAAGATATTTTAAAATATAAAAAATAAACTCTTAATTTTTAAGATATACTGGATTGTTTTGAAATTAACAGTATTATATAAATTAGGGTGACGATTCCGTTGAATAAAATAAAGAGCACATTTTTTTTGTTCATAGATCAAAAATATACATTTATAAAAACATGCAATGAGATCGTATTCCTAAACGGTTATCGAGACGCTAACTAAACATAAACAAATGAAACATATTTTTAGCGTAGTCTATACATGTTCCGATTTCGTAGGAGCTCGCCTACGTTTGCTACATTTTTCAGCAGATTCCTTATTAAAAATTTAAAAAAAATAATGTACAAAGATCTATAGGCCATTCAAATTTTATTCCAATGTACGACGTTAATAAAAATTACACAAAAATAACATTTTATCGATGATTTACCTGCACACATGGCAAAGATAGACTACCATTTATTCATACTGTAAAACTACAAGGTGGTACAGCATCATTTACTAACTTTGTAGTGATAATATGCATCGGAATAAAATTTGAATGGCCTAGATTACACCGAGTTGCACAGACGCATTACCAACCAAATCGGACGTTCTGGAGAACGCTAATATATTTTATCAAATATTTAGTCTAGATACGTTATTCATGAAAGATTCCAATGTACGTCGTGCATAAAAAGTTATTCAATTGTATATTTGTAATATTCAGTTTAAAGTTTTGAACGTGGCATATTCTACCATTGATTTACCTGGACACATGGCATGGCAAAGAAAGACGTAAATGCACATTAAAGACGGCGATCGTTAATGGTCGCCATTTCTCGAATTTCAGTAACGAATCGTAACGGATTTCTTTAACGGAAAATTTACTCGTTTCTGATTTCGCTTATTTTTTAATATATACATAGGTACTACAATTTTTCTCGATCAGTCTCCGAATTTTCATCATATTTTACAATTTCTAAACTGACCTCACATTGCTTGAAGATTTTAACTACTTTATATTAACCCTTGTGTTCCGGCACATTTTTCGATAATTAATTAAGTGCCAATACTTATAATATAATATTTAAATTTATATTTACTCCATATTTATATTTTTTTATTAAAAAATTAATTTTAAATTTTTTAAAAAAAATTTTAAACTTAAATTAATATTGTAATTTAAGCAATTCAAAAGTAACACTACAATTATATAAGTATACTATATTTTTTGATAATTAAATGCCGATGCCGGCACATATCCATATACTCCTTATAGTACCTCCATACTTATATATTTTATTAAATACTTTTTAAACTTAAATAATTTTTGTAATTTGTGATTAATACCACTTACAATAAATAATAGGAGTACATAGTAATTCAGACCAATTTAGCACTAACTTATACTAATTCATATTAATTTTTAGCAGTTGACTCTAATTCAGCCTTAATTTATAGTAATTCAAAGTAATTCGGTCCTAATACAAAATAATTCAAAGTAATTCAAAAGTAATTCAAGGTAATTCAAAAGTAATTCAAAGTAATACAATGTAATACAACGTAATTCAATGTAATTCAAAAGTAATTTTGTATTACATTCTAGAAATAAATACACACTAGTACATAAGTTACCGACCCCTCGCTACGCATTAAACCGGCAAATTTGTTAAACAACATCCATGAACAAAAACGCAAAAAAAATAATAACAATTAACTGTTTTTAGTGGTTTGGACAGTTCGACGTCGAAACAATGCATTATGCTGCTCAAACAGTTAACGCTAGAAGGAAAAACGATAGTCTGCACAATTCATCAACCTAGCGCCCTTTTGTTTGAAATGTTCGATCACCTGTACGCGGTGGCGGAAGGTCAATGTATATATCAGGGGTCGATAAAAGGCATGTTGCCTTATCTAGAAGATCTGGGATTAAAATGTCCGCCATACCACAATCCAGCAGATTTCCGTAATACCATAAAATTTGTTTAATGTGCGTCCACTATATTTTGTTCATAATACAGTGTTGGAAGTGGCGACCGGAGAACACGGGTTGCACAACGATGATCTCTTTGAAAAATCTGAAAACGGGAAAAATCAAGATTGGCGTAAGCGACAGAGAAATTCGCTGCAATTACAGTCCATAGAACACATAGGTATTGTTCGCGATACCTGTGTAGCATCATCATTAATCGATTACGACAAAAATCGTTACAGGTCAAATGATGGAAAGCGGCCTCGTGACGCCAGTAAGGGCGCCTTCGATAGTTTTTCCCGTGATCAAAAGTCCGCCGTTACGACCGAAATCGAAAAACCAAGATAACTGCTGCAAAAAACCGTATCCCACTTCGTTCGTTAATCAACTGCACGTGCTACTGAAACGTTCTTTTATAATATTGAGCAGAGACAGGACGCTCACTTACTCGAGAATTTTGACGCACCTCTTCGTGGCGTTTTTTATCGGAATTTTATATTTTGGAATAGGCGAAGACGCAAAAGAAATGCACAACAACGCCAATTATTTATTTTTCACCGTGATGTTTCTTATGTTGACCGCTTTTAACTGCGTCACGTTGACTTGTAAGTTTAACGGTCGAGCTTTTTTTTTTAATTATTATTAACAATCGATTTGTCTAATTGTAGTCCCTTCGGAAGTGGAAATAATTAGGAAGGAGCACTTTAATAGTTGGTATTCGGTCGCGTCTTATTATATATCGCATATTATTGCCGATTTGCCGGTGCAGGTGGGTAAAATTTATTTTGTAATTACGTGCATTTACCTAACTGCGGCTTGTTTCAGTTAATTGCAACGTTAAGCTACGTGGTAATCACGTTTTATATGACGTCGCAGCCGACCGAAAGTTTTAGGGTGTTTTTCTTTTTAGTCATATGCGTATTAATCTCATTCGTGGCCCAAAGTTTTGGTCTGCTCATCGGTGCCAGTTTAGAAATGAAGGTAAAACAATCATATATTTCCAAAATTCTATAAATTTTAAAATCATTAACCTTAATTAGTTAACATCTTTTGTATTATTATACTTAAATTTTAACGTTTATTTCCAAGTATTCGCTAAAATTTAGCAATTTCAATGTGCATTCTAAGAAATTGTTATCTAAATCGCAAATGCTTTGAATACATTATCATATTACGTGTCAAAGACTCGATCAACTATTCATAACATAGGGATCACTAATCTATACATCTGAAGTAAGCCTTATACGAACTCCAAATGTAACAATTCAGGTAATATCGATCAATTGACATTTGAAGTACTTTTAAAGTCACTGTCTAACTCAATAACTAAATCTTAACATTACTATAAGGATTCAATTTAGAACGTTCAACTGTAGGTTCAAACTCGATCAAGCAAGTTCGAATGTATCTACAAACTTTGAAATCATACGTTTAAATATTCAAATTGCTTACAATTATTTCACATTATATGTATACAGTTAATCACATATCATTACGATAACGACCTTATATCATTTTGAGATTGCATTTTACAGTTATATTAATCGATAATAAACGTAGTTCACTGAAGTTTAGTCACTAATAGAATTAAACTTCATAGATGATTACATAACGTACATACGCTTAAATTCGTCTAAACGCTCTACTGACATACGATCAGATTCATACAGTAACGTCAATTCTATATCATGACGATTCATACATCTATAATCATTATTCTGTACTTCAATGGTCATTACTCACAAATTGCTACGTAAGTTTACATACGATGTTTCTAAACTCCTAGATGTTGAACAACTCGTGTCACGCATTTATCACCATTTACGTTACTTGCATATTAACTCAATGCTCCGTTTCAAGCTTTACTCTAACGATTCTGACTGTATGCTATTAGAAGCTACCTTACGTGATACATTCTAACTTGACATCACATTAACATTTACATTGTCATTACGTTTTTGTCTCACATTTTATTTAATACTGAATCTACATATTCTCGTTACATTTAATTAACTATCATAAATCATTATTGACAATTTTATTAGCTATTCATAATCCTTTTGTTATCTTTACATTACTATGATTATTTCCAGTTATTAGACTTTTAGCAGATTACTCTCTGATACTTCACTGACAATTAAGTTTCAATCGCTACTTAATGTATTGTACTTATCAACTATTTACATACATTACTCAACGTTCATTCTAGCTAATACTTCAATTATTGTATCAATATTTATGCATTACTACTAAATATGTTACTAACTTATCTTATATACTTAGTACATTTACAGTATTTACTTTATCCTTCTCATAATATAGACTTTATTGTATAATTTTACATTTATTATTTATTACATTAATACATATTTTCCATAATCTATTTAATATACTATCCATCAGTACTACATTATTTACATACGTTTATATATCTATTTCGTAATTATAATTACTACATCTTTATCTTCATCTTGTAATGACACAATCTCTTCATTATATATCATTTCCACATTTTCTATTCAACTACGTTCATTAATTATGTACAATACTTCATTGTAAATCTACAATTGTTTTAAACATACAATTCATTGATATTCTAATATTAACATTCATCTTCATTTTGCATATCTGACCATTTTACATATTACTTTCCTATATATTCACTTTAATGATATACTTGTTACTTCTTATCCATTCTTTATACACTTCTAACCTTTAGTACTTATCGCTTGAGTCAGTTGATTCTTACCGTACATGTTTACATTTCAATCTACTATTTCACTCACGTATTTTCAGTCACTTCGTTGTAATCATTCGATAACTTATTAATCAACTTTACTTTATGAATTCATTGCACATTTTTCATAAATTTCACAATCTTCAACTTACTTTCATATCTAATAAAGTTCGATTACCGTTATCATACATCTACTTTACTTCGATCATTCTACATTCAATTTCCAATTCAATGTATCATACTTTCAGTACTAAATTTTACTAATCATTCTTTAATTCTCATTCGATAGATTTCTTACATATACATTTCCTTACAATCACTTATCTGTCATACTAACATTTTCATTTAACATTGGTACTGTATCAACATATGTTCAAATTCACTTGACGATTTCGTTACTTACATTATTTGAATTCATCAAGTTTCAAGTAATCTTAGTCAAGTTTAAATTTTTAGCACTTCATAGAAGCATTCACTGTAAGTTCATCATGAAATGTTACGTATTAGTTTAATATTAAATATTTATTATCTAATTCATCAATATACAATGTCATCGTATACATAGTCGAAATTTATCAATCGATGAATTGTTTATTAGCTGTACATTTATCATCTTTGACATTATTATATCGATAGCTTTGATACACAAATTCATACTTTAATCAATATAACTTTAAAGAATAAAGAATTTACATTAACTTATCAAAACATGTGTACTACATTTTAACTTACTGTTTATGCGTATTTGTCTATGGAAGATCAAGTAAGCTTTGTACATAGCATATTTAACGATATATACGTGATACGTACATATAAGGTATATGACATTACTAACATGTAACGATGGCATTATTACATGGTCTAATGGTGTAACTATTACGGGGTACTTGTACGAAGCGATGGACTATACTCAGAGTACGTGTGCGTGTACGAACAGCGTGAGCTGAACTACGTGACGGGACTGAGGACAGGAGCTGACGGAACATGGAGTGGGAGCGACATTGCACTTAAGGGTGGGGCGGCGACCATGGCGGGGCGTCATACGGACTGGGGCCAGACATGCGTGGGGCAGGACTGGGGCGTGGGGATGGCGTGGGTGGGCACGTGGGGCGGGGATGCCATGTGGCGAGGGCGTGGAGGTTAGGTGTGGGGTGGGGCGTGGACGGCCGTGTGGGGTGTGGGCTGGCGTCAAGTGGGGCGGGCGTGTCAGGCGTGTAGCGTGGCGTGGCGTGGGGAGGACCATGGTGGACGATAGGACGGTGAGCGAGGTCGATCAGGTGACTGAAGGTCGAAGGATCGGAGATCCTTAGAACTGAGCGTTAACTATGGATAGACATGACATAGGACAATAGATGATGAAATGAGTACAGATCAATAATGTATGGATAATGGTGAAGAGATTACGAGAGAATGAGTATTATAAGTATAGAAAATGAAGGTAGCAATTGGAGATAAAATAATACAATGAAGTAAAGACGACTACAGAAATTACAAATACGGTAATAAAGAAGAAAATCAATTAACGACAACAATGTTGCAGAATGTAATAGCGCATATCCAATGCTAAGAAATAGCAATAAAAAAAAGCAAACGGGGTTGTGTGACCTCGGTAGTTATCTGCACATGTAAAGTGTTATGACCGCAGAGGAACTGTCCTTGCTCCCCCACCTATACATTTGCAATAAATACCAGAAGAGAATCAGTTTGTTATTATGTATCCTCCATCGCTTGGCAGTGCGAGTAGTGATAACGAAGAAGACAGTGTCTCTTGCGGGGTGAGTACAACTCCTATTAATTGTTCAATGGATGTTACAAAACCGTTAAGGTTATGTGTTTGTGATCCACCAAGTGGGTGTTATCGTAAACCGAATTATGATTCTAGAATCAATATCCTTCAGAATATTGTAATTCGACAACCAAATGAATCGTACCCTTCCATGGGGGAGGGTATGTATTTGCAACACCTTTTGGAGAATCATAACTTGATTTATGAAAACGGTGAACTACAAACGAAAAAGAATGAAAAAGAGGTATCGCTGGATAATGCTTTAGTTGCCGAAGAGACAGATCAAAATTTTGAATTAACGAATCTTTCACAATATTTAGCAAATTGTAGCCCACCGCAATCTCAAAATTCGTTCAATTTGTTCAGCCCACGGCAATTTCAAAATTTGTTCGAGCCAGCATCGAATTGCGGTCCAGATACTGAAGTAACGGCAGTGCAACCTGTGGTTCAAAATTGTTGTTTGGAGATCAATACGGACGCGGACTGTGTTGCACCATTGTCTGTACAAGTACAAAATTTGTTTGGGGGTGAAAATAACACGCAGGAAGAAAAAGAAATTGAACAATTAATGGTGGAAAGTGTGTTGGCGGTGGAAGTCGAAAGTCTTCCACCACTACCACCCGCTTTGTCTACCCACCTCGTATCAGACAACTCGTTATGGCCAAGCGACGATGAGGAATTTGAAAAATGTGTAGCTGGAGTTGATGCTTACCTGACTTATCGTGCTGATCTGGAAGATAAAATAAAGTCTCTTGTACGTACTAAAGTGCGCTGTAAAGAGAAATTATTTCGCTTCCAGATAATAATACAACGAAAAAGACGGATAGCCGCCGATGTTCGTTGGTACGAGGGGGTGAGGAGCTCTCTCGTGCAGCAGATAAGGCGGCTAGAAGCCGAAATAAAAAAAAGCGAAAGAGGGCAGTGTAACCTTCAACTTCAGCGATTAAAACTGAACCCCTCTCTATATTATGACCTCAACCTCTCCCATCCCGGCTGAGGACAGTGCCACGTTTTCGTTCGTCTCAGCCACCGGCTCAAATAGTTGAGTCGCTAAGAGCACAAACAGATAAAACAGTCGCAAGTTATAAAAGTTAAGTAGAACGTGTTAAGTAGTGAAAGACAGTGCAATAACTAAAATGTTGACATGTGCTACGTGTAACGCGTCATTCGGGAGGAGCGACAACCTGAAGCGTCATCAACGAGACAGTTGTCGGATGCGACAAATCACAAATGGTAAGTTAACGGAATTAAACTTCTAATAGTAACGTCAAAATATGTAGTAGACCTAGAGCAACCCACCGGTGAAGTATCAGCGGCCAAGAAACCAAAAATAGTTCAAACCGATGGTAAATAAGTAATTGCTTGTAATACAGGATAGGTACAATAGTATATTTATAGCATCCACTTCGTCTGCCAAATATTGTGCTTTGTGCGTGGAGTACATCCCCCAACATAGATATGGGGGGCATTTACGAAGCACGAAGCATAAAAATTTGGAGGCCGCTAACAACGAAGTGGAAACTGACGTTGCGGTTGTTCAGTCCGCCTTCAAGTCTCGGATAATAAGCTACAGAGTGTCGAGTAAAATTCATCACATTAATCTCAGAGACTTTATGGAGGAAATTCGTGGGAAAGTTTTAACAATAATACGGGAACAAATTCAAAAGTTTAAAAACATCAAAGTAAATGTCGAGCTGTTTGGATATTATATTTTAGAATCGAAGGGTATTGGTGATGTGAAATCATTTAATACTCGTAATAAAATTGGGACGGTAAGTTCGGAGCTGACCGATTACTATGAGGATTTTACGGCGACACTAGACGAGAAGGCGTCCGAATTTCAGGAGCGGGATTCAGGTAACCTAAATGAATGTTCTGCTGAAAATGAAAAAAACACTTCACGACTATATATTTTAGGATGGGCGTTGCAGCAGATACTATATTTAGAAGTAAATATTGGGAAATATAACCCTCTGCGAGCCTCCTCCTTCATCCCGCTACCGCGAAGTGTACAGTGTAAGAAGGCGATCGTAAATGTACAAAATAACGACCAGTGTTGTTTTGGATGGGCGGTGGTATCGGCACTTTATCCACCTACCGGACCATCCAATAGAACTCAGTCGTATCCAAATTTTGCTGAAAAGTTCGACTTTGGAGACATGGCGTTTCCAGTCAAGCTCGAAGCAATTTCCAAATTTGAATCGTTGAACCCCGTTTCAATTAACGTATACGGTTTGGAAGAAATCTTTAAAGATGGTAAAACAAAGTATGAAATTGTGGGGCCTTTGCACTATTCCAAAACGTCAAAACCTGTACACGTAAATTTATTATTAGTCACGGATTTGGAAGGTAATAATCATTATTGCTGGATTAAAAATTTTTCGCGATTATTAGCGGGTCAAGTAAATGCACGCAATGGTGCCATTCATTTATGTGATGGTTGTCTGCAGTATTTCAATTCAGCAATGAAATTATGGAGGCATAGCCGGTTTGATTGTAATCACGTCTTCACCAAATTGCCAACGGTGGATTTGAAAATAAATAAATGGGGGAGAACGAGTTCCGAAAATATACTTGAGTTTGACAACTATCAAAAGCAACTAACTGTACCGTTTGTCGTATACGCGGATTTTGAAAGCCTTTTGAAACCAATTCATACGAGTGAACCGGATCCGGTACGCAAATTTACCATCAAAACGTACGAGCACGAACCATATTCTTTTGGTTATTACATAAAGTGCTCGTACGACGATGCATTATCGAAATTCAAAATTTATCGCGGACCGGATGTCGCGTTAACGTTCATGAATACTTTAGAACACGATATTCGGGAATTATACGACCAACATTTGAAACACACGAAGCCGATGCAGAAATTGACCGTTGAAGAGGAGCGGTCCTTTCAACAGTCAGATTTGTGTCATATTTGTGGAAAAACTTTTGGCGAAAACGAGGTCAAAGTACGAGACCACTGTCACGTATCCGGTTTATTTCGAGGAGGTGCACATCAGCAGTGCAACCTGCAGTACCAAATTCAAAGTTCGTTCCGGTATTTTTCATAACCTGACGGGGTACGATTCTCATCTGTTTGTCAAACAATTGGCGTTAGAAAACGAAAAGGTCGATGTTATAGCCTTAAATAAAGAAAAATATATATCTTTTACAAAACATATTTTGGTGGATCAAATTTATGTATCGGGGAAACCGCAGAACGTATTTTTACAAATGCGCTTTTTGGATAGTTGTCGATTTCTAAATTCATCTTTGGATAAATTATCACAAAATTTAAGCGTCGATCAGTGTATAGAAATTCGGAAACACTTTGGGGGTGGCCGTGAATTTGAATTGTTACGACAAAAAGGTGTGTTCCCCTACTCGTACGTGTCTGCGTTTGAAATACTCGAACAGACGAGCTTACCAGCCGTCGAGGAGTTCTTCGACGGACTTCGTGGGGAACACATATCTCAATCAGATTATGAGCGAGCCGTAGAAGTGTGGAATCTATTTAAATGTTCTAGTTTAGGCGAATATTCTGACATTTATTTAAAATCCGACGTTTTTATTTTGGCAGACGTATTTGAAAATTTTAGATCCGTATGTCAGCGGCATTACAAGTTAGATCCTGCTCAATATTACACTGCGCCGGGTTTAAGTTGGGATGCGATGCTGAGGAGTACGGGCGTGGAATTGGAGCTGTTGACCGACGTTGACATGTTCCATTTCATTAAAAATGGCATTCGCGGTGGAGTTAGTACGTGTGTGGGGAGGAAGGCGATCGCCAATAATAAATTTCTTCCAAATTTCGATCCTTCTAAACCTAGTTCTTTCATCATGTATTTAGATGCAACGAATCTGTACGGATATGCGATGCGTCAATATCTCCCACAGCGTGACTTTGTTTGGCTTAGAGATGACGAAATTCAAAATTTCACTGTTTCAGATGTATCGGATACATCGGATATCGGTTACGTTTTGGAAGTAGATTTAAAGTATCACGAATATTTACACGATGCGCATAACGATTTACCCTTTTGTCCACAACTCATGGTTTCACCGATTGCTCGAACGAAACATAAAAAATTAATCCCAAATTTATACGATAAAGTACGATATGTTATTCATTATATGGCTTTAAAACAATGTTTGGCTCATGGTTTAGAAGTAACGAAAATTCACAGAGTGTTAAAATTTAAGCAAGCTCCGTGGTTAAGGAAGTATATCGACTTAAACACGGAGTTACGAAACGTTAGTAAAACAGAAGCCGAACGGGATTTCTTCAAATTAATGGTTAATTGCGTTTTCGGTAAAACCATGGAAAATGTCGACAACAGGGTAAACATTAAATTATGCAGTCATTGGGAGAAACATGGTCAGAAGCTAGGGGCGGAAGCTTATATGGCAAAACCGCAATTTAAAAATGTGGCAATTTTTTCGGAACATTTGGTCGCAGTAGAAATGAACAAAACTTCGGTAACGTACAATAAACCGATATACGTAGGATTTTCAATTTTGGACATATCAAAAACGGTCATGTACGAGTTTTTTTACGATTTTTTAAAACCATTATACGCGAACAACGTTTCCTTGCTATATACCGATACGGACTCTTTGGTTTTAGAAATTCTTACTGAAAATTTTTACGAAGATATGAAACGACATTTACATAGGTTCGATACTTCAAAATTAAAATCCGATAATATTCACGGCATCCCCGTTACCGATTCGATCGTTGGTAAAATGAAAGACGAGTATTCCGGTGCCCCCATTCAAAGCTTTTATGGTGCAGGTGCTAAAGCCTATTGTGTAAATGTGGGCGGAAAGGTAGAAAAAAGCGAAAGGCATCACCAAAAGCGTTATTAAGAACAATTTGAATGAAAGAGATTACCAAAAAGTAGCAGAAAAGACCAGATAATTATTATAAAAAAGATGGTGGTATTCCGCTCGTATTTGCACAACATGTACACCGAAATGAAAAATAAGGTAGCCTTGTCGTCTACAGATGACAAACGCTACATCATACCGGGTACAACGAAATCTTTAGCGTGGGGGCATCGGGATATTTGCGAAGACGATGATCGTAATGCTAATCTTAACTTGCTAATAGAATTATTGGAGGCAGAAACGTGATCAAAATTTAAGAGTTTCTTTAACAATAAGAAGTCGTAATGATTATTGCTGTGTGCATTGGGTTCACAATAGAAATTTACAGTTGCCTTCTTACTTTGATTTGTAGATACCTATGTATTATGTGTACCTACTGTTGTTCCGTAGATACTTTGTTAAATACTATTATAATGCATATGTGTAATGTATACTTGTAGGTTAATGTTTTTGAACATCTAGTATTAATAGATAATGAAAACGTACTTGTATTAAAAAACAATTTTATTTACATCAAATATAAAATAAAACAATAGTGCTTATACGATGTCTTTTTGCGAGATCCAAGAATTATGAGAGTTATCGAATCCCAGCCACTTAACGAAGATCATCCTCCCCTTCCTTCTTACTACCTTTTCTATTAAATGAATATCCGGATGTTTTGTGTGCTGGAGCTCCTGCTGGTAGAATCGTCCGAGTATTTTTTCACCTTTAGCATCCACCAAGAGATAAGTAGTAGGATTTGTTAACTTCACCGTTGCCACTTTAAACACTTCGTAACTCCAATTGGGCGTGTAACCTTTAGAAAAAGCGTTGCGATGTTTACTAATTCGCACATAATCGCCAACTTTAAACTTAGGCGGTTTTATGTCGATGGTCTTTGCGAAATTGTATGCGTCGTTTAAGATATTTACGGCGTTTCTCTCGTTTACGTCGATAGGTTTATAACCCGTAGTGCGATGTTTCGTAGAATTGTATGTAGTAAGTATTTTCGGTAACAATTCCAACCACTTGTACGACCCTTGCAAACTAAACTCTTTCCACATCATACCTTTTAAAGTTCGATTAACTCTTTCGACAATACTACTCTTCGTAGTAGAAAAGCTACTGTAATGATTTATGTTGTATTGCTTCATTACATCGCTAAAAGCTTTATTATAAAATTCTTTTCCCATATCTGTTTGTAGATTTTTTGGAGTTGTCTTTAAAGTAGATAATAGCTTTTCCACGACTGCGGCCACTAATTTTCCATTTTTTCGTTTTATCGGATACGCCCAAACGTATTTCGAAAATGCATTAATTACCACTAAAATATATCTAAACCCTTTATTCAAACGTGCATAAGGAATCATTTCTACCAAATCTGCTTGCAAGAGATCATTTAAACCTTTAACTATGACTCTCCGACGTTTGAAATGTTTTCGGGCAGGTTTGTGTAATTCGTCTACGACCAGTTGTTTGAGATTCATTGTGAAATAACAGGAATTTGTAGAATCAGTTGTAGAGCAAACATAGGTGGGTGTTTTTGTATCGTACCACCAGCTTGTATTTTGTCCCCCCGTGTCAACGTTAGTCCAATTAACGAAGGAACCTCTTTATCGTTTACGTAAAACTTAACGTCAGTTGGGGCAACCAGCTGGTGCGTTACTACGGCCGAAGGCAATGGAAAAATGTACGTTTGGTTGGGAGCGTTGAAGATGTTATATTTCCCGTTTGTAGACATCGTTAGAGCTACCAAATAGAATATCGTTTCGTAGGTTAAATCCGATTTGTTTTCTACTAAATACATTTTCGGGTGATCGTGCGCATCTGCGTGAAGATGTTTTCCAAATTTATCGAGGGTCATAGCGGACTGTACACGTGTATTCGTACACGATCGTGAGTAACAGAACATATTTGTGATCGAACACTTCTATTTATCTACCGGACTTGTTGTATTAGTTTTTACAACAAACGGTATGCGGAGAAGCAATTGCACATGAAATTGCTGACCACGTTTGGAAACTGCATTTATTTTATCATCATTTTTGAGTGTCGTCCCCACTATCGACTTTACCAGTTGCCCATTTACGTACAAAGTCGGCTTTACTCGAGTAAACGTTGCATCGACTACAAGGGCAGAAGTGAAGGGGAAGTGAAAACCATCCGGGCGGTGGAAAAAAACGGTATACTCCCCCTTTTTAATAGGTAACCAGGTACCAATATCCAAAATTGTCTCGTAACATAACGTTGATGCATCGTCGATCGAACACAATTTCGAATGATCGTCAGTAGTTGCTCTAAGAGGTCTACCAAATTTATCGAGAGTCATTTTAACGAATAGTAGTCCAGATGAAACGCACTTTATTTTATGAGTTTTGCGGTACGCAATTCGTCTATGATATAAATAATTTCATTCTGGTGTCCTGTATGTCCGGCTACTTTGGAACTAATAAGCACTTTTAATCGGTCTACTAATTTATTAGGATCGTTCCACGGAACAAATTCGATTCGTTTATTGTTTACGGTTAAAGTTTGAAATCCAGGACCCGTTCCTCCTCCTCCACCTTTCTTTTTAGTCGAAACGGAACCTACTCGCGATCTTGTGATTGGTGGGCTAGGTTTAGCAAAATGCGTAGATTTAGCAGCGGTTGTGGGTTTACTTGTTGTAACGTGAGAACTACCTGTCGGAAACAATACGTCTTTAATTATACGACTATACTTTTTCCCCGTTCCTAAAATTTGTTCGTTTTCGCTGTAATTTCGTCTAGCGGCGTTTGTATTTAGTAAAATGTCTTTGTAATTTTTCTGATCCGCCACGGTGTATCCTATGGGGTTTTTCTTGAACAGTAATTCATATAAACCCGGGGTGCCTTTATAGCGAACTTGTACCCCCGTCGGTTGTACAATTACTAAATCAGTTTTCTCGAAATCAAGTTGAGAATCTCCAATTTCGAATCTCTCTCGTTCTGGCACGAAACGCACACCGTATAGGAAATCGTACTTGTCGTGGGTATCTCTAAATAAGCCTTCGACGTATTCTTTAGCTAAACCTTCGTATTGATCTAAATATTCTTGAAAGGCTGGCGTATCCCCGACTGCGGCCAATTCTTCTCTAAGGTCGTCTAGTGTAGGTATAGTAGGGTCGGTTTCGGCAATTACTTCGGTTTCTAAAAAACTAGGTTCTAACGGCGGTTCGAAACTTATGGGTTCTAGCATCGTAGTTTCCAATCGATTCGGTTTAAGTTTCGACAGGTCGTTGTCGTAATCGGGTTTAGGGTCCAACAATGATGAAGATTGTACGCGGGGCGTTGAAGGAATTAAAGTAGACGGTTTTTCTTTTGGAACAAGAGGTTCAGGTTTGATTTTAGGTAGCTCTATTTTTATGCTAGATATTAATTCCTTCAATGGTTGGGTAATGGGTTTAAAGTGTTCTCGTATGTTACGTTGTGCCTTCAAATCGTCAATTTTTAAACTATCATATTTTCGTTTAATGGATTTTCGCGCTTTAATAAGTTCTTCTACCACGTGCTTATCCATCGTGACTACTCGTCATCTTCGCTGCTCGTGTCATTTATATCGTCATGTGTATGTAACAGTCAAAACCTTTTCTATAGCGCCCCTCGTTTTTATCGCTTGTTTTATCTATCACTAAAAATCCGTACCTACTCTCCCAACAATACGAACATAAAGTCTTTAACGTTTCAAATGGCATATCCATACTGACATGGTCGTCGTAGATATGTTTTAGGTTGGTAGCGTCCTGTTCAAATGCGATGATAAAATTTGCATTGTCCCTTATCAGTTGTTTTGGTATAGAAGAATACGTTTGACATAGATAAAAGCAATCGATATTTTTATGTCGACCAAAACAAAAATAATCTCTAATTACACTCTGACTTTCACAAGCCACGTCGTCGAATATAATTATCGAATTGTTTAATGCCGAATTGGGAGGGGCGATATCGGCATCATGTTCGTATTCGTAATATCCTAATCCTCGTATGGGTTTTAACAATTTACGCAAATACTCATATTTCGGTTGATAAAGCGACTTCGAGTACACGTAAACGTTTTCGAAACGCAAACCGTTAGGATGTTCCAACAAGTTAATCATTACGTTCGTCTTTCCGCACCCCGAACCTCCTATAATAAGTCCACGTTTACATACGTTACCTAATAGTGTACTATGTTTTGGATACGATTGCAGAAACGAACTGAAGTCGTGATTTATAATAGGCAACGTTTGTTTTTGCTCTATCGCACGAAATATATTCATCGTGTTGACACAAATAACTATATACTGTCAGAACGCATATAACGACAACTACATATATACATAATGAAAGTTGGTAAAACCTTTAGTTTGTACTAAACTGTTGAGGGTGGAGAACATAGAATGGTAATAGTGCATGTTGCAAAAGATAATCGTTTAAACAATAACAAACGCGGTGCTGGTTTTATCAATACTATCATCAATAAATTACCGTTTGAGTTACATTTACCATTTTATCGCTTTTGTGGACCGGGAACTCGTCTAAAACAACGCTTAGCTCGCGGTGACGTCGGAATAAATCCGTTAGACGAAGCTTGTAAGGAACACGATATAGCGTACGGAACCTCGAACGAATTGCACGAGCGTCATAAAGCAGATAAAGTGTTGGAAGAAAAGGCGTGGGAGCGTTATAGATCAAAAGACGCTAGCTTTGGTGAAAAGGTCGCAGCCCTCACTGTAACGGGTGCTATGAAGGCAAAAACAAAATTCGGTATGGGCGCGCGCAAAAGCGTACAAAAGCTATTAGTTTCAAAAACGCTATAAGTATCGCCCGTAAACGAATAGGTGGTAAAGTACGATCTAACTTGTTTACTACTTCTAAACTTGCATTAAAGGCACTTAAGAAGCGACGTATAACGCCCCCGAAGCAGAGAATACTTCGTATTCCAAAAACGGGCGGTATACTACCTCTAATTCCTATATTTGCGGCCCTTAGCGCTCTCGGATCTCTAGGAGGTGGAGCGGCCGCCGTTGCAAAAGCCGTAAACGACGCAAAAGCAGCCGGGAAAACTTTAGACGAAGCGAAACGTCATAATAAAGCTATGGAAGCTGCCTCCATAGGAAACGGTTTATACCTGCAACCTTACAAAAAGGGTTTTGGGTTGTATTTAAAACCGTATCAAAAAAACTACCAATAAAGCTACCACACAGGGCGTTGACCGATATCGATTTACGACAATACGTAAACTTATTGAAGATTCCATATTTTAGAGGTATCTACATGCGCGACACTTTGCCGAGAACGATACGTAAAAAAGAATGTGGTATCTTGAATTTGGATGAAGACGCGGGAGTGGAACCCACTGGACGGCCTACGTTAAACGAAATCGTGAGATTTTGTATTTCGACAGTATCGGACAATTACGACCCCCTCTAGAATTCATTCGTTATTTTCGGAGTGATGGTGGCGATAATACGATTCGTTATAATTACGATAAATTTCAAAAATTTAATACGTCCAACTGCGGACATTTAGTTTTGGCGTTTTTATACGATAACGCTTCAAACCGTGCTCATTGGTAATACGACTGTAGTAGCATCGATATGTCGACTACTTTCTCCTTTAGCGGCAGATCTTCCGTTTTAAGTGCAAGTTTCACTCCTCCCATTTATTTAGATCCCGAACGGGAATATGCCTTGGGTCTCATCAGTTTTGAAACATTCAATACCATTCCAAATATCACATCTGCAAACAATAAATTCTATTTTGGTGACAAAACTATTATACTACCCGAGGGGACCTACGAAATTGCAGATATCAACAAGCTGATCAATGAACAACTTACCTTGAAGACTAACGAATTCGTGAACATTTCTCCAAATAACAACACGTTAAAAACTAATATTGCCACTAGTCACGCGATCGATTTTACTAAACCTAACTCGATAGGACAGTTACTCGGGTTTGGAAAAGTTATTATTCCACATCGTTCTGTCGTAGAATCTGAACAGCCCACGAACATTATTAAAGTGAATTCTTTACTGATCGAGTGTAATATAACGACCGGTAATTACAAGAACGGACACCCGTCCCACGTACTTCATCAATTTTTTCCGAGCGTACCACCAGGATACAAAATAATCGAAAGACCACTTAACGTTATCTATCTACCGATCAACGTGACGACCATATCGAACATAACAGTTAAAA
This sequence comes from Rhagophthalmus giganteus, assembly GCA_036326145.1. Classification (NCBI taxonomy): domain Eukaryota; kingdom Metazoa; phylum Arthropoda; class Insecta; order Coleoptera; family Rhagophthalmidae; genus Rhagophthalmus; species Rhagophthalmus giganteus. Next base: position 7,459,030 of record JARFJA010000036.1, read on the forward strand.
TCTTGGATCAAGATGGTGACGTGGTCAATTTCAGAGGTGAGGTGATCACGATAGGACTTCATTTAAAAAGGGTTTAAGATGGTGTTTCGTTATGCATTACGTTACCACGATAAATCGTATAAAAGGTGTAGTTCTTCTAAATGTAGTAGTAGAAAGTCGTCTTCCAAACGCTTAACAGCCGAAAACAAGGCCTTTCTCCGTTCTTTAGGATTTACTTTAGTACAATGAGCATATTAAGCGTTAGCGACAAGGTTCTTGTCGATAATTCGATCATCAATTCGGAATTGCATACCCACCAATCGTATACCACGCGTTTTGAAAACAACGATGAAATTCGAATACCGATTCAAGAAGATTTTTGCACCTTACCTAGTCAAAGTCACATCTATATCGAAGGTAGATTGTTAAAAAGACGGGGCGCCATCTACAACGACCAAGTTTGTAAATAATGGAATTGCATACTTATTTAGTGAAATTCGATACGAACTTAACGGAGTGGTAATCGATTCCGTAACAAAAGTTGGAATAACAACCACCATTAAGGGCTACCTTTCGTACACTGCTCACGACAGCGTGAAGTTTCAAAACGCCGGCTGGTTTCCTAGTGGTGATAACAGAACAGTCGATTCGAAAGGTAACTTTAACGTGTGCATTCCTCTTAAGGCTTGGTTAGGTTTCGCGGAGGATTATAGAAAAGTTATTTTAAATATGCGACAGGAGTTGGTTCTAATTCGAAGTAATTCCGACAAAGATGCATTATTATCTAACAATAAGGACGATCCGATTGAAGTACACATCGATAAGATCTATTGGAAAGTACCTCACATAACGGCAGGACTCTCTCAAGAATTGGCGTTAACAAAATATATCGAGAAAAATATCGACACTCAAATTGCATTTAGAAATTGGGAGCTTCACGTTCATCCTGCTTTACAAACGACAAATAAACATACGTGGGCTATTAAAACGGCAACGAGTTTAGAAACGCCTAGATTCATAATCGTAGGATTTCAAACCGATCGCGAAGGACAGCTTACCAAAGATATGAGCATTTTCGACAATTGCGACATTCACAACGTTAAAGCGTTTTTAAATACAGAACGATATCCGTATGACAATTTAAACATTAGCTTCACCAATAATCATTATGCCACACTATACGAAATGTATGCAAAATTCCAATCGTCTTATTACGAAAAGGACAACGAACCTTTATTTTCTCCAGACGCTTTTAAACGTATCGCACCATTGACAGTCATAGATTGTTCGAATCAAAAGGAATCGCTTCAATCAAAATCTGTAGTTCTACGAATAGAATTCGAGACACATTCCAATATGCTCAACAACACCACCGCTTACTGTTTAATTCTTCACGATCGAGTCGTTACCTACAACGCTCTGACGAAAGCAGTCAGGCAGCTATAAATGACAGCGGTAGAGATTGCTCCTACATCAGTTGCCGAGATGATACTCGTATTAGACGTGCAAGGGTTCATGACAGGGAAAAATATTTTTACTCCCAAAGAATTGGCCGTCTACGATGGTGAGCGATTATCGCATTTTGTGTTTAAAGCACCGTTTCCGTGGTATAACTTGGATACAGAATTCCAAAAACAGGCTACGTGGTTGATCCACAATCATCACTGCATTCGCTGGGAAGATGGTTTTACACCTTTATTTTTGTTCCCGCACATCATTCGACGGGTGACAAAGGACGCCACCACGATTTACGTGAAGGGGTTGGAAAAAGCAACTTACATACGAAAATTTACCTCGAAACCAGTTCTAGAAATTGCAGAGCAACCCGCCCTCTCGGCTGCACAACCGACTTGTTTTTCCACAACGCTTCCTTCTGTTTTTGTGCTTTATCAAATGTACGTTCTTTATACAATACTTATGTCATGCAATAACTACTTATGCTCTATATATTTTTAATAAAACACACAAATGTAAACTGTAAGTTGTTTTATTGAGTTGACGTTTGGAGTTGTTTTTTGTGTAACTCCTGTATCAATAACACATTCGGGCCACTACATGTGGCATCAGCATTTTTTTTTAAGACACTGTATCACAACCTTCACTTTCCATCAATAATTTTGCAAATAGACATTGACTCGACCACCTCACATGTTCTGCTAACGGTTCATCGTATTCTTCCCATTGATGTATCGCTATATGACACGAAAAACATACCACCGTATCACCATAGCCACAATAATAAAATCCCGCTTTTGCTAATTTTTTCGGAGACTGGTGGCTACTTTTCCAAAATTTATAGCTTAATAACCTTTTCTCAAAGGACGTGTAAGACTCGGGAGCTTCAAGATTCACTTCAATCGACATATTAATAGTGTGCAAGACAATAACACAGGATTTACTTTTGTTACTACTTTTATATACTTATTTACGACATGCGCATTATTATTTTAACGGCATTTCATTTACTATTTGAAATAATTACACTTTGTATGTAAATTGTAAGTTGTTTTATTGATTTGAGGCTTTACAAATTGTTTCTTAACTAACTTAATCACTAACTATATTGCACTTAACTTTTAGTGTTAGCAGTATCAAAGCGCTCGTTATATATCTTTTCCTATGTTGAGTACTTAAAATATTTGAAATAATGCTTTCGACGTTTTCAATTCTTCTTCGGAAGCGACATCTATCCCTTGCCACCTCTTCCCAAATGCTTCTTCTTGACAGGTAATATGCAAGCCCCACACCCTCATTTCCACAATTGTATTTTTATTTTCATTAAAACTAACTGTCTTTACTCATTCTGTTAATCGCTTAACACAAACTTTTCTAAACCGATAACAATTAATTCTTTTTTAAAACACTTACGACACACTTTGTTTTTCATATAACGTTGACACATTTTCTGACCCTTTCTGTACATTTTTGCTTGTTGCAGACAGTATTTTCGACTAAACATAATATTACGCTTTGCAGCTAACCCGTTTGCATCTTCTTCTAATAGCGAAAACTCTGTTAATAACTTCTTTACACGACAAGTATAGGTTTGCAACGTACCATTTGGATTTTTCTTTTTATGTCAAGCTGTCTTCTCGTTTACCCCACTTTGCGAACTGTGAGTTTCATTATCATCATCACTCGATGTGGGGCTGTCACTCGAGGATGTATCATCTTCACTTACACATTGTTTAAGGTCATCTGTAAACTCTTCTAATCCGACATTCGTCAGTTTCTTGATGAGACACGACACGCAACATTTATTAACATTAAACCTCTCACATACTTTTCTACCACGTTTATATTTATTTCTTAATGTAATACATTCTTCCGCACTAAAATATCCTTTCCCATAGACCGCTTCGTGGTCAGCATCACATTCCATTGCCGAAAAGTATTGAAGCAAACGATCCACAGCAACTTGTATATTTACCACTTCGCTCTGAGGTTGTTCGGCATAAAGCTTCCACATAATTACGTCTTTAACTACGCTTTTACCTATCTATACTGTTACTATATCTATGACTTTCTTCTATATATGTTATTGCATTCACCCCCACCCCGTACAGCTTTTTTTTACATAAAACACTTGGTGACCTCAACATCCAGGCTGACTCTTTCCGGATACACAATTACCATTTCCAGCATGTTCGACACATTTACAGGTTTAAAATCCTTCATGGTTTCCAAAATAGTTATAATATTCGTTTTTGGATCTCCTTGCATGTCCACTATTCCACTTAACATTCCATTATAAAAGGTGTTGAAGTCCTCTACAGCATGACTGTGTAATCTAGATTTTATTACAGGTATCAATTTCCATAGCTCCATAATCGATTCTACTCCTAAATACACCTCGTTTTCGGTTGTATCAGTAATTCTAATTATTTTTTTATGTTCAATCGTTTGAAATATTATGGTCTTTGTTCCAATTTTAATAGGGGGGATCTTTTCAGCCATTTGAAAATATTTGGTGACGGAAGATTCTTGATCCAACAACAAATTCCATTCGCTGTCTTCGAATACTACACGTTGATTTTTTACACCACACAACTTCACAACGGGAGCGAAAGAACATGCTGGTGACAGCCCAATGCAAACATATTTACTTTTAGATTTATTTAAAAAGTAAATACTTTCATTAATTAAATTATAGCTTTGTATATCGGCAAAACAGTTCAACGATACGGAAGGCGGTTCCTGGTTTACATAGCTTGGTGTTTTGCTTGTTCGATAGCTTTGGTAAGATTATCCACTGTAAAAAGTTTACATTACATAAACATAAAATAAACGAAATTAAACATGGTCTACCACATGCAACATTAGTTTAAACAGGTACTTACTTGTACTATCGTGGTACACTTCTTAACGTGGCGTGGGAATACTGATGGTCGTAGAAGCACAGTATATACACTGTTTTGAACACTGGTGGGGGTGGTAAACGGACAAGGTCGAGCCTAGAATTAACCAATACCGGCCGAGGACATTAGTTCGAACCATAACATGAGTGGGGGGGTAACCTTGGCGCAACGAATAGCATACTAGGGCGGGGTGACCTTGGCCGCACCAATAGCGTGTAAGGGGCCGACCAATCAGACGCGGGCGCTCAAGGACGTGGGTGGGGCATGGGGCGGAGCGTGTGGTGGGGGTGACCTTGGGCGGACCAATCAGACGTGAGCGTTCAAGGTTGTAAGGGCGGGGCGTGGGGCGGAGCCTGTGGTGGGGCGTGTGGTGGGGGTGACCTTGGGCGGACCAATCAGACGCGAGCGTTCAAGGTTGTAAGGGCGGGGCGTGGGGCGGAGCCTGTGGTGGGGCGTGTGGTGGGGGTGACCTTGGGTGGACCAATCAGACGTGAGCAGTCAAGGTCAAGTGGTGGGGGGAGGATCCAGAACTCTCACTTTTAACCTACTCAGGTAGTAATCGGACGATCTAAGGATCACTTAGAATATATGGCCAGGAAACTAATGGAAGAATTTCAACAATGGGGACTGGAGATGAATGTTACCAAGGCAAAGTATATGAGTACAGGAGCAAAATTGGGAGATTTAACACTTGAGAATAATATAACGATTGAAGAAGTAGAACAGTACAAATACCTAGGGGTAACATTTACAAATGAAGGTAAAGATACGACAGAAATTCAAAACCGAATCACACAAAGTCGGAAAGTCATAGGGGCTCTCAATGGTGTATTATGGTCAAAAAACGTTAAAAAAAGGAGCAAACTTAGAATATACAACTCTATAATAAAAAGCGTACTATCCTATGGCAGTGAAATATGGACAATGACCGAAAACGATAAAAGGAAAATATTAGCTACGGAAATGGACGCCATAAGAAGATCGGCGAGGATTTCAAGACTAGAACATAAAACAAATGAATATGTCAGACAAATAATGGAAGTAGAAAAGACCATTATAGAGGAGGTAGAAGAAAAACAATTAAGATGGTACGGACATATCCAGAGGATGGACGAAAGTAGGCTGCCGAAACAAATACTCGAGTGGACACCACAAGGAAGAAGAAAAACAGGAAGGCCAAGGAAAAACTGGAGTCAAGGGATCCAAAAATCCATGAGTGAAAGACATCTGAATGACGGAAAATGGAATGAGAGAGGACAATGGAAATTGGGAATCGCAAGGCGTAAAACGCTATAACGCGAAAATATATATATTTTTTTTTCTCTATTATAGTATGAATAATAGTTGGGAGGGAAGTACTTGAAATACTAAAAGACATAATAAGGTAAAATGTGGGTAGATATACCGGGTGTTCAACCAAATCACTAGACAGCCTTTATTTTCGACGATGAAAAAGGTACCGGTTTGAATTTTTTTGTGAACAATATAGTACATCTGTGCTATATTTTAACTGTTGATGAACTACTATTATGCTTCCGGTTACGCCGGAAATGACCTCAACTTCCAATTTTTAAATGGAACACCCTATATATTTTTACTTTTTTGGAATCCTCATCGATGTTTTATAAATTTATGTTATTTCGAAAAGTTTTTATAGCCTACTTGATTGTTTTAGACAATTTTATTTGTGCATCTAGAATGCCGCGATTCAAATCTAATTGCTATTTTCCAAGAGTGCCGTGAAAAAAAAAAAAAAAACGTCCAGAAAGCCAAGATATCAATATTTATAATTATTAATATTTTCATGTTTAGAAAAAAGAATGGGCAATTGACCAGAAGAACAAGAAACGTTTGTTGTAACGGAATGCCAAGTGCCTCGACAAGAAAAACTGTTGAGGAATTTGAGATAAAATCATGAAAAAGTGCACATTTTCACAAGACAGTTACCTATAACTACCTAAATATTAGAATTTGAGTAAATAACGAAAATAATTTTTAAAAACCGATTTAATTATATTAAAAATCGATAGAGGATTCCAAAAAAGCCAAAATATATAGGGTGTTCCATTTAAAAATCGAAAGTTGAGGTCATTTCCGGCGTAACCGGAAGTGTAATCAAAATATAGCACCGATTTACTATATTACTCACAAAAAAATTCGGACGGACACCTTTTTCACCTTCAAAAATAAAACCTGCGCAGTGATTTCGTTGACACTTACCGGTATACTTATCGAAAATAACGATTTTTAATTAAAAATGATAAGTTTTGAAAACCAAAACAAAATTTAAAAAATATTTGGTTGATATAAAGAAACTGACGTTTTAAGGAGAAACTTTCGATAACCGAAATCGAAAATTGTGTTTCGTGTAAAATTTTAACATTTCGATCGGTAAAAATTAATTTGTTTAAAAAACGGTTTTAGAGAAAGCGTTTAATATGTAACTAAAAACAAAAATTACGTTGAAATTTCCGTGCGTTGTTACGATCTCGGTGGCTTGGAAAAAATTGACGAATTTAATTTTATCTTTTAAACGGCAATTGTCGAAACCACTTCGCTCGTTTCTTTTTATTTAAATTCTTAAGACTTAACAATAGATTATTATTTTCAATGAACGATTAATTGAAAAGATTATGAAAATTCTTCTATTTTCCATGTCGCCGAGATCGTAACAGCACGTGTAATAAATACGTTGGCGCGGTGCAACAACATTAAAGTCAAGATATACACAGGCTTTGTTCAAATAAAGTTTTTAAACGGAAGTTATGGTATATTTTTTTCATATAAACAACCGACAGCAACTACAAGCTCCAAAATTATTGGAAATTATGCGATTTCGTTGCATTAGAAAAATAGAAAACGAATTAGACGAATTTAACTAATACAACTGAAAAAAGGGCGTCGGTAATTAATTCCTTCGTCGTCGACAGTAATGGATAAATTCCAAAAAAAAAGATGTGCAAAAGGAAACTCTCCCGACTTTTTAATAAAACATGCATTAGAGAAACTTGGTAACTTTATAAAACGCGCTTTATATCGAAATATGAGCGAGGAATACCAAAGCACGATGGTAAAAGATACACCAGGTATGCTTACGCTGTTAAATTAATCAGTTGTTTATCAAGCAGTTCTGTAAATTTAACATTTAAAAAATGTTTTCGCCGTATTAAAAAAATATTAGTAAGTCGTGTGCTGTTCAAGATAGATTCCAATGCAAAGTCTTGTAATAAAAAGTTACTAAATTGTATATTTGTAATATTCGGTTTCAAAAGACGACAATTTATTAATAGTGTAAAAATACCGGGTTTTATCGATGACGCGCGTTTGGCAGGTATTTCGAATAACCGTATAAATAAAATTGTGCGATTTGGGTTACTTTAAAAATTAATTAAAAAAGACGGACATCTTAAAACCATCGCTTACATTTCCCGTGGTTACATAACATTAAATTTAAAAGTGTACTGTAATTAGTTGTTTAAATCATTTACAGAAATTTAGTTAATTCCGACAGCGAACGGGAACGCTGGCTTCTGATTTGGAGATGGCGCCTGTACATCTTGGATGTTTGTTTCGCCGACGAATGAACTAAATTATATTCAAGAACAATCAAATTATCGTGTTCGTGATCTAAATTATTATTAAGCATGAACAATGTGTCCAGCGGTATTAAATTTTGAAATAATGGATGTGTACGTTGCAATTAATTTTCTGATGACACAACTCGTTAAAACAATGTAATAAAAAAAAAAGAAAAGCGTTTAGAAAGTCAACGCCTATATAGTAAGTAAAAACTTTACTCTCGCGCCCGTTTAATAACATATTTATGGTTTTTGTTGTAGGAAAACTGTTGCGTAATTATAATAAATAGAATCGGCATTGAAACGCTCACATTTGTAGGCAGTTTTCTTGCCCATTAACACAAATTTATACTTATTAGTAAAAGTGAACGAAGCCAAAACTAATTGTTAATTTATAAAATTAGACTCGATAGCTGTTGGGCTTCCGGATGTCGCAAAGGTTTCTTAAAAACGTGGAGTAAATAATGGAAACAATCACTGCGGGTCTTGATCAAACAAGAGAGAGAGAGAGAGAGAGACGGATCTGTATTGACTGTGGTGTAACGCTTTGTATCCTTAATATTTAACCATAATAGCCAGTTAGTGACCGGAACTTTGTCTGTTAAAATATTCCGATATTAACACCGTCCATAAATTAAACAAGTAATTACACTTATTCCGGGCGAAATTAAATTTTGCGCATTTTTAAAACGTCACTCCCGATTGCATAAATACGAAAGTTTCGAAATTTGGCGTAATAACGTAAACCGAAAAGAATAAGGTCGACATACCTACCGCCACGAAAGAAATTTCCGAACGTTTTAAATATGTTTATGTGACCTTTTCAACTCGTACGTATATATTTCTAACTTTATTCTAGTTTTGTTTTGAAGTATCAAAGTAAATTTGCATAATTTATTCCGTCCATTCCGGTAGGTTATAGAACTAAACTTTTTAAGCACGTAATCTTCTTAATTGTTTTTATAAGACAATCCGTTTATTTATCGACCCTTCGCGACAAACATTATTTATGCGGTACACGCCCCGCGAAAGTAAAATGCAAGTTTTACGTTTATTTTGGATAATAGGAAGTGCCCTTACCAACCAACGGCGTCACGTATGTCTCACTCTAATTCATGTCAATGTAAACAACCTACTTTCCCTCTATAGTCGCTTATGCGGAAAAATAGCAATTGTTATAAAAATTTAACTAAAAATGCGCGTATAATTAATTCATTCAACGTCGTCTTTGGCAATAAAAATCAAAAACTTCCACAGTTACCGTGCAAGTGCTGTTCGCCTACTAAGGGAAGGTAACGTAATCGTTACACTAATCCTTAAATATTTTTTTAGGTTTCCGTATAAGTGTTGCTTTATGTTTTACTGCTGTAAAATAAGAATTACGTAATTAACCTAAATTCTTAGTGGAGTAGTCGCGATTATATTTTGCGTAGAACGAATTAGAGAAAATTAAACAAAGAATAATGTTCGTTTAATTAATCATTTTCCCTTCCGTCAGATCGTGTCGTGCGGATTGTCGACGAGGTCTTCGCACGTTGACGTTACAAACAAACGTTAAACAGCGCGATGTTATATGATCGTAACATTGATTCGTTATATGATCAAATGCTATTTAAGGAGTAATAACATGTCGACGACAGTTGTAGCCGAACCGATAAATTGCAAACGTCATTAAGTGCACGATAAGGGTATCTCTAAACAGATCTATATAATAGTTGCGCTGTAACGCCATACAAGATTTTCTGTTTAAAACTTGTGACATTTTCATTTAAACCGGATAATTTCAAATATCAACGGGTTTTTCGACAGAATCTATACTTAAGTACATTCCTTAGATTTTTAAATTTCTTTTCTGTATTGAATAAATAAACGAGACAAGTGGAAGAACGAAGACGTGTCGATTCAAAATTCTAACACATCTGGATGATAATCTATTGTAATAAAGTAACGATTTTCTATGGGGTTGTGAACGGGAGCCGCGGCGCGGCGTAGTGGCACCAGCGGTCCAGATAATTAATTTTTTTTTGTTTAAAGCGTTTGTGTAGCAAAAATAGTTGTACATACACATACAGGGCGCGGTGGCGTGTTTTAAGTGCAATTTGCTCCAATTTCTAGCATATACTCTTTACAATTTCTATCTTAAACTGCAGTTCTTGGAGTTTCAAAAACGCTTTTCACGTTTTGTCATTTAGATGAGCACCAATACGGCACTGTAAGTCCATCATCTGGCTCTACGCCGTTTACAGCCTCCCAATTTGATTTCTTGGCTCTTTCAAGTTTCTCGGTTTAGTCTCGAACATTTCGCTCTTCAGATAGTTTCATAAGAAAAAGGTGGGTGCTGTAAAGTCTGGAGAATCAGGTGACCACCCATCGATGAATATAGCATCTCGCAAATGCTCTCTGCGTTTTTGTGACGGACTCGGTTTTCACAAACCATTCAACAGTACAAATCCGCTACCTTACTGTCCAGCTAAGGTTTCGCCCCGTGTGAACGATCCCCGATTCAGTATTCTGCATTTCGGCGGTCATGTAAATGATTTAATCTAAAATTACCTCGTCCGCACTGGTCGAAACTTGCCCCATCTACACACCAACCTAAAATTCCCTCATTTGCACTAATAATTTAAAATTGTCTCATCTACATTAACCTTCGAGTTGTACTTTTGTATTGTGATAAAATATTAAAGTTAATAAGAAAAAGTTCGTCGTTACTTTGTTTTAGTTGCCTTTTGACCACAACAAAGTAACCATTATTGATATCGGTCGGCCTAAATTAAAACATTCATAGGTACGGCATTATTATTTCGAATACTGGCCAAAAATTTTGGTCTGTATTAATAATGACCGCACACATATTATTATGTTGTATAAAAAATACGTGACCGCTGAACTGGCGAACGCCGAATCGGGGATCGCCATTTTAATTAATTTTATTAATGATTTTTAAGTTATCGTTAGAATAAGTTTTTGATGTGGTAATTAAGAATGTTTTTTATATGTTTATAATGATTTCTTTAATATGCAGGTTATTGGTGGATAATAAGCAAAATCGTTTCTCTGTAATAGCAAAGTTTTTATTATTTTGAACAAAATAATATTATAATAACTTAGACTAATTATTAATCCTACCTGTAATAGCAAAGAAACAACATTGAATGCTATTATTCACACCGTTAACTCTTGATTAATTTTCTTATATGTAGTTGTCTATTTATTAGGTTGTCTTGATACAGTTGGAGATCTGACTTATCGACCTATTTACGCGGTAAATTCAATATAACTAAGGATGCTTTCCTTACATGTTTCTATCATTTTTTTTATTTATCGTTTGTGACTCTAGTTCGCACACTAGTTCTTTTTGATTGATAAATGATAAACGTGTAGCAAAAAAATACGCACTTTTCATTAAAAAGTGTCCTCCCTAAGTCAAACATTATAATTGTTATTTTTCGCATTATAAAATTAATCTCTATATTTAAAGAAGTTGTAAAAACAACTATTAACAAAGGTTTGTTGAAAATACGAAGCGTAAAGTTTCAACGGCACTTTTTATTAAGTTAAACGTCAATCATCTCGAATCGTAAAAAAGACAAGTTCGCGACAAGTTCGGGGAATGTTCCGCAACAGAACAGAAACACGATTCCGCAAGAAACAATTGAGGCCGAAGGGCGACATTAAGAACGAAGAAAGTTTAAGTTATTTCCTACCCTTCTCCGAATTAATTGTCGAAAGTGAGCCGAATAAAAACTAATCCACGTTTTTCTTTGTCCGCTACCCTTAAAATTTTCATGGGTGTTCTCGTTTTACGAAACGAACCAACATTTTCAACAAACGAAACACTCTTTGTATTGTCGACCATCGGTATAGCTATACCAAAGTTAGTTCTTATTTGGTGATAGACTAAAGTCGCTGTTCGAGTCCGCGATTTTTTAAATTATTATTTTTAAGTCCGAATTAAATCATTTTTAAGAGACCAACAATTTATAAATGTAGATGTATTTCGTTTGATTAACATTCTGATTATGAATAAAGCGATGTTAAATCAACGTTTATGGCGTTTAAAACAATAGATAAAGAAGAGACTTACCTTTGGGCGTTTTCGTTTTCCTCCGAGCGATTTGAACAGTGAACTCTATATCTTCATTTGCACGTGTCGATATGGTTTCTAAAAAAAATTTAAATATTAGATAAGCATAATAATATGAAGTTTGCGTTGGTGTAATAATTGAAAATCTACGAGTGGTGTTGCGTAAGAAGAAACGTGTCACGAAAGACCCCATGGCCAAGTGTCAACAATTACTCAACGTCGTATCCGGACGATGCCAATGGTATTGAAAACTATTTAATTACGAGATTATAAATAAACTTAGGTCAATTATTTTTTCTACGTGTCCAGCGTTCTGATTTAATTACAAAAAGTCATTTTATGTTCGAGTTGACATTGTCAGAAAATTGGACACCTATTTTCGTTATTATTAGAAATAATTAATTTTTTTTCCGTAAATATATAATTAAATGCGTCCTTAAATAATATACAATAACGCGAATTATTTCAAATAAAACAATTCGCCTAGAAATTACATTTTTTTTCGCATCATTTTAAACGTAATGTAAGTCCTTAATAAAACAAAAGAGCATTTTATGTTGTCTGCCGCAGTTTTTAAAATTTAACGAAAACAACGGTATAGAATTTACTTTTCTACCTGTATGTGGGACCTAATAACTACCAACAATTCAGTTGTTCATTAAAAACTAAGTACCCTCCCAAAGTAAAATAAGTAAATATCATTTTCATTCTTACGTTGTATTTAGTAATTTATTAGTTTTATGATATATTTAACTATTAAGCAAGGACATTCTGTCGTCGTTTGTCATTTCTACGGCTTTGATATTTTTTGTACGCGTCATATAAAATGTTCGCGAACGTCTTTTAGAAGACGCGCAAAATGTTTAAATAAAAAAAAATTCCCTAGAAATATGAAGACATCGGGAGTAAACTAATACAAAATAAAATAAGAGGTTTTTCCTGAGATAATGTCAACCTAAGGTCAATTCGCAAAACCGCAAACAACTTTTAAACGCTTTAATACTGTCGATACTCCAATTTGCGCGCACTGTTTCATTTGAAATTGAAATTAAATAATTTTCATAAATATTATTTCTATCGGTACCGTTGAATTTTTTGAAATATTCCCATTAGAGATACTGTAGTAAGGTATATCAGCGAAACTGTCGACATACAGAATATAAATCAAGGTCAACAGCCATTCAATAAATACGGAAATTATATTCATTCTTTATCCTTGACCATTCATACTAAAAAATGTGTTCGGCATTTGATATTTTTCAACAAAATTGTAGGTATTTTAAAATTAACATTATAAAATTTCGACGCATTCATTCAATGCATTACGATTATATTACCACCGTTTCCTTACAATTTAATTAATAATAAATTAAACACTAACCGTTTTTATTTTAAACGATTCGGTAATAATCAACCTTGAATAATGTACGTGTTCGATAAAATTATTACATTGCCAACTAATTTTCTTCAAATTTCTTATGGTATTAACTTATTATAACTTATAGTATTCTTTTCATGAGATCTATACGCCCCGAAAATTACGCACCATCTCCTTATACGTCAAATATAATAATCGCCTTGCAACCCCCTGCCCCCCAAAAAAATAAAGTTTTCCGTGGGAATAATTTTGGTGGATTTTGGATAAACGTTGTCGGCTCACTTTTATTTACATTTTGGCACAAAAACCGTTTGCGTTGCAATTTTATCTAATAAAAACTTACTTTTCGACATTATGTTTTTTGTAAGAGTTTAAGAATATTATAATTACGTTTGTAAATAATTTCTCCTATACTTTAACGCAACAATAAATGTATTTAAATGATTTCTAATGCCAGTATGTCATTTATTACAACGTCATCACCAACGTAAAAAAAATTTATAAGCGAAGTAGGTAATCGTTTTCATTTGCTGGGAATAAAATATCGAAATTGACATTTTTTCTTGTGCCGCGCCTAAACGCGCCAAAACTATTTTAACACCAGCAGAACTGCGGGACGTGAGATATCAACGAATATTTTTTTTGTGACTGCAGTGGAAACGGAAATATAAACCGACTGAAAATGGGTCGATTTTGACGCGCGCGGAGGAGCATTTCGAACGACCCTCGCGCCGACACTAATGATTGAAAAACGCTAGAAATTTGGGATTTTGTTTATAATTCCAACCTAGATCAACCCTAAAAAAAATGAGAAAAATCTGAGACCTACTAAGTGCGACCACTAGCGTTCGATTTGAAATAGATCGACCTTATTATAAAGCAACTTATCCTCAGTTTGATTTATATTAGCAGAAATCTTCATTAAATTGTAAGTAATATATTTTAAGTCCATCAATAAAAGAACGTAAAGTATTAAAAGATGATAGACGTCACAATCAGCCGTAAAGCGTCCTTTTGATGTTGTTAATTTCTTTTTTACGCTTTGCCTATCTTCGCGTATTATACAAAACTTGACTTATGAAAAGGCGTTCTAAAGTGTCTACCATCGTTCGTGAAACAAGCGAATGTTAAGTTAGACTTTACTAGAAATGTTATAACGCGATAATTAATGACCTCAATAAAATAAATACTACTTGCATTAGCAGGCTTACGTTGTTGATTAATAGTAATTTATGTTCAATCAAACTACTATTGTGGTTCAAATCAGATTTTCGAATATAATATCAACCGAAGTTTAGTTAACGTTCTCGATGAATATGTTACTGTATAGACCGCAATTTCATTGTGTCAAAATTTGCGGTTGAATATTTCTAAAATTAATATCCGTTGAGTTCGTACCAAGCAATATTCCATGACTTATAGTGTGTAAGTCATTATTCATCACCTAATTACCATTAATGTCTTTACATACATAGTTCATGATGTTGCTAGTTTGCCGCTTGTCGGTATACACATTCGAGACCGCCATAGTTTCAACCTGGTGCATTTGATAATTATCCTACGTGGAGGAGCTCCGATGTTGATCTAATCTAACTAGGATTATTCCTTTTCGCTTAATTACATCGGATTGTTTCGAGTTTATTTGTGATTTCTATTTTTACCGTTACGCTAAACGGTAATTATAATTAAAAGTAAGTATATATAGATAAATAAATGACAATTAGTTCTAATATTAATTAAAGCGTATCGCAATCGAACCGTTACCCAATAACTGTTGTCCATTTGTATTTCAGCAAAGGAACAATTATTAGAAGATTAAAAACCATGGAATTAGAATAATCGAGAGAATAAGGCGTATTTTGAACAAAAACAGTTCTCACGTTACCTAAATAAGACGTCGATATTATTGCACCGTTTACCCTAATATACAGTTCCACCAAATTTTTGTACGAATATATTTCCAATGAACATGCAAATTAGTTATAATCTTATTATTATATGGTTGTTAACCTTCGTACATACCTGCTGTCGACTTTTTATAAGTCTGTTTTTTTTTTACCAATTTTATCTAGAATTTAACGTCCAACAATTTACGAAGGCGATGGGTATTCTTTAAAAATTTCTCCGTTTTAAACGTGCGAACGTTTTAATTAATTATACCAAAACGATTTAAATTAATTTACGAAAGATGACGAAAGGCAAACGTTTTCATTTCACTAAGCAGTACACCGCAAAAATAAATTATGCCCTAAAGCTGTTTGTATTATGGGGGTTTGTGTTCGCACCAATAAATCGTTCAAATAGTTCAAAAATAATCGGGCGTCGCGGCTTTACATGTCAACTTATTAACTTAGTTGCTTGGTACTGTTTTAAATGTTATCGACTATAAATTAAGCGACAAACAACAAACACCTATTTGTCAAGGTTTTATGAAAACTAACGACCTATAATTGCTATTTAAAAGCTGTTTTATTCAAAGAAAAGAATAGATGCATACATAACACAAAATTATTATTTCCAGCAGTAGTAAACCACAACATAACAGTTCGATTGCTCTTAAGTGCTCATCACGTATACATAGAATAAGCTTTTATCTAAACAACCGTATTGTCGTGCCTCTAAAAATAATATAAATTGATAGTGATGACTAGAGAATATTTCACCTGATCTTGAGACTTATGTCTTATAAAGGGTGTCCCAACAAGAGCGCCGGATTTAAATTTGCCGCCATTTTGTTAATACGAGTTGTACGGTAATTTTTTTTTGACAGTTGTCACGTACAGACCACGCGATTTAAGAATATGGAGAAGTATTCAAACGAACAACGTTTAATTATTGTAAAAACACATTACAAAAATGGTGAAAGTTTTGCGAAAACAGTTCGCCAATTACGTCAAGTTTTCGGTCGCAATAATGCGCCAAATGAATCGACAGTGAGGCGTTTAATTAAAAAAATTGAGACCAAATTTACGCTGATGGATCAGAAGACCATTGTTCGTCGTCGTCCTTGTCGGTCACTCGAAAATATAGCCACAGTAAGGGAATCTGTGGCCGAGAATTCAGGAACTTCCATTCGGCATCGTGGTCAAGAATTAAACATTTCCAGAAGCACTATGCAACGAATTTTGGTAAAAGCATTTGCACGCGTACAAGGTTCGATTGGTGCAAGAAATCAAGCCAAGGGACCATGAGCAGCGCCGTGGATTTGCTGATTGGGTGTTGGAACATCATCAAATTAATGCGGATTTTTCGAAGAAAATCATTTTTTCAAATGAGGCACATTTTCAACTCGACGGATACGTAACTAAGCAAAACTGTCGGATTTGGGGTGCTGAAAATCCTCGTGTGATACTCGAAAAACCAATGCATCCACCGCGAGTAACTGTTTGGTGCGCATTTTGGGCTGGCGGAGTGATTGGGCCGTATTTCTTTGACAATGCAGCTGGAAATGCGCTAACTGTTAATGGTGTGCGGTATCGCGAAATGTTAACGGAGTTTTTGTGGCCCGAATTGGATGTAATTGATGTGGAGGACATGTTTTTCCAACAAGACGGTGCGACCTACCGCACTGCACGTGAAACAGTGGTGTTACTGCAGACCAAGTTTCCAGGCCGAGTCATTTCTCGATTTGGCGATCAACATTGGCCACCAAGATCGTGCGATCTAACGCCGATGGACTTTTTTCTTCGGGGCTATGTGAAGGAAAAGGTGTATGCGAATAAGCCTGAAACAGTTGAACATCTTAAAGAGGAAATACGGCGCGTTATTGGTGAAATACAGCCACATTTATGTGAAAACGTTATTCAAAATTTCAACAAAAGAATAACCCTGTGCCAGAGGTTTCGTGGTGGCCATTTGCCCGATGTTGCATTTCACGTTTGATCGGAACTATTTTTCTTTATGTCGAAATAAAAATGTTTGCTTAATTAAAAAAATAAATGTGTTTTTCTTTAAAATTAAATCCGGCGCTCTTGTTGGGACACCCTTTAAAATGTGCCCACGAGTTCTGGGATCCTTAGATAGAATCTAAACTAAGCGCAATACAAAAAAATATTGCAGATAAAATTTGCTAATCGAGTTACACAATAAATAAGTAACGTGTTCGATACATCGGCGTATTCGTAATTTACGTCTAAAATTTTCTCTACTCACACTAATTCATTAAGAAGACGCGATTATTTTAATGCGGGGTTGCATTTGACGAAATCTCAACAAACTGGATATAACCTTAATACTTTTCGACTTGGGCGCTCTACCGCAATATTGGACCACCCCGTATAGGCGAAAATAATTTTGCCTTGCGCGACTCTTACGACCAGCAAATTTTTATCGACGATATTTTTTTCTATTGTGCTTAATTTAGGCTCTATCAAATGGATCCCGGAACTCGTGGACGCTCTGTATATTCAAACTGTACGCTATAATATACAGTATGTATATATTTTGCTGAACTCGTTTAGCAACGGCGTCGGTAGGTATTTCCACAGGAGGACGTATCCTCCCGGATACTAATTGTGTCCAGCACTTGCTTACTAAGCGTTTTTCACGCCGGTACTGGAAATTGGGTCGGTGAAGTTAGCAGCTCACGAACGGCACGAATCTCGGGACCTGGCCCTATCGGTTGGTGCTTCGTTTGTGCCCATTTGTGCCGCAATCGGTTTTTCAACAACACCCAGCGTTCCCGGATTATGGCGATTTTTAGGTGCGCTGCTAACTTCACACTTAATTTTCGGCACAAATCTTGGGGACCTAGTCTATCGGTCAGTACTTCGTTTGCTGCTATTCTCTCGTAAATAAAGTCTTAAAGCGCATTTACCATTCTCCACTCTCTATGTTTGCCGTTGTCCTGCTTTGTTTCCTGACATATTGGTGCGTACAATTTCACATTGTTTTCGTTATCATTTTGTAGCTCGTCCATTGCTTCTTCTAACCATTCCGCTTTCTTTTTTATTAGTACTGTACCGATTTTCCTTATTTCTTTATACTTTTCGTAGACAGCTTCCTTGATTCTTCTCTATATTTTTCCCGTCGTACCGTCTTATCAGCTGTATTTACAATACTCTTTGTTATGCTATCCCACTTACTTTCAGTGTTATCTCTGTAATTATCAATGTACTTTGTTCTCCTCTCTTTAATTTATTAGTCCAACTTCGATCGTTTTTTCTTTATTTTTTGCTTTTCCTCTCCATCGGCTAATCTTAAGTTCATCTTAACTATTACTAGCCGATGGTCCAAATCCGCATTCGTGCCCCCGTATGACCTTACGTTGTATATAAAAAAAGTTACTATTGTAACATTTTCTAAATAAACATTCGTGATCGTCCGCATATTCAATTACCCTATCACTTTAATGGCCGGTTGCAGAAAAGAAATAAACTACTTAAACGGCTGATTAAGTTGTTATTGTCAATTGACCAAAATTCTTGACCGGCAAGAAATTAATAAATCGTATTTAATTGACGAGTAAATTAGTCATCGATTAATTAATGGCCTGTTAAATTTAATTTTAGAAAAACCGATTCTAAAGAATATTAAAAATTGTTGTAAAAATTTAGTACTTAACCTAAACAGTTGTAAGTACAGTTGTAAATACAATTTTAAAACGGCCTACTTATTAAGACGACAACTATCTAACCCGACCGCGACCGTCGAATTTTTTGTATAAGCGACCGCTTATTTAGAATCTGTGTATTTGCGAATTTTAATCGGGACCGGCAAATTTCGATGTTGATATTGTAATCACCGTATTTTGATATTTTTGAAACAAACGACTATAACTTCGTATTTGACATTTTCCTGCAATTCTAAAAAGAATTCTCCTAATAACATTTTTGTGCATTTTCAAAAACTAGGTACTTCGCTCTCGAGCCGATTTCGTATTTTCGAACGTTCCTCGTATACGAAAGGCCGTAGTCAAATTTCGACGCGTGTAATGTAAAGATTTTTATAAAGAATAAATTTTTTTCGAGAAATTTCAAATAAAAAAGTTTTCCAGTTGTGCCCAACTTTATGCCGGTCACTGTACATAAAACACATAGGTATTTTAATGTGTTTTAATGCCGTTTGTTTAATAAAACAAGAAATTTTTCACCAGTTTCAAGTCGCACCGAGCGTGGTCGTCTTAAAGAGGTTTCACTGTATACGTATAAGTAAGTAAATTATTGTTAAGTACCTATATCTGCCCGCATAAAAACATGGAAAAAACTAAAATGAACAAATATACATATATGAATTTTATACGTAAACATGTTTACAACAAATAAATATAAATCGTGTTTAAAAAACGACGTTATTTATAATGTAACACTATTTTACGTGAATTTGAAGCTCGTATTTATTTTTGTGGTTAAATAAAACTTCAAAAAAAAAAGAAACGTCGACATCGTTTATTTTTAATTTCAATTGTCGAAAAGGTCGCCGGACTTATTAAAAGCTCGCATTAGTTTTCGTTCGTGCCTCGTATAGATCGCCGGTGCACGATGAAATTCATTTAAAGATATGTATCAATTCAATTCGTTTCGAGACGGATTTGTTTGAACTTTTCTTGTTCTTATTTAATTCAATTTCGTTTAAGGTTGTCTTGAATGTGTAGATTTATGAGTGTTTTCCATTTAAGATAGTGCTCGTCGAATAGGATAGCACACTAAATTCCTCCGTACCTACGATATAAAATTAAACCTTCGAATTCGAAATTGCGAATTATAGGTGAATTTTTATGGCGCGCGTCAAACGAAAATTAAAATACATAATAATTTCGACGGCACCATCATTCGAGTAAGTAAATACATCGTGCCGCGCACACGAGCTAAAATTTGTCACTGTTTGAACAAAACGCACGAGTTGTGCCGTATAATGCCCAAAACACGAATTATCGATCCCGGCAACAACTCGTCCTAGAACAGGATCCCGAGGTTTTGACATGATGATCCCTCTAACAATAATTTACAAGCCGTTATCAACTTGCATTACCCAGAGGTTTCCTGCACCGATAGTGTTGGTATTTAGTGCCGATACGCAGGTTAAATTGCATTCACTCCGTAGTCACTCTAGTTTACGATTGAATACTAATATTCGTAAATGCCGTGTTCGATTATCATTAATAACTAGGATTATTACAAATAAACTACTATCGCTCGCGCGCTAAGGTCGTACGCGTACCTGCGCTAATTAAACTGGGAACGAACATTTTATAGAGTTGTGGTGTTTGAAACGAAACACATGTTCCATAAAATTGTACCGTTCGAATGCACGACGAGTTACAGGTGAAACGTTGTAAAATTTACACATTTAATTTTATTTATTTCGAAATACCCACGTACATTAATGATTAGACGGCGAAGATCGAATTTTTTGCCTTCGTGATTTATTATATCCTCTTAGAAAGCTTTTAAAAATCAACAACGATTGTTGAACGCATTAGAACATCGATAAATAAATACCTGACTGGAGTTAAAACATCAGCTTGTTCCGGATTCCGGAGGTAATTTGATGTTGATGTTTTATCGACTGTTGTACACTCTGGTGGCGCCAAGAGCAACTATCCTGTAATCTTGTAATTTGCGCTTTAAATTATACAATCAATTAATCACGGGCAACTGGTAGGTCATATTTCATCGAGAACTGTTAAAACATGCATTAGCAGAGATACGATGTCACTTTTTATAACTCCGTGCATCGCTTTCATGAAACCTACTCGAATATTACGCACCCTTTTACGGCAGACTATTAAGATATTAAAAATGTTTTTGTAACATTTGTACGCTTTCAGTTAAAGCCTATTACGGTTAATTTAGGTTATTGGAACGAGAGCTAAAGTTAACTGAGAAAATGAGTCAGTCTATTTTGTTCCCACAGTGCTTGCTCAATATACAAATAATAATTATCATTTTAGTTGCTCACTGGAAAACAATTTAAATTTGTTTCTGTTGTAATAAATCTAACGGCCTTCGTTGTTTTACGTAAGTTGTAATAAATGAAATCGCAATGAACTTAAAGAACTCGCGCGTCACATAAATAAAACGATTTAACGGCGCGGTGAGGGTGGGGGGTGGGTTCTTGTGTTTATGAAATTTATATCTGTAATCGAATTTTCTTCTAGTGTTAATTTCTAATAAACAACTTATCGCGTTACACGTTCAATTAAATACCTAAAAGGATTTCTATAAATCTTGCCCTACAAATCGATGCGGCCTTTTACGATCGCTGAACATCTTGCTCGAAGATCTGCAACATCAAACGACCACCTCTACTTGCGGGCGAACAAGTGTACCTATAACCGAATAGACAAAGGAATCGAAGGATCGAATAAGCGGTTAACGTTAACCGATCGTCGACGGTAAAACGTCCATTGCGAAGAAATCGAATATTCTCGCATTTCTAAGTAACTAATTGCGAAGCAATAAAACATATCGTGGCCTTATTGAAAGGATCGAAGTTTAGGACGTTATCCTCGCGGGTAGTAAATCCAAAACTATTTAACGCGGGGCCGCAACGCTTGTAAACTGGGTAGTCCTCGAGTCCTAGGTCGTAGGTAATTCAATTTTCTAATTATTTTCGATTCGGTGCCCGACACGGAAAATTATTATTCCTAATAAATTGACGTATAAAATTATTTAATATCGTTCACGCGACATCGGTAAAAATCCGGCAAAGTTGCGGTCGACGAAACGCACTTAACTCGATTAAGGGGATTACCGATAAGCAGTCGTTTTGGAATGCGAGATGCAAATTTAAGAGGGGCGGACGCATATGGAGACGCCAGGATTCTTTGTAGAACAGGACGCGGTAGTCCTGGGAAATAACGCCGACGCCCTGAGAGAAGGCGTCAGGTAGTTTTCGAAGCCGGAGTTCAACCTTCCAGTTATCAAATACATAATTTTATTAAATATTTTATCCCCATCAGGCAATCTCTATTAATTAGGGCCTTTAAATTTGGCGAACCCTCTAGTATCGTATTAAACATGTATGTGAATACCCATTAGTAATTCCATCTCCGCTAACTTGGTGCCAACACTGCCAACATACTGGAACCTCTGTTTGTGTAGCAATATCTACTGCTGCGGACCAATTCGTTTGTGTAAACGACATCTTTGTGTTCGAGAAGATAACGAGCACGGAGGGAAAGGGCCATCGCATTCACAGCATTTGCCTACTAACAGGTTATGTTCTGCGGACCAGTTATTTCAAACGGCACGAATAACGAACTGGACTATTGCGGATAAGTAAAGTCGATTCGGACAGCGGTTTTGCGGATTTCAAGTATTTTAAATGTTAATTAGCTTATAAGTGCATTATTTTTGTCAGTTATGTGTTAACTTTGTCGCGTTATTTAATCGAATTTGTAATTTTGCTACCACTACAGCAATTTACGCAGGTACTATTACTACTACTACTACATCGACTTTACAAACGATTGGTTTTGTTGCAGGTGTTAAAATGTAGGTCAAACGTTCTGTCGTGGATAATTCAAAGGATAAAACGAAACATCGTGCTAAGAAGTTAATTCGTTTTAGAATCCGTTGAAATTCTTAAAATCAACCTGACTCGCGTACACCCACTTTGATTCGAACAAAGAACTTCTGCCTAGCTAAAGTTTCGATGCCCCAACATTCGAACTTCCGAAAGATAAACTCATTTTTCATTACATCGGGGCGACGCCCCTGCTTTATCTATATTTTAACCTCAAAAACTACCAGGTTCCGCACAGATAGATATCCCTAACAATTACTATATTATTGACCGTTTTTTTCGAAGTTATTAAGAATTAATTCGATCCCATATTTCACTGTCTGGAAAAACCAGACAGCTTCCGGAAACTTTTTCGACGAACACGTTCCCGGATTATCCCGTCGAAGACCGAATTAACGACGAATAACCGCAACAAAAATAATGCCCGTTCGACTCTTTGAACTTTCAATAACGAAACGCGAATATTCAAAAAGCCACGCGTTACAACAAGACATTTGGCGTTGCTTTTATGCGAGAGGTTCCGGAAAGTCCGCGCCGGACATTTCCGGAAACGCTCCGAATATATTGTCTCCAGAAAAGAGTGGAAAATCGGTAGAAAAATTATGGGACGCTTTTTGCTCTTTTTTTTATGACGTTTAGACACCTTTTACCGAAATTGTTTCGAAAGCTGTTTTCGAGGGATCGGTCGTTTGTATATTAAATACGTTCTCTTGTTGAAAATTCCGCCATAAAGGCGCAATCTTTTTTTCGGCTTAGGCGCGTAAGAGTTGTTTACGATCCTTTTACATCTAGTTCGGTAGTCACGATGATAAGAGGGAAAAATTTATGAAGATGGAATTTAATTTTTTGATTTAATATTAAAATATTCATTTTGCGGTATTCTTTTGAATAACGGTAATGGTTTGACAACCTTTTAGTATCGTTAGTAATTTGGATAATCGCAGCATCCGAAGGGAAAATGGGCCGGCATGTTGTTATGGCCATAATATAAAAGCCAACCCGAGTTTAGTCCTTCGCAAGACCCCCGAAGTTTTATGACCAAGTTTAACACGGTTTTCCTCCTCGTAATATTTATTTGAACTCGTAATAACATTAAATATAGATATATATCGTCATCTTATGTATAACAAATTTAATATTTCTAAGGATCAAAGTATTAACATTTTTTAGCTCGGTTGAATTTGCAATGGCAGAAACGGCTCAAGTAAAATAGACGCGCAGAAATAATAAGAGTGTATACAATCAGAATCTTATTTCGAACACCGTCGTTCTGTTAAAAGATTTAAATCTCCTTTTTCCGGAACGCTGGATATCTGTGCGAGGGCCACTATTTGTTATCAAGACAGTTTTCATATGCAACGACAGATATTGAATTTAAAATACCCGTTTGAAATGCTCGTATACTGAACAACTATCTAATCTCTTAAGAAACCATTCGTTATCAATGTTTATTTGCAATATTTCCGCATTTTTATCGAGACGGGAAGGTCTCCAATTGCGCTATTTATTATGATTCTATTCAGAAGCTTTTCGAACGCTTAATTTGAACCTTTCGGAAACGTGCAGAGCGACAAAGAGAGAGAGAGAGAGAGTCGTCAGGACGATTGATAATATCGTTATAAACAAATTTACTATCCAATATACTTAATAAAATACAAATACGTATACTCGCGAGCGAAAAAAAACGTAAGGATAATATTTTTCCTGTGTAAGTTCGACTTTTTTCCAAACTACAAATAGTTTACTTCATTGTAAAGCATCGAAATGACATTGTTATTATCATTAAACGTAAAATTAATTAATGTAGCAAGTGCGGTCAGAATTTAGGAATTTTAACCCTCGAGAGTCGTTACGTTCTTTTCGCTCGCAAGTATTTGAATTCCTTTATCTATGTAATAATTATAAGGCGTCTAATTGTAGACTGTAAAATATTTCTAAAATTTCTAACGGTCTTATTTACCTATATAGGTACTATTTAGTTAGTTAATTCATGATCAAAAAAATTAGTTGTATTGTGGGCAGGTCTACATAATTTATTCGTCGCGTTCGGAAATTCAAGGAAATTTCACTTTACCTGCAGGAGCATCGCCATTTTTCGAATAAACTGCCGACCCTCAGGGTTAGTTTTATAAGTACCAGATAAACTACGATAATATATATTCTAGGCATAATTTCCATGGAAACCATCGTCTCAAGAGACGTTTACTTTTACTTACAATTATTTTACAGCACATTGTTTCTGTTCGACTTCGTATGGGACCGTTTAAACAGTTACTTAATGCGTAGGTACACTCAACCAAAAAAGTACGTAAATACAATAAAAAAATCATTATATTAAGAACTGGCGTTCATTAATTTTCGTCCAAAGTACGATTTCATCATTACAACGTATGTCCAAAGATTACTTGATGTTCGAAATCATTGCCCAATGAACGTTTATTGGTGTAATGACCTTATACATTATACCTTATAATGCAATTCATTGCGTTAATGAATAATTTGACTGTTCCAATGGACAAGCTTTCTTTGTTTTAATAAATTAGTACATAGATAATATGAATTTGATTTATGGTTTTATCGATATTCTTACATAAATTCAATAAATTATTCCACTGAAATGCAAAGTTTGTTTATTGTATCGATGAATGTGTTTATTAAATAAAGGAATATTCTTGTATTGTTACAATGTACACTTCTATTCGTATTAAAAGAGTACAGTTACTATTTCACATTGTAAATAGGACAATGTTTATGTATATTGATTCTATAGCAAATTTATTTTTTGTAATGTTTCAATTAATTATCGCTCAAATATACCTACATAGAAAATTTGATTAATACTTCTTTATTGTTCAATGTTGTCGATTTGTACACGTTTCTCTGGAATTTGATATGTAATAACAAACACAAACCGTTTTTAGAAATATTTTTCTATAACAGTTCTAACATAAATATTAATGTAAACGTCGTGATATTTTTTTTGCAATTATTTAGGTTGATTTTTCAAACTGCACTGTCTAGAATTTATCTTGTTTCTGCGAAGCCTACATTCCTACATTATTCTATATATAGAATTAAAAAATACATAATCAACTGTATTTACATTGTATATTAGTGAACTTAGTCAAAACAACCTTACATTAATATGATGTTTTAAATTCATAAATTTTAAGTTATGATGTTAATGTAGAAATTCGTAGATACAATCAAGTAATGATTGGATTGATGAAAAAGAGTCGTCGAAGCAATCAAGATATCCATGAAATTATGAAATATGTTCATCAGTTTCTAATGAACATAATAACATTGGGACTACGAACATGTAAATTAAAAAATGAACATCTATTAGTAGTATTAATGAACTTTTCATTGTATCAATGATCAAAAGGTCAATAACTGGTGTTCATTGATATTACGTACAATAATTTTTTGAGTGTAGGTATATATTTTTATTGATGTTCTAATTCATTATATTTGAAGTATTGAAGCTTACTGACGCTTATTAGCTAGATATTAAGTTGTTTAATTTTGATCGATTTGCTCAAAATCTTAAAGTTCAACTGATGCAACAAGGGTCGCAGGTTGTACGTGTGTGTGTGTGTGTGTGTGTGTACAATCCGCAATGAAAGAAGGGCGTCGCGTCGCGTCGGGTTAACACACAATGCCAATCTGAATGCTTTTCGTTCATTGTTCTCGTTGTTTTTTTTAACATCTTTTATTATTTCGTTCATAGATAATGTTGCGTAATGGCGAACTTAATGAGTCCTCTTGTCGTATGCGCCCTTCATTATTGGAACTCTTCCGGTTAGTTTTATGATGAAAAGTTTTATTTGAGCATTATTAATTTAATTGGGTGGTCTATTAGGGTTCTATGTTCTTTCGAGAATTAAAAAAATATATATAATTCTGAAGCTTCGTCGCTAGACTTATTATTATTGCGGCTCTGCTACGTTTCCGTAAGTAACTAGGTATTTCGTGTAATTTAAAATCTTATATATTGTAATAAAATATTCCTAAATCACCTATTATGTGGTTATTATTGCAAGGACAAGTTCATTTATGTACGATACACATATTTCGCTATAAAGAAGAAATACAAATTTTAGGATATAACGACGGTCGGATATAGCGTCGTAAATCTCGCGATCTCTTCGCTGTCGTTATTTACAACTTTCACTGTAGTTGTATTTGATCTTTCTGACGTTACACTGGTTAATTATAATAGGTATGTAATTTTGATTGTTTTATTTATTCTATTAATACCATATTTTTTTGATTTAAAGTGTCTACAAGCAATCTCCGCCATATCTACATAAAGTAATTTTGCAGATAACGCGAAAAACTGTTGTCCGAAGTCTATTTTGTAATATATCGAGATTATATTTCTAAACCTTGGACAAGTATCATCAAATAAAAAAAGTAAAAGATTCCATCGAACCGAAATGGGTCAAGTTCAACTCGCCGCGCGTTCAACTCGCCGCAAAATAAAAATTGTCAGTTTAATTTCACTAGCATTTGTATATTATATTATAAACTAATACATGTGTAATAACTATACATAATGCTCATACATAGATTGATCGTCAGCGTGGATTTTAGTTGTTAATTAGTACGATTATTTTAATAAATAAAATCGACCCTGACGATCCTGAACTGGAAATTCGGTTGGTGTTTAGAATTTACGAACGTAAAGCACATTGCAATGTAATGAACCAGTTCGTGTCGAGCCTCCTCGCGGCGAGTTGATCTCGTGGCCAGTTGATACGCCGGCGCGTTGAACTAAGCCGGCGCCGTGTGCGCATACAATTTTTTACGATTTCAAATAATTTTCGAAAAACAATTTTTTCGTTGACAAAGAGGTTTCGGAGAGACTGCGCACGTGTCTACGATTTCTTTAAACGGGAAATTAAAAACGGCGAACGATTAAATAGATATCGATCGACCGCTTAGGTATGTATAATAATGATTTTCGCAACGGCTCGGTTATCAACGATGTAAAATCATGTTTCGAGTATTTTAATTAATTTTAAGTAGTACCCAACTATTCGACGCATTTTGTTAAACCCGGATTCGTAATTTGTTCCCGTGTGCTTCTCGCCCAGCATGCGCAAGTTTTGAGCTATTGAGCACTCCTAATGCTATTCGGGGAAGGACGGAATAATAGATTCGCTATTATTGACAGGAAGTTAGATTTTGAAATGCTACACTTTTCGGCTTTAAAATTAGATTACGGGGAAATGTTTTCTAAACCTAGTTGGGCGACGTTTAAAAATTTTAAACGTTAATTATCCTTATAATTTTTGCATGTTCCGTTATTAAGATAATGGTTACAATATATTAAGTAACGAGCAACTATAAACAGTTTAATTATATCAAATACTGCGGGAATCCGAGAGCAATTATTAAATGTGTAGATAACGACCCTGGGGTCCTTTAAGACTTGCACGGCCACCGCGCGATCCTTCAATATACCTATTGAAAATGTTTGGTAAAAACTACCAGAAGTAATCTAAAATAAAATTCCAAATTGTCAAATGTTTGTCAGACAACAATTTTGTTTCGAAAGAAAAAACGTTTGGCTACGAAGGAAGCCAAACTCGAGATAAGAAGGACAAGTGTAAATGCGGATGGTGATTGGTAGAAACAGGATGGACGGTAATCGATAATCTCTGTATAGCACGAAACGGGGTAGAAATATACGAACGACATGCGAGCGAGTAACGAAGACAGATGAAGTTGGCCCGAAAATAACTTTGTGTAGACGCTTCTGCTGGTCCAAATAACTGTTATTGAACACTAATGCATATACATTTATAAGATTAAAATATCTTGTGCTTTGCGAGTCTATAAAATTAGGTACCCACTTTGCGCGATTGTTGTTTTCATTGGGTTTTGCGCGTTCTGGCGATTCCGATTATTTTCATGCACGTGGTTTTATATCGTATTACGTAAACGAATAAATTTTACCGGGGTCGAAGTGCCATTTCATATTATTATTATCTATACTCGGTTAAACGGTTTAGCATAAGCACCGTAATGATCTATTTTACCTCAAAAACTGTTCGAAGGGAGCCCGGAACGAGGGAGCGAATGTGGATTCTATGTTACCCCGAGCGCAGCCAGTTCAGTTATTCGGCAGTTCAATTTTGTTCGCTACACAATAAATTAGTGCACGATGGAATTATTCTCTTTTAACAATAAACGAATAAGAGGAGAATGTTAAAAGTTGTATCGAGAAAATTTTTACGGTCGACTCGGTAATTAAACGAACTTCTACTTGTACGGGGCGGGGGGATAATCGATTGTATTTTAGCGCGCAATTTAATCAAATAACATGTTAGTATAGGTATAACCGCCGTATGTTATGCACAAATGAACGCCGCACAGGTGGGTAATCGATCGCTATTCAATT
Organism: Rhagophthalmus giganteus; assembly: GCA_036326145.1. NCBI lineage: Eukaryota > Metazoa > Arthropoda > Insecta > Coleoptera > Rhagophthalmidae > Rhagophthalmus > Rhagophthalmus giganteus. Next base: position 7,488,290 of record JARFJA010000036.1, read on the forward strand.
CAATGATCAATCAAGTTCGCGTTTTTCCGTTTAAATATCCAAATTTGTTTTATTGTTCGTTCGAAAACTGATTTGGTCGAAAAATAAAATTTACCACAACGACACCTAAACAATTCCAGGACGCATTTTAAGATATCTCGAAATTTAAGATATAGGAAGCAAAGCAAAGTATAAGCAAACAAAATGATCGTGGAAGTTACACTGCAATATCAACACCTACTAACAAATATTTGTTTCGCGTTGGCTTAAACAGGAATTATTCTCTGTGTCGAAAGACATTTAATTGCACGCTCACAAATCAACTAAAACTATATTTGAATCTGAACTACCGACGCGCCACAAATCCCGTCAAAGGTTCACTGGATGATCTATGTACTTACGAACATTTTTAACAAATGATGTTGGGCTCGAATATTTCACCGCAAATTCGGAGTCTCGCCAATTAAATAAAAGTGAGATGTGATTTGGTTAATAATAGTGATTAAAACGCTAGACACCGTTAAAACCGTTAGCTAGTTGAGTAATTTAATTGAAATTTTGGTGGATCATTAAGTGATTAAATTTTCAAACAAAGCCGACAGGTTGTATCTGTATGTATGCAATTTTTGCGATTGAATTTATTTTAACTAGTATAAGTTTAAATTGGCACGATTGTGGCTTCGAAATGGCGATTTCTGCAACGCTCAGTTTAAGGAAATCGTTTTCATTTAAAACGAAACAAATCGGGATTTCGTAAATACACAGTAAGTAACCTACATAAAATTTTTAACAACTTTTACAATGCGACAAAAAAAATAATATGACGATACAAGGCCACAAAGAATCAAGTGTAAACAGAATCAAGGGTAGATAAAACCTAATTGCGCGATACTAACAACAAGAAAATCATATTCCATAAACTAGATGTGTTAGATTACCAAAAAGAACAATTAATTACTTGCTTCGATCAAGTACTCAAAAGCAACAGTTGAATAAAGAACTAAATTTTATATTTTCCATAATAGTCGAGTCAAATTAGGTTTTTACTTCGTAACCCACAAGAACACAACCGCTATTGGTTTTTATTAGTGTGCTTAATTATTATTGAGCTTATGTATAACATCAGCTGATAATAAACTTGGCGACGACCAAATACAATAGCACTTTACAAATAATAGGAGTTGCGTTTGCGCACTAAGCACTTGATCCATTAAATCAAAGTTCATTTATCTTTGTTCTTGATTTTCATGGTCCTTGTCGAGTGTCCCATCCCATAAAACATTTTGCCCAAAGTTGAAGAGTAAAAATCAATTTTTTTAAACTAACATAACAACACAACTTAAATTTTTTAAATTAAATTTTTAAATTAAGTTTTTAAATTTTTTAGGTCATTTTCGGATTCCCCAGGCATTTTACTATAATATCTAAATTAAAAATAATATTCACTCTTTATCTTTTATTCTTTATGTATGATTTTCTCGAATATGGTTTATTTAATCGAAATTAAACGAAAGTATCTTTACTATCTTTACTAAAATGTCTGGGAAATTCTAAAATGTTGTTAAAAGTTTAACAACTTAAACCTCCGAAATATTTTGGGGGACAGAAAAATTAGGGGTTGTGCATCCTTGGCTCCCCTGGAGTGATTTAAAATCTCAATTATCGTAATCGATTTTAAAAATCTTAATTAAAAATCTTCTAAATTTCAACGAAAAATAGACAAGTTATTTAAAAAAAAATTGATTTGTACTCTTCAACTTTGGGGGCGAATATCTCAACAGGGGAGCCATTTTCTGAAACCCGAGATACCGTTTTCCGGCACCTTGTATTTTACTTTAATAATTGTTTAAACGATACAAATACTCGAGAACGCCAACCGAAATGTTTCTGATCTCAAATAATGTGGTATATCATACATTAAAAAAAAAAAAAAGTTTCGAAGTTTTCCGCGATTTTTCGTCTTTATTTACTCGACTATAAACGACGCAATTACTTATAAAGGTAAGGGTACATTACCGGGCGCCGGGGCGGAGCGGGCCGCATCGCGTCGCATTACTCTACAACCAATCGTTATCGCGCGACTCATTTAAAATGCACCCCAGCAATTGCATAATTCTTAGGAGTATTTAATTAAAATAACAATGTATATAAGTTTAAAACAAATAAATTTAAAGAAAACACAGACAACAAACCGTGTCGATCAAATTTCGTAGATAATAAAAGACATCGTTTTAAGATTAAAATGTTTAAACTGATTTTAAATAAACAATAAAAATTTAACGATTTTTACGAGATCAATCATAAACGAAAAAAGGATTTATAAAAATTTAAAGATACTTAATACGTTTTTTAGTTAAAAAATAAATAAACGGCACCTACACAGATAAAATGGATTTTATCACCATAATTTGCAATGCGTCGCGTTATACTGACTACTATCCAAGAGGAAAAAAAGCTGTTTGTTTAGGTACCGTCGGGTCACTTCTATCTACGAAATTGAGAAAGTATCAAAAGAATTGCCATCACGAAAACGATATCCGTCGACGATTTAAATACTTTAAAGTAACTGGCGATCGGTTGAAATGGAAAAACGTCAGGTAGATCCATTCGGCGAAACTGCGAAAGCAATCGCAGAATCATTAAATCCGTTTATAGTGGTCGAGCCTGTAATTATGGATTCTAAAGTGGACCATGCACGACGTCGTGCGGAATTCAATTGTCGCGTCCAATTGAACGGTCGGATAGGTGCTTAAGTCTAGACAAGAAGAAGAATATTCGAAATTCATAAATTTTAGCATAATTTATCGAATTTGCAGATTTAGAAATTCATTTTGGGCTTTCCTAAAATCAACGATGGTTGAATTTATAATAGTTTAGTCGTGCACAAATTGAGAATAATTGGAAATTATCACTTCAGTTAGCATAAGTATAACGAAAGAGTGGAAGATTTTTCCTTATTGTTTTAAATAGTTCGGGTAGTTTTAATTACGATTCTAAGCCTCGACCTGATCACTAGAATGAATTTTAACTTACATCCAAGAGCAAAATGTGTGTTGGGTATTTATAGCCGACACGCGATGCATGGTATGATTTAAAGATCTCGCGAAAAGAATGGGAGCAGACAGATTAGCGAAGAAAGTTAGTACGCAGATTCCAACAACGAAACGAAAGAGAATCGCTTATCTAAATAAAAATATTCACCATCAACGGCAGCCTTAAAATGTTTCGACGAAAGTTTTTTTCGAACCTCACAATTCAAACTCAAAAATTGATAAAATTCAAGAACGATTATGAAGTTCAGGTTTACTCTGGTTTTATTTATACAATTTTTTTTATTTCTATATAAATATTTACCTCGATCATTTCTTTTAAATTATAGGTGCGTTTTTCTTAAATACGATTAATGTTATTATAAAAATGCCAAAGATAAGAAACAACTATAAATACGACCGCACCTGCACTATTAGGTAACAATTTACGTTAAATAATGATAGCTTTGTAATGTTCTCTTTTATACCTACGGGTATTGTGTTGCCGTCGATTCAGAAAATTAACTGAATTCAATATCGAGACATTTCTATTATGCGGTTAAACTATTTTATAATTGTAAAATAATTAAATGTTTAATTTTTTGGTTAAAAACTACGATCTTCTTGATCATTACCTTTGTTCTTCATTTTACAGAAAGTAATTTAACCCACGATTTGTCGTTTCAAATAGGGTACTACTCAATTTTAAATGGTTTTAGATTTTAATTTTTTTTAATTGATTAAATTAATTCAACGTCGTCGTTCACAGGAGGAGGGCAAACGTGGCACTTGAAGAATTTCCACCTTAAATCTTACACCTTCAACCATGGGACACTTTGTGCGTTTCAAAATTTTGTTAGATACGAATTGGCCGGTATTGGTCTACAGTGGGATAACAGAACCACGATACACCCCCTTAATTTTGTTATTTATTAAGATAAAATTCTCAAACTTGTTACGTATCTAACGTACGTATCAAACGTAATTATTTGACAGATTAGTCCTTAAAGGGTTTTATAAAATGCAATTCTCTCTTAAATATACAGGGTGTTCGTATTTTTTTATTTATTTTTGACGCGCGTTTACTACATTTAGTGTGTAGAAGCGTTTAGAGTAACGAACAAAAACACATTAACAGTTTGTTACATCAGACAGCAAGCGAAGCAACTAGTGTACGTGCTGTACTTAAGGAGGGTCAATGAAACATTCATACACGTTTACTATAACGATTATAAGGCGTTTGTTTTAAATAATGAATTTAAATAGCATTTTGGTTCACAATGTCACGGGGCTGTCTCTAAGTTTAAAAAAAAAATAAATGTAAAAACTGGCACAAATTATAAGGGAACACCCATGTAAATGATTAAAACTAGCAGTTAATCGATTTTTCGCAGTTTCCGAAAGCAACCGCACGTATCGACGTTAAAATTAAATTAATAAATTTGCAAAAATATAATTTCGCAACGTTTCATCCTCGTACAAATATCTAGTTTGCATTCAATTAACCGATTTATTATTAGATTTCTTCTAGCGGAAATTCATTTCCGGTAAATAAAATTGGAAAATGCTCGTTTTCTATTAGGTAAGTAAATTAAAACCACTTGGGCAATGAACCACTGACGAATTTTCCCCGATAAATTATCGAACCGACAATTTAGCTCTCGATTACGTTACGTTATTTTTTTACTAAAAAATATATAAATTTAAAACGTTAGGAAAATAAAAAAGATTTATAAAATCTGGTAGTAATATAATATTTGCGGAGCTGGAAGACTTCCGTGACCGGTTGTGTTCTCAAATGCAGTTTATACTGTTACTTATTTCCGGTGAATCCGCGACAGTCCGTTCCACGGGATTGCGCTCCCACTTTCGAACAATGTTAATATCGAATTGCTCAACATAAAAATATTTTTGGTAATACTCAAACGATGGACTTTCCCCATTTTATCTTTAGGTAGGTAAACAGTTTGTTTTATTTTCGATAAGTGAATTTTTAATATGAATAAATCACGGTTATAATTTATACTGATAATATCAGTTAGAACAATTTGAATAATGTTGCAGTTTAGAATAAAGAACTGGGGACTAATTATGTGTTGACAGAGATAAACGAGTCGAGTGGGCTCATTCGTAAAGAAATATTAACGTTCCCAGGCGTTTAGTTATGCTTTTGCCAAGTTCATTGGTTGTCTCTTTCGGTTTCGATAAAATTTAAGGGAGGATTGAATAAATGACATTAATAAATTTGTTTCTCGTTCCGACTAATTTTTTGTGCCGAACCCCGAAATATACACATTAAGTAGATAATAATGTTTAATTTATAACGCATACCTATAAAATCGTTATTTCATCGATTCCGCTTAATGTTTGCATTGTAATTGGAGTTTTTAATGGAAACATTCCTTGCCGTCGGTAATTTCTTATAATTAGTTTTAAAAAAATCAAAATTAAAAACGGTACGTTCAAACAAATTAGTTTTTGTTATTATTCCAATAACAGATAACGGCAGAATTATTTTTATTGCAAATTTTGAAATTAAATCGTTTTCAAAGTCTTTAAGTCAAATTAAAAACGGTAGGTGTGTAAAGAAAATTTCGTATTTAATTTACCCAAATTGAACGAAAAATATATTATTTTTAATATGTCGGATGGATTGATTTTAAAATCTGCATGATTTACTTTTTAATTTCTAACGAAAGCGCGGGAACGTAAAAATTCAGAGAGAAGTCGTCATCATTCCTTTTGCGCTCTTCTTATACATCCGACCCTTGCAAGATTATATTTTTACATTCAGCCCCGACTGCAATATATACTTTAAAATTATCATTCGACCCTTTGAAAGAAAGAAAAAAAGAGCAAATATTTCCCTTTTGATATTCTCATCTTAATTAATTTCATTTAATCCTTGTTTCGGTGTAGTAATTATACATATAACGTTTACGTGATTAATATTAGGCGATTAGTTTAAACACTACGTTACATATCTATAGGATAATTCCATGACAAATCAATCAATAAAGAAATAGATATTTTTGGACGTTAAGATTTGGGATGTTTGTGATTTTTTATATATATGTATTCATTGTGCCTATCTAGAGGTCGAAAAACTCAAAATTTCAGATATTTTGGGGTCGTAGTTTTTGAACTATTAATTTTAAAAGGAAATAACTTAAAAGTTCTTTAAAGGAAGTAAGTACCTACCTACTCGAAAATTACAAAATTTAAATTATCAGTTTTAATTAAAGCCCATTTAAAACGGAAGACATCAAATTAAGTTCTCTACGTCAAATAGTTGTTGACTTACAGCTTCTTAAAGAATTAAAGATGTCATTGCAGTGCGTTTTTTGCTTCTTTTAAAATCAATAACTCAAAAACTATGAGCCCAAAACAATTTTACAGTTTTTGTCAACTTCATTGGCACTACCATTGTGCCAATGAATTTCTGAGATGTCAAGATTCAGACCATTGCACCGGTTAATTTGATATGAAATGGACCTATATTGTTAGGTACTAAACGTCCAAAAAGATGAAATACATCTAAAAAAATTATGGAAGTAAAACAAACGAAAATAAAACAAATTCTGTTGTAATAATACAGAGCAAGATTTATTTTTTAATTTGTTTTAAAAGTTAATCCATCAAATATCGTCTCCTTGTCAGCCTAAATTGTTTAAAATTGTTGCGACAATCAAAACTTTGAATTTCGTTTTTTATTCGTATACGAATGCATTGAAAAGGTAAATACTCTCAAAATAAGAGAAATTAAAAAAACAAAAAACATTTTTTAATGCTTACGCAAAATGCAAACTAATACTGCTGTCGTTGGAACTGCCACTTGTCCGTAACATACTATAAGAAAAAATTATAAACTTGCATTTTCTACCTTTTTCTCGTCATCGTTTTCCCTCTATTGACGATTTCGAGTGTGGATTCTTCAATTGACTGCGAACTTGTATTATTACATACCTATTTCACCAACCGATGTAATTGCGAAAACGCGTGTAAGATATAATTTCGTTCGCGAAATTGAGCCGTCGAATGTTTGAGGGGAACCCTAGTCCCTATCCAAGAGCCTAACCAAGCTCGATTTTCAGAGAATTTATGTTAGAGCTTAAAAATTCATGTATTTACACTTTATAAATACATGGAGAGTTAGTTGACAAAGAAAGCTCCTACCTTTTCTCGTCGTATTAATCCTTTTTGTTTGTAACACTTTTAGAGAACATAACACAACACACGACACTCGCGCACTCACACGCAAAAAGAACTTAACCGAACGAACACTCCTCGCACATACTAATAATACGACGCCGTAATTTAAAATTCGAACTACTGAAGCAAGCACTACCCGTATTTACCACTGTCGTGAAAGATCTGAAACGATTTTGCCAGAATTCTATATATAAATGCATTGGATACTAAGAAATGCCACTTTTATTTTAAAAACATTCTGTTCGCACTCCGATAAGCTTTCAAAGTAGGTGGCGCACGTATTTTAATAGTTGCTTTGTATTTTATCGGTCACATAAAGATGCGATTAAACTTTTATCTGGTTTATGGTTTGTAATAGGGAAATTTTCAATGCTTAAGGGCACACGAATAGTTTTTAAAATTAAAAATAGAGTAAATTTATAATTCTGCGATATAAAAGCAGTAGATGGTGATTATTCAGTTAATTTTAAACTCATAAGTATTAGCGAATTTTCATAGGAAATAAAACTATCGCAGCTTGTCGGATGATGGGATCCAGACGTGTCCTTTTGGTTTTTCTCCGATCTCGAACCTTAGATCACGAAAATATAAGTCATTCATTTTGGGTCGGTCATATAATATATATAATCAATTTCTTGTGGACACGATTTCAGTCGCAATTTTGAACGTAGGAGGCTTAGATCGTAGACAGCGTATAGTCTTTACGAAAACAAAGGACGAGTTCGTTAATCAGCCAAATCGACCGACCCGTTTCAAAATAGTGGCCGCTCAAATAAAAATTTTAAATTCTAATCTCCGTTATTACTCATTGGATCGGTAATTTGAAATATGTTTTGGAATCGGCATAAAATTTTCTACCGATCGTTTCTCTTTCTAATTTTCGATAGAACGCACCGTTTTCGAAATAATCGATTAAAAGTGATACTTTTGTTTAATTTCTTATAAATTTCTCTAAATATTGTTTTTCAAAAAATGTATTTCTTTCGAGAAAAATTTATAAAAAACGAGTTTTTTGACATGCGACATGAAAATTCGATACCGAGGCTTGCGCGCGGTCGTATTTTTGTAGTTTTATTCGTAAAAAATTGAATCATAAATTTGGCAACATGTCCAACAAAATGGCTGCGTAGTTGAGTCCATTATTATTGTTGTCGTTTTTATGGAAACCGATTTAAAAAATCAAATTAAAACGTCAAATAGACAGATCAAACAATCGTCTGTCATTGAATTGTCGTCAAAAATGACAAATACTTATAGAAAGGTTAATTTTGTTGTTTTTCAAAATTTTCGAACAACGTTTCCAAACTCCTTCATAAAGAAGTTGCAATTTTCAAACCTTTTTCTCTTATCGGACAACGATAAAGGGCACACAACGTTTAAAGAAAATGTATGCTACGCTTCAAAATTGCTAATTTTAAGAATAAATAAATTAAGTCCTTTACTTTACCTTTTCATTTCTCACGTTTATTAACTTTATTAACGGTCCCATGCAACGTACCGCAGAAGTTGGTGCGCCGCCGTTTCGGAATCGCCCCCGTAAAATAAATTTTTCATCGTAACGGGCAACAAACATTTTAAGTTGCATAATAATTATTATAAAAATATAATAAGTTTGTAAATTTGTACGTTAATAACTACAATATTCCGTATAATTTATACCCGCAAAAGAAAGTATTCGGGGCTTACATCGCACGTTGTAAAATTCAAATAAATCCCTCTTTAGAAAATTATACGCGAAATCCGAAGTTCATAACGGATTTAAACAGAAATTTATGATGAATAGTTCTCGCCGTTGTAGTACAACATTTTCAACTAAATCGATAAAAAGGTTATTATCTAGAAACAGTTTACTACGTATTTCTATTAGGTAATTCATCTAAAAGTATTTTCCCGATCGACTTTGTTTTGCTCGCTTTCATTTTTCGCGCATTCTTCGATATTTATGTAAGTACGTACTTACGTACTTATAACAGACATAAATTATTCTTGAAGTAATTTAGTGACTGCCAATTATAAACCAACACCAACACAATTCTTAATTCACATCGAATTTAGCTCGTTGTATCTATTATTGAGTTCGTTCCAGGGATCCCGTAGCTTCTCTTTAACTCTGCGTCAATTACATTTAATTGATTAAATATAATATGACCGTTGGATATCAAAAACATACAAACACTTCTAGAAAATTGTCGTTCGCCATTTCGCGAATAAGTCGCTTATTTAAACGTCTACCCCGAAAATTCTGGCGCACATTCGCAATTAAAAGTGTCGAGGGCGCGACGTTCGATATTGATTGATTGATTAATTTTTTTTCATTAGACAGTCTCGTTTTAAATAGAACGCATTAACAATATCTAGTTAGGCACGAAGATTTAAAAATCTTTTTATAGGTATTAGGAGCTGCATTTTCAAATTTACCAAATATTTTTACGTCTACGCAGCGGTCTTATAGGGTTACTAACCCATGAACAGAAATCGTGAAGGTCGTTCGTTGGCTTTGTCGAGCTGTGTGCCAACCATTCATGTTCTAAAATTAAGATCATTACTTCAAATTACTTTTAAGTGTTTGTATATTACATTCTTACAAATTGCAAACATATTAGGTACACATTTTCAGATATCTGACCGTAATCTGAACTATTTTAAGCAATTATCTTTATTATCTACTTTATTAGGTACTGTACATTATTTATTGTTACTCAATCAGAATAACTCTACTGTTTTAAAATTAAAACTTATATAAGTTGGTAATCGCATTTATTAAATATTCGTCATTAGTTCCTCAACAGGTGTCGTAACTAAATTAGTCTAAATAAATTATTTAATATTGTTAATTATTAGGTAAATAAAATAAAATTATAATATCTACACAGCTCGATTAAAACCATCGTTTTTATAAGCGATCACGTTTAGTGAGATCGAATAATTTGATTATTAATAAATTCGTTACGTTTCAGTCATACGTCGAGAGATTGAAATCGTTACGTCATAATTAAATTGGTTGCATAATATAAAAAAAACCGTCCGTAAAGTTATTATAAGTAAATATCGATTTATCGATTTTATAAAATCAATTAATTAAATCAATTAGCGGTTAATCAACGGTGCTTTTATTTCAAACGCTTCAATTGTAACACATAGTCGACAAAGCAATCGTAAATTGAAAACTTTCAAATATTAATTATTACGTAGTACCTACCAGAAATTTAATTCGATCGATCGTTATTTTCTGGTCAACTTACGTACCTGTGCAAGTACTTAAATGTAAATCAATCTTATTCGATAGTCTCATTTTTTATTAGCACGCAAATTATCCACCAGTGCCACACATGAAGAGGTCTACGCCCGATTAAACACATGTCGCAAAATATCTTTATGCGGTTACTGCTCGGAAAGCCACAAAAATGAATTGCCATTTTAAATTGTCCAAGCGCAAACCCTTTGGCCGTGAATCAGTAACCGTTGTTACGTTGTTTTATAAAACTGATATTTTAATTACTCGTTAAAATGGGTTAAAACTGCAACAGGGGTATTTTGTAAAACGCGCGTATAAGCAAGCGTCGTCGGTTAACAATCGATTTTTGTACATAATAAGCTGTATGGGATTTAATTTAACGACTGGAAAATTCTAAAATTGAGCTCGCCTTGTCTGCGCTAGCCTAAACTCGCCTCATCTACACTAACCTAAGCTCGCCTCGCCTCGTGAATTTTCCATTCGACAAATTTACCGGTTGATGAATTTTCCAGTCGACGAAATGACGTAACTAGGCGCACTAACAATGACGTGAAACACAAGTTTTTGGGTAGCGTAGCTGTGCTTTCAAAAACTGTTATATAAGCATTTTTGTTTTTAGACTGTCTTGAATTAAGAGCAAAAAAAAACGACAGGTAAAATATTCGTTCTTCTCAGTATAGGTGCAAATAAGCAGATAATTTTTAACGGTACATTAATGTGAAAACATGGCCACAGCAATAATATGTACATTTTAGACGAAATAATTATTTTATCTAAAAACCAAAAAAAAATTAAAAGTAGAATTATCATAAAATAGATACCTACATAAGTATTGAATGTATGTACATACAACAAAATGACGCGTCGGTTGTATTTACAGTTAGGTACCATTATCGCAATTCAAACAATATGAATATACAGATAATAAATCACATCTAATGTCAAATTAATAATGTAATAGCGTTACGGTAAAAGATTCTAAGAACTAAAAAAAATAGCGTTATTGACTTTAAATAACCATTATACCTATTAAAAAAAAACTTCATCTAATAGCTACCACATTTTCAAAATTGTACCTATCTAATAAAAATATTTTATAAACGACATCAATTCAACTTTTTTCTTTTAATTTAATTTTAAAACGTTCCCAGATGTCCGCACAAAATTTATCATTATCCAATCAACGTTAACTTTCACTACTATTGTACTTATATTTCAAACAAGTTCTTCTCTGCTAACAGAAAAGTTGGAAGACA